>CM042184.1:882352-916610 GCA_023539305.1 Ilex asprella
ATTGTATTTTTATATGAAATTAATGTATACATAATATATGTATATATAAAAAGATATATAGACAAATAAGATATATTTCAACACAAATCATTAACTTTTCATCTATTTTTTGTTTGATTTTAGAAGGATTGATTTTGGTGAATTGGAAGTATAGTTAATCCATCTATTTTTTTATCTTTCCTATTTTTTTTTTATCAAACATGATATTTTATTTTTTTTTAAAATTTTTTATTCTTCCAACTTTTAATCTGTTCATTTTTTCATCATATTAAACGGAGCATTAGAGAGTTTACAACTCATTTTTTCAAGTTTTAATTTTAATTATCTTACACTTATTTTCCTCCAGTACTGAATATCTATACTCCCTTACTTATCCTTTCACCTTTCCTTTCTCTTATACCTTGGGTGGTTAATTCTCATTCCTTTTTATCTTAATGTAGAAACCCTCATTTCCCTATGATAACGTGGAGGCGAAGATTGCCTTATTTTTTAGTTTTGGTTTTTTTTAAACAATTATTTTTTAGGAGTAAAATAGGTCTCTCAAGAAAAAAATTTGAGAAATAATGTACAAAAAAAATGGAAACCCAGTTTTTTCGGGACTGAATTGTTACTGTTATAACCATCTGTTTTTTTATTTTTTGGTTTAGTAAATGTTGCATAAGTTTAAAATGCATGTAATCATTTAAAAATTATGTGCATTATTAGGTAAATAAAAAAAAAATTGGCAACATTTGAAGTTAAGATGTTGATTGAGATATGTAAAATGTTATCATCCGAGTTCAATCAAATATTTAATGCAACAGTAATATTATGTCAATAATATTAACACGATATTGTCGATCAATAATAAAATATTAAGTAAGTAAAGTAATTTTTTTGTTCTCTACTTGTTGATGCTTTTTTCACAAGACACGTACGTTGAAAGATGGGTCCAATGTTGTCCCTACTTTTATCCTTTCCTTTATTTTTATTGAGTTCAATAGTCAAAGAAAGATGACACCACGTGGCATTATACTGTGCAAACACACAACAAAACCAAACTGTCATGCTCGGGTCCGGGTGGGTCCTGTGATCAGATTTGAATTTATTTTCGATTGAGCTGAATTTAAATCTGATTAAAATACTTTGATATGAATTTAATTCTCAATTTATAAAAACACAAATAACAATTAAAATTAATTTAATTTTTATCTTTTTTGATCAAATGATAAAATACTTTGATCTGTATTTAAATCTCAATTGTAACAGACATCCACGTATGTTCAATGTTCAACTGTAATAATTTGCGCATCTAGATTAATGTTCTTTTTGACATGGACCATGCATGAGAGGATTAGGATATTCACGAGGATAAATTCTTCATTATCTAGAGGCAGAGAGGTTACCAAGATTTTAACTTAGAATGTTTGAGTTAAGAACTCGTCTTTGTTACTACTTGAGATACTCTTTTTAGTTTTTAGTGGTTTTATTTGATATTGGTAAGTATATTAATTGAGTAGTTTCACACTGGGGACTGTAAAAAAAAAAGATGTTTTTGAGTAGGATTTTTTTTTTTGATGAATTTTTTCCATTTGATCAAAGAAGATGAAAATCGGATTAATTTTGATTGTTATTGTATTTTTATAAATTGAGAATTAAATCCATATCAAAGTATTTTAATGAGATTTAAATTCTACTCAATCGAAAAGAAATTCAAATCTGATCTCAGGCTCTGGTTGTAGGTAACAGGCTTGCCCAGTGTTACCCACCCGGACCCGAGCATGGCAGTTTGGTTTTGATTCACAGCAGTCCAGTCCACAAAACAATTCCCTCTGTAAACGAGCCTGGTCATATCTGGGCCCATAAAGGTCTCCTATCTAACCCACAGTCCCACCGCAAAACCCTAATTCCAAAATTAGCAGTATATATCAGGATGAGGAAGCTGCAAAACCCCCATGTAATCTCTCTCTCTCTCTCCCTCATGGTCTCGTGTGTGTTTATTTGATTTTTGATCGAATAATTGCCTCTTGATGGTCTTTCTAGTCCGCCTTATCTCTTGGTGAATTCCTCTCGGTAACTCTCTCTCTCTCTCTCTCTATATATATATATATATATGTGTGTGTGTGTGTGTGTGTGTGCGCGTGTGCTTTTTGATGGAGTAATTGCCTCTTGATGGAAACCATCCTTGAATGAACATCGAGGAAGGGATTTCCATTATTATGCATACGTTTGTTTACAACGTTGTGTATAAGGAAGTGGCAGAAATATACAGCAGGAGAGTTGAGTCGCTTCACCTTAGTATTTATCCCTCCGGGTGCAGTGAATAAGATCTTGCAATATCCTTCAGTTTTGTTCAACGCAATGTTTATTGTTATTTCCATTTTCTTTGTTATAACTGTATAGACAAAACGTATTTCACTTTGTATGTGAATGGGGAGTCCTATGATGGCATGAAATCTTTGAGACCTGATTGTCTTATTGTGATGACAATTACAAGCATTTTCTACTGAGGACTAATTTCATAAATGATTTGCTTGGTACAAATTTTAATATTTTTAGTTGATTTTTCTGGTTTGATTTGGTTGGAAATGATTTGGAGTGGAGAAGATGGAGATGATGATCGCACTGGGCTCTGAGCAATTAAGAAATTGCTTCATTTGATGGACAATGCCAGCCTAGAAAGCTGCTTCTGATCTTTCTTGTTTTTTTTTTTTTTTTTTTTATGTTTTGAGAATATTTCTTTCATTTTCCATAACTTTTTCTTTCAAACTGTGTGTTGTGTTTGTTGTTAGGTTTTATGGGGCCTAAGAAATTGTGTTTGGTATTTAATAGGAAGGGAGGGAGGTCTGTATTTACCTTGAAGAAGAAGAACGGGGGACTAGCTACTTCACCTTTTTTGGGAGTTTTAGTGTGGGAAGGAGGGAGAGAGAGAGAGATGTCCGGCTCTTTGCTGTTGACGTGGAGGTGCTGTTGAGGATCTGTTGGATAGGGAAATCTTGCGGATTATCCCCTTTATTTGGCCCTAATTTGGACGGAAATTAATTGCGTGGGGACTAATTACACTCAAATAAGGGTAAACATCAGTCATTCTGTGTTTTACAAAAAAAAATATTCATATAAATTTTTTTTTATGTATAAAAATTTGAATCAATTAAAATTTATTTTTTTTGTATTAAAATTTGAATCTATTAATTTTTTATTTATTAAAATTGGAGTTAATTTGAGCTCAATTTAAGGTGCTAGTAGTTATTAAAATTTGATTCGATTCAAATTTATATTTCTTATGTGCTAAATATTAGTTAATTAAAATTTTATTTAAGTTGATTAAAATTTTTATATATTTTTATATATCAAAATTTAGGTTGGCTAAAATTCAATTTGAGTGGATTAAAATTTGATTTGAGTCGATTAAAAATGGCTCAAAATTTGTTATCAATTAGTTATAGTTTGTAATTGACTCAAATTTAATACATAAAAAAATATGATTTTTAATTGATTTGAATTTTAATATGTAAAAAATAAAATTTAAGTAGCTTAAATTAAATTTTAATCTGTCTTAATTTTAATTTATAAAAAGTTTAAAAAGCAGAGGATATTTTATTGATGATATGTTTATGTAGAGAGGGGGTATGGATGATTTTTTTTTAAAAAAAATATCGCATAGACATTTTAAAATTTTCATTCTAGTTAATGATATTAAATTAATAGGGAGTGTCTGTGATGTTTCAAATAATATAAAGAGTCTTATTGAAGATATATTTATTTAGAAAGGGTGTTACTGATAATTACTTAAAATATTGAGCAATAGGCATAGGTGGTGTTTAATAACACTATTTAAGACTTAAAATTAAATACTTTAAGCATTTTATGAATTAATTTTGTTTGATAACCTAAAATTTATAACACTTCTTAAAAATAAGTTAAAATTTTAAGTAACAAATCATTTACTAATAAAAATGTTAATAAAGATTTTATTAATTTTTCATAATAAATAAATATACTTTTAATACATTGTGTTACTGTCGCCGTCATTATCATCACTATTGTGTCACTGTCATTACATTCATTATCACTACCACCATAACCATTACTATCATCGTCGTCACTACCATTGTAGTGCCGCCACCACCACCACCCCTGTTACTACTGTTATCACTATTGTCATCGCCATCACCACCACCAATAGTGATGATAAAAATAAAGTAGTTGCATAAAAATGTTTAAAAAATAAAATAAAATTAGAATAATAATAATTTTCAAATTTTAGTTTCTTATATTTGTTAAACAATTTAATTTGATTCAATACTTAGATTTTAATTAATACTAAACTGTCTACAAATTAAAAAAAATTAACATTCAATTTTTAATGTTCAACTTTTAATTTTAATCAATTATCACCATACGTTAATAATATAGTCTATGAGTTATCAATTTTGTTTTAATTAAATTATTACATTAATTTTAATCTTTAGACCAACTATAGACTAACTCAACCTGCTACGGGGAAATTTAAGTAATAATTGAAAGACTAAATTAAGACAATGAAAACTTAAACCATCAAATTAAAACTAAAGACAAAGTTTAAGACCCGAATATAATTTTTACCCAAAAAAAAATATTAACTAATGCACAAGACTTTCTTTAACTTTTAATCTGCGATACTAAACTTGAATGGATAAAACCTTGTCATCAATTTTTTTATTTGGGGTAAATACCTTGTTATAATTTTGAGTTTGACTTTATCATATTGACCTATAAAGCACTTTTCTCGCCTTACAACAAATGAAATTGTTAAGGGATGGTTTATGTAAACAATATTGTATATCCACCTCTGAGAAACCCACATCAATATTTTCTTTTCCAAAAATTATATCCATCTATTCTACAAAATAGTGACGGGCATCGATAATTTGAAGCCATTTTTGGATAGTGATTAATCAAATTAGCGCACAGGAGATGAAAAGAAAATTACAACAAAATATACGAAGAATCCGGCCAGGAGTATTCCGGCATAAATGATATTCTGAGAAGACTGTACCGGAAATTTGTATTCAATACTGCAGCATCTCATCTTGTCCTTCTCATTGTCCAAAACATGATCCACGTACCTGGATAAACAGTGTGCACATAATACAACAAGCTTTTTCAACCAGAAAACAAACAGCACCGAAAACACTCTGAAGTAACTTACTGTTGTGTATACATGGAGCTCTGAAAAATCTCTGAACTGTTATAGTGTGCATCTTGTAACCGATGATCATATAACAGGGAAGAGAGATCAACTAGCTGTTCCTCAAGACTCTGTCAGTCATATAATTAAAAGAAAACTATGTTAAGCATGGTGATGTTTTGACAGAACAATGGAGATATTCAGCTTATGACCGACTTACATCTAAGTACTTCTCTAATCTTTCGACTAATTCATGTGGAAAAGGTTCCGGCAAGTTGGTAGTTTTTTTGTAGAACTTTTCCAGCCAGAGCTCGGTGCTGGACTTGTTCTTTTTACCCTTTACTGGTTCACCAAGAGGGGTTTTCAGATGTTCACCAGCAAAAGTTTGGACAGCCTGTAACAAACACAACACTTGATAAGCATCCAAATACAAACAGCAATAATGGCCAAATGAATATCAAATCACCTCTGATGTCTCTCGAATTCGACGGAGGGCAGAATCAACACGTGCATATATTGTATTTCTCTGTGAACACGAGTAAACAATGAGAATCTACTCTAAATTATACACATTGTTTTTGAAGTTTTTTCTGTGATTCAGCGTGCCTTAATTAAGTTCTAATAACAATCTCTTTGTTCATGCAGAAATAGGAGCAAATACAATCTGCCTTACCAAAGCAACATCCTTAAGCATTTGACTAATTTGGGACGTATTAGAGAATGGCCCAAATGGATGACAACCGGCGGCCCAAAGCCAATTTACAACTGGCCTTTCATGCACATGGGAAGCCTTTTCATATGGTGCACTCAATCCACCAACCACAGAAGCCAGCCCAGCCAATATATGGCGTTGTGCTTGTGACGGAATAGCATGCCTTCTATGTATTTCTGAAACATAACTGTCCAAGGAAAACATAGAAGCGTACTTAAGAACCACAGATTTGAACTATTCAGATCCAACTCTTGGCCTAGAGCCCCAACCTTACTTTTGAGGAAACCGGATGCACACTAGCTAGAATAGAACAATCAATCTCAAATCATTAGTCACAAAGTAGGAGTCCAGTAAAATCATTACTAAGTTACGATTACCACAACAACGTAGTCCGAAATTGACTAAATACCATGCACTATAGTACCAAAAAAAGGAAAAAAGAATATCATATCCATGATAAGCACCCCCCCCTCTTTTTCTCTCAAAAAACATAAAGCAAGAAAACAAAAAATGGCCGATCAAATAGATTAAAAATTCATGATCTTGCTAAAATTGGAGATGATAAGATGGATCGGAGGAAAAACAAGATTGAAGAATGAATGCTTTACCACCAATCAATTATACAAGAAGAGATTCAGTTATATGTTCCTTTGGCGTGAAAACATGGGTAATTGTAATAAAGAACAATGCTGGTTATGTGGGAAGGTGTTGCAAATAGGAGAGAGAACAAAAAATTGTGAATTGTGGGTAATTGGACGGACAATGGAAAAAACGGTGGCAGATTAAAGATGGAACTGTAAAAACTGCAAAAGGGGCTGCCACAACCAGAAGTCGGAGACAAGGATTCCAAGGTCCAAGGTAAACATTACACAGCAGTGAGCAGCAGTAAATAATTGCATGTCGACCTACCTCAAAGGTATCTTTTCACTTTGATGTTGAAGTACAATGACAACATCATTACTTGTCCACACAAGACTATCATCTTCCATCATGAGGTGTTCATCGACGTCAGCCAATGATAGAACAAAGCTGCAAAAAGACACCAAGTGCATGTCAATATACCTCTAAAGAATTTCACCGAGTGCACAACATGAGTCGTACTGTTAGCTCGATCAGGTGATATTAACCAAAAACTGAACCGATAAACCATACAAATTATTAAAAAAAAGCAATTTCTTAAATTGACAGACAAGCTACAGCAGCTTTACTTCTTACATAGCACCATCGTTTACAGAAGACTTTAGTTCTTAATAAATTGATCTTAATTATGGCAATGCAATTGTCCAATTACAATTGGGCTTGCTCTGCAGCAGGAGCAGCACAGCTAACTATATCTAAGGCTTCCAATCTTGGTATCAATATGCTTAGAATAAATTAAGGTGACAAATATCAATGTTTACGATCCCTGCCGAACAATGTACACTCACGCGAAATACAAAGAGAAATAAATGAAGGGAAACAATAATGTTGCCAAAGCACTAGAAATGTCATGTAACTATTTAAACAATGCCACTGACCACACTAGTCAATCTTCAAAGTCTAACTAGCAAACAGGATTCAGAAACCTCATGGGGATTCTCATTGAACCAGCAATCAGTTATATCCAATATTGAAAATAAAATTCCTTGGAATTGGACTAACACCCAAGGGGTTAAATAATTTAAGCCATGTCATGTCTGTAGAGCAATCCATACACTAAAGTAACAGTGTAAATGCATGACAGAATCCATAGTGTTTGTAAAATACTTTTATAGATATAAAGGGTTCATGGAACATTCACAATGTACGCAGGGACTTCATAGTTCATATTCTGATCATCAACATCCTCCAGATATGAGAATGTGCTCTTCACTAAAACTTACATGTAGGATGTTGAAATCTAATTTTGAGAAGATCAATTACATGTTTAGCACAGTATAGAGGATCTTTTGGCTCAACTTTATCCCAGTTTTGCTGAGGGAGCAACCCCGTTTTTCACTTAGAAGATTTGAACTTGTTAGTTGGTTAGCATGTGTCAATCTAAAGCCCATTCTTTTTTTCCACTACCACAGCTATTAAGGGCATGAAAGCATCCTTGGGCTTGTAGACATAAGCCTTTGAGTACATATCCATCCAGAAAGATTATTTGCCAACAGATCTATGGTACACACATGCAAGGAATTAGAAAATCATGATTGTTGTTATGAGAAGAAAATATTATATGTTCATAATAGCATATGTGTCGCCATTTTTATTGGTGGAGAGCTGCTGAGAAACTTGTCAGATGGTATTCAAGTATCAAAAGATTTGACTTGTCCATAACTATCAGCAAAACAGGGTAGCATGCTTACACAGGAATCAATCTGGTTCCAAAAGTCCGGTACAAATCCCCTTGTTTCTTCCTTTCCACTCTCTTTTTCTTCTGCTTGCCATGCTTAGGGCCATAACTAGCCCAAAGAGGTTTGTGCTTTAGTATGGAATCATTTGAATCTTCGCTATCATCTGTCCAGTGCTGGATAACACAATAAATTTAGAAATATATACCAAACAGGCAAAAATACAAATGTGCATGAGCACAAACAAAATGCAACCAAATTCCAGAGCAAAATTTTGGGAACACACAAAGGCCAAGTTAAGCATTTTCCATCAAACCTCACACAATAATATGTAAAATGTAGCTGATTTAGACTAACTTCCGTCAGATGTCAAGCAAAAACATGTAAAATGTAGCTGATTTAGACCAACCTGGCGGAGGAAGAATTTACTTGAAAGAGATGGGTCAGACACCTCTAGTAAACCCGCAGCAAGCACATCAGCAGACCGTTCCATCTCCTGAAATGAGCATTTTAAAGATAAAGTATTGCAGTATAAGCATTAACTTCTCTACCAATGAGTCAAGTGTAAAGGACAACAAAAAAGTGTGGATATAAGTGATGGGTAGTAAAACTTACTAACCAAAGTGAACTGCAAGTGCCACTTATAATGGAGAAAAG
The DNA here is from genome assembly GCA_023539305.1 of Ilex asprella. Taxonomy (NCBI): domain Eukaryota; kingdom Viridiplantae; phylum Streptophyta; class Magnoliopsida; order Aquifoliales; family Aquifoliaceae; genus Ilex; species Ilex asprella. The sequence continues at coordinate 891,186 of CM042184.1, forward strand.
GAACAATTCAAACATTACATGATACACAAGTGCATTATTAAAACTCCATTGCAAGGCAATTCAACAAAATAGAGAATACCTCCTTCAAAATAGCGCCGTCCAGATATGTCTTTGTATGAACATGGAAACGCCCATCCTTCTTTGTTTCTTGAAGGGAATGACTCCGCATTGCTTTTGAAACAGCAATAGCCAACTTCTCGTGGCGATGTAATGCATGTGAACCCCCAACAATAACTACTTCCTGTCCATGGTGAACCATCTTCTTAACCTGAAAATGACAACACGATACACAACAGAAGTCATAAACCATGTCACTGTCACATAACACCATCGACATTTACTATATTTTCAACTATAATGTGCCAACTCCAAAAATCCTAAGCTCTAGATTGCAAAGGTCTATCAATATAACCCTCTGATTCCAAAAATTATGTTACTTTTGCTATGACAGGGATCCATTGCAACACTATTCGGAATCCTATGACCAACTTCTCAGGAATGAATGGAGAGCCAAAGTATCTTAATAGCTAACAAATTTGAGATCATTCGTCCATCCAATAATTCAGAGGTAAAAGGTAGTAGTGCAGCAGAAAGAAAAGAGAATACATGAGGTCTTCAATACCAACATTCCACTTTCAATTTAACAGGGTAAGGAAAGAAATGTAAATTTGAGATGATCTAGTTAGATAGAAAAAACTTAGAAGAAAAGATGAAGTTTGGCACTGTATCACGTCTTCTTTACTATAAATGACAATACAAAAATTCATCTGATCTTTACAACATGCAGATTGACACATTTACTTTTTCACTCAGCACAACTCTTAATATCATAAAATAGAACCATAAAAGTAAGTATTATGCATTCTGAAACACACATAAAAATGGAAGTTGGGATCAGCAAGCCCCAACAAGTTCAGATTTAAAGGCCTGTGGCAGTGCATATGTAGGTTGCAAATTCCAGCATCCAGATTTTAAGAACAAGATTACAAATGGATAGCTTATTTGTTGTTAGTAGTACTTCCAACTCAAAATCATTGGTTAATGTACACTACTGAATATCTGAGTAAGATAAGAAAAGGAACTCAGTCAGATGGCTTCCCTTAATATGTAAACATGGATCTAAAAATCCAAATAAGTTCAATCAATCTCCAAGAAAACTATATGTGCATATGTTCTCAATCTCCTGTTACCGCATAATTTTCCTTTCATTGAGCAATTCCATTGCACTTGAACTTTGCTTTAATACTTTAGTGCTTTAGCAACAAAGCCGCACAGGTGGAAACATATCAATAAAGCCTTGTATTATCAGTATTCTTTAACTGTAGATGTCACAGCCTCACATTCTGATAGTAAAAACTTTGCTTATTTTGCATCATCAACTACTTGCGGTTCCGTGGTGTCCTTGTCAGCACTAGAGCAACTCAGAAAAAGAAAAATATTTACCACCTTTTCCCAATTTGTTAACTCAGTTACTCACAATGGCCTCATCAAGTATTTTTCATCCCAGGTTATGCACCCATTGGCTATACATATAAATATATATAAGAGTACTTGAAGAAAAGGAGAGTTAATACTTCAGAACACAAAAGGGTCTATTCATCTTTAGAAACTGGTGGTATAATTTATGGCTTTCATCTAGCATCTCAGGAACATGGGTTAATCATTACACAGTCATCTTGGCCTAATAGACAGTGATCAGTTTTCCACCAATGAGTGGCTTCATAACATCTCTCCATGTTACAAACCTCAACAATAGCTTCCCAAAGGCAGCAATATAATAATGGACGCAGTTGTCATCTAGGCCACCACTGACTGAAATCCCCATAACAAAACAAGCACATCCCAGATCATCCTGAGTCACAGGTAAGCAAACACACAGGAATATACACATTATTCCATAGGAAAGTCTCACCTCAGCCTCGATAGCTTCTATATTTATGCTGTAATTGTGGCCTTTCTCCATGATATTGTATCGATTATGATTTTGGAGAACAATGATTGGTATAAGCAACCTTGCTGTCATATCAATGGTTTCAAACCTGGTCCAGAGAAAATAAACACAGTCAAATTCTGTCGAGGTGAAAACATCCATCTACAACCAAAAAAAAATTGTTGGTATGTACCCAAAATAAAGAAAGAGCAAACCATAAAAAATAGATACATTGGTCACATGGAAAAGTGATACAACATACAAGTAACTCCTCTGAATCTGAAACACCATAATTCATCACAAAATAAAATGACAAAAAGAAAATTACCGGACAAACTAACATAAAGTAGAAAGATTTTTCTAAGTGTTACACAGAAGAATATAATAAAAATTCAATAATGCTTCCTGGATAGCCAGGAAATTTTCATTGATCATTGCTTCAACATGAATGAGGTGCTCACTTGGCCATGTTTTTTTTTATTTATCAGAACTTGGCCATGTTCATGTGCTCTAATTCACATTGAACACTACTTATATTCGCACATTATCGAAGAGATATTAGAATATATGAATAGCTAGCCCCTGTTCACGAGTCATTGGATTTAAGGATTACATGAATCCAGCTTACACAATTACCCACAACCAACATAGGTACCCGACTATGTGATACATAGTAAATGACAGAGCTATAGGATGTGGATGAACGCCCCCAGGGGAGGGGGGAGGGGTGGGGGAAGGTGCCCACGAGTGGCTTATAGAAGATAAAAGTAAACTTCACAACTAAAGGATCAAATTTCCAACCACAGCCTAGCCGAAAATGGATATTAAGCAAAGGGTATCATAACATTTATCTCAATTACAGTGTAAAAGGTAGCACTAAATACCTAACATCTGGAGCTATAACATGCTCAATTGTGGTTGCAACCAGAGCAGCAAGCTGTCCAACAAAAATATTATGGGCAGAATGATCACTAGCTGCACCTATACCTCTTGAAAACATCACATTCCGTAACCGGGGAAGTGTTCTAGAACTAATGCTTCCTTCTTCAGTTTCAATCTTTCCATATGTGCAAGGGCCTGCCGAGAGGTCGACCACAACAAACCTGAAATCGAGACATGAAAAGAAGCAAAGGGTAAATTCAACTTATATAGAAACCAACTGATAATGCAGTACTAACCAGAAGTTAAAGCATGATCATGAGGATTCGAATATTGAGCATTATGATATGATTGCTGATAGTAAAAAAAAAAAAAAGAAGATATGATAACAGTCGGACAATAGAATATGTAGAGAACTACAGGTACTGAGGCACTACTATCACTTATGGTTTTCCATAAGACAATGCGCAAAAAAGCAATTGACTCCAGCAGTAATGGTGAACACATGCACAAAGGTTCTTTTACATGAGTGATCTAAAATGTTTCGTATCACCAAACTGCCAAATGTCTCAGAATGTTTTGCAATATAAAACCAAAAACATAAAGATACACAGTAAAAGAAAATTTCCTTAACACAAAAAGAAACTAAAAATCACAGTACAAATAATTATCAAGCCCATATCTTTCACACGTGAGCATATGAAATTTACCGGCCCGAGCCAAGCCAAACTTGAGATGCTCCCCCTCCATTGTAACGATAATGATAAATGTAATCTCCCTCTTGTTTTTTCACCTCTTCCTCAGTTAACTGAGAAATACTGCCATACATTAAACTGTCGAGATCAATATCCTTATTCCTAGGATCCATTCTCACCTGTAAGAAAAAGCCAGCCCAGAGGGAAAAGTCACACATGTCTAACAAAATTAGAAGAATGACAAACAGGGAAACTACAAACTTAATGACTAGTTTATGGGAAAAACACAGTGGTTTAATATCCATATAAAGTATTGAAAAGTTATCTTAACACAATTAACATTCATAACCCGAAATCACAGCAGAGAACATTCAGATTAGCAGATATTACCTTATCAAAATTAACAATAAATATGGCAGTTGGCATAGGTCTGTCCATCTCTTCTGCAGAATATCCCTCATTCTCTATGGCAAATAAGTAAGAATACAGCTTCTGAAATTCTGGCTCCACGGCAGCTGCCTCCACCTCAAACAAAGGCACTTCCCTTCCAAAATCAGCCTATAACGTTAACATAATTTAGGATTTTATCTGAAAGATTACAAGGGGTGGTCAAAACAAGAGTTTACAAGTAGAATAAACAATTTCATTCACCTCTCTGGCAGTGCCTGCAGGAACCATGGCCACTTTCAGTGCTTTTTCAAGTGATATCAGTTCAGGCTGCCCAGCCTATAGAAAGAAATGAGAACAAATATATGATACAAGGATAAACGTTGAAGCAGCAAAAGACACTCATCAAGGGAAAAATAAACAGCAGCAAGAGATAAAATAACAATCCTGTTTGACCTCCATTTTATAAAAGTCAACTTTTATGTAATAACCTCCAATCATTTTTCTGCAACACTGTTATTAGATTATTTCAATCTTATATTATTTGTCTTATAAACTATATAACATATATTATGCAAAAACAATAAGCTACATTTAGTTCAAGCAGAAAAAGATCTGGGATGACTCCAGAAATTGAGAATTTAGTTGAAATGAAGGACACAGGTCTTAACCCCATTGACTTCAAAAATTCCAAAATGCTTCTCAAACTCCACCCCATCCTTCTCATTCTCATCAACCAAATCAAACAAGAACTCTTCAACACCAACACCAGGCCCCTTTGGCATTCCAACATTGTACAAAGCGCACCTCACCACATTCCCATTGTAAGCCAATGCATTCTTGATGCTCACCGCCAACCATTGACCACCCAGTTTCTGCCACCACCAGCATTCCGTCAAACCCTTTTCTCTCCATTGCATGCACAAATGCATCAACTATTGCGTCGAAGATATTATCATAAGACAAGTTATTGTCATGTTGAACATTTGCAGATCTGAACAAAGTGTAGTTCAGTGACACATCATGCGGGTTGTTTATGTAGCTGAAATATGGGTACACCTTGACCATCAATGGCGATCCACTGTCACGGAGGAACTGCATGAGAGGAACCATGGCCAGCTGAGGATTTGGGTCGAGCATACGAAGGATATGAACTGGACAGTATTGACGCTGCATGGGATGATGAGAGCTTGGTTGTGTCGGCAAGGTCTAGCAGGATGTCCTTGAACTGTACGTGTCGGCCGAACAAAATCCTCATCAAATTATATTTTCCCGTTAGAAGGGGCTTGCACTTGTTCTGCAATGCCCTTGTGAATACTTTGCTGGTATGAAAAGTTATTAATGGTAACTAAGTACCCAAGTCTCCAATAGATTGACCTATGGTAATACCTACAACTTCTCCCAATTCGACCAAGTCGCCAAGAGTAGGACTCCAGCCATAATATAACTGAGGTAATAGTCACTTCGCTGGATTCTAATAATGCTGCCCAATCCGTCCCATCGGCATTTACTTTCATGGAATCTCAAGCAGGACAAACCATGCAACTTCCATCCAGAGGTAATATTTGTGCATCTTGTCTCTAGAATGGAAGCCAAAGTTGCAAGTAATTACAGACAGAGATCTTGACATTTGTTATAATTTGGCGTCTTGAGTTTTAAATCCACCAAGTTCCCAGAAAAAAAGGAAAGGTTTTGCTAAACCAAGTAGATAATAAAAGGACAATTATAACAAGCTCGAGAAACTGCTATGTTTAAACAAGATTGGTACAAATATTGCAGAGCAAATTGAAAACATTACAAAGCATGCTAAGTGAATTTATAAAAAAAACAGTGATTCAGAAGAAGCTTACAGGAAATGCATTATAGACAATGTGATGCTCGATGTCAAGGGGCTCGCCTGTCTCCAGGCATGAGGGCCTGTGAGATGGGAAGCTAACTCTCAGAAATTCCTCCAATTTTTGGGAATCTATTGTGTACCTGTAGCCTCCATCACCATTGAAACCAATCAGGACTATATTCACTTCAAGTGGGACTTGGAAAGGAACCTGCATGACATTTATGTTAGCATGATTAGACGTCTCCTAAGACAGAAAGTAAGCATTTCCTTTTTCTTGCTTCCTCTGACTGCCTTCATTTTATTTTTAAATATTGCTATTCAAAATTTGAATTTATAAAAATACTAATGATACTGAAGATTGTAAAAAAGTATAATATGAAGTGTATAATAAGGAGATCATGACAAAGATGAGAGAGAGAGAGAGAGGTCATAATTTGGTGCTTTACTACAACATCGAGAAATAGTTATGGCTAATCAAAATCAAATTGATACAGAATCATATACAGAATAATAAAATGGCTTATAAAACTACGGGCAATCAACATTATGATATTATACAGAAGTGAATGATATCAGAATCAATGTTTATCACACAAATAAGTCAGCACAAGCTGTAATTTAACGGAAAAACATTATAGAAATGTAGAAACCATGCTGTGAAAAGTAGAGGTGAATATCAATTAAAGTGTGAGGAGCTCATATCATATGAAACAAAATCGACATAAATGACATTTGAGACAAATGAAATTGTAAGCGAATTGAATAACAAAATAAAAATAATAATTTCATAATGGTATGTAGGTATCACCACATCAGCATATAGAGAAATGAATCACCTCAGCGCGCGAATGGAGCATCTGACGAACGTCGGATCTCACGCTGTCTTTGACTTCTTGAAAGGCACCATGATGCCATTGTTGATGCCCTGGATCTCTCCTATAGGCTTCTGTCTTCGCCGACTCCGATTGCTCTACAATCAGACTCACTGCCGTCAAGGCTATTATCAGAGAACACAACAAACTTCGAGTTGATATCATGCTGGCTCTATATATCCCAAAAACTCTCTCTCTCTCTCTATAGACGAGTGTTCGTCCTGATGCTATGATGAGATGGACATATCTACTGGAACGAAATAAGCCGTGCAGGTCTCCGTGAAAGCTTTCACCGGTAAACTCGACTGAAGTTGGTTATGGAATTCCAAAAATGCCCCGATGTTTGTCCATAATTACCATAAATGTTCATCTGAGGGTTTTTTGCTTTGCTAGATTCACGGGCCGGCGCTGATTTCTGGACCCGTGACTCAAAAGCCCAAAACTGTTGATACATGTATGTCAAATGCTATGACTTGAGGTCCTCAATCCGACAATGGGTCAGCAAATTTAAGATGGGTTTTATTTTATTACTAATTAAAAAAAATGGACCTTCTAAAAAACTTAACTAATTATTAGAAAATATATAATCCTCGAGTCTCACATAGTACAATTACTCATGTGGTCTCAAGAGGAGAATCAAATATAGAATCACCAACTTTATAAAGAAAACTTCTAACCGATTTATCTATTTTTTAGATTCATAAAATCATGTCTATTTCTTAGAGTTTGATATTAGTTGGCCAGTCACAACTCTCATAAACGGAAAGTTTGGGAAGATTTAGTCAGAATCTTTTCTTTATGCTTCAAAAGTTAGTTAAGTGGTAATAGGGGTAAACTGTAAATTTAGATGTTTTGAATTCGAATCGCGATAATCTTTTGGGACTAGGCCATGAGGACTTACTTTTGGTCGGATCAGAGAAAAAATTAGTCGCAGTGCACATAAACTGACCCGGACACCCCTGACCGTTAAAAAGAAAAAAAAGAGTATCTCTTGTATTTTTATCTTTCTAAGAACATCTCCAACAGCAAAATACATTTTACCTACTTAAAATAATATTTTCTATATTTTTAACTACTCATTTTAAATATTACTTCTCATTCTTTTTGTGTTATTTTCTTTTGAGAATAGTGAAAGGGAGAAAGAGAGAGAATGAAAAAAAAGAGAGGAAGAGAAAAAAAATAATATAAATTATCTTTATCAGTTGCTACAGCAACACTCTATATTTAGAGTATCACGTTAGTAAAAATCTATTTTACAACATGCGAACATATAATTTGTTAAGAACATGATTTTTGGCTTTGGTTAACTAAATTTTAACTATTTTGCTCATTTGAAGCACCTATCGGAGATGATCTCAGGAACATCTAACTGAAACTCGGTTCTCAAACAGAAGCCACACATATGCTCAAAATAAGAAGTGAAAGAAGCTGAACATAGAGTGCCAATACTGCGACGTTTTTATCATAAATATTTCATAAGCTGTAAGAACACTAACACGGATATGGTAACTAGTAAGGAAATAAAACTACAAGAAGCCTTAAATTAAATTAGAACAAGCTTCAGAATTGATTGTACCACAGTATTACAAAAACTTTTATACTTTACATCTTCCAACAACAACATTTTACAATTTTAAGCCTCTTCAATAAGTGAAACTCTATCAGTATTAAAGCAGCACAAGATGATGTTGTGCTTTATGAAATATATACGTTGCCGCAGTAATACGCTTCTCCAGGGTTAGCGCCGAAATCAGAGGTGGCAGATATGTGCTTTAAGTTCACAACAAATCAGTGTTCTAAGGCACTTCGGATTGAGATTGGAGGGTCTAGTACCATGCCTCTGGATATAAGGTCAGGGTTTAAGAACAAAACAATGACAGTTATATCATCATGAAAATGACGTCGGACCTTCTTGTCAATCTTTCGAAGATCTGAATATCGCATCTCTCTTTTTCTTGCCGCTTCATGAAGAGCCGCCTTGACAAGCCTCTTTGCACTTCCCTGCATTAGCAGAAAGATGGTTAACACTGGAGAAGCCAAGTGAGAGAAATATGTAGACACATGGAGAGGAGTGGATTATGTCTCGTTTACTAGATCATTTGAATTTATGATTGCCACCAATATAATGCCAAAGATAAAAAACATCCAAAATAAAGGGAAAAAAGAAAGCACCAACAGGAGCATCCTGAAATCTATTTATCCCACGGTCGTGGCACATACTCAGTTCAGCTTAATATGTATGAACCAGAAGGAAGGCATTACACACCACTAGAGTCTCTCCCATTCACACAGCTATTCAATGATTTCACCAAGATGATATGCATCTCCTAACTCTATGAATGGAAAGATCTCCAATTTTTTTTCTTCTAATTTTGGTAGGGGAAGAAGAGGGGTATTTTTATTATAAATTGAGAACAGAAGTGCAAAGATCAACCTAATCAAGAACAGAATGATGATAATAACACAGTGTGGACCAGCTCTTAGCCAGAAAATTAATAGGCAAAAGAATCCATCATGCTCTTTCTATAAGAAAACATAAAATAATGCACCCTCGTCTACCTTGGAACCATAGGAATCAAATTTCATGTCTACAACCGAAGGATTACGAGCACAAAATGATTATGTACTGGAAAACAAATCATTCAAAAAGAAAATAGGAAATCTAAACTCATACTGTCTAAACAAAGACATCAAAAGAACAAAAATGCAATTTCATGTAAAAAGAGTGATCAAGAAAAGAAAACAGAACAAATTCTTACTGCATGTGGATGATTGTGGACAATATCAACCGCTTGTTGATTACTCAAGTGTTCCCACAAACCATCAGAAGCATATATAAGGAAAGAATCATTTGGTTGGAGAGTATGAGAAGTAATAGATGGAGTGGCACTCAATATGGGCATGTTCATTGGTTCAGAAAGTCTGAATTTCGCATTGATGGGTTCCCTGTTAAACTGCGCATGTTTCATATAAACGTCGCCTATAGATCTAGAAACCTGCATCAAATACAATCATGATGTTGATGAAAAACTCAAGAAATATGGACAAGGGAAAATACCATTAAAAAAATCAAGGCAATTTCCTAGAATCTTTCAAAACCCATAATTAACTTAGTTCAACCAATTTACAGAAAATAAATAAATAAATAAAAGAAAACTTAGTCTAACCAGACGCTGTAATTCGAGTTTTCTTTTCGAACATTGCAGATATGAATTCATATTGTATAAGAAACCAACATGATTTGAACTAATAGAGGCCCCATCACTTTCTAACTAAATAAAAGCAAAGGGTCAGAATGAAAAGGAAGAGTTTATTCAATCGGCAAGACAAATACAAAAGAGAGACAAGAATTATTTGATTATGGACTATATAATGCAAAAAAATCCAATTTCCTTTATGATACTGCTTATATATGAATTGATCACCGCCTAGGGGCAAAGAAATAGCTAAACTAGTCTGAGAGGACGGAAAGTACCAAAAGACCTACATATTCTAATTCAAACAATTCAAAGTAAGAATCTATGAGGGCAGAATGTTGAGACAGGGTAAGTAACTTCTAAATATATAATAAAGGAGAGGGACCTCCAAGTACATGGGAGGCATATGACAAAATATCCAGTTAGGGCCTGCTAAATTATTGATAACCAAACCAAAAGAAGATCCATTGTAAGCTTGTCCACACTTCAAGCCATCGGATTAAGAATCTTCTAAATTTTTCCTTTGATATTCATGCACAAAAGCTCAACATGTATCCTATTATGTCTTTCAAAACACACCACATCAAAGCGAAATGGAGCTGCCCAACAGCAATAAATTAATGACCCACTAATCCATTTAACTGCCATGCTTCAAAGACTACAACCACTAGGTATAAGTGCCCAACCCATTCCAAGAAGGATGAGAAACAAACTTCACACCTCCCCAACCAAATCAAAGACTTTGGGAGCCACCGTTGTGACAGTTTCGGACAGGGCCACCGCTACTGACCAAGTAGCATATCACATAACCTAATAACTCTTCAATGTCCACACAAAAGTTGCAAGTTACCAGACCATCATAGTTACCTCGTCATTACTGCAGCATGAAGTTGAGATCCACAGGTCACCATGCTTGGTCATTTCTTCCTATCAGAGTCTCCCTCATAGACCAAGGCAGGCCATCTGTGACATCCATATATGGGGTATTCAACCCAATAGCATCCAGCACAAGTTTATGGATCATGCGGTGCAACATTAAAAGTCACAGCAATCAGACTGTGAAGGTGCCAAAACTACAAAGTAACAGTCTTCTCCTCTGTCATGGTTTTAAAATATCCCTACAGAATGATAGATAAAAATGTATATATATAATTCTCTACATCTTAAAATTAATCCTCCCATGATATAGCAATCCCTCAAACACCACCTACATTCAGAGTGCTTGTATCAATACCCCAGGCAGTCTTCATGGCATTAATATTAAGTGTGTCTCCTGATTAGGGAACCAAAATGTGCAACCCTAGTATCTTATTGATATGCCATTCATGAAACTGTCAACACTGTTAAAAATCTCTATGCAAACCATAGATGATACATATGAACCATAGGACATTCTGGACAACTTAGGAATGCTAGGAGAGAATTTCAGAAAAAATTTCCACGAAAAAGAGGATTATTGAGAACTTACCTGAATTATGCCTTTCACCCTCCAAACTCCGTGCTTGAGGACAACAATTTGAGGATCATTAGGATGTAATTCTTTAAGCTCCTGCCTAACAGCCTCAAAGTTGGCATTGTGCTCTGCTGACAACTGTATGGCAGCAATACCCCCTGTGTCACCAACTTTCCTCCCCAACACAGCACGGGAATCTCCAAGATTTGCAATGAAGAGGGTGTGCCTATAGATCACTCCAACCAAACAGCATGACCCAACAGTTGCCATATGTGGCCGAGTATTCCACAACTCTGACACAATAGCAGTAAAACCTCTCTCTGTTTCAAGAAAAGCTCTTCTGATTGTCTCAGCTGTCACAACACCACGGTCCTCAGCTGATATTGCTGCATATACAAAAAATCTGAGAATTCCAACATAAGAAGCCCTTTTACTTCGATATTAATGGCAGCAAATGACCAAAAAACCTGGTTCCATAATGGAACTATGTTGCATGTGTGGTATTGCATATATGTGTAGTTGCGTGCACTGTATTCAATGTGCATGAGTCAGTGTTAACCGCTGATTCAATATTGACAATCACACTTTTGTAATCAAAGCCCCTTGAAGAACCAATCCAAAATAGACAACAAGGATTACGACAACAAAACCTGAGCTCCTGGAAAGTCCCATCTAATACTATTTGGATTGAAAATAACTTCAACAGCAGTGTCCGATGCAAATGAATACCAAAGGTTTCACAATCATCATTAACATTGACTGGAATTGGAAAAGTAAGATATGAAAACTCGTGATTTAACACATAGCCATAGATACATCAATAGGAAAATAAGATTCACATGACGATTTCAAATAGTCCCATGATTCATATAACTGACTTCTAATAATTGGGACAGCATTTTACTGAGTTGAGTTGTGCTCACAAAGTCCATAACTTTCACAATTCTCTTGGACAAAGCTAGTACAAAGAGGCTATTTTGACGGGAAACATTTCCATAAAAGTTTCCAACTAGAACTAGTCCAACGATCACAGATTTCACAACCATTATAATACAAAAAAAAAAAAAAACACGAAATTACTATATATACCCTATCCTGTAATGCAAAACATAAAACTCATCGACACCTCTGCAAAATCATAACATTAAATTAGACAGTGAAGCATTATACTGCAATGGAAATTCCCCTTTTCCCCAATATCCGAAATAGTAGACTTTATGATCACCATAATCATACATAATAATTAGCTCAATAAACGAACCTTGGAAATTCGGGAACAAGTGATCGCACACATATCTCGCAACCTCAGGCCCTCCATGTCCATCATAGACCCCAACAAAAGTCCCAAACTGACCCGACTCAATCTGACACTGATCCTCAAGCACTTGGTTGGCCTGAACCACCGCCATCGAAAATTCCCCACTCCCATACTTGCCAATATCTCGAAACCAAAGCAACCCATCTCTCCCAAAATCACCATTACTACCACTACTTCCACCTCTATTACTACTAAAGCCACGAAAAGGCTTCCAACAGAGGGACAAGAGATTCATTAACGCCTCGAGCATCCCACATCTCTCGATCAAAAACCCTACAAACCCTAGCCCCCAACTACACCCAATTTGATTCCTTGATTACAGTATTTCATTGCTCTCCTCCAAATTTTTGGGGGAAGAAATATATAAACTTGGAGCAGAGAGCGAGAGAGAGAGAGTAAAGCACCGAGGAGAGACAAAGAGTGTGTGTAGTGCTCGGTAGTAGAGGAACAAGGATATGTTCAATCTGTCTGGAAGGACATTGGTAGGGAGGCTTTTTGCCGGGTGTTATTTTCAATGTCCTTATATTTATTACACGGTGTGTATAGTTCTTTAATTTTCTGTTGGGTTTTTTTTTTCCGCTTGTGTTTGCTTTTATGTGATTTGCTTCATTATTAATTTTTTCCTTCTTGTTAAAAAATGAAAATTTCCATCTCTCTGTCTCTTTATTCTTTTCTTATTAGTTTTAAAATTATGACGAACTTTTATCACTGTCTTACTAATCGGTCTTACAGTTGTATAAACTTATACCATTACGTTCACCAGCAGAATCTTAGCTTGAACCGAAATTATTAGAAAATTATTAATACGATTTACGGTAGTTCTACTAGCTAATGTCATAGGTATTTGTTGTAAATATCCCAATTTAAATGATTAATAATTCAATGTGATCAAACAAATAATTGAGGGTAAAGTAAAATTAAAATCATAATGTGGTATAAAATATAATTTCTAAAATTTGAGAGGCATGGAAATTAAAATAAAAAACATAACTTAGAGGTACAATATATAATTTACAAACTTGAGGAGGTTATGAACCCTCAAGTTTTTAATTACAAGAAATACTTAAATACTAAAAAAAACGTTTTTATCTAAGAGTGAAAAAATACTCAAAACGTTTTTATTTTGAAGGTCGCTTCAAGAAGTATTGGCCACATTTAGTAATGCAGTCCAGCAAAGATTAACAAGGAGTGGACAGATATCAGCTCAGGTAGATTTGGTCTCTGGGCATTGAATCAGCATGAAATTTGTGTAGCAAATGATCTTTCTAGTGGAGGGGGTAATTACGCACAAAAGCAATGCAATGGCATTTCCTCTGCCATCATATTGCATTGATCAGGACATCACAAACACCAATTTTGAACTCTGCCAAAAAGTCTTGTCCAACTCAAAATAGTTCAAATGATAATGGGGACGAACTGTAAATTCAAGTGATAATTGGTGTTGATGATATGTATTTAACCAGACTGGAGTGGAGATTAAGTGAGGTACGCACACGATTGAACAAAAAAAAACACAAGTCCTGTCCTGTCCTCTACCCCATTCACCTGCATGCTGAATGCTTGGTCTGGCATCTGCCCTAGCGATACAATTGTTGCTGTACTGTAATGGGGCCGATCAGATCACTAGCAATGTCATGGCTTTTCCAGCAGTTAGTAAGATTCTGGTATGTCACCATCCAAGTTATCACTTTTTTTTTATTAAGTTACGATAAAAAAATTAGAATTGATCCAAAATAACTTCATTTTACTATAACTCTGTCGTATTGAAGTGTAAATTCACCCCTGAATTGTAGCAATTTTAGTTGGGTGTTGAAAAAAACCCATTTGGTATTCTAGTGTCATCCTTTTGCCATGGAATTTCTTTCTATAGTATGTAGCTTTGATCAGGACTTCTCAACCAATTGAAAGCTCTGGCTGCAAGGCCTGACCTGACTACTCCATTCAATTGAATTTCGAATGCTACCCCTTCGACCCCTTCGACAGAATGGGGCCGGTAACGATCACTAGCTTGCAAAGCAGCATAAAACAGCAGCACAAGGGTCTTTGGGGGCTACAATCAGACAAGTCCAGCATATTTCATTTGTTGTGTTCCACCAAAATGTTTATGGACACATGGGTAGATAAGACACTGAAAGCAAGTTTGTTATTAATCATGCAGGCCTCCGTTAAAAAAATATAATTTTATACAGGAAACTCTTGTTATCGCATAATTTAGCGGACAATAGAGATGCATACATTCTTACTCTCCCATGTGAAGCAAATACTTCTATGATTCGAATTATAATACTTAGATCACAATGAAACAGCTACCAACAAAATCTATCCTCATGAGTGAGAGAGAGAGAGAGGAGATAGAGGGTGTGTTTCCATCGACCTTGATAAGCATATCATATAATTGATCTCATCCTTATTGCGGAATAAGGACCCTAATAATCCTTCTGAGTCTTCATTGATTTATCCATTAGTTGCAAGATGCATGTAACACTAAGTACGCCCAAAAGATTAAGCAAATGCTCAAAGACTTGGGGAATATATACACCATGAATCCATGATAATGATATTAACATCACCTCTATTCAGAGAAAGAGTAACAGTATAGAAGAAGGGCAAGAGAGAATAAAACTCCTATCATAATATAATTTTCAACTTTGGACAAAGGTTAGTGTCATATACTGCAGCAAAAAGATTTCTTGGCATCCACTGTATAATGTAGTTATGTTAGAAGAATTTCTATCTTTTCTAAATGGCAATGAAATCCTTAGTGGGTCCTCCTCTACGTTGGTCTTCAATCAGCCCATCAACATTCATTAATAAGACTTCACTTTGATCTTCTCTGCTTTGCCTTTTCCAACTTTCCTCAATCCCAAAGTCTTCTTAATATTCTGTAAAACCTTTAACAAAAACGACGCCGCAGTCATCTTCTTCTTGCCCTTCTTTTTCACCTCCTTAAACGCCACCATTTCATTCTTCTTCCTCACCTGTTCGACGAAATTCCCCAACGAAGCCCCATTCCTTGTAAAAGCCTCAACAAGTTCCGTAAACAATGGCTCCATCGCCACTTTAAATTTGCTCGAAACATCTATCGAACCGGACGAAATTACAGACCCATTTTCTTTACAATAGCCCACTCTCACAATACCATTCATATACGCATTGCAAGCATTTAGTATATCGCTTGCACGCTCACGGAAATGCATGGAAACGAAGTTTTCAAAGTTTTTGGGAGGCCTTTTAAGCAGATAAAGCATTGTCTTGCAAGACAACAAGTAAACATTCTCGCTATAGGCCAATGACTTCTTGATCCTACCTGGGAGTATATCCACGCCCGGTTCGTTAAAGTAAGGCTTTTGGTTCAACACAAGCCCTTGAATCGAAACGAGGACTTGTAGCACCGTCGACTGATTTGGGTCCCATTTCTCGTTCCTCCTTCCGGTCCAAGTGTTCAAAAGGCTGAGACAGACGCGCCCATTCGAGTACAAATTCGGATTCAAACGCAACCCGAATGAACGATAATGGACCATCGGCGGTCGATTTGGGTAGTCGGAAGGAAAAGCGATGTCGAAGAAGAAGAGACCATCGTGATACGGTGTGCCGGCGGACCCGACGATCACGGCTCGGAGGAGGTCGATACGCTGCTCATAGGCCCGCACGTAGATTGATTCTGGGAGGTCTTTTTCAAGAATTTTCCATTCTCTCATGATCCTCTTGTGAACCTTAATCGATGCAGATTTGAAACAATCCGAAGCATTGTTGTTGTTGTTGTTCTTGTTCTTGTTCTTGGGTAGGTATGTGGTGTGGTAGTGGTGGTCTGAAGCGCCGGAGACTATGTCGAAGCGCTTGAACTTTCTGGTTGTGGCCTCTTCTTCTTCTTCTTCTTCATCTACTACTATCTCTCCGTTCTGCAACTTTGGGTATCCAGAGAGAGCCATTGTTGGGGAATTCTACAGAGAAAACGAAGAGGAAATCGGAGGGAGGCGATGTGAGTGTGGGTGAGATTTTGAGAGGAGAGAATGTTGGCTGAAGGAAGTGGGAGTAGTGCCGTAGTGGGGTGGGACTCACTTGGTGCTAAATTTTTGACGGTAATGCGTCAAAAGCTAGCAACATCTCAAAACTTGTTCATTGGACCCATTTTTAGCCTTATCAAAAAATTCATTCAATCTCACTTATCTTGTATCTTATTTTCAAACACGAGTTATCTTTAATATTATATAATTGACTTTAAATTCGAATCACATATAAGAATAATATTATTTAAACATAATGTATTAGTGTTATTGAATTGGTAATGGGTTCAGTATTTATTAGGACTTAGGACTCAGAATCAATTCAATGATTATTATACATTAAGTCGATAAATTAAATCAAAATAACATTATTTCATATGTAGCTATTATAAAATAGGATTCATAAGAACCATTTATTAAAGGGTATTTGACAATGAAAAATGCTAAATGGGCATTAAAAATTGGCTTAAAAATTTGTCTTGATGAATTACTATTATTAAACAGGAAGTGGATCTCAATAAATATCGAGATATACAGTTAAATCAATGATAAATATAACAACTATATTATTAAATCAAAATTTTTAGTTTGTATAATATCACTCTTTGACAATTATCCTGATTGAGATTTGAACCTACTAAAATTAAATTCATATTAAATTTGTTCTTGTTATCTTAAGAATTACCTACTCTATGCAAGAAGTGATTTTAATTAGTTTCAATGGAATCTTATATTTTATCTTCATTAGCTCTCAATAGTAGTTCAAGTGATATTAAGAACGAGTTCTAAATTCAGACGTCTTAAATTTGAAGCTTGACAACTCTTTAGGGTTAAGTAATGAGAGATTTCTTTCTCATGAATACTTTAATCTCGGCATGGATAACTTGTATTTGACCAGATCTAAAGAGAATTAATCGAAATACGTGTAAATTAATCCTAATACCCTAATCGGTGAAAAAGACTTACTTTTATCTCCATTGTGTCTGGATTTTCCCAATTTCAATTTGAAGCAAATTCAATTATTGAGGATGAACTTGTTGACCCAACGGATTTCTATAGGTTTCATCGATCCATATACAATTGGTTAGTTGTGAGTTGGAGTTGCTTGACTGGCGGATTTGTGACACATTTCTGGAAATGACGTGAACAAATTAACCAAGTGCTATGCATTGGCATTGCATGACATAGAACAAACTCCCCTGTTATAACTGCATCCAACAAATGGAGAAATCACACAAATGTAGTGATCGTAGTGACATATAGAGGATGGGATTTTTCGATTTGAACCTCTTTTTTTCCTGTTTGTGTTTTGGTTTAACAGTAAGAAGTGTTCAGGCTAATTTACGTATACTTCGACTAATTCTCTCACTGATTCAATTAAAAACAGACCATCTATGTCGATATTAGGATATTCATAAAGAATTTAGCATCTTATCAGACATAATCTACTTCAATATTCTTTTTCATCATTCGTTGCAAACTAAAATGGGATTCCCTTTGTAAGCAAATCTTCCACCAATTTTTGATGAAGGGCTAATCTTACTTTGCACTCCAAAAAATGTTTCGATTATTTAAAAACTTTAAAACTTTTAATTTACACTCTCAATGTTATGAATTGGTAACAATGTGGACCTGACTTAGGCTGTCATTCAATTTTCTGTCTTAAATTGAAGCATGTAAGGTGCAAGTATTTTGGACATGAGGATGAGGTATGTCCATTGCTACGGATCTTCATCTGCAATCAATTTGACACTGTTTTGCATATCAATCAGATAAAGACTAATACTATCATGTACAACTTACATAAGAAACTAACAATATGTGAATTTACACATAAACTCATGTCCGAAATACTTCTAACTTACGTGCTTCAATTTATAACGGAAAAGTAAGCTATAGTTTTATTCAGGTCCACATTGTTACTAATTTATAACATTGAGGGCACAAATTAAAATTTTTAATATTTAAAGGTATAAATTAAAAATTAAAAAGGGGTGTAAAATGAGTTTAGTCCTATGATGAATGCTTGATTTGCGGTTGCAACTGTGAAAAGCTAAGCCCAATAGATTTTGAATTTGGACATAAAATTCTTAAACTCGAGTTTTACCAAAAAACATAAAAATTACAGCTCATTATGATTTCGATTCGGTTCATTTGCACCGCTAGTTTAGTTTACTTTTGTTGATGTTTGGGGACATGATAAAGGATGTGTGAGCCCCTCATCTTCCTTTCTTACTTTTCCTAATAAATTTATGAGTAATATTTTGTATCTCAAATTTGCATCATAAATGTGCATTTCAAATTAATGGGAACTATTGGATGAGTAAGTCTCAACGAAAAAAGTTGATGGGACCCACTCATCTAATGGTTTCCATTGATTTAAAATGCATATTTAGGATACAAATTTAAAATATATAGCATTGCTCTAAATTTATAGTTATCAAATTCAATTTCACATTAATACCGTCCATTTACTTTTCGATATAATACTAAAAAAATAAAAGTTTCGTTTGTTTGCCATCTATTCGTTAAAAAAAATAAAAAAACTCATAATCGATTTCGCGGGTATACAATTTCAAAAATTAAAATTAATTTTAAAAAATAATAATTTAATAAAAATATTTAATAAACATAACTTTCGTCTTCTTTCGAGGCAAGATTTTATTTGAAGAGGCTCTTAATTGACTTCAATGCAGGGAAATGACCAGGGTGTCACAATCAAATGCGCCTGAGATTATTGAAAGGCTTGGTTGACATTAAGGACAAATGGAAAAGATACAGCCATTGCCACCCCCATGACTCTTTGTTATGGATTGAACTATTAACGGATCTCTTTCTGAGAAATTACTCTGCCGTGTCCTCTTGGGCATGCCATCAACCTCAAATACAAGAGAATATTCAATAAAAGGGTAAATACTATATGAGTATTGATGATATGATGTTATCAAATAAAAATAAAATTTTAAATAGACAAAGTGAACTTCACTTTAGGAGTTATTGAATTACATAGAATAAAAGTGAGTAATTATTTGTTTACGTGGATGAATAATTATTGTGTCCATTTTCTTATTTGTATATATATATTATTAATTGATGATATCACATGATCATACTGATGTGATATCACCGTTGTGATAAATATCTTTTCCTCAAATACACCCCTTGTGTGAGCAATGTTAGGGCAAAAACCCTTCTCTTAATTTTTTCTTTGAAGGTATATTACTCTTCATATAACATTGGGTACTAGGTCCTATATGGGTTAATGATAAATTATCTATCACTGAATTAAATAAAATAATTTAAAGCTATAGGAGTCTTTGTTCATAATTGGATCTTTTGAATGGTGCAATAAGAGTCTTTGATCAAATCAGGAAAAAAAAAATTGGTTAAATTATGTTTAAATTGGCTCAAACATTTTTTACCCTCAAAAAAAATTTGATGCAATTGAGGTCTACAAGAAAAGGTCAAAAGATTCTTTAAGATGGGACCATTTAAGAGCTCTTTTGCAGCTTGTTTTCTCCTTTACTTTAATGAAAGAGAGAGAGAGAGAGAGAGAGTGGTCCTGAATTTCCATTTTGAAACTATTATTGTGAATCATTTTCATCGCTTCCTAGCTTGTTGCTGCTTCACAGAAGTAGTAATTTATAGCTTTTATATGAACTGCACTGCACATACACTTGTAGTCTCTTGTCAACCCATCCTGCTCTGGATCACTTTCCTTTCTCTACAAATCGAACCACAAAAACAAAAGGGTAAGACGAAGGTACCTAAACTTACCAGTAACTATACACTAATTATACATTACTTATTCATGTTCAAGTTATGACTAAAAAATCGATCTTAAATCATCTCCACTATTTATTTGGAATTCTTATGCAAATTTAATTTTTTCTCCAATCAAAACAGACTCAAATATAAGTTTACTCAAATTTAATCTTATTTAAATTTGAGTTTATTCTTCCGAACATCTTGCAACAAATCAATTTTTTTACCTAAATTTAAGTTTTAGTTTCGGTCAACATTAGACACCCTCAAAGTACTTTTTATCAATCATGAATATGAGGAAAAATTCCAAACAACCCATCTTCCAAAAAAGAGATGTCTGCCTTGCTTTCGTTTTCGCTCAAGCTAAAGCTTAATCTGCTAGCTCAAGTCACAAGTCAAGTAATGGAGATCCAGTGACAAACAGATAGGAGAGTTAAACTAGAATGCAAGAATGAATCTCAAAAAAATATGCTCCCGCAGTCAGACTTTGTAGGTTTCCGATAAAATAAATGCGTAAAATTCTTATTTGGTTTACCCGAACTATACCCCTATGCATTCTACTCGTATCTCAGATATGACACACTCTCGAAAGTAAATTGATTCTTCAACTCAATCTGTCAATGGTGAGATTGACACTGAATTTCCAACGGTTGACGCTAATTCATCAGAATCTGAACTAGGCCAAAACTTGCAGTCTCAAGACTTGGCTATATTCCCTTGCCCTGACCCCCTAGTAGCAGAACCTCCCTTGGTGCCATCGAAAATAATTTGATCTATATTTCCATCTTATTGTCTAATTGAGTTCTAACCTCGCATGATATTGTTACTAGTATTGCTACAAGCCTACAATACACATAAATCCTACGGTACCGTAATCTGGAGCTTAGGCTTATTTGTAATTCATAGTGATTTCAGCCTGGCACAATGTTCGTAGAGTTTCTGCAATAAGTAATATTATTGGGACATAAAAATCTAACTTAGTTTATAAGCTTAATAATGTAACAATAACATGATCTAATAGAGTTATTATAACTATAACCGTTGAATTATTTCATTGAGACTTTATTACTTGTCACATCATACTATTATCGAATGAGGTCAATTTTTTAGGTTCCAATAACATTAGTCTAAGTAAGCATAGAGTGATAATTGAGAAGTGTACACACAACTTTTGGTTCCAATGGGCGGCTGAGTGAATGATAATATGCTACTGGAGACCTCCAATGACTAAGCCTCCAAGCAGGCCTTCCATCGATTAAGTTACCTGCCAAGTCTCCAAAGATACAACTCAATCACAGAACGTATGCAACAAATGAGCAAAGAGAAAGAGTTAGACACCCATCTCCACACGCATAATGGACCTTGTATGCCTAATGGGAGATCTGCAGTGTCACACATGGTAGTCTTTACAGGGTAAACTAGGTGGCCAAGATAATGTCATCGACTTTTTCCAGGCATATTCATACCTCCTAGAAAGAACTTGAAACTTAATGGTAAATCTGCGGCGTGATTGCATGGTAAATTGTGGCCAGGATCATTTTATTGCTCTTTTCGACGTTTTGGTGGATCAACAAATTTATTTTGACAACGGAAGTAAACGAGTAATGAGTGATTACAACTTGGAAGGAGTTTTGTTCGAGCTCCGACCAGCTATGAACTCCTGCATTTTCTTGAACTGATCTTTAGACATCCCCTCGTAATACGCGTGAGCCCTCTCCTGAAAGAAACAATGACAATGACAAAACAGGATAAGTCAGACATGATATGAGGATTACAAGATGTCTCTATGGGAGTTCTATACAAACTGGCTACAATTTTAGATCAAATGGCAATCAAGACAAGGCAACAACCGGAACAATCAACACATACTGTTTAAGTAATGTTATAGTAAGTAAATAAATATTCATAGGCTACAAAAGTACTATTCTTTGACGGGATCTGAGCCAGAGATCAATCCTGCCCCCAATGGTTCATTCTTTTTTCTGGTATACGAAATTGAGGATTTCACTAAGTCGATTCTTAGGAAATTTTGAATCAAACCTATTGTCTTTATTTCAACAAAGGAAACACGAGCTTCTTCGATAGAAGACCATTTTTTTATCTTGGTCCCAATTCAATACTAAACAAATCCAAATTAATTGAATACTTGTGTCAGAAATACCGTCCGTCATTTCATCTGTGACTGCTAGTCAAACCAAAACAAAATATGACAAACAAGAAAAGGCAACAAGCGGAACAATCAACACATACTCTTAAGTAATTTATCGTAAGGAAATAAATACTCATAGGCTACAAAAGTACTATTTTTTCAAAAACCCCCCCCCCGGCCCTTTTTTTTTCATTTTTCCCTTCATCTTCGTTTGTTCTAAGTTCTAACTCCTAAAGCTGGCCTCCCAACTGTTAGTCCAATTAAGTGATTAACTGAAGCCAGAAATGGGCACAACAGATTCAAAATTCATAAATAAAAGAGAAGTTAATTTGCTATTACATACACAACGGTGTACTACAGATCAGAGTCTCCATTTACCAACACACTAGTTTTGTATCTTGGCTTTGTCATCCATACTTCCCTACTATATGCAGAGATCTCCCAACACACACACTGATCTCCAAGTTCAGTAATATCCATAATTGCAATCATCATTCCCGGCTTTTTGGATTGGTTTCTGATTGAACCACAGTACAACTGAACTAAGGAAAGGCTGAGGTGCTTTAAAGATGCAAACTTCAGATAAAATGAAATTGCAGTGCTTGTAGCAGCTAATGAGCAATTTCACAAGAAAACTTAGATTTATCAAAACAGCTACACATACCCATTCGAAGGTAAATGCAAAATCCAGAAGAATAAGAGAAATAACTACCTTCTCCAGTACAAGAGCATGACCCAGGTCTTGTTTGAGCCCATCATTAATAACAGCCTTGTACCTCAAAACCAGATCTTGATTATTCTTTATTATGCTTTCTGCAACTTGTCGAGCCTTCTTCAACAGTTCACTACTTTCAACAACATGATTTACCAAGCCCCACCTCTCAGCTTGTTCTGCAGTTATGGGCATGGCAGACAGAGAAGCTTCACGAGCTCTGTTGGGTCCTATAATCCTTGAAAGCTTCTGAGAAAGACCCCATGAAGGAAATATCCCAAACCTATAGTAACAAATTTAAATAGACATCTCCATAAGAAAAAAAAAACAAAGCAAAGAAACATAAATAAGCTCAAATGACACTGTTATTCTTAAAAATCCAAACTGAACAGACAATGCCAGTGATCCAAAACACAAGATCAGTAACATGTCCATGTTCTTGACCCAGTAAAAAAACCACAAAAATAAAAATAAAAATAAAAAACTAAGATGCCTTTGGCAGCATAGAATCATGTAGAATAAAGACTTTGGCATGGAAGATTAAGACACATAAATTACAATGAACCCCCCAGCTTAAATTCATCAAACAGCAATTCAATAGCATACAATTATAAACCCAAACCCAGTTATTGTTTAATTCAAAAGAGCAAGCTAATCAATCCAATCTTCTCTCTCCAAGGAACACTATACTTATTGATCAACTGCAGCAAAACACAACTAAATTGGAGAAAAAATACAGCAAAAGAAAAAGAGAACAAACCTAGCATGGGTATCCATGAACTTAGCGTCTTTGGAAGCAACCAAAAGATCACAAGCCAAAGCAATCTCGAAACCAGCAGTGATCGCAAACCCACCAATGGCTCCAATAATGGGTTTTCTGCACCGCTCCATCTGGGCAACCGGGTCAGCGTCGACATCCTTCACATCCCCCTTAAACACGTCCTCCGCAGCCGTCAAATCCACGCCGGAGCAGAACGCTCGACCGGAACCGGAAAGTATTATGACCCGAACCATCTCGTCGGCGTCCAACAACTTGAACGCCGTAGCTAGATCCGTCATCATTTGCTTCGTCAGCGAGTTCAAAGACTTCGGCCTGTTAATTGTGACGGTGGCGATTCCGGCCGGCTCGCGGTTAACGAGTATTAGATTTTCCGGTGATAAATTCGCCATTTTCGTGCTCTGTCTTCTACGTTATTCGGATCTATCCGTCTGTTGATACAATCGAAATATGCAGATTTGTTCTTTGACATGCGTGCCCATTTCAATCTTATCTTTTATTAATTTTTCGGTGTAACGTAATCGGCGACGTGTCTTAAGCCCCACCGCAACAGCGTTTGGTGTCATCAAACATGGGAAATTAGGAGAAAATATTCGTTACAACAGTCGTGACAAACATAGGATAATTAACCTGTCATATAAATAAATAATTTTTTACACTTCTGTCGTATAAGTCTAAATTAGGTTCACTTTTTTCGTTTAAAATTTTATTATTAATTGATAATAATATATCATCAATAATAACATATATCACCGCTACATTTAATATTTACTCAAAAATTAGAGTCACAATCAGTTGTAAAGCAGAAATCATTCGAGCCGCAAGTTTTTAATAATATGACCGTGATCTCTCCTTAATTACGATTATCTCTTTCTTTCTTTGTTTTTTTTATTAGAAAAAAAACTATATAAAAAAAAAGATTAAATCTGTTAATAAATATTAAAAATAAAATATTTTTTATACATATGTATCAACTAAAAACCATGGTTAATAACACATTATTGTACCCAAATAAAGATATATATCAAATCCTAAAGAGTAATTAAAGTGATAAAAGAGATAACGTTGTAAACTCAAACGTTCTAAGTTCAAATTTTAGCAACTTCAACATGGATTACCTATTTTTGACTAGACTAAAGAGAGTCGAGAAGTCTAATATGGTGTAAAACACAAAATTTCATATTAAAGTCACATGTCGCCCAAAAAAATACGATATTTGAAATATGACCACCCGAAAGCCAAAACTCATATGCCCATATTGTAGCTGTGTTTTTTCTTTGGTAAGTATTGGAACTAAGTTATTGCAACAATCTTAAACAGATGGACATTTTCCTTGTAGTTGATTGCCGTTTTTTTCTTTTTAATAGAACATGCTAAATATAGTTACAAATAGTCAAATACCATTCCACACCCTATAGGAGAGGGAGGGTGTAGCTATTTGTCTCCTAA
>CM042184.1:921610-943287 GCA_023539305.1 Ilex asprella
CGAACTTACCCAATGAGACCAATGGAACGGGCAAGCACGAAGAGCCCATTCAGGTAACCGATCTCAACAATCTCATCAATTTCTTGCTTTGTGAACATTCCACTGCCTGAAAGGAGATCCAAGAAGAGTGATCCAATAGCACCATCTACGTTCATTACTAGGTTATTTGCCTTCGAGAGAGTGTAGGTTTCAACTTGCACAGCATATTCCATGTACTTCACCGAGGGGAATTGTTCACGTGCAAACCGTTGTAGCAGCTCTACTCTCTTATCCCTGTTGTCACCTCTCTTGATCCTTTGTCACCAGCAGCAAATAAAGTTCTCCCGATTAATAATTTAAGTGGCAGAAACTTAAACTACGAACAATAGAGATAAGAGAGCCGGCATTAAAAGAATTTTAAGCTCATAACTCAGGTTTTGCAGCTGCAATAACTGAGAAAACATACCAACCAAAACAAAAGGCACACAAGTAGGAAGCTCCATACCTGTGTCCAATGCCTGGCACTCGGATGCCCTTCTTTTTCATGGATTCCACAAACTCATACGGTGTAAGACCCTGCCAATATAGCAAGATGATGGCACATTAGAATCCATGAATGGTTAAGAGTAACCAGACACCAGGTATTCTTTGATGTACTTATTTAATGCTTCATCTGAACTCACCCTGTCATAAGCATCCTTGAAATAACGAGCGGCATCATCAATAGCCCCACCAAATCGGGGACCAATTGTTAGCAAACCTGTTTGAAAAAGTTAATCTACTTCACTTATTATTGCAAAATCAGCACGGCCATAAAACTCATACATTTCAGTGATTGGCGAGAAGAGAAAGATAGATATTAAAAAAGCTATAAACAATCCATAATTTACCTGAAACAAGGCTGGACACCAGGTCTTTCCCAGCCCTAGCAGTTACAATGGTGTTGTGAGCACCAGAGACACAGGGACCATGGTCGGCACATAACATTATGCAAATCTGATTCAGGTCAAGTTATTAGTGAGAAGACAGCTGCATCTCAAAAATGAAATAAAGAACTGGAAGAGGAAAGCCAAAAGCAGAATGAACAAGAATACAAAAGAAATATCAAATTCATGACTAGAAGAACCATATTTACCAGAAACCAACCTCAATAAAACGTGAACAGTAACGTGGAAGGCTGCGTTTGAACCACAATAGAGAAATGACATCACCGACACCCAAACCCTGTTCAACAATAGAGGACATTGGGACACCAGCATAGCACGGCTCTTCACCTGCAAATCAAATAAAAGACAAACTCAGCACAGTGGATTCCAGGGTAATATGATTTACACCTCTTTATAATTGAAAGCAAACATGTCTTGTCCATACCTCTATCATCAGAGATGGTGGAAATAATATGGGTTGGAGCCCGCACTTTCCCACTCTTTATTGCAGTGTTAAGATCCTCAGGTATTTGTGGAGGTGTAACCTCCTTGACAGGAGTAATCTTGCCCTCCTCAACCTAAGCAAGAAGCAAGCAGGCACTCTAAGTAAACTAGAGGTGGAGAAAGAGGGCTCATTTTTAAGCAGCACATATGGGTCCAGATATGCAAAACTCACCAGTTTCTCAAATGTTTCCTTAATCACATCTTCAAATGCTTCATATGAAGTGGGAACAGCAGCTCCAGCTTCCTTAAGTGCTTGATTCTTCGCTTGTGCAGACTCCATCTCACCACCACTCTTTGCTCCCTGATTCATCCAGTACAGATAAAAATTAGAGAGTGGTCCAGTACACGACGTTCCCGCCTCCGCGGGGCTTGGGGAGGGGATACGTCCTATAATGTGGTAATAACGAACAATAACCCCCAAGCCCAAAATAAAAATGAATAAATGACACCAATGAATATAAGATAAGTCCAAGAAAATCAAAACAGTAGCTCACCGCATGACCAAATTGCACTTCTGATTTGAAAAGCCTTGCGCATGTTCCACTGACCCAAGCAACAACTGGTTTATTGATTTTCCCATGTTTTAGGGCTTCAACGAGGGAATACTCATCCCTTCCACCAAGTTCCCCAAGAACAACCACCATTTTAACCTGAGGTAGACCAAAAGATCAGGATTAAGAAACACGGAAAAACAAACTGAAAGCAGGAGTTCAGTGGAGTGGGAGAAATGAATCACAATGTCAAAACATTGCATAGCGGTCATCTTACCTGGAATGTAAGACCGCAATAAAAAAGCAAATTGAGATGCACTCATAAATCCCAAAGTTGGACTGAGCTACGAAGTAAGGAACTGAGGTCTCACTTTTTTGCGTCCTTTCAACATTTAATGGGATAGACATTGTAGGGGATAAAAAGGCAGATGGACTATATCTGTGTTGAATGGTCTAGGAATGAAAGTCACAGGTGTATTTTGATGCTGATCATGTAGATAGCTTTCTTGCTTAGAAGAAACTCGTAACACAGAATGCAACTCTCTGACAGGAACCATAACATGGAATAAATATAGAACACTGACATACCTGTGGAATGTTGTTGAACCGCAGAACATGATCGGAAAGGGTAGAGCCCGGGAACACATCTCCTCCAATTGCAATACCTATATAACACCAAAAATATATTCCAATCTAAAACTGCACAACACTACGACATCCATCGAAACACACACTGAATAAAATACCCAGCATGTAGGGATACCTTCATAAATTCCATCTGTTACACGAGCAATTGTATTGTACAATTCGTTAGACATGCCACCCTGCAATTGAAGAGAAAGTTAATAAGCAGCTTTTACTTATTCAAAAAACAAATCAAGCAGCTTTGACAGCTTTGACATGATACTCAATCAACAAAATAATTATATAAATCAAAGCCTAATCAATATAATAAGAACTCGGGATTACATCTTATACAAAAAAATGGAAGATAAACAATATTAGAAATGGATTTATTAACTATTTTTTATTTATCATTGTTTTTTGTTATTTCTTAGGAACAATAAGTAGCAAACTTAGAATGCATCATAAATACCAATGCATATAACACAATAAGAAATTTCTATCAAAAAATGTTGTTGGGAAATCCTTTCGACTGCAACATAAGGCTGGTCAGTGTGCACAGATTTCTTTATAGATAGGGAAGCTTTGGAATGATTACGCACAGATTTGGAGACAAAACCCACAGATCCAGGCCTGTACAGTTTGCACTGAATAATATTATCAATTGTTCCTGCAGTGTCACCAATCTTAAAAGCTCCAGCTTGAATGCCTCCAACAGTAGCAGGGCCAATAACAACCTGCGAAGAGAAGTAAACAACATAATTAGATACATGTTAATTCCGATGCCGTAACAGAATTCTGGGGGTAGATTAAGTGCGCAAACAAACATCCATTGCTGTGTTTACTGATAATTGACAGTATGGTCTTACTCTTCACCTATGACTCCAAAAATGTACTTAAGCCAGAACATAGGGCCACAAATCTTCAAAGACACCTTTAATTACCTTATTGTTTGCCCTTGCATAAGCAATCAACTGCTTGGTGTCTGACTCAGGAACACCTTCAGCTATAATAGCCACCACTCTAATAGTTGGTTGTTTGAGAGCGCCCATGGATGAAGCAGCAGCACTGCATTATTATTTACATTATAATGATTACATGGTGCAAGAAAGAACTTTACGCTCCAGAATATAAAAATAAATGAGAACAGACCTTCTAAATGATGCAAAGTTTATGAAGACATCAGCTGTGGGATGTGCCGCACAAGCAGCCTCAATCCTGCAAAAGAATTTAAATGGGGTAAGAGAACATTAAGCGCAGATGAAATCATCACTAGATAAAAGTATTTCAGTTTAAAACCATATCAAGAACCCTGATCAAAGAAGAAATCATCACTAGGTCCATTCTAAGTATCAATTATAATTATAGGCAGTACATAAACAGGGATGGAGAAAGTGGACAAAACAGACTCGCATTTCTATAATCGAGAGAGATAGGAACATATGCTACCTTTCACCACTTGGAAGCAATAAGTAAGTAAAACAATAGTAAGCACATACTCTTCCCCTTTCTATTCACGAGAGTGCATAAACCACACACATGGTTTTAAGTGTCTGAAAAATGCCGTGAAACTGATAGCTATTTCAGTTCTTACCTGTTTGCCACAGTTGATTGCTTAAACACCAAAAGTGTTTTACTGAACTAATCAGAAAAGTAAATTTTGATACACTAGTCAAGGGATTAGGTGAATAAAATGTCCTCAGAAATCAGCTACTTAACATGACATGATGATTATCATTGCAAGAAGTCAACCTCACCGAACCAAAGTAAAACACAGCGTTAGAAGCATGTAAAGTACCCTTGGCATATTCATATCAGATTTCATTTGTATGGAAAGGTGACAAGGAAATAAAAAACACAAGGTGGGTGAGAAAGAAGGAACCACACGTTGAGTGTACTGGAATGGCAATTTCTTCCTGACCGAAAAACAGTTTCTGGAATCCCTCGGCACCAGGATTTATAATTCCAGCAACTGAAGGTGTTTCCCTCCCTGTAAACACAATGAATAAAAGAATTCATCATTGCTGATCAACAATGGTAGCAACTAGCAACTTGATTTAAGCATCCACGTTTGTGCAGCGACTCAAAGCCAATTGCAACAGTATAGAGATTTATACACACCACAAAGGAAGTCAAAATCAAGCATCCGTTGGATTGGAAGTTGCTTGTAATTGTAGAACAATGCTTGTGTAGTTTTGGAGAAAAGTTGTCCAGTAGCCATGGTGATGGCACAGAGAGACCTGACAAAAGGGAAACCAAGAATAAATGAGAAATTTTCTATTCGAAACATTCCGAAACATAGGCTGAAATATATCAAAACATATCGAAGTGCGTCAAAACATAGGAGTTTTGCTAATTAATAGTTGACTCGGTTCAGTCATTTTGGCGGAAATGAAACAAAATTTTCATCTTTAAACAGAGTAAGTCATAGCCATGGCATGATGAAGAATATATTGTGTAGTTTGTTGGGGCTATTTTAACAGAAACATGCACAATATCTCTCAGAAGGAAGTAGAAAACAAAGTTCGAAGTTCTGTTTTCTTTCTTTCTTTCTTTTGTCCCATGTATGTTTGAATGGTTTGGTTGTCTCAAAATGGAACAATGGAGCACACTATCTCAAAATATCACCTCGTTCTTTTTTTTTGGATAAAACGAGTATTGGACATGTCTGCCCTCAACAGGTGAATAATACACTCAGGTAGAACAACCAAATCAACAAACTGGTTCACTCTCAAATTTGGAAGGCAGCAGCAGGTTGATTCCCCTCAAAAGTTCTAAAACCGGTCAAATTAGTTATGATCCCATCATAAGATCTCAAATCGCGAGCAATTGAAAGGTCATTGCCAAGTTTGGCCCCGCCACACAAACTTTTTGCCATTACTCGCAAAAAGGGGCAGCACTGACATTTTAACCCCCATCTTTTTCAAAATGTTTGCAATACTAAAATAAAATCAGTAACATATAACTCAATAATAAGTGGATCCATGGCATTGGCAGTTATGATGATTAAACGAAATACAAAGGAGAATTATGAACTATTCATGTGAATAATCCCTCAAATACAAAGCAATAATGCTCCAGATCTTAATGTAATATATGTATAATGTACTCAAGCTCAACACCAAATGAAAATGCCATTTTATGTTACTGTTATAGCCAGATCTGACTCGCAACTTCACTGAAATTCAAAAGCTTCACTAAAATACAAATCGAAGCATTTCGCTTCTCGAAATTAAGCAAGAAAAATGCAGAACATAACAATGGTCCAAAAAATTTCGGAAAATCATCAACACAACTACGAAGTCGAATCATAAACAGAAAGTAGAAGTCGCACACAAATATCTGAGATTGAACAATTAGGAGTTCGTCAACAGAAATGAGGGATAATTAGATAAGTTTTGGTTAAAAAGAGTAAATTCAAATGAGTGTATAACGTACCTGAGAAGAGGATCAAAGTCTCCTCCTGAATTCAGACGAGCCGAGTAACAGAATGCAACAATGTAGAAAGTGGAGAGAGATGGGGGTTTATATAGGAGAGAGAGAGAGAAAGTGAGGCTATGGCCGATAGAGGACAGAGAAGCTACCAAGCCGGGGAAGAGAGAGACGGTCACGTGGCATTTGGTAGTTAGCTCACGAACGATTTATATCTGTTTTTTCTTTTTGGGTTGGTGTGTATGGGCTGTTGATGTTTTACCAAGTTTGAGGGAGAGAGAAATAGTTGGAACGGTAGGTGGATCGGACGGTTGGCTCGCCTGAAAAACAAAATAATAAAAATTGCAATGATAAAAATCGGGGAAATATTTATCAATATATATATATATAGCCCTTGATTGGGAAATAACTACTGAACTGCCATCCAGGTAATAAATGTTAATATATTTGGGTTGAGAACAATTCCACTTGATATGAAAAATACATGAATTATTATCAAGTATCAATTTAGGTTTAGAGGTTCGAGTTATATATCAATTAGTAATAATAGGCTTGTTTGAAGCTAATTTTTTAAAGTAAAAATTGTGATTTGAAAAATTACGCAAAAAAATTAGAGTTAAAAAAAATTTTCAAAACCGTTTGAAAGTATTTTTTAAAAAAGATGAAAAAGTAGAAAAAATATGTTTGGAGTGACTTTCTAATTTTTTTGATTTTGTGTAAAAATAAAAATAATAATTACATGTATGTGTAGATTATGCATAATAGTTCCAAAAATATGATTTTTTTTTAAGTTACTAATAATAGTTTATGAATATAATAAACTAAAAAATTATGCGGGACTTGTGATAAAATTTTAAAAAAGGGAAAAGAAAAAATCTTATAAAATCAACTTCTTGAATTAACCTAAATAAGTATTTTGGGGTCACAATCTGTTGCATAAGCTAATAAAAAAGGCAATATTTAACTTATTTTACTCTAAAATCCTTAAAAATTACATATTTAAGTTAGCTTCAAACAAGACCAATATCTTTTAAAAACTTAATTGTCTTCTTGATTTAAATCGACATAGATGTTTTTCCTACAATCCACAAAGCACAATATTTTTTTTTATGTTTTTTGAAAAAATTTCAAGAGATCCCGAGTCTTAACGTAAGTATTAAGGATAAATATTTTTTTCTCATAACTCACAGAAGTCTTTATGCTATTTCTAAATTATGAAAAGTATTATATATAAAAAAATGGATCATTAATTCACCAATACTAATCTATGGTCTTAAATGCATTACAAATTTGTTAATATGTTGTCAATTACTGCAACTAATTGATTGGACATTTTGCCTCCCATGGGAATGGGATATATAGTGGTGGCAGTTTCATCTTTCAACATTTTGGGTCCCTAACATTTGTTGGGGGGGGGGGGGGAGGAGAAATATAGTTATCATCCTAGCATGATCAATTCCCATCAATATCAAAGTAAAAAATTGACCAATCTAACCATTTTAAACATTGAAAATAACCAAAGGAATTGACCTAAATATATAATTAAACCTCTGTTCTATGCTTAAATAATTATATGAGGTCTCGATTAAATTGGAAACAAGATTGTTTGAAAAGAGGTGTTTTGTGACAATACTATGGGAAGGGCATAATATAGTAATGGTCTTTAAATTACGCATTCTATTTTATTTTAATTCTCTTTCTTCCGATTGTGACAATTTAATGAAAAGACCGGTTGATAAAGATTTGACAGATGATTGTATTACCAGATGGGTTGTTTTGTTAGATTTGTCTAAAGTGAAATGAACTCCTTTGCCTTAAAATAGATCCATTTTTTGGACAGTAATTTCATGTGTAGTTCTAAATATTTTCAACTTAACTCTAAATAGTCCAATTTAAAAGATTGATTCAAATTACCAACGAAAATAACATGTACCATGTAGTTCACTTTTATCCCTGTTGACGGGTCCGATTTAGATGAGGTTTAGATAACAGATGTGGATCAAGTTTAGATCACAGATACAAGCCAACAAAATCAAACTCCCCATCTTGGAGACCCCGGTCTATCATTAGCGCACATAAAAATCTTCATCTTAGAAAGAGAATCATAGAACGCACTCATTGGAGTGCACATCCCCAGTTTCACAAGACTATCTCACCCATTACGCTAGCATGATGGAATCACGCCCGTTCCCCGTTATAAGGGTACGCCTAAATCAATGTTTTTTGTAATGACACCTCAATTAAAACTTCTTATGAGGTACTATAAAACTTTACTCTCGTATAAATTGTAAGTTTCGTTTGCACATGAGGAGTATTGCACACATCTCAACACACTATACATCTTGAGTAATAAGATTATTTGAATATCGTAGTCATTCTCAATAGAGTAGGTCACCCAGACCGAAACCACATAATATTTTATCTCTTGCTATATTAAGCATCTCACCACATTCAACACCATACACACCATCACACTCTTAATTGATTTTACATAAACTCATTTTATGCATCATTACTTATAATTGCAACCATAACATTTCATTTTTTTGTGCGAATCCTCTCTAAAAGATTGAAAAAGAAATGTGACAAATATATATATTTTTTTCATTAAGTATTTTGACGACAATTAATGATTGGACCATTTAAAAATGAATCAAAATGATAAAAATTAAAAAGTCAATGGTTTAACTAGAAATTTATATATTTGTTTGCCGAGCAAATGGACTCGTACATGCCATTGTTGAACGTTGAAATGTTCCACCACTCTATAGTCTTTACTTTATAGTCCAATAGCATGTGAAGTTCCTCGGAACTCCACATCTTTAGTGTAATCCTTATTTTTTATTAATTTCAAAGAAAGTGGCTTGCAATACCAGAAAACACTACGGTACCAAAAAAAAATTCAATATTACACCAAACATTATTATTTTTAAAGATAAAGTTATTATTTTTTAACTTAAAATTATACTGATTGATATAAAGTTATTTGTAAATTATAATTTATCATTTATGAGTTAAAATTTGAACTTTAATTTCATACCTGTAGCACCTGTAGAGTTTTTTTTTTTCATTATTTATTATTTTTTCAATCAATAGTTAAAAATAATTCAAACCAAGATGTACGAATGTGCTCGTATATATATATATATATTTTTAATTCAACAGTTAAAAGCGTCCAGATCAGATTATGTGTACCTTGACTAATCCCCTCTCCGATCCTGTTAAAAGCAGACCATCCACATCTAGACTAAAGTATTCATGAGAGACAAATTTCTCATCACTCAACTCTAAGAGATTATTAAGATTCGAATTTAAAATATCTGAATTTACAGTTCGTCTCTCTTATAATTTGAACTATCTTGAGTTATTGTGGTTGGGTACTTGTAGTAAAGGTTTGAGTGAAATATCGTCTTCCTCAACTAGTTGGGGATCAATGGGTAGGGAGATAGATGTCTCATGTTATGGATCCTCTTAGAAAAAAGAAAAAATGAATAGAAAGAGGGTTTAGAATAATTAAAGAAAAAAACTGATATCGTAGAGAAAACTATTATTTTCAAAGGTGATTTTAAAAGGCTAGCAAGGCTGCCATTGCCCCTTTCCCTTCTTCTTAAAGTAATATGGTTTTTACCACATTCAAAGGACTAAGACTAAACACAGAGCATATTAATAAATATTATCAAAAAAATCCGAATGAGGTGATTAAAAAAACTTGGGAAAAGAAACCTAGACATTGACAAAGTATATGCAAGTAGTGTGGTAGATTTTTTTCTTTTTTTTACCGGAGAACATTACAATATTTTTATTTAAAAATAAAAATATCATATGTCTTTAAATAATACACACATACTCAAGGGTTGTCTGATGTGAGATAACCCCAGCCCATCAACACCTTGGCCCAAAGACCTCCCCGATCATAGTCGGGCCTCAGAGATATACAGTCGAGTCCACATGGGATTTGCCCCTGATCCGGATACACGCCGATATAATTTTTTTTTTTTATCTGAGAATACTACACTTTTTTTACTTAAAAATAGTAATGTCATAAGTCCTTAAATTACGCACAAGGCTTCAAATTTAACCTGATTGACCTCTGACTGACAACCCTAGATGTGGTGTCATTTTGTCATACACTAATTATTGAGTTTGTTTTTCATATTTGCAATTTGCACACGATAATGTCAATGATAAGACGTTCTCATTTAAGGGAATTTTTTTTGTTTATTTTATTTTATTTTATGAGTAATGATATTAACACATAATTTATGATCTAATTTATTATGACTTTTGAATTGACTGTAAGTTCCATTAAACATTAAAATTTAGTGTTAATTTAATAGTTTCAATGAAATCATGTCATTAGATCAACAAATTATGTCAAATTTTTAGGTCCAAATATCATTTTCTTTATTTTATTACATGTTTTTATATTTCAGTAGCATTTAGCAACAATATTTCATTAGCATTTAGCAACAATATTTCATTAGCATGTTTTTATATCGAGCATGGTCTATCGTGTTCATATTTTTAATAGATCTTAAAAAGTTGTTCAAATTTGACTCATTTTTTAAAAAACACGAATCCAAATTAAACTGAACCCCAGTAACTCAACTATTTTATATATAAACGATCCAAATTTTTAAAACTAATTTTTAAAAATAAGACTAAAAAATTATTCAAGTTCATATCTATTCCTATATGAGTTGAATTTAAGCTAAATTTGAGTAGGATGACTCGGCCCTCAAGTTCAACAAATTGAATTATTCTCTTTGAAATAAATAACTCTCTCTCTCTATCTTTTTTTTTTTTTTTGTAAAATAAAAGCAAGTGGGGGAAAAGAGTATGTCAACGATGGCTGGCTAGCTATCAACGTGAAAGGAATTATCTTAAATTGTTAATCAGTCAAACCAGTGGCCTTCTGGTGATTTTCATTGAAGTGGAGGTCTTTTTTGTAAAGCAACCAAAAAATGACGGTTTTTTTTAAAAAAAAAAAGAAAAAGAAAAAGAAAATGTGAGGACGTTGATGGTAACGACAATTTCACCTAACTCATTGGTGATCGGTCTATTTGTTTGTTCAATTATATCTCCTTCGTGTCCCTTGTTATTTTTTATTTAAAAAAAAAAACACAGCAACAATTAATCTTGTCCATTGAAAACGGCGGCCCCACTTACCACACGTGAAACCTAGAGTTCCACTTATAACACGTGATGGATTATGATTTTTTTAAAAAAATAATTAGAGATGTTCGAAGCAGTTCACATGTACTCGATCCTTAAAACTATAGATTAAGTGATTGGAGCAAAATAGAACGTATTGAGCTAGAGAGTAAGCACATCGAATCGACGCAAAAAAACTATATTGGGGATGCACAATTCTAGTAAAATTCACTTGTAGAACACAAATTTATTGAGGATTTTATATGGAAGAAATGAAATATGGAATTTAGTTTCAATCGAACAAAGATCAATTTCTGTACATGGATTATGCCATTTTTAACTTGAATGCTCTGCCTCTCTTTTTGTTTTTAATTCAACGGATAAGAGTGTCTAGATTAGTTTACGCGTATATCAATTAATCTATTTTCTAATGCGATCAAAGACAGACCATTCACGTTGGAACTAAAATATTCATGAAAGATAAATCTCTTATGACTTGACATCAAGGAATTGCTGAAAATATCACTCTATCTTTCAAGTCCCACCGCACACCTAGTATTTTAGAAATATAACCAACCACATGGTCTTCTTGGCCTAAGCTATTCATTTTCCAATTATAATACAGTCATTCAACCTATTCTTCTATACCAAATTAGTTGCCAATATTTTTAATCATTTCACACCTGTAAGCCAGTTTTTTTTTTTTTATAGTTAATGCATAGTTTATTGACATCACCTACCCACCAACCAAGCACCACGGGACTGACCAGATCCCATTCCGAGTTTGGACCGACTAGTGTAGTACGTGCTGGGATTAGTACACGTTTTTTTTTAATTTCATGAAAATGAAATACTTCATTCGTATGTATATAGACGGTTGAACCAGTATGAACAGGAAAAATGGAGGGTTGAAAACATATTAAGGCCCCTAAGATGATTTGAGGGGCGCAAGAGTAGGGGTGTCAACCAGACAAAAAACTAAAAAATGACACAATTAATTGACATTGATGGACTTAGCTTAGACTTGACCTAGATCAGAGATGCAAACAATGTTCAACTCAAATATATCAGCCAAGCTCACCACATGATTAGGGAATTTCAGTTGGGTCAAGTCCATGTTCGTGAGAGACTCAACCCATCATCAGTGCACATAGGAATCTCCATCTGAGGAGAAGAAATATGTGGAAATACAGTTATCAGGGGCACATCATCAGTCTCCCGAGATTACCTCGACTGTTATGAGATAGAACGAGCTTCATGGAATCACTCTAATATCATTTTGCCCGTTACGAGGGTAAGACAAGCATCACGGAATCACCCCACTCCTTATTACTAGGATGTCGTCTTAGTCAAAGTCATTCAGAGTCAATTTCACTCATTTATAAATTGTAAGCCCTACCTATACATAGAGGGTGTAGAGGTAAAAAATAATACCTCTAACACTCGATTTGTGGTGTCTATGCTTTACCTCCCAATCTCCTTCCTACAAAATGAACAAACTGTCCAAGATCGAAGTGCTTCGACCGAAGGCACTCTGATGCTTAAGTCAGTAATGGAACGCAAGAATTTGTTAGATGACAAGGAGGTTTTTGCGTACCTTACACATTGACTTCCTCTTCTTTTTATAGGTCATTAGCCCCTCAGGGTTTCCATATATTTCGATGCAAGGTGACACACCTTCCTTTCTCTCAGTGTTTCAATTTGGGAAGTCACTGATTATTCTCCAACAATCTTTCTGGATATCTTTGATTTCGTTGATTTGTTTATCTGATTGCCTAAATTTTAGGCGGTTCTTTATCTCTGTGTCTATCGTTTGAAATAACTCAGACAATGAAGGCCGAACACATCCAATATTTACCGAACATGTTGATCACCTTGGTTTGGTACAAACCGAGCTCTTCTGTTGCTCTGCCGAACACTTTCAAGGTATTGGTTTGGTTTGGTACAAGCCGAACTCTCACCTTGTTTTGCTACACGGATTTTTGAGCTTGGTAACAAAAAT
This sequence comes from Ilex asprella, assembly GCA_023539305.1. Taxonomy (NCBI): domain Eukaryota; kingdom Viridiplantae; phylum Streptophyta; class Magnoliopsida; order Aquifoliales; family Aquifoliaceae; genus Ilex; species Ilex asprella. Next base: position 934,723 of record CM042184.1, read on the forward strand.
AACCGAACTATTCTTGGATTTACTAAACCACTAGCTAGCTCGGTTCAAATGATAGGCTTAGCAAATGACTCTTCAGAATTTCGGTCATGTACCTTGTCTTGTCAATACCACGTGAGCACAATTAATGCTGTAACACGTGTAATAGTGGAGTTTAACCCCTTCAGAGGGCATCACATATATCTTTGCACACTACACCTCTCCAGTAATAGGATTATTTGGTCACTGTGACCATTCATCTAGGCTGAACTACATAATCTTTGTGTTTGCTAGTGTTGAGTTTCTTCCTAATTTTTGCAAATTTGTGCATTATCGGACATGAGTAATAAATGAGTCAAATTAAGATTAGATACGAATAACACGATTAGCAGGTATTGTAGATAGAAAATAAGTATTTAACGAGTATTATCAAACCAAATCAAACTAAACAATCATTTTAGTATCTATTATATGAGTTCTTCTTCACCATTCATTTCGGTCATGCACAACACGCTCATTTAAATTAAATATTTTTACATCTTTTCTTCCCCTACTCCTTGTACTACTAAGAGAAATTCTAAGTATTTAACGAGTATTGTAGATAAAAATAAATATTTTTAAATTTTTTTAATAGTATTATATAAATTGTTATAGTATTAAATAATTTTTTATTGGTACAAATTTGGTACGTATCGAAAATGACACAAACAAAAGAGACACGACACGATTGACACTCGTACGTAAAAAGAGGATATGTTTTTTTCCCCTTTTGAAGTAATTTCTGAACATTTTTTATTGGATTTGTTTTCCTTCATATTAGTTCTTCTCAATTCGAAAATTCTAGTGGGTCTATTTTATATTTGTGGGTCTTCAAAAATAAATGGTGAGTGAGGTATCTTTAAGGGTTGAACCAAAATGAGTAATCTTTAAGGGAAAATCATGGATAGCTACATATTCTAAATAGCTTTATGAATGGCGACTAATCTATTCTTAAGGAAAATCATGAATTTTATTTATATAGCTACATTTACTGATATACCAAATAGTCAACTGAGAAGTAATTTCAAGATCCATAAACAGTTGAAGTTGATAGAGATCGAAACGGGATTGGATGAGCTTAAATTGAAGAATTGAATTTTATTATTTGTTTTAATATTATTTTATTAGTTAAAGAATATTTGTTTAATTAGGAGTATTAGTTAAAGTTTAATTAGGAAATTCTTATAGATTTTTAGTAGGATCGGGATTTGAGAGTTTGATTATGAAACTCTTTTAGTATTTTAGTAGGAAAGTAGTTTTTATTTTAGTAGGGGACTTTGCTTATAAATAATGGTGTAATCCCTACTATTTTGATTAGAATGATTATGAATAAGAATTGAGTATTCTCTGTGGAGATTTATGTGTTTCTTCATTGATTCCTTGCGAGGATGAGGTAAACCCCTTCTACCCCTCTTATTTCTTCTTCTCTTTCTATTCTGTGATTTCTAGTCTTTCCCGATTTACATCAGAAGGTTTATTGAATAAGAACATAATTCATTTTCTTTATCTAAAAATAAATAATTTTTTGTGCTACATAAGCAAGATTTTTCTTTTTTTGTTTAACGATAAAAGATGTACGAGTCAACTTATGCAGACCATGCCTAATCAGCTCTCCGGTCTAGTTAAAAACATGCACAAACAAATTATTCATTAAAGAGTTGAAAAGCTTACCACTAATGTGTTTGAATCTAGACAATTGGCGGCCAATAGGACAATCTTACAATTGTCCAAAAAGAGACCTCAAATTCCCTCAAATATATATATATATATATATATATATATATATATATATATTGTGAATAATTAACTATTAATGAGTGAGGGTGTCACTTGTATATAGTATGTTTCAGTTAAAATATAGAGTATGTGATTGACACAGATAGAAATTAAAATAAAAACATATCGAAAGAAATCTCCGTCAAGAGAAAAGCCAAATCCTAATTAGAAATTATATGTCTGTTGAACTTATTGCCATCACCATTAATAGCATTTATTGGCTGAAAAACCTGTTAATCCTCTCATTATAGATATATTGGATGATATAACTGGTATCAACTCCAATGTTACCCTACACCCTAGGGGCTGTTTGGTATAGGGAGTTTGAAAATATGGGTTGGGAACTAAATAAATATTAAATTTAGGATTTGAAATCTGACCCGATCATGAAACCCAAGTTCATAAGTTTCATGAAACTCATGGGGAGGGTGAGTTTCATATGTGGGTTTGAGAATTTTACATTTAAATGACATTTATACTCCTTATATATTCATACCCATATTTGAATTAAATTAGTTAAGGGACAAAATAGTTATTTATATATAATATATTATCATAATAATCTTATGTTTTTGCGCATACCAAACACGGGTATAAACAACATTGAATATTGAATCTTATCTTTGAATTAAATCCAAGTTTAAATAAATCAATTCAAATTCATTTCAAAAAACATATTAAACATACCGTAAGTGTCTTTCACAATGACCTTAATGGAGCTCATCTCTGTAACTGGGTCTACATGTTAGCCAACATCAATCAATGTCAACTAAAACAGCCCACCAAACAGACAAAACGTCTTCATTTATCAAACTCCTGCTCCATTCCAAAGGAGAGAGGTTTCGGATTGGCAAATTGTACGGGTGTCCATGGATTGAGTTGTCTAACGGATTTCGTTATTTGACCTAAAAAAAATACGTCTAAAGTGTGATAGATCTAATAGTTAGTTCGTCCGAGTTTGAGTCTAATATCTTTTAAGAGAGAAATTGAGTTTGTCCTCGAACTCCTCATCTAGCCTGAAATTCAATCCATGAGCCTGTCTGCAAAAAACTCGACCCATGAACTAGCCCGCCAATCTAGCCCAACCCACCCACCTAGCCCACCTGCCTTTTCACCTAGTTGTTTAAAAAAAACTTGACTTTGAAAGTTTGATAATAATATATGACTCTAATTTATTTAAATAAAATTATCTAATATTTATTTTTTATCTATTGTGCCTCTACTTTTAATTCAAAAATGTAATTTAAAAAAATTATTAAGTTGAAAACATTTTAAATGAAATTATATATAAATATAAAAAAAGGCTCACCCAATAAACCTGCCCAATGAGTAAAAGGTAGTTTATCTCTATCTAAAACCCAATCCGACCCGTCTGATAACTCACCTGAATAGCCCGGCCCATAAACACACCTAGCAAATTGCGTAAATAATTTTTTTCCCAAAATAACGACCCGACCCTAACCATTTTGCGATGTTGTCCGCTTTAAGTTGCCCCCTTGTTGCAACTGCTTAAGAGTTATTATTTCTAATCTGACAATTTATACCATAGACATGGATCACAGACAACACTAACCTGCTCACTTCACTCTTTTCGAGGTTCTATTAGACTATTGGATGGCTAGACTTTTACTTGTCATTAGAACCCTTTCGATTATGAGTAAATTTTGTGATACGTTTGAGAGGAAATTGAGAGTGCTATTCTTATTTCTGTGAGTGATGCAGTAACTTTCTTCGCTTTGTGGGAAAATCGTAACAAAACTATAGCATCAACAAATCAAAGTATCCAATAATGAGGAAGAACTCATAATGGTTCTTGTTGACACAGCTCAAGACTTTCTGAGAAAATTAGTGGGTGCTGTTGAGGAGATAGCATTTCAATAGTGCTTGACAGTTACATTGAGCTTCAGAATTGCTCTCAAGTTAGGTATGTCAAGGAACTCTGTTGTCATAATTCCATATCCCTTCACAAATCTAAAGTAGCCTGTCCCCGAAACAATCGAAAATTCTCTTTCTTTCATTGAGAAAGGATCAGGCCCTTGAATTTCCAAACTACTTCCTTTATATTCTCCATCAGTGAAAATCACAGAGAACATCAAGTACAATGCCTTACCATCCAACTGTGAGTTCATGTACATACCTTGGGCCCTACCTATGTTTTTCGACGCTTGATCTGGGCCTTCAGTTACTGGATCATCGACGGCCAAGATAGTTCCGAATTCAAGTATACTTGCAGTAGCCCCATTTTTTCCAGCCACAGTGATAGCCGAAGTGTCATGGCCAGTTAAGTTGTCATGAACATAGAAGACAAGGTTGGTTTGCTTGGGTTTATGCCACTTGAAGGTGTATGCCCAATGGAGAAAAGGAATAGCAAGAAGGGGGATAAGAGAATTGGAGACAAAGCTGAGGAGATTGGGCATGGCTTTGTGTTTGTGTGAGCTTGGAGGTGGAAGGGTTGATGTTTGATATCTATAGATGGTGTTGAAGATGCTTAGGCTATGGATTAGAATTGTTACCTGAGGAAAATGACAAAGTGTTTAGCTAATACTATGCAACTTTTTTTGGGATTAGTACAAAGTTTGATGCTTCATATATATTTAATTTGGTGGGCAGGTCTAAAATAAGGTGATTACTACAACAGGTTTTGGCCTGATTATGTTTGTCAGGATTCTCCCCAAAACAATTCCGGCGGAGGTAAGCTTCAGGAATGGGACCGATTGGGCCTACAAGATTCTTCAATCAACCGCCCATGAGACCACAAGTTGAGAAGTTGGGACATTGGCAAGTTAATCGGACGGAATAAATATCTCATAACCTGATTTTAATAAATTGTCAAGATTTAAATTCAAAAAGAATTTAAAACTTATCAACTTACCATTTAGAGCTACCTTGTTGATAGTTTTAAAACTGAAACAAGTAATAAAGGCACGTTGTAAAAAGTACAACACATTTGACATTACCTTTCTCACCTTTCCTCTCTAAAAATTCATTTCATAACGTCTAAAGTCTATTACTACACATGGATAACCAACAAATTTGCTAACCAGTTGTCTCTGGTTTCATTCTCTCATCTTTTCTTGAATTTCCCCATTCTCGAGTAGTGAGCTTTGATGTAAACATGCAACCTCTAGGTCATAATCAGAGAGAGAGAGAGAGGGAGAGAGAGAGAGGCTTTCAATGTTTCACAGCTTTTGCTTCATTCGCTGTTGAGACTTGTTTGTCATTTTCTTCAACCTATCCAGCATCGGCTGACACTTCAAGGACCCTTGTATATGAAGATTCACAAAAGACCCGACAATATCTCCACATCTAAGGAAAAGAGAGGGAAAGATAAAACTATTCTCTCTCTCTCTCATGTATGTTGTTGGTTCTTGGAGACCAAGAAAAGATGTACTGCCCTTAGAAGTGAGAGCACACGCACTGCAAAAGCAGCACCAAGTCTCATCAGGCCTTCCATGCACCACGCAGCCGTCTAAATAGTAGCTTTTGACTCAGAAATTTCACTTTAGAACAGTGCAGATTCTCAAGATACATGGGGATGACCAATATGTATTTTTTTGGTCAAGACCCATAGGTATTGACTACCATGAAATGAGCACCAAAAGAAACTTTAAACAGATCTGAAACTTGTAAAAAGGAATTGCTTTTGGTTCAATTTGCTGTGTGCTAGGCTCTGAAAAGGCTGACAAAAATTGTGGTTCTTTTTGGGCGTTGGGTTTTGCCATTTGGGTGTTTGTGTTTTGGGTTGTATTCAGCTCAGCAAAACTTGGCAGACTTGAATGTAAGTGAGTACATGAAAGAGTTTGAGTAAGTGAATCTGATAATCTGACTGGTCCTCAATGGCCTCCCTCCATTCAACAAGCAATCATCATAAGACATCCTCTTGAAGGTTCTTGGGTTCACTATTCTTGCTGAGGCAAACCAACCACAGTGGAGGTGAATGTTTGAAGGTGCACAACCAGAAACACAGGTGTTCACAATTTGGACTACGTATTGTGGTATACCAGTTGATGAATATCTGCTCTGCGAAATGCTTATGTCTCTGTTTGTGCAAGTCCCTGATGAATCAAACATTGTTATTAGTTACTAATGGGACACACACACACACCACCCAACTAAAAACTACAACTGCCCCAAAAAAGCTGAAAACGAAAAATCAAACTCATTTAAAGAAAGCCCAGAAAGATGGGTGACATTGAGTTGGAATTTTACCATGTAACAAAAGCTTTCTGTGGTTTAGGTATGCCTCTTCTGGTTTGATGGTTGTGGTGTTGTTGTCCCCATGGGCTGAATGAAAATACTTGCCTGACAAATCTGTCAAAATGAAAGTATAAGCTTCTAGGGAAACCATTACATTGGGAGAATGGTTTTTTTTTTGTGCAAATTAAGGTGAAGATGAGGTGCAAGAGGCCGAGAAATTCGAATAAGTTATGCAAAAGAAGTTTAGTTCTGCAGTACCTGAATGAAATCCGATGTAGCAGACTAGAATGATAGCCACCATCAAGTAGAAGAAAAAACAATAAACAGAGCTCATGATAGCTTGAGTTTTGCAAGAAGAAAATGGTTTTCAGAAGATGCCCATTACTGCTTGTTATATGTGTGTGTGTGTGTGAGGGAGAGAGAGGGGTGGGGGGGGGGGGGGGGGTTACGAATGAGATTTGAATGGTGAGATGACTTTTACTGGCATACAAAAACGATGTTGTGGCTCCTTTAAATCAAAATGCAAAGATGGAGGAGACAGAGGGAGACCTAAGAGAGTACTCCAACATTCTCTTGGCCATCTTATTTTCACTACTTTTATGCTTCTTGTGCTGTGACTACTTTTATACCAACTTGCCAAGGCAAAAGATGAAAAGAAATACAAACTTTTGTTGCATTAAACAGCTATGTCTAAACTTTAGGGGTGGTTTAATGATTAAGCTTGACTTATGTTAACCTAGAGGTCTTAGTTTTGATCTCTTCTTACATTTCTTAAGGGTTAGCCACCCTTGTTCTTTTAAGTACATACTCTAATTCGGTTCAAATCACAATGGCTAACTTTTGAATTCAAGAGAGTAGTCAGCATAAACTTAAATGCGTTGTAGAAAAAAAAAGAAGAAGCTATGCCTTAGTGCAAAAAAAAATAAAAGAAAAGCAGCTATGCCTGCTAGCCCTTAACTAGACCGAAAAGTCTCTTCTATGTTTTGAAGTATCCCAAGGAAGAAGACTAAGCACGATGTATGTAGTCTTGGGGAGAAAGTTATATCCCTCAAAGTATCTTATGGGGGAAGTTAGTTTTGCTTTAGTCAAGTTATTCTAAGCACAATACTCGACAAAATCAATCTTGACCAATTGTACTTTGAAAAAATTACAGAAAAGAACTCATCCGATTAAAATTATGCAACAGGGAAAATTTTATTGTTTCGACCAAAATTTGAATTGAGTTGCGATTACATATGAATTTTGTTATAACATGAGGGGGTATATTATTCAAAGTGCAATACAGTTATAAATTATTGTACATAGATTTATGATCACTTGTGAATTTGATTACCAGAGCAGCGTATGATACATTATATCTCATTTGGGATCTCGAATTCCACTAATTTATGGGTCTCGTCACAGAGGGCTATTGTAAATTCCTCCCATTGTATGCCATATTTAGTTTGAATGACAGGAGGGAGACTAGAGAATAGCTGAAATTGTACAATTCACATTGTCATGGATATTCAGGTGGACAGGGGGTCTTTAGTCTAGTAACATCACAATCCCTTATCCCATGTACGTCCCCTGTTTTTTTTTTTTTTTTGTATCCATTGAAGTGAAACATTTGGTTGGTCCAACAACCAAATCCTCCATTTCTATGCCACCTGCTCAACTCATAGAAACTCTCTCTGTCTCTCTCTCTCTTTCTCTCTCTCCATCTAGACCCTTAGATAGGACGGCATCTTAAGAAAGAACAGAAGCCTACCAGTCCTGAGCTGTACCAAAAAAAGTTGCAGGGAAGCATTGGCAATATAGCAGTAGCCAGAAAAACCAACCAAAAACAGCAATTTTGATAGCTTCTATGCTAGAAGAGTAAAGTTTTCCATTTAAGTCAAAACCTATGTATGTGCAACTATATATTTGAGAAATACTATTGATTATTTGGTTTGAAAATAACTCTTAAATTATGCAGGATTCCCTAGATTTATTAGAAATAAAGTAAAGCACAGTTAGAAGTCTTTGAGATATGACCTAGAGAACAAATCACCTTCTCATTTGTTTGGCTTTTTTATTTTTTGACTGCAATGATATGGTGGGGGTAGTGGAACCAGTGACTTTTCACTTGGGTTGATAATTGAGTCGAGTTTTACGAGCACGAACTGGTCGAACTCGTTTTTCTAAATGAACCTAAAAAATTGTTCAAGTTCGGCTCGTTTAGAAAAGAAGCTGAACCCAAAACGAGCCGAATCCAAGACGAGCCCGAATAGCTCGACTATTTTAGATATAAATTAGTCAAATTTTGCGAGCTTGAACCGAGCCTCTTAGGCTTATTTTTTAAAGGAGTCTAAAAAATTATTAAAGTTTGACTCGTTTAAAGCACGAGTCGAATTTGAATTGAGTTCTATCCGAGTTGAACTTGAATAACTCGGTTCAATTGTCAGTCCTAGCTTCCACTTCATTAGAGAAGGTTTTTACCATTTGAATATGACCTCAATCCTCAGTTCTTTGGCTTATGGGAAGAGAAACATGTAGTAGTAACCTACTTATAGTTTAATTGCCTAAAGATGGACAGAAAGGAAGAGAGGGGAAGAA
>CM042184.1:948287-984337 GCA_023539305.1 Ilex asprella
ATATATATATACACGTATAAATATAAATATAAGTATATATATATTAACAAAATACACATGAATCAAAGTGCATTAAATATTAAAGTTCTTCCATAAAACTAGGAGATATTTAATGCACCACTTTCCAAAGAACATACACATGAATCAATGGAGGATAAAAATGTCACAAAAAAATTAGGTAAATTCAAATTATGTACTTGGATACAAATAAGTATCCAAATTAATGACTTAATAACCCTACATTTTTTTCTGTGTACTTTTAACCAAATAAATCTATTTTGGTGTACCCCCTTCCAATTTCCCCCCAAAAATAATTACCACTTTCATTCAGCCTACTTCCATTTGGTTTAATGGGCCTTAGTCCTCCTATCTAATAGTTAGGTGCAACCCAAAGCCTTTAAGGCTTAAGCCCCAATTTAGTCCCACTTATATTTCCCCAACTCAGAGCAAGACCACTGACTACCTCCTACCTGCAAATTCCCCAAAATTACTCTCGTCTCTCTCTCAGTCACTTCCCCCAAAATCATGTCAAATACATGTTGACAGTATTTTCTCTCTCAGGCGACCAGTCACTTCCCTCAAAATCATGTCAGTCTCTTCTCTCTCAAGTTGCCACTTCAACGCAAACGCACTCTATTTGTTTGGTTCAAATGCCCACAAATTGTTCGATCAAATGCCCTTGAATCACACACACATCTATTGTTGATTCTTTTTTGTTTTTCTATGATTAAAACTTTAATGAGATGAAACAGGCTTGAGTCTTTGACATTTAAAGCTCCTGACAATGTGAAATACCCATCCATGGATTTGGCTTATGCTGCTAGGCGAGTTGGAGGCACCATGAAAAGTTGAATCTGCTTATGTTACTGTGCGAGCTGGAGGTACTTTGTTCTACTTATTATCTGTTGATCTGTATGTATTGAAATTTAATTCTTGATTTTTTTTCTGCCTTATTTTGATGGTGAATGAAATATATTCTTGGTAGCTGTAACTTCACCCTCTGCAAATGACTTTATTATTTGGAGAGTGGTTGTGTTTTCTTCTCGTCATAATTTACATATAAATCTTATTAATTTTATGGATGCTTAAATGGTTGGAATCCGATTTTTTGACCTCACCTAAAAGAACTCAAATTGCTTAATGTATTAAAAGGTGGGTTATGAGTGATGTCATTGAAGGTTGAATCTAAAAGATGTATAAAATATTGAAGTCTCAAATATATCAACTTCTCCAGTTTATTTTCCTTTTTTGCCTTCTATGTGCCATCAATTGAGCCCAAGCTAACAACGAGGCTAGAAGTGTGCTGGTTAGATGGGGTGAAATATTTGTGAGTGTTTAGCTTAATTCGAAATAAACAAAAATCTTGACCTTGCCCTTGAGGGCTAATAATGATGTTTGACTAACTTCTTGGTCCTTCCCTGCAGGAGGTTTCAAACTTAATACGGATGGCTGTTCAACAGAAAACCCGGGATTAGCCAGGATGGGAGTGCTTACCAGCAAAAGGAGACCCACCCTTCTAGGGTGCTTATTGAGAACTCTAAGGCTTTGCTGAGAGCCACGAGCAGTTCAGTGAGTCATGTTCTGCGAGAAGGAACCATAGTGCTGATGTCCTTGCGAACATGGGAGAGAGAAAGACAGGAAATCAGATTTGTTCTCTTGGATACTCCCCCTGTGAAAATGAGGACAGTGTTTGAGACTGATATGGCCGACATTACTTTTGTTAGAGAGCCTTAAGAGGTTCCTTTTATCTTTACATTGTACCCAAAAAAAAAAAATGTCAAATCGTACTCAATGAGCATCTCAAGCCTGATCATCTTAAGCACATACAAATTTACCTAAGTTTAACTCAATTCATTATACCGACTTATGACAAAAGAAAAATTATAGTTTTACCCCTTTAAGTTTGATTTTGATCTTATTTTATCTTCTCAACTAAATTATAGTAGCTTTATATTGTCCCAAAAACCAAATATTCACCATGTTTTGAATACAGAATGTTTACATAAAACTAAAATACACATTTTTAATGTCTTAACGTGATAATTAAGAGGAGAAAGTGAGATAGAGGCATAGTTGAGGGGTCAAAGCCTAGTTTGCACAAACTAAAAAATATCACTCTCTTCAATCTATAATATAACATCTCTCTCAAAATCATTCACATTTCACCGTATCTTCAGACACGTGCTACCTTTAATATTTTATTCAAATAGGCGAATTTCACCTAATACATTAAGAATCCTTATTTTATACCTTTAAAGATAAGTTTTAGCATATTAAAAATAGGGAAAACTTCATTTTACCCCTTGGTTTGACCTATTTGCACAGCACCTCCTTAGGTTTTAAAATGACACTTAACCCCCTTGTGGTTGATAGACCAAAATGCACCATTAACTTTGTTAACTTTTACATTAAAATAACCTTAATACCCATCAATTTATCTTATAATTTTTTTAAAAAAATTATCCCAAATTAACTTCGGCAGGCTAGCCATCATCGTTGTCACCATTAAATCTGGCATCCCAACCCTTCCGGAATTTCGGCATTCAAAATTCCATCACCCGCGACAGCCCACTGCCTACACAACACAGGTTGGTGCATCTTCTCAATTCATACCTCAAGACAACTCAAAAATTGTATTTCAATATCTCAATTCCTTTTTTTTTTCAAAAAACAAAACATGAATCAAAAAATAAATTGAAATTAGAATCAAATTGAAAATAAAAATCAAAATCAAAACCAAAATAATTGAGTTTTTGTTGCTGCTACCACCCATGATAACGGATGTCAATGGACCAAAGCGAGGGCGGGGACATAGTCTCCATCCCCGTACCCGCTTAAAAAATATCCGTCCATTCCCGGTCCATCCTGCCAACGGGTATAATTTTCATCCCCATCCTCATCCCTATCTCCATCCCATCCCCGTCTGCGGGTAAAATTTATAGTCCCCGTCCTCGTCCCCGCTTCTCCCGTACCCGACCAAGCCCAAACTCAAGCCTAAGCCTAAGCCTAAGCCAATATATTATTTTTCACTTCTTCTCCTTCCACTGCTAGTAATCAACTACAATCATGCATAGTTAAATGGATAACATTATAGCAAACTATTAAATTGAAACTATTAACTACAACAAACTATTAAATTGAAAAGAGATACAAAATTTGCATCACATAAAATTGATAACCCACTGAAAAGCATCGCATTTGAAACAAACAAAAACGTCAGTTTGCTTGTTGAGAAAAGTAGAATGAAATTTCAACTCCAATATTATGCATCACGTGGGACCCAAAAACCGAAGAACTTAAACAATACAACTACAACTAATTGACTCAATTGAAAAATAAGAGTCGAAATTTTCTTTTAGTTTTTCACAGTTTCATCAGCAACCAAACAGAGGACAATAAACAGATCAAGTCCATCAAACCATACCTGATCTGACGACCAATCGAAAAACTCTTAAATTGAATGCCAAATGATAGTTCCAAAAAAGCAAGCAACTTCAAATGCCAAGAATACAAATACAATCTGCAGAACAGAGAGACAATAAAGCAGATCGTTAGAACAGTGATCAATGTAAGGGTTATCTCCTTAACTGGTTAGGGTTAGATGCATATGTAAATCTAAACATATATATAGATTTTCACGTGTGAAGATACAAATATTGTGTGTGTATAGCAATGCTAAATCTGACAAAAAGACAAAGAGTCACCTTTTGGATGCTTGTGGCTTCGAAGATGAGACAGCGAGAGAGGCGAGAGTCTCTAAGACTCAAAGAGAATGAGGCACTAGGGATCGATCGACTGAGAAACAGAGAGAGACGAGATGCGAAAGTCTCGAAGAGAAGGAGGCACGAGTTTGCAGCAACTGAAGATGAAGATGAATGATGAAGAGACTCAGGTTTGCAGCATATACTCAGATCACCATCTGTGTGTGTGTGAGACAGACAGAGAGGTGGCGACATTGTACGAGGAAGAGGAGTAAGTTAGGCTTAGGGTTTTAATTGAGAGTTTATTTATTAATATATATATATATATATATATATTTAACGGGGGTGGTGGCAGGGACAGGGCAGGGATAAGGGTAAGTTCATCCCCGCCTTCATCCCCGCACGGGTTTATACGAGTATTTCTGTATACGTCCACCGTCCAATATGTATAGTGCATCCTTGGTCCAAACGGGACGAGTTTGGATAAATACCCGCTTTTTTCCATTCCACTGCCATCCTTACATGGTAGCCCACTACCTTGATGGTGCTTGTTGCTACTAGTAGTAAATATCCAAAATAATTTTCGATTGAGCCCAAAGAAATGTGTCCAATCCATGGGAAATGGGTGGTGTACACCACATGGGTAAATGGGTGGCCTTCGGCATTGGCGGCGGTGATGAGTTCTGCCACCGCTTTGGAACCACATCTCCTCAAGTCACATTTATCAATGCTTCCATATCGATACTAGCTGAAAACCCATTGCAATGACCATCGAAAAATGCGGCGAAGGTAAATCCTTCTGGTTTTGTAGTGGCTTTGGTCCTTTGGCGAATGGTGGAGATGCTGGTGTTTGCAAGTAGAAGGGACCCAACTGGAAAAGGAAAAAAATAGAGGAGAGAGAAGAGGGATGAGGATACCATTTTTTTTACCAGAGAACACAAAACATTTCTACTTAAAAACAGAAGTGTCATAAGTCCTTATAACTCTCACACACACCCAAAGGCTATCCGATGTGGGATAGCCCCAGTCCATCACCACATAGACCCAAAGGCCTCCCCAATCTTAGTCGGGCCTAAGAGGGATGCAATTGAGTCCATATGAGACCCACTCTGGAACGCACACATGCAGATATATAATATTTTTTTTACTACATAACACTACAACACTTCTACTTAAAAAATAAAAGTTTCATGAGTCTTTATAACTCACACACATACTCAAAAGCTATCCGATGTGGGATAGTCCCGAGGAGACAAAATTATTGAGGTTTTTTTTTTTTGTCTTTTTGTAATGTTTTTTTTAATACCAAGTCGCTTAACATGTGCGTGAGATACACTGATCGTTAAAATAAATGAAAAAATTAACGGTGCATTTTGGTCCATCGACCACAAGGGGTTTAAGTGTTATGTTAGAACTTGAGGAAGGTGATGTGCAAATGGGTCTAACCACAAGGAGATAAAATAAAGTTTTTCCTTAAAAATATTATAATATGGTCTTTCTGTTAGTTTTTATTACATTTTCTGTCAATGTCAATGAAGTGAATTTTGACGAAATAAGCATCAGAAAATAATGAAATAGTCACATTACAATACTTTTAATACATTGAAAGTAAAATATGAAAAATCTCATACTTGAAGATACAAAGTGAAAAAGTTTATATCTTCTGGGCTATAAAATGAGATTTTTCTTATTCAAATTATATAATCCACATGCGGGGATACCGTATATAACCCTAGTGAAGATGAGGTCACGAGCTCCAACCTGCATAGAAATGGCTATGTAATATTGTACTGGGCTAGGGTTTAAGGTTGTCTAGGGTTTTGCGTGGTTTCCATCAAATGGCAATTGACAAATTAAAACCGTAGCTCCACGATTTTCTGTGTCTCAGGTTTCATACTCTCAAATGGAAGACCTGGATGATGATTTCGGCGATTTGTACGCCGACGTCGAGGTCCGAGCTACTTCGGCCATCAATTCGATTTCAAACATCACAAATTTACACATAGAAAAGAGCGAAATTAACCCCAGTAACGATGACAATGGAGACAAAGTTTTCAATCAGGAATCAAAAGGAGTTGATTTGATCGGTGATGATATGAATGTAGTGACGACGATTTCGAATTCGGAGGCAAATGCAATCGAGGAATTTACCGATAATAATGGGAGCGACAGTGAGGATGAATTGAATATAGTGTTGAATGATGATGATGAAGGTGGTGGTGATGCTGAGCCAGGGTTTGTGGGGATGCGGAATGATGTGATATTGAGTAACGGAGGGTTTGAGGAAGAAGGGCAGGAAGAGAGACATGGTGGCTCTGGAATAGGTGTAGAAGGGAGTCGTTTGGGGAAGCATCGAAAATGGAGTGATCAGTCGCTGGTTGGTGATGGATTAGAGAAAGGTTGGAATGATATCGAGAGAGAGAATGGAGGTAAAGGCGGTTATCATTTGCAGTACTCACAATACAAGGTATAGTAGAATGATAGTGCGCAATAAGTTTCTGAAAGTCAATAACGGTTTGTTGATGTAAAATTTGTATTTTTTAGTGGAAAGCAGTTATGTGAGGTCAGGAATGGTTCGAATCTGCTAGATACCCCGTGCAATCAAAAGTGGCCTGAATTGATTCTTTGCATCATAGAACTATGTTATTGTCATTTGTGTTGGTTTTAGAAGCTCAATGTTTATTAGGCTTGAAACTTATGTAGTGGTAGGTATGGGAATCCTCTCCGTATATTTCAGTAAAGCTAATATATGTTAAGAGGTTGCAAATATTTTCTGTGGAATTTGAACAATTTATTTAACTTCACAATATGTGTCTATTGTGGTGGAGCCTTTAATTTTAAGAACCCTAAAGTGTGCTACATTATTACTTGCTTTTCCACCAAGTTACTACTAATAAAGAGATTGAAATTGTTGCAAAACATTTGCTTGCTCAACTCCAAAGTTAGCCTTGTATGATGTCTCATGGACTGATTTATTTGAGATGATAGAATTGTAGAATAGAACATGATGATGAATTAGTAATTTCTCCACATATGGGGTAAGTGGGTACATCTGACCCCTACCCCACAGCAGTGGGAGCCTTCCTCCCTTTCTTTTGTAATTATGTTATCTTAATTGAGCTAGGATCTTGATGTTGTTGCAGCTTGTGTGTGATTAGTTTCTGAACACTCTTGTGCAGTACAAGAGACCTCAACCAGCAGAATTTCCAAATAATTCAAAAGGTAGTGAAGCCGCGGGAGTAGCTTCATACTCTTCCACATTTTGTAGAGGTGAATGGGATGATAATGGGTGCAATCAGCGCATGGCCTCAAGCTTTGTAGCAGCTCAAAGCGGACACAAGAATTTCTCACTTCCTCGGTGCAGGTAAATATATTTGGTTTCACTCTTTTTTGTGCACAAACTAGGTTGGTTTTGAGGTGTATTTGCATTATATGACATGATTTTATTCTGCACATCGCAAAAGATAATGACTATCAATCAGCCTTTTAAGATACTCTGCAAGAGACATGTGAGCTCTATTGTTGTTATGAAGCCCATCTTTGGCGTTGTTTTAAGAATATTTGTTGAAGGTTCACTTTTTTAAATATGCTTTTGAGCTTCTTTTATGTGTTTGCACTTTTATTCTCATGCTTTTGATCAAAGGTATCCATTTATATTTCTTACAGGACTATACTTGATGTTAATATTGATGCATTAGAGCGGAAGCCTTGGAGACATCCTGGTGTGGATATAACAGATTTTTTCAATTTTGGTTTTGATGAAGATAGTTGGAAACATTATTGCAACCGCCTGGTAAATCTAATTACTGGCATTTATGTTTTCAAACTATTTACCTTTCGGTAAATTTCCCAAGCCTGTCCAATAGATCCCTCGTAGTCTACGTGCTGTGGGGGTTATATTTTCCACTTTTCCTCATGCAGTGTGATATTATTCGTGTTAACCTCTATGGACAGAAACCTAATCTTGAGATCGTGTGACAGGATCAACATCGACAAGACACAAATAGGCCAAAAAGGATTCATCCCACTGAATATTCCCAACCTAATAAGGTGAATATATCTGGAACTACAGTACAATATTTTTCTTGTTCAGGCTATAAATAGTTGTAATCTATTTTGTTCATAAAATATGAATATAAAGCTGCATTTGAGCAAGGAAAGGTTGCTCAGAAGGCTGTATCTGTGAAATTTGAGAAAGGATAGAATAGTTTCTCATCCTTCAAGAGTTTCTTGTAGAAAAGAGATGCAATTGGAAATGGTATGCCTTAAGCAGTGTGTTTTTTTCCAGCATGTATAATATGTAAGTTAGAACTTAAGATTCACAAGTAAAAAACTAGAAATAGGCAGTCGGGAGTGGTAATATTGTAATCTCATGGTGAATGTTTCAGCCAAAGGGTAGAGCTATTCAAGTAGAAGAACGTAGCAGTGAGCGACAACCATCCATGGATGTAATGCGTGCTCTTGATCGGGACTCAGATGTCGTCATTCAGGTGTGCTATTGCTTTGTTTTTTATTATAGCTTTTGTGTCATTTATTTCTCCTGGTTTACTGCTTATGACCTGGTTTGGAGCAGATTAGAGTGCAGGATACGAAGGAGGACTCCTCTGGTTCCGCCAGGGAGGGATTAGGATGTGTAAATAAATCCGAACATGAAGCATCGGAAACTGGAGATTTTGATGTGGATGAAGAAGGAGATATTCTGTGCGTTAATAGTGCCAGTGAAGATGAAGACCCTGGAGAATATCTTGAAGGGAATGGTGAAGGTTTGAGTACATCAGTTTCTAAAAGGTATGATCCACTTTCTCTATGGTCCAGTATGGTCCAGTATTGTCTTAATTCTTATTTTTTGATGTTTGGCAGGGTCATACCCTGGAGTATAGGTTTTGTTATGTTGAGACTTAAGGGTGCTTCACAGTGTATAGCTAATTGGGACAAGGCTCTGTCTGGTTTGGTTCTATTCATTGTCTGTGTTTGTTAGAGAGTGGAAGTACCTTGATAATAGTTGTTCATAATGTAGTCACATGAATATGCTATGAATGCATCTACCTCTCGCGGATGTAAATGCTTCCAAATTTATTGGGAGTGACATCACATGTCATGTAAAGTGTTGGCAGCTGAGTTCAGTGCGTCACTACAATTGACAACTTCATATATTACATCTATCAATGAAGTAATTTTAATTTTGCTCTGCTGCATTGCTGTAATGCTACTGATGTTTTTGCCTTTGATTTATAGCTTCCAGATTTGACATGCATGCTAGTGGCTCATCAGAACTTGGATGTCTTTGAATAATTTAGTAAAGCACACTTGAGCTTTTGATAGAAAGGCTCAATGGTTGTTCATATTTATAAGGCATCATGTGTAGTTACTGTCTTCTTCAACAAATTTGTGCCAATCGGTAGTTATACTTCATCTATATCTTGACCAAAAGCTGTACTGGCACTGTTTGATCATACTTCTTTGCATATTAACAAATAGATTTGGTATTTGTCTTTTTTTCTGAAGTCGATCCAGGAAGTCTGCATCTGCTGTATAGGGTCGTGGATTAGGGTATGGGCTAGGTTTTGGTGTGCATCATTACTCATTAATGTTTTGCTTATCAAAAAGATTATAATACTTGCAGTATCCCTTAAATGATGTTTAAAATTAGAAGTTCTTTTTGAAGATTTGGGGTGGGCTATTGATGTAGATCGTAGTAAAGAAGAATTAGGAATGAAAAGGGAAGAAGAAGGAGATGAGAAAAGAAGAAGAAGGGGATGAGAGCAGAGAGAGAATTTGAGGAAGAAGGATTTAATATCAATAATCAATAATAATCAAAAGTCTAGTCTAAAACCCTTACATGCATCCATTTATATAGGGAAACTAAAACCCGTAATTTCTTTTAACTTTTGAGAGTTTATTTGTCATTATTTATTTGTTTTACGGTTTTAGTTTCCTATATAAAGGGATGCATGTAAGGGTTTTAGACTAGACTTTTGATTATTATTGATTATTTAATCTATAATATCTATCCAATTCCTACACAATTCCCATGGTTCATGTGTATTTGACTGATTTTATAGAATTTTCTATTTGGTCATCTCATAGTTTCAATAGTTGTTTTCTGTGCCAAGCCAAAGTGGTTTGGTTGAATACCAATACCAGCTAAATGGCCTTTTCTCTTTTTTGTGGTTAGTGTCCTGTTTCGGAATGTGAATAAATGGAACAAGACAATTTGAGTAACTAACTTTATTCCCGCATTTTTTTTTACATTTTATTCGTTGCCACTAATATATAGTCTTTTGATGTGTTTAGGGGTCCCCAACAAGCAAGGTCATCTAACTCTATGTGCAAGGATTCAGATAATCATGAACGTGTTCAGATCTCTGATGATGGGCATAGCCATCTGGAGGTGGCCATATGTGAATCAGAAGCAACTGCTGAAACAATGGAAACTTCAAATAACACAAACAAAAGGGTGGGCAGGAAAAAATGCAATACTGTTCCATCTATTTCGGGAATACAATTTTCTAGTGGTGAACATAGTCCACATAGCCCCAGTTCTTCTAGTTCTGGCAGTCATAGCGACTCATTCAGAAGTGGTACTTTTATTGACCCAGGAAAAGCTCATAATCATGTTAGAGGGCAATTATCAAATTCGGTCTCTGAGATACGGGAGTCAGTTGCGTCCGACTACTATCAGTCAAAAGACTCAAAAAGCCACGGTCTCAAAGCAGAAGCTGGTAATTGTAGATATAGTACAAGAAATAGGAGGTCCATTCAAGAGAATGTGAGGCATCACAGTAGGAGATGCCATGGTCTGTCTGGATGGAAGAACCACCCTGATGATGATGCCTCACCATTTTCTGAGACTGAAGGATGGGTTGACGATAGCAGGCAGAACAAAAGGTTACATCGTTTTGATTCTTTTGATGGGAAAGATATCTCATCTTGTAAGGAATCAGAACTATCCTTCAGTTATTGTGGTGAACAGTTTTCTGACTATCAGGCTGGGGCTGTTTACACAAGAAATCCTCACTGGAAAGGCCATCAGCGCTTTGGATATGAGGCAGATCGAGATCCCAGTAGAAATTTCGATAGAGGGGAATATCTTTTTGAACAAAGAATATCGAGAGAGGATGATGAAATGTTGAAAAGGGATTTGTATCATCATGAAAGGGGACTGCCTGTTGAGGACATGGACCCTCCCTCTTGCAAGTCTAGATGGTGGAGTCCAAAGAATGCCTTCCACTTGAAGAATGAAAGAGGTACTCAATGGCAAAGGAAAGGAGATGAACTGCAGCTTAGAAAGACAATGAGAAGTGATGATTTTATTCTTGATTGTGAATATAACGATGATTTCATGCAAGAAGAATATATAGGATCAGTTCCGTATACTCACAGGGAAAGAGATTATTCAGAGCATAAGTATGAAAGATGTTTACCACATACCAGAAGGGAAATTGAAAGCCCTAAAAGAAGTAGGAGGAGATATGACAACTCTTCTATCGGGCTGGATAATTTATGGTCTATGAGTGAGGAGGATGAGTACTGGAGATGCACGGATCATCGATCTTTGGCCTCTTGTTCTTATGAAGAAGCTCATATTGCCAATGGCAAAAGGTGGCACGGTACCCTTTCTCCAAGAAATGATGTGTATGAAAGAGATGGGATACATAGGAGAGATAGGAGAGAAGGTAGTGACAGTAGTTGGTTTGGTAGTTATGCTGATGCTTTTGACATTGAAGAAAGTTTCAATAATCCTGATAATCAGGTTCATCTTCGAAGAAGTGGACACTATTGGCATTCTGAAGTAAGACATTGGGCTGAAGATGAATACATCTCCAGGCATCAGAATGGTAAATTCGGTCCTGAAGGGCTATCGTTTTCTTTCAAAAGGACTTCAAACCATGAACACCTTGACACTAAACATGGCTCTGATCATGCCAGGAAATTAATAGATAATAGACGAGTGGAGCGGGCTAGATACCAACCGATAAGGGAAGGAAATAGTGGTATTCGATTTGGTAGACGTTCTAATATTATTGGAAGAGGAAATCATGAGAAGACACTCCTGAGGTTCGGGGTTTCAGTTGACTCGCACTTGGTTGTTAGGGAAGAAAAGGTAAAATTGGGGAAACCGAGGTCAAAACCTTGTATCACTGTGAATGTATTCATGAGTGCTCCACATATGTTGGGCGAGTTTCTTTCCTTTTGTTGTTTGCATCTCATTGCATGTTTCTTCTAGGGCTTTTTAAATATCCTATTGGCTATTCAAAAGTTTCATATAAGTAATCTTGTGAAGTTTTCCGTTGTACATTGTCTTTAAGTGTTTGAGTTTCAACAATGGCCTTACAGGCCAGGAGGGACTGCATCACAGACTCACCACCATAAGCATGCAGAGAAAATTATTTAATAATAAAGTAGTAGTACTTATAGTAATAATACTAATATTTTCCCTTCTTTATGTTAGTTAATGTATTGTTATCAGTTGGATATTGTATGACATTTTATTCTGCAACTATATTTAATTACTGAATATCTGACCATGGGATGACAATTCTTCTGCCCACTCGGCTGCTGTCTGATGAACTAAACTTCGTTACGCTCGGGTTAGGCATGCCCTTTGTTATTCCCATGAAATGGATTTTAAGTTTTCATATATTCCTTGTCATTGTTGTGGCTTATTTCATTCGCCATGTACATGTAGCCCTGTGTTTCCGATGATTATTATTTTCTTTCCTATATAATAGAAATTTCTTTTTATAATGCTTCTTGATACTTGCACCTCTTGGTCTTTGCATTTTGTCTTTGTAGGACTTTTATGTGCGGCATTGGGTTTGGACTACTTGTTCACCTTTTGCTCTTTTATTATTAGTCTTTTTTATTGTTCATAAAATCATTTGTTTTCTATCAAAAAAATACTTGCACCTGTTTGTCTAGTTTATTTCCATCACATTTGTTTAGATATCAAAAGACGCCATGTTTTGTATTTTTTTATGCTTAAATGCTATTTAGTACTCTCTTACTTGAAGTCATATTTCTTGTCATCCATGCTTCATCTGTATATCTATGTCTACCATGCTCTCTGCTCTTTGGAGTTTTGGCTTCCTTGAAATTAGGGTATGATCTTACTACCTTCATGAATGCGGCACAAAATGTTAGTATATAGGTAGCTACATATATGGTGCACGAGGACAATACTTCTGAGTCATTGTCGAAACAAATATGAAGTTGACATCTGTTTGATTAATTTCTAACAAAAACTTTTGTTTCGTCCTTCTTTTGTGTTCTCTTTGAATATTCTTGGATCAAACCTTGTGGCAGTGAAGATGCTCAATGTTGTACTTGATATTTTGTCAATATCCTTGTCATTGTATGTTTTTCTTCTGATTTAAAGCTTTTCATATCACCCAACATGAAGCTGTGTCTTTTTCTGTTCTTTTTTTCCCCCACGTTTTCTATTTTTTTGGTGATCTGATAAGGAAGATGCCGTGTTTAGACGAGCAATATCAGAAGTTTTTCATGAGATTTTTTGTCATAGGAGTTATGTGTTTTTTAACAAGGACAATCAATATTTATCCAACAATTTTCCTTTTATATGCATTTTGGATGCCTCTTTCTTTGAAGTGGGCCAGTTACTCTCCTTTTATTCATCTCATGTTGTGGATATTTTGCATATTGACATTACCATGAGCAATCAAAATAACACAAGCACCATCAACATTATCTGTGCTTTCTACAACCAAAATAACACAATTAACTGGTATTTTTGAAAGTTGATAAATGATCTAGAAACCTGGTAACAGATATGCTCTCATGCCGGTAGAATTAAGAAAGCTACGTAATAGGCTATCACCTATTTGTGCCTGCAACTTTTGGCTTCTATGTTGTGAGCGAACGTTGTTAGATTTTATTTGATGGCTTTAGCCTTTGAAATATGTCGAGCCCTAGAATGAAATATATTTTCATATTAGAGTATTTGAAACCTTAAATGTTCGAATGGTTTACACTCAACTCCGAAAAACCTTGTCCCAACTAGTGAGAGTCAGCTAATGTAATGTGGTTTATAGAAAGATGGATTGATCCTTAACTTCACTGGTTTGTGGAAAGACTCCTGGATTTTTTTGGTAGTATATAAATGGACTTTTTTAGGCCTTTTTTACTGGAATGTAGGCTTCTAGACCTTTGGGTCGTATTGTCATTGAGGATTGTTGAAATCACAGCGTGGTGCTTCCTATTATTTACCTGGAAATTATTATCCTTTCCCATGTTGCATACAACAAATCTTTTGTTTTTTTTTTCTGTGAAACAATTTTTTGGTTTAGTATTGGCTAAACATTTTTAATGCGATTGGTCAATTTCAGCTAATTTCAGTTTTTTTCTTTGCTACCAAAGTTTTGGATCTCAACATGTCACCATTCATCAAATATGCAAAACAAAACAAAAATTATCTTGTTCAGTACGGTTTTATCTCAAATATAGATGGCCGCAATACATGGAATGGAACTTCTGTATCTAAGCAGTATGTGGCTTACTTCAAAATTTGTTTTTTTGGGATACAGATTTCCTTGATTGAATCAGAGTACGATGTGCTAGTTTTAGATGCAAGGTGGATTTCTTTTTATTTAATCAGAGACAATATTTTAGATATTGTAGATTGGAATGCACTGATTTTCTACACTTGTGGAAGCAACCTCAATCCTCACAAATGTTATTTCCACTTATTTCTCTTCGGGTTGATTTCCCTTTTTATTGAACTGCTTTCATTTTGTTCGTGTAGTAAGTCAGCGGTAGTATCCTTTGTTGCTTGTGGAATAACTGCTATTTTCTTTACCCATTTTTGGCATCTATGGACTTCTTCATTTCTTCATGTGCTATAAAATTGTGGTATGCCATTAGGAATTTTTGTGTTTTGCATTTTCGGAATTTCTGATTAGCTCTCGGCATGATGAGGTTCAAAGCTCTGTTTCCCTCCAACGTCATAGTTTGTTTTCCAGGTTATCTTTGGTGGATGAAAAATAGGTTTACCATTTAATTTGGCAGGATTGACTGTATGTATATGAATATGAATGACGACAATACTGGAAAGCTTTGTAGTTACCTTTGGTCTTACAAAATGGTGGGTTTTAAGTGTTAAACTGAGTGCATTTTGGAGATGATTGGGTCGAAACATCGTAGAATAGGATATGACATTGCAGGGAGGGTTAGATGATTCATGGAGTTGTGAGATAGATTCTATTCCCTCGGCTTGCACCCCCTGTGCAGGGAGAGGAATTTTTTTTTTGGGGGGGAGGGGATGTCATCTTGGCCTACGGACTGGCCCTCCTTATACATTGCTGGCTTTGAATGTCAATTGGAAAGTCACAGGTCAGGGATCTGAGTTGATTACTGGTCATCACATGAAGTGCAATTAATGTAATTGTTTGAACATAAAGATTGAAGAACTATTTTTGTCGTGTTTGAGCTTGACTATAGAGGTGGTCATCTGTTATTTGTGGTCTCAGCTTCCTGTTTATTGTTTGTCAGCTCAGGGATCGAATGGAGATAAACCAGTTTTATTCAGGTAGAGTTATCCATCTCATCCAAAGGAGGTGTTGTTCTTGCATCAGTAATTGGACTTGTGATTATCCATTCCATCCATAGGATGGTATAGGAAAACTTGTGATTATCTTGGCGATTATTTATCTTGGTGACGGGGCCAATACTCTATCTTTCTAACTTTGGCCTTTGATAAAATGTCTAGAGGGAAAGCAATTTGACTTAGCCTTCGATATGATCTAAAGGTTAAGCAATTTGACATTTCATGTTTGAGCTTCACAATCGTAACTTGGTCATGCCTACGTGGCCATTGTGTGGCCGAGTGTTGGTCCAGGTATGATTTTGTGCTACTTGATCAAATGAATGCAAGGATGCAATGAAGCATCTTTTGCTTGTCCTTTCTTTTTACAGTTGGTCCATGGGATAGTGATCATCTTATTAGTACTCTTATTTTTTATTTCTCTTTACATGAAGTAAATTTAGGTACTTGCAAGTACCAAGATCACGGAACACTAGATGTTAATATTTTTAATTCCGGGTATTATATGTTTCTCTATGTCATACATTCTGTATTTTGGATAACCTGCTTAGTCGAAGATAATTCGTGTTTCACCTTACTTATTTTTGAATGGTTGATTAATCCTGTTTGTCTTCAGGTTTTGTTAATACTGGGTTCTAATACATTTTTTTAAAAGGCATTTTTGGTTGTGTATTTATAATTCTTTGCCAAATGCTTGCAGTAACATCTTTTTCATCTTGCTTAAGCTTATCCATTTCTTTTCAGTAAGCTTAAATGTCTTTCTTAGACTGTAGAGCATTCAATTGTGTGACATTTTCTCATGGCAATACATCCTGCAGTCCTCTGGAAGATGCTTCAAAGCTGGAAGTGTAATGTACAATGATAGACATGAAAACATGGACCGGATTATTGATGTCAAGCAGAAAACTTGCAAGGGTTTCAATGAATCTCACGTGGAGAAGGTAGCCCAATTGGACGACCCCAAAGTTGAAACCAACCAGAATGGCAACGAATGGCTTGACAAGTTCCCTGTTACGCAGCACACTGAAGCTTTGGATATTGAGGAAGGTCAGATAATAACCGAAGCAATAAATGTGAACCCAGTGAAAAAGATGTGTGCTTCTACTGATGTGGGACAAATCAGTGATGTGAAGAAGTTGAATGGTGAAAAAGCAAAAAATGGATATGCGGTTGTTGAGAAAAATAACCCTCGGATTCTTGAGGTGATAGCAAAGATGGAAAAACGAAGAGAACGGTTTAAGGAGCCCATTACTCTAAGAAATGACTCAGACAGGGTTGTCAACCCTCCGGTTGATTCAGTTGTGGAAACAGCTCAGAATAAGAAACAACAAAGGCCAATGCGGAAGAGGAGATGGGTTGGAAGTTAGCTCCAAGAGAATGCAGGTGCGTCTCATACCTCAGCTGAAGTGGTAACGGAATTGTGGTTTCAGGTTTGACTCAGAACAGGTTGAATGGATTAGCACTAGGCTGTCTATTGTGGATAGCAAAATGAGATAAAAAAGCGCTGTTCGGATAAATTATTTCTTCTGGAGATTGAAGGTAGAGTTGAATTTGAACATTTTGTAATTTCTTCTTCTGCTTGGAATAAGGTTAACTGTGCTAGTATATTTTTGGTGAAAGATTGTAAGATAGAAGGATTTTATGAATTTCCCTTTACTCACCACAGGTTTTGGCTGGCCACTCTTATCCTACTATAAATAATAACTTAAGTTCTTAGGCTGCCTAATTATTTCAGGAGGCAGTTTTTACGGGCAATAATCATAATCGAGACTGCTAGTTGGGCTTCTGTTGTACCTCATTTTCTAAATTTGTTTAGTACAACTTTCTCTTGCTGTTAGTATTGTCAGGGAACATATAAGCTTGGTGCTGTAGCTATTTTAGTCTTATTTTTGTGACAGTGACTTCTTTCTAACAGTTGTATCTTGCATCATTATGGTACCTCGGAGACTTCTGTCTGTTATATGTTGGAACTGAATCTTTGTGGGTAACATGTTGATCCCCCATCCCCAACACAATCACCACCCACGATAATGTTAGTCATGAAATGTGTTGCTGCTAATGTAATTTTTCATCCATGTTTCTAGTCAGAATGGCAAACGCATACATGCTTGTTGTCACAGGCAAATCCCAAAGTGCTCAAAAGGGGAGGGATGGCTCATCGATGGGGAATTTTTTTTCTTCTCAAAACTCTCCTTGAAGTCTACACTTACTATACCCCGCGCCTCAAGGTTACCACATATAACCACATAAGGTGTACG
The DNA here is from genome assembly GCA_023539305.1 of Ilex asprella. Taxonomy (NCBI): domain Eukaryota; kingdom Viridiplantae; phylum Streptophyta; class Magnoliopsida; order Aquifoliales; family Aquifoliaceae; genus Ilex; species Ilex asprella. Next base: position 965,807 of record CM042184.1, read on the forward strand.
GTGAACTTGTAGTCAAATCATTCTTTGTTTGTTGACTAGTGAAGTTTTATAGATGTTATTTGGTGGTTTTCTTGCAATAAAAATAAAAAATCCAAACTTTGCCTTCATTGAACTTAGCCAAACCAGCCCTCCCCAAACCCGAACATCCCATCACTCCCCACAACCACCAGAACCAAACCCTACCACTGTGCTGGAGGCCGAATTAGGGGTGGGGAGTTGGGTCTTGGGGTGAAGGGTTGGTGTGGGGAACGAGATGGAAAGAGAAGATGAAGAGTTTGCCAATCACCTATGGTCATGTGTATGGGTTGTACTTGCACAGGGAAGGGTGCCCTGAACAACATAAACGTGTTTTGCAAGTATGCCATGATAGTTGGCGAGATTATTACCAGTCACCCAATTTGCTTTCATATTTGTCAATGTACATGCAATTTTTTTTCCACATAACATTCGAGCATCAGAACAATAAACTAGCTGACAACCCAACAACAATAGTACTTTGTTTCAAAGCACTCGTATAATACATCAAAAACATATAATCAATAAACTGGCAAAGTACATCTTATGTCAGGCAACATTGTTTGGGGTGTCCGGAGGTGTGATTGGTTTGACATACACTCCAATGGAGTTTATGGCATGCTCAGCAGTGCCATGAAATCCACCAAATCAATGACCTTCATCCCCCTCTAGTGTCAGTGTGCGTGTGCATGTGATTCATCATACTTTGTTCTCTTGCAAGCTCTCATTAGTACATTCACATACTTAAGAAATAGTCATATGGGATAATAATAATACATCGATAAAGTCTATTAAGCTTTTGGTACTTATATACTTGTAATACCAACATTACCATGTTTTACACCAATGTACAGCATCGAAAATAGGAACATCCCAAGCTATTTGATGATTGTCGCAGCATTTTTGTCCTGGGACGTGCCGAGTGTTGTAATTGGCTTGAGGTAGACCCCAATGGAGCCTAGTTGCTGACCTTTGTTGCAAGTAGTACCATGAAATCCACCGAATTGCCGATCCGATCCCAGGTGAAACCGAAACTCTTTGTCTTCTTTGGTAGGGCAACCAAACGGCCCGTGCGTTGCTTGATTGGTACCAAATGCTAGTGAGCTTATACCATCTCCACCAATACCATTTCTAGGACGTCCAACGGGCACATGACAGCTGACCCAGATAAGATACTCCGATGGATAATCCAACCTTACCTGTTAGTAAATTCAATTGACCAATGTATTAGTTAAGGCCTATAATCTAATACTGCATTCTCAAAAAAAAATAAAATTTGAGAAATAAACAATAATTATTCTTTAAACAACACTAGATACATCATTGTGAAGAGGAGATAATGGAAATGACGGTATCTCCTCCTTCCACAGCATTAAAGTATTACAATTAATAGTAAATCTGACTAAACTATGAGCGACTTCATTTCCATTCCTGCATATCCAAGCCACTGATTTTTTTTTTGTAGCAGAGCAATTGGGACCGAATTTCGAGATTAATTTGAGAATCCCATCTCTTATACCTACTAATGAAGATCGATATTAAATTAAGTTCGTCATTGACGAGACTTCAGGCTGCTCAGCAGTTCTCAGATCGACACGTGTAAAGATGTAGCTGTTATGGAGTCCAAAAGGCGCCAAGATGTGGTGCCTAAGAATAATGGCTTGGAGGAGCCGAGTACCCATACTAACACCAACATTTAATAAGACATGACAACTCATTAATGGAAATGTGGGTGACTGAGATATGACTATTAATGAGTTCTTGCTCGAGACCCTAACTAACAGTCATGATTGCAAAATATTAATGGTTGTGATGCTGAGAACAGTCCCTCGAGAGTACTATTCCTTGAGCATTGAACGCTCGGGAGTAGGCAACAAGCGTCGATCAGAAGACTTAAATGCATAGGGATAGGGCCAAAAGTGCTCGGCATGTCCCAAGCGACCACCCTATCGCCCGAGTATGCTAGGCACAGAGATCTGAGTGGAGAACACTCATTGCCCCTGGGTGGGAGTGCAAGTCATTAAATGTTGAGATGAGACATCAAGCCTTTGCACTCATTGCTAATTCAGATATAAATACTCCTCAGAAATATGAACAAAAGTACGCAAATCATACTAAGAAAAACTGATACACTGTGCTCAAGCCTTCCAACTTACACTAACTTAAGTTTCGGATGGAATAAGCTGAGTGTTCACCCGACTCCTTTCCTGACCCTTTCTTGGTTTCAGGTCGTTCAACATGAAGATCGTTATCTCGATCTATTGTAGGAATTTTCTCGTGCAGCCATTAATTTGAGTAAATAATATCACTAACTAATAATAAAATACTAAGTAGGTATGGTCCACTTGGATATTTATTTACTTACATGGAAGAAGAGTGCGTAATTATTTATTTACATAAACCTATTTATTTATTTGTTTTGATATTATTGGTTGGTGATACCATGTCAACATTAATATGTTGACCTATGGTATCACCGTGGTAACGAATATTTTCTTAATGAGCAATGCTACATAAACTTAAAAAATAAACTTAAAAATTAGACTTGATAATCTTAACCATTGATTTCACTGTAAGTCCCAACATTTATTGGGACCTACTACCTATTCAATGGTTGAGATTATCAAGCCAATTTTTTAAGTCTAATTTTTAAGTCTATCTAGTATTACTCTTTCTCAATTAACCTAACAATCACAATGCATTACCTTGTTAGATTTTCAAAGCAAATTTCCAGGAAACAACATTCAAAGAGTTGAAAGAAAATTATATATACCCACCACATCAAATGTGCGTCCAGAAATTTCGCCATATCTGTTAGACAATACCAAAGTCCCATTCTCAGCATACTGGAATTGTATGGAATTGATTCGTTCCCCATCACCATGCGATAAAAAGATCTGAACTATCTCACAACGTCCATTCTCATCCCAAGCTGTTTGAAGATAATATTCCTTCCGCCCCACCGGACCAATTTTCATCATCCTAGTGGCATCAATTTTCTGCTTAAAATCATGAACTTAGTAAATGAAAAATCATGCATATTGGTTCTTTAATACCACCATATTCAGCAGAAAACACTACTCACAGCAGCTCACTAGGACAGTATATATATATATATATACATATATATATATATATTATGAAAGAGAGGATTCATAGACGACACAAGCATATATTTGAACAACAAATTATAAAACTTACAGATCTCTTGCTTCTATTAACCATACCTGACTATGATTTGCACACTTTCTGAAGTTCTAGAGCTCAGCTTGTTTTTACAGAGGAGAGAGAGAAAGAGGGGCTGGGGAACGGAACTCATGGGAGAGTGGAGAGAGAAAAGTTGGTAGTCACCAAGATGCTTTTTGGGTTCCTTTTTCTTTGTCGGTGTTTCTTTCTTCCTTTTTTTTTTTGTCATCATTAAAGAGATAATGAATTTTAATAAATATTATATTTTATAATTAAATTAACGATAATGATCCATAAACAAACTGCATGAAAAAACAATAATAAATAAAAACAGCACTAAGTCCCCATTTATTTCGTATAAGAGCATCACCCAAATTAATTTAACTACTCAAAAAGTAATATTTTCTATTTTAATTATTCATTTTTTTAATATAAATTTTTGATATTTTTAATTATTTCTTTTAAATATTATTTCTCATTTTTTTATATTATTTTTTTTAAGAACAGTGAAAAGAAGAAAAAAAGAGAAAAAAAGAAAAAGAAAGAAAGAGAGATAAAATATTATAAATAATTTATCCATATTGCTACGGTGATATTCTAGAGTACCACTATAGCAAAATACTATTTTACGTGCTTTAAAGATATTTCGTTGGAGTAAAACTTTAGGATAAAATAGTTAAATTTTAAATTTTTTTATATATTTTACCTATTCTCTTGAAAATACTCTAAGATTCTCTTTTAACAAAGTATTTATTAGAACGAGGTTATGAAGAAAAAGGAAACACCATGACTCCTCGTTTCCCTATTTTCCAACGTTGAACATTAGTATGTTTAACCATAAAAAGTAATTTAAGTGATAAGGCATGAATAACTTACTTTTGATTAGGTCAAAAAAAAAAAAGATTAATTGAAATAAGCATAATTTAGTTCGAACTCTCTTGATCGTTGAATTCAAAAAAAAAAAAAAATACTATTTGTTTATCAAATCGATATTAATTGTTAGATTAATACGTTTTACTATTTTATTTATTTATTGAAATTTACTAACCCAACCATCATTTTATTTAGTAAATGACATTTTATAAACAAATGAGGTGGTCTAGTGGGGGTATCAAACTAATTTTTTCACCCTGAGGTTGGAGGTTCGAGTCTTAGAATCTATTTTAAAATTCGGTGGTTAACTGTTGTACTTGTCTAACTAGATTAGTTCTTGAGAACAATAACAAATGCGATTAGAGATCTTATGATTAAGACATATCAGGATAGTTTTGGGGGGTTCTTCTTTGCCCTCAACCACTTTTTTTAACCAGCAAAAAAAAAATGGAAACAAGAATTTTGTACGCGAGCAACACTTTTGTCACCTTTTCGTGATTCGAATTCATGTGATTAGTTCTGGTTAATGAAATATTTCCGAGAAAAGGATTCGGAAAAATATGTGGACTATATTGTTCCATTTCAGAGGTAACACAAAACAATGATTCATAACAACAAATTTCAAGAAACATCAGTGGTCTGACAAGGGTGTGTATTCCTCTTTAACCCATCTACCATTTTTTATCTGCGAAATACTATGTATTTCAAATCTTTAATTCAAATGAAGGGAGACCATTGGATGAGTGAGTCCTATCAATTTTTTAAAATGGGACCTACTGATCCAACGGTCTCCCTTAATTTAAAATAAAAATTTAAGTTAAAAATTTTAAAAATATTGCATTACTCTTTTCATCTTGCGAGGACAAGGTTACAATTGGCTTGACGAAGACTCCAATGGACTTTAAGCAATAGTCCACCGAATTGCCGCTCTAGTCCCACCTGAAAGTAAAATACTGTATCGTCATTGTGGCACTATGTATAAATTCTTTATATTATTTTCTCTCTCCTCATTTCTCTTTCTTTCTCTTTTTTATTATTTTAAAAAAATACTAAATAAAAATAAAAATAATATTTAAAAGAATTAGTTAAAAATATAAAAAATTTGTCAGAATGTGTATTAAAAAAGTCAGTAGTTAAAATAAAAAATATTATTTTTGGAATAATTAAACTAACTTTTATTGTTGAAAATGATCTAAAATAAGAACAAACTCAACAAAAATCAAAAATTGAAAAGCTATTGCTTAGTAACTAAGCACCTTTTTTCATTATTGCACAATGGGTGCTTGTGACTGGTTGCTTTTAAAACGATTAAAATTGAAAAGCTATTGCTTAGTAACTAAGTACGTTTTTGGGAAAATTTTAGCTATATTTCTCCTTGATTATTATATCTTCAAAGACATCCCTTCTATTATCAAAAATATCATTGACACCTTTTTTAATTTATATTTAAATATTACTAACACCCTTACCATTAAACAATCATTTCTAATAAAAAAAATTCATCTAAAATACCAAAAATTCTCCTACATAAATCTCAAGTAATTTTTTTACATAAAATTTTATTAAAATTCTAGTCGATTAAAATTTATTTTCCTACATATTAAAATTTGAATCAATTAAAATTCGATTGAAACTGATTAAATTTTATTATTTTTTTAACTTATTAAAATTTGAGTCTATTAAAATTTATTTTTTATGTATTAAAATTTGAGCCGATTTGAACTCTACCTGAATTGTTAGTGCTGATTAAAATTTATATTTTTTTACTCATTAAAATTCAATTTATTAAAATTTGATTCAATAAAAATTTATATTTTTTTATGTATTAAAATTTTGTCTAATTAAAATTCAATGCCAGTTAATTAAAATTTGATTTGAGTCGATTAAAAATAATTTTTAATTGGCTCAAATACAATTTTTATTAATCCAAATTTTAATAAAAATATAATTTTTAATTGACTCAAATTTTAATATGTAAAAAATAAATTTTAATTAGTTTGAATCGAATTTTAATCAGCCCAAATTTTAATACGTAAAAAAAAACTAAAAAATAGAGGGGGTCTCATTGAAGATATATTTATCTAGAGAGGGAGTGGATGAAGTTTTTCCTCAAATATATTATGAAAAATTTAGTAAAATTGCATTCTAGTTAATATTTTTAATTTGACAAGGGGTGTTAGTGAAAATTTCAAAAAATTAAGAGGTGTCCTTGAGAATATGATAAACTAGAAGGGATGTGGTTGAAATCTTCTCAACCTTTTTTCATTGCTACACAATGGGTGATTGTGACTGGTTGCTTTTAAAACGATTATAAAGAAGGAATACTACTAATACCTTCCAATACAAAAATCTCATACGCGAGGGCTATATCTCATTAATGGATGAGTGAGTCACTTGTATATAACGAATTTCACTTGAATATATGATAAATCATCTATCAAAAAAGAATAAAAAAATATATATATATTAAATAAAATCTCATTAAGAATACCAAGAAAACTGGACTCGTAGCTCTATCTCATACGCGAGGGCTAGGGGGGAGAACATACGAGGAAGTGAGCAACAAAGTTATGCCAGGTTTTATGGTCACTGTTTTATAAACCCAAATACTTGTGGACTGCCCTTGTGTAGGAAAGACAACCAAGAGAATTAACAACATACTATGATGGATAAACTGCTGGTGCAGAGCTAGGATCTCCCAAAGGGGCCAATTCAGAGGTTGGAAAAAAATAATATAGCAAAGTATCAGGGGCAGTATTGAAATTATACAAAACTGGAGAAGGCCAACCTAGAACTTTTTTTACCAAAAAAAAAATAATAATAATAACAAAATGCTTAGACTGCCAAAAATAATTAGAGTCGTGTTATTCCTGAATATCCACCCCATAAAGCGAGGGGCTATCAATACCAAAGTTCCATTCTCAACATACTGGAATTGGATGGTATTGATTTGTCCCTGCCCATGTGATGTGATATAAAAAGATCTGAACGATTTCAGTTCGTCCCAATGTGTTCTACTTGTACCAAGGTACCCTGCTGGACCAATTTTGATCATACCAGTGGGATCCATAACAAGTTATAAATCGTACCCATCGTTTGCTGCCACTAACCATACCAGCTACAGCAATAAGATAGTCACAGACATAATAAGTTCATACCCATGATCTTCAAAACATCGAGTCTAGTTTTGAAGGAATAGAGAGAAGCTTATAAGCAATAGACACGTCCGATGTTTAACAACATACTAAAAGTTACTCACTTACTTACCCAAATACACACAACAATTTTTCAAAAATTTTCCGCCTTCATCTCTCAAACTCTCTTAAAAAGTTTTTGAACTAGAGGATCATTTGAAACTTGAGAGACGGTAACATTGCTGGCTTTGAATGTCGATTGGAAAGTCAGAGGTCGGGGATTTGAGTTGATTACTGTTCAATGTAATTGTTTGAACATAAAGATTGAAGAACTATTTTTTTCGTGTTTGAGCTCGACTATAGAGGTGGTCGGTCATCTGTTATTTGGGGTCTCAGCGTCCAGTTTATTGTTTGTCAGCTCAAGGATCGGATGGAGATAAACCAGTTTTATTCAGGTAGGATTATCCATCTCATCCATAGTAGGTGTTGTTCCTGTATCAGTAATTGGACTTGTGATTGGATATTCCATCCATAGGATGGTATAGGAAAAATTGTGATTATCTTGTTGATTATTTATCTTGGCAACGGGGCCAACACTATTTTTCTAACTTTGGCCTTTGACAAAATGTCTAGTGGGAAAGCACTTTGACTTAGCCGTCGATATGATCAAAAGGTTAAGCAATTTGACATCTCATGTTTGAGCTTCACAATCGTAACTTGGTCATGCCTGCGTGGCCATTGTGTGGCCGTCTAGATATCATTTTGTGCTACTTGATCAAATGAATGCAAGGATGAAATGAAGCATCAGTTGCTTGTCCTTTATATTTACAGGTGGTTCATGGGATAGTGATCATCTTATTAGTATACTCCTTTTTTTATTTCTCTTTACATGAAGTAAATTTAGGCACTTGCAAGTACCAAGATCACGGAACACTAGATGTTAATATTTTTAATTCCGGGTATTATATGTTTCTATATGTCATACATGCAGTATTTTGGATGACCTGCTTAGTCGAAGATAATTCTAGTTTCACCTTACTTATTTTTGAATGGTTGACTAATCCTGTTTGTCTTCAGGTTTTGTTAATACTGGGTTCTAACCCATTCTTTTAAACGGAATTTTTGGTTGTGTTTTTATAATTCTCTGCCAAATCTTGCAGTAACAGCTTTTTCATCTTGCTTAAGCTTATCCATTTCTTTTCAGTAAGCTTAATGTCTTTCTTAGACTGTAGAACATTCAATTGTGTGACATTTTCTCATGGCAATACACCCTGCAGTCCTCTGGAAGAAGCTTCAAAGCTGGAAGTGTAATGTACAATGATAGACATGAAAACATGGACCGGATAAATGATGTCTAGCAGAAAACTTGCAAGGGTTTCAACGAATCTCATGTGGAGAAGGTAGCTCAATTGGACGACTCCAAAGTTGAAACCAACCAGAATGGCAACGAATGGCTTGACAAGTTCCCTGTTATGCAGCACACTGAAGCTTTGGATAATGAGGAAGGTCAGATAATAACCGAAGCAATAAATGTGAACCCAGTGAAAAAGTTATGTGCACCTGCTGATGTGGAACAAATCAGTGATGTGAAGAAGTTGAATGGTGAAAAAGAAAAAAATGGATATGCGATTGTTGAGAAAAATAACCCTCGGATTCTTGAGGTGATAGCAAAGATGGAAAAACGAAGAGAACGGTTTAAGGAGCCCATTACTCTAAGAAATGACGCAGGCAGGGCTGTCGACTCTCCAATTGATTCAGTTGTGGAAACAGCTCAGAATAAGCAACAAAGGCCAATGCGGAAGGGGAGATGGGGTGGAAGTTTGGTCCGAGAGATGCACCTGCATCTCATACCTCAGCCAAAGTAGTAATGGAATTGTGGTTTCAGGTTTGACTCAGAACAGGTTGAATGGATTAGCACTAGGCTGTCTATTGTGGATAGCAAAATGAGATAAAAAGAGCCGTTCAGATAAATTATTTCTTCCGGAGATTGAAGGTAGAGTTGAATTTGAACATTTTGTAATTTCTTCTTCTGCTTGGAATAAGGTTAACTGTGCTAGTATATTCTTGGTGAAAGTTTGTAAGTTAGAAGGATTTTATAAATTTCCCTTTACTCACCACATGTTTTGGCTGGCCAGTCTGATCCTTTTATAAATCATAACTTAAATAAGTTCTTAGGCTGCCTAATTATTTCAGGAGGCAGTTTTTACGGGCTACTGTCATAATCAAGACTGCTAGTTGGGCTTCTGTTATACCTCATTTTCTAAATTTGTTTAGCATAATTTTCTCTTGCTGTTGGTATTGTCAGGGAACATATAAGGTTGATGCTGTAGCTATTTTAGTCTTACTTTTACAGTGACTTCTTTCTAACAGTTGTATCTTGCATCATTATGGTACCTTGGAGACTTATGTTTGTATCCCACATCCCCAACACAATCACCACCCACGATAATGTTAGTCATGAAATGTGTTGCTGCTAATGTAATTTTTCATCCATGTTTCTAGTCAGAATGGCAAACGCATACATGCTTATTGTCACATGTAAATCCCAAAGTGCTCAAAACTCAAAAGGAGAGGGATGGCTCATCGATGGGGTAATTTATTTACTTAAAACTCCTTGAAGTTTACACTTATTATACCCCGCGCCTCAGGGTTACCATATAGAAACCACATAAGGTGTATGGTGAAGTTGTAGTCAAATCATTCTTTGTTAGTTGACCAGTCGGGTTTTATAGATGTTATCCGGTGGTTTTCTTGCAATAAAAATGAAAAATCCAGACTTTGCCTTCATTGAACTTCTCTTTTCTCATTGCATTCCGCCCCGGCGCCAAACCTGAACATCCCAGCACTCACCACAACCTCCAGAACCAAACCCCACCGCTGTGCTGGGGTGTGGATTAGGGGTGGGGAGTTGGGTCTTGGGGTGAAGGGTTGGTGTGGGGAACGAGATGGAAAGAGAAGATAAAGAGATGAACTTGCACAGGGAAGGGTGCTCGGAACAACATAAACGTGTTTTGCAAGTATGTCATGATAGTTAGAGAGTGTGTAACAGTGGATTATTATTAACAGTCACCCAATTTCCTGTCATATTTGCCAATGTACATGCAATTTTTTTTTCCACATAATCATTCAAGCATAAGAACAATAAACTAGCTGACAACCCAACAAAGCACTCATATAATACATCAAAAACATATAATCAGTAAACTGACAAAGTACATCTTATGTCACGCAACATTGTTCGGGGTGTCCGGAGGTGTGACAGGTTTGACATAAACTCCAATGGACTTTAGGGCATGCAAAGTAGTGCCATGAAATCCACCAAATCGATGACCTTCAACTCCCTCCAATGTCAGTGTGCGTGTACGTGTGCATGTGACTCATCATACTTTATTCTCTTGCAAAGAAACTCTCACCAGTACATTCACATGAAATAGTCTTAACGGGATAATAATAATACATTGATAAAGTCTATTAAGCTTTTGGTACCAAAGATATACTCGTAATACCAACATTACCAAGTTTTATGCCAACGTATAGCATCAAAAATAGGAACATCCCAAGCTATTTGAAAGTTCAGATAATGCTACGCTGATAAATTTTTTGGATTAAATTAAGAGCTCGAATAACTTGGCAGCACATTATTCGGAATTTTTATTTAGGTCCAAATGACATGACACCAAATAAAAAAATTCAAGTTAACTGTCATGTCATTTGAGCTCTTAATTTGGTTCTAAAATTTAATCAGTATAACATTACTGTTCGAAGATTATTGTCGTAGCCTTTTGTCCTAGGACTTGCCGAGTGTTATAATTGGCCTGAGGTAGACCCCAATGGAGCCTAGTTGGTGACCGTCATTGATAGTAGTACCATGAAATCCACCGAATTGCCGTTCCGGTCCCAAGCGAAACCGAAACTCTCTGTCTGCATGGGTAGGGCAACCAAACGGTCCGTGCGTTGCTCGATTGGTACCAAATGCTAATGAACTTATACCATCTCTAGGAGGTCCAACGGGCACATGACAGCTGACCCAAGTAAGATACTCCGATGGATAATCCAACCTTACCTGTTAGTAAATTCAATTGACCAATGTATTTGTTAAAGCCTCTAATCTAAAACTGCATTCTCAATTTTAATAAAAATGACGGTATCTCCTCAATTTTTCAAAGCGATAATCATTCATTGAACATCACTAGATACACCATTATGGAGAGGAGATAATAGAAATGACGGTATCTCCTCGTTCCACAGCATAAAAGTATTACAATTAATTTCAAATCTAGTTAAATTATGAGCGACTTCATTTCCATTCCTGCATATCCAAGCTGCTGATTTTTTTTTTAATTTAGCAAAGCAATTGGAAAGGTCATTAATCTGAGTAAATATTAAATACAACTGTGACATGGTATTACCAATCAATAATAAAATACTAAGTGAGCAAGGTCCACTTGGGTATTTATTTGCTTACATGGAGGAAGAATGGATAAGTATTTACTTACATGAACTCATTTACTTATTTGTTTTGATATTATTAGTTGGTGATACTATTTGGGACGGCTCAAGCCAATTTGAGGCCGAAAGTGGAAACATTAAATAGAGACTTTTTTTATTTCTAGTATTATTTTTAATTATCTATGTTAGAGGAAGACAAAAGAAGAATGTGTTAATATTGTCAAGAAAGATATTTCAACTTTTGTTTTTATTTTTTATCACGGAGAGGGAGAGATAGTGTTTAATTTCAACTTTATTTTATTTTTTTACCGGAGAGAGAGACAGAGAGAAAGTGGGTGAGACTAAATATGAGTTGACTTTGAGTATTTTTTTAATTTTTAAGTTTTTAATGTTATGGATTGGAATATAGACCCAAATTATTTCAATAAAAATTTTGATTGGATTTTATTTTTTGGAATTTTTTTATAGAGCTTAAAATTTAATAGATTTAATTATTTTGTGGGCTAGTAATGTGCCTAAAATTATGGGACTTCTAAAAATTTTGAGCTCTCTACTTTTTTTTCCATACTATTAGGTACAACACTGATATGACAGTTGTAATGAATATTTTCTCGATTAATCTAACGATGACAATGCATTACCTTATTAGATTTTCAAAGCAATTTCCGGGAAACAACATTGAAAAAGTTGAAAGAAAATTATATATACTCACCACATCAAATGTGCTTCCAGAATTTTTGCCATATGTGTCAGACAATACCAAAGTTCCATTCTCAGCATACTGGAATTGTATGGAATTGATTCGTCCCTCATCACCATGCGATACAAAGATCTGAACGATCTCACAACGTCCATTCTCATCCCAAGCTGTGTGATAAGACTCCTTCTTCACCCCCACCGGACCAATTTTGATCATCCTAGTGGCATCAATTTTCGGCGTAAATTCATGAACTTAGTAAATGAAAAATCATGCATATTGGTGCTTTAATACCACCATATTCAGAAGAAAAAACTACTCACAGTAGCTCACTAGGACAGTATATATATACAATGAAAGAGAGGATTAATAGACGACACAAGCATATATTTGAACAACAAATTATAAAATCGACAGATCTTTTACTTCTATTAACCATACCTGACTATGATTTGGACTCTTTTTGAAGTTCTAGAGCTCAGCTTGTTTTTACAGAGGAGAGAGAGAACGAGGGGCTGGGGGAAGGAACATATAGGAGAGTGGAGAGGGAAAAGTTAGCGGTCACCAAGTGCTTTTTGGGTTCTTTTTCTTTGTGGTGTTTTTGGACCAAAACAGTTTTTTGGTCGACTTTGAGTCAAAATTAAAATAGGATCCAATTGTTATTTCTAATAAATTTTTGTGGGTTCATATTCTACTTCGTGAAAAGTATAATGTAGTATATTCACTTGTTCAAATCAAGTAAGAAATGAATGAGAAAATAGGCTCTAAAGTGACCCTTTTGAAAAGGTGGTGCAATGTGGGATGTGACATCAATTCCACATTGGTTGAAGAAGAAGTTCAACATGGGCATATATAGGCCAAGTTTGTTTTATGAGTTGGGCTCCAAGTGGTACCACAATTTTATGAGCAGAGCGAAGGCCTACATGCCATTGATTCAACCACACACACGCCCGCCTTGCCCCAATTGGGCTCGAGTTTGCTCTATATTTTTGGAGAAAATTTTATTTAAATAAATGAATTAATTAAATAGGCATTTAAGTATCTTTAAATGGGCATTAAAGGCCTACATGCCATTGATTCGACCACACACACGCCCGCCTTGCCCCAATTGGGCTCGAGTTTGTTCTATTTTTTTGGAGAAAATTCATTTAAATAAATGAATTAATTAAATGGACATTAAAGTATCTATAAATACCCAAGTTTATTTACCATTCGGTCATTCACTAAGGCATTGAGACAATCTGCATTTCGGCATTAGACAGTGCATTTGGAGAGTACACAACATAAGTTTGGTTCGTTGTGCGAATAGATTAGAGTGCTACTTCTATTCGTCGAAGATCATTGTATCTTGGCAAGCAGACGCTCAATATTCCATAAGCACCAAGTGTGGGAGCGAAATCCATCTTAAGGACATAGTGTAAAACACTAGCTTTGATCTAATTGAAGTTCAATAACAGTTCTTGTTCTGTAATCGGGTTAGTATTTAATTTGTTTAGACAAAATAGTTACGTGTAACTATTTGTTGTAATTCTTTCGTATAAGGCTGTCACTATTACTCTTTACTGTAACTTTTTGTTGGCTGTTTCATCATACTACTGTAAACTGTGTAACTCTTTTGTATAACACTTTCGTCAAAGTTGTTTTTGTGTAACTGTTTTGCATTTCATTGTTACTGTTTTGTTTTACTTTAAGTTATATAATATTAGAAATATCAATAGGTGATTATACATTTTTTGGAACACCACATATTTCTCAACATCTTTTTCTTCTTTCTTTTCTTTTTTTCAATCATTGAAGAGATATTGAATCTTAATAAATATTATGATTTTTAATTAAATTAAGGACAATGATCGACAAACAAACTGCATGAAAAAACGATAATAAATAAAAATAGCACTAAGTGGGTCGGAGGGTTGGTGTTTGAGTTGCGTGAAAAAACAGTACTAAGTGGGTCTTCCAATCAAAACATTACTTATTTCTCTTTCTAATTTGTTTTAGGGTTGATTGGTAGGTAATAAATCGATAAGAATTTGATTAAATACAATATAAATTTATTCAAAAATATTTACACATAGAACGAAGTTTGCATGCACTTGTGTTTTAAAATTCGACTCGACCCAATTCAGTCCGACTTGTTGACTTTGTGAACCGGAGAATTGCTCTGAACCGGGCCAATTTGGTTATTAGATCATTCAAAAGAACCGGAGAAAACCCACTCAACTAGACGGCTTTGTAACAAACCTGTGGAATCAGACGGTTTTGGCCAAACTGACCGGAACAATCTAAATGCAATAAAAAGAGGTTTTAGGGCATTTGTGCCCAAATTTGATCCATTTTAGCCCTCTGCTCCCTACCTGGCCACCTCATTGCCTATTGCTTCTCGTTTTCGACTCCAACGACTCATGACCGAGTCACAGTCAGTCATCTTTCGTTCGTAGATTATATTGAAATTGGGTTGTACTGAAAATTGAATGCATTGAGATTGAATACATGTTTGATGATTTTGAGATTTTTGTTTGATCTAACATACATTTAAGCATGCAATTTTCAAAATTATTGTGATTTTTTAGTCTATTTATTATTACTTATAATTATTTATTATTTTTTTATTATAATCAACGGTCCGACACCAATGATTTAACGGTTGAATCATTGATCCATTAACCTGATTTCTTTTCTAAATTAATGTCTGAGCCGAGTTTTAAAATTATGGCATCCACGAATCCATTACACGCGATTAAAATTTGAATAGATACGAATTGATTAAGCTGTAAGTAGGGTTGTTAATTAAGTCGAGTTTGAATACTATTTTAGGCTCGTTTATGAGTAAATAGTTAAACGAGTTACCTCGTTTATAAGTAAATTAGGCTCGACAAAAACTTGACAAGAACTCGATTAACACTCTAGCTGTAAAATGATATAATAAAAAAAAAAAAGAATTGAACGGAGTCTATTTATGAATTTTAGATTGAGAGAAACCTGCAGTACATAGCATGGTTATCATGACAGACATCTGTCAATTAAAGCTGCGGGCCTAAATCACAAATTGTGAAGATTATTGGGGCAAGTTGCTCTTTCAGGGCCCCACTTGTTTCATGTAAGAATCTCTTTTAACAAAGCATTGATTAGGTCGAGGATATGAAGACAAAGGAAACACCAAGGCTCCTTCGTCAATTTCTTAATTTTGGCGTCAATATCTTACTTTTGTCCGAGGTGAAAGTTGAGACATGAATAAGTTAATTTGAACATTTTTAACTATTAAAAAAAAAAACCATTATTATGTTCATCGAATTGATATTAATTATTAGATTAATAGGTTTCACTATTTTATTTATTTATTGAAATCTACTAACCCAACCATCATTTCATTTAGTAAACGACATTTTATAAACAAATGAGGTGGTGGGGTATCGGTCAAATTTCTCACTTTGAAGTTGGAGGTTCGAGTCTTGAAGTTCACATTGGGGCTCGATGGTTGACTGTTATGCTAACATAGCTAGGTTCGTTCCCGAGAATAATAACGAACACAACGAAGGATTTCATGATCTCACCAGTGAGGACCTATGAGGGTGGTTTCTGAGCACTCTTCTTTGCCCTCACCTTTTTTTTTAATCCAGCAAAAAAAAAAAAGGAAACAAGAATTTTGTATGTTCGGAGGACTTTTGTTACCTTTACGTGATTCGAATTCATGTGGTTATTTCTAGTTAATGAAATATTTATGAGAGGAGAATTAGGAAAAATATATCGACTATATTGTTCCATATCAGAGCTAACACAAAACAATGGGAAAAAAAAACGATTGATACATATATAGAAATGCTAGATCGATCATATCTTGCAATGTTGTGGGAAAAAAATTGGATCAAATAAAGTGAACGGCAGGGTGAGGCGCGTACTAGGTCGCTCTCTTAAGACGATTCGCGCCCTTTATGAAATAATCACAGTGCAAAAAGCAGTAACATGTCGTCTCCAGGATACAACAACCCAGCCTATTGACTGTAGCTTCACTCAGATCTGCACAATCGAATGAAGCAGAAGCTTCACACACACCTTTTGAATATTGCCCAGAAACTTATACAGTAAGAAGATAGTTGATATCAGATTATTCTCTATGCTGAAAATATATACATATATAGATATATATAGATATACAAATAATACATGTTTAATTGACTGTAATTACTTCTATACTTAATTAGATAATAACTCAAAATATGGTTGTTAGAATACTAGCCGTTTGCAGGTTTTTGGTATTCAACAACTGAAGTTTTAACTCAGAAGTAATGACAGAAAATAATAAAATAAAATATATCCTCCGCTAGTCCCATCCCCTGCGTACGTGAGAGTCCCAAGACTCTCTTTAATTTAAAGGCTAGATAACACTAGTCTATATATATACTCAAAATATATTTAATTATTTAATCGATGTGGAATTGAATTCTCACACATAAAAATACTATTTTAATTAAAATATTTCAACATAATTGTAACAACAAATTTCAAGAAACATTAGGTGGTCCGACAAGGATGTGTGCATGTGCATACATAAGGTGAAAGAGCATATATAAGACTCACTACATCAAAGTTGGGTCCTTCACTTTTAGCATATGTTTTAGATAAATACCAAAGTCTCATTCCCAGCAACATATGTAGATACTCCCCCATTGAAGTGAAGCTATTTGTATTCCTCTGTAACCCTTCTACCATTTTCATCTTGGGAGGACAGGGTTACAATTGGCTTGATGTAGACTCCAATGGAATTTAAGCAATAGTCCTCCGAGGTACCATGAAATCCACCGAATTGTCGTTCTTGTCCCAACTGAAAGCAAAATTCCGTATTGTCATTGTAGTAATATGTATAAATTTTGTATAATATTTTCTCTCTCCTCATTTCTTTTCCTCTATTCTCTCTCTTTTACTATTTAAAAAAAAAAAAGAATACAAAAAGAATGAAAAATAATATTTAAAAGAAGTAGTTAAAAATATAAAAAATTTGTTGGAACGTGTATTAAAAAAGTAAGTAATTAAAATAAAAAATATTATTTTTTGAATAGTTAAATTAACTTTTATTGTTGAAAATGATCTAACATAAGAACAAACTCAACAAAAATCAAAAATTGAAAAGCTACTGCTTAGTAACTAGGCACCTTTTTTCATTACTACACAATGGGTGCTTGTGACTGGTTGCTTTTAAAACGATTAAAATTGAAAAGCTATTGCTTAGTAACCAAGCACCTTTTTTTATTGCCACACAATGGGTGATTGTGACTGGTTGCTTTTAAAACGATTACAAAGAAGGGATAGTACTAATCCCCCTCCAATATATTTTATCAAAAAATCTCTTTTTGACAGATCTTTTATTATTAATAAACGAGTGACTCACTTATATACAATAAATTTCACTTAAATTTATGATGAATTATCTATCAAAAATAAATCCAAGAAAAAATGTATTTGATGAAATCTCATTAAGAATATTGAAAAAACTGGACTCATATCTCTATCTCATACGTGCGGGCTACAGGGGAAGAGCATACGAGAAAGTGAGCAACAAATACGTGCCAGGTTTTATGGTCACTCTTTTATAAACCCAAATACTTTGTGGATGACCCTTGTGTAGGAAAGACAACCAAGAGAACTAACAACATACTATGATGGATAAACTACAGTGGCAGAGCTAGAATTTCCCAAAGGGGCCAACTCAGAGGTTGGAAAAAAAAATAATATAGTAAAGTATCAGGGGCAGTATTGAAATTATACAAAACTGGAGAAGACCAACCTAGAACTTTTTTTACAAAAAATAAAATAAAATAACACAGCTTAGAGTGCCAAAAATAATTAGAGTCGTGTTATTCCTGAATATCCATCCCATAAAACTAGGGGCTATCAATACTAATGATGTTCTTAAGACGATTGAGCAGTGATGTGAATATAAATGGCTCGTTTGGTAGACGAATTATGAGGGAATTAAATATTGGATCGTACTATTTCTTAATACTTTGTTTGATAAGCAAATTTGATGCCGTATTAATTTCAAAAACGTATACTAATCGTATATTTATCGTATATTTTTTATACGTTAGACCTGTATTATAGAAGTATTTTAATACCACCAAAAGATGTGGTATTATAATCCAACTCAAACGTATTATTTTACATATTTACTATTATAAACCC
>CM042184.1:989337-1009424 GCA_023539305.1 Ilex asprella
GCAAGAGGGGGAAATAGGGAGTTTACCGGCTTCTAGGGGAGACTCTAAGGCCCAGTATACAACCCAACCTCACCTGTCTTCCTCCAAAACCAGTCCCCACTAACTTAATGCATCCTCGAACCATTCCGACAAGCTTGCCGTTTTGTAGCATCTCAGCAACCTGTAGGCCAAGCATGGCAACAAGTATCTTAGTGTTCCCATTAAGGATTAACACAAAAAATATATAAATAACCTGTTTAGGAGACAAGAAGCATAGGAAGAGAAAAGCAAAATCAAACAATTATTACATATGATAAAGATTCTTAACTTCCTAGGTAGTAGAATCAAAGCTCACCCACCAGCATAACATGAACAGGGTAGAGCCTAATCCTACATAGAGGATCATCCATCATGTTGGTGAACATGGAGATCCCCTTTTTAGACCCTATACTGCAGTTCTTCTCTAGCTTCTTGACAGCTTCAATATCTCTCCTTTCATTGAATTCTCTTACTAGAATTTTGTTCCTTATGTTCTCAATCTCATTCATTTCTTTTCACTTCAGTTAAGGAACAAGTAGCCACACTCACCTCCAATCAGTGTGCTTATATACAATGGATATCACTAAACCACTATAGTCATTTATTCTTTGTCAACATCATTTTTAAAATTTTGTTTGGTACGGTACTTTTGTCAGTATAACATAGTGAACTGAATATTTCAATCATAACATAACTGTCCAGCTAGCTTTACCCGAGTTCTTCGTAGCAATTAAAATTGGTGCTTATTGAGCAGAAAATTGGGCGTACAACATAATTCCGGGCTTACACAAAAGCTCCCCAAACTATACTCTCAAGTGAGAGATACTCGGGGTGATGCAGGTGATGCAGCACATTTAATACATGACTATACGGCTGATAAGGCCATCGAAAGCGGTGTTGATCAGGCATCAATCAGGGTTGATTTTGAGCAATAGTGTTAAAAAATTTATCAAGACCTCATTCTGAAAAACTCTCGACGAGCCAAACAAGTCTGATATATATATTTTTCAACCTGTCGTTTTTAAGTCAAAAAAAGATGTTTATGTCATTTTCTAAGCACTTTTATGTACTATCCCCCTATTTGGGACATTTAGTTAATATTTCGCATGCATTAATGTTGGGGTTTTCTCGTAATTTAGGATTGTTAGGGTTTAATATTTAAAGGATGTGTAAGACTGAATCACCAGTTTTGATTTTGATTGAATAAAACTTAGAGACGAGTTCTCTTTTCTTCCCAATTAACTTGGTATTCTGTAGAATCAACAGGACTATTGATGGCTCTAATATGACATTATTACGATAATCAACAGGTTTTAACTTCTATTGTAATTCGATTTTATATCCACGGTGCCAGCATCACAAGGACATAAAACAATCAAACATAAAAGAGAATATTCGTGAAATTATAAGAAATTGGTGAGTAGCTACTATTCCTATTACATCCAAATGGACTATGATACATTTGTGTTTGATCTACATTCATACATATATGTTAGGACCGAGGCTTTTCCATCCCAAGTTGTTTTACCAAGCGAAAGATGATGAGAATATTATGCAGTTATTGGTACAATGAGTGATAAATTATTTACACGTGGTGCACCTGAAATATGGAACAAGAATGTTACAAGTGATTCAGCGTATCTCAGTAATCTTACTTTTTCATGTCTATCCAGCAGGAATATAACATATTTTGTTCCATTCAAGTTTCAGATGTGAAAATAATGTCGGCAAAGCTTTACAGCAACACCACCCAACATTAGATTAATTGGTGAGAGACTATTTTAGCTTAATTAAGGTCTCGAGTTCGAGTCTTGAGAACGCAGCCACATTCGGTAGGGAGAACTTTGCCGTTCTTGTGGTCTTACCCGGCTCGAATCCGGAGCCCAAAGTAATTTTTCGATACCGGATGGTCTGACAAAAAAAAAAAATTTACTGCAACAGTGAGATTGAATCCTTCATCATTTTCAATAAATTTTGAATACAACGACGATATTGACGTGGTATCACTAATTAATAATAAAATACCAAGTGGGTAAAATGAACTTTATTTAGATAGTTATTTGCTTACATGGAGGATGAGTTAGTAATTATTAGTTTATATGGAGAGTTAGTAATTATTAGTTTTAGTGGAACCTATTTATTTGTTTGTTTTGATATTATTAAATAATAAGATCACATTAACATTATTACGTGATATTACCGTTGCAATGGCGTGGATGTTAAGGGGAGGGGGTTGGCGGGTTCAAAAAACCATTCTAAAGTCAAAAGAGTAATGTTATGTACCCGATTTTTTTTCATAAAATGACGTGTGAGGTGTTAGAAATTGTGACTTAACACTTATTACACTTTCAAATCTTTCAAATGTTACCGCATCATTTGCACCCAAGAAATTTGGTACTTGTAGTATTTCTCATGCTGAAATTCATTTGTGTGTGTTGTTGGTTCTCTCTAATGCCCACTCATTGATGTTTTTTTTTTTTATCAGAAAAAGGCAAATATCAAAATATGTTAAGTAAGGAAATTCGAATTACAATCAGTCAAAATAGAAGTCTTAAGCTCGAGAAGGGGTAGTCTAACCAATCCATCAGAAGAGAATTGGTTAGTTTAACAATTGCCACCCAATGAGCAGTCCTATTATAGGATATAGGCTTTTGTAAAAAGCTAAGGTTGTTTTCCCTAGCCAAAGATCTAATGTCATCCATAATAACCTTAATTTTCCAAGGTGGTACAATCTCGGTAGAACTTAGCTTAATAATGGACAAATAATCATTCATAATTGTAACATTTGTGAGCAAAAGAGCAACCTGGCATGCATGGCATACTGCCTCAGCTTCAGAGACCAAAGGAGAAACAGTTGGAAGAGACTCTGCGGCCCCAAACATCAAAGAGCCATCGTTCTTGAGCAGGACAAGACCACACGCAGCCAAATCAGACTTTGAATCATAGGCGCCATCACAATAGAGGATAGAGTCATAGAAAGGGGGAGGGGACTGCTCCATCACAGGCACAGAAGGCGCATAACAGGGAGGAGGAGCAGTTGTCATCTTAAGTTGGTCACACCATAAACCTTGGGCACGAATGACCGTTGCAACTGCATTGATCGCCTCATCAACAAAAACCTTCTGGTTCTTGGCTTTCCAAATAACCCATCCCCCAGTAGCAATTTTACCCAACACCTCCAGCTTCAGCTGGGCACTCCCAAGCTGCTCCAAAACCTAGGAAGAACGCTGAGTCACAGACATAAAAGAAGTCGCATCCCACTTAAAAGCCAGATTCATGTCAAACCAAACTCTCGAACTCCATTCACATTTAAGTGCTTCCACTCATTGATGTTGGAAGCACCTAAATTGATATATAAGGTATTGTGAGGTATTGTGAACCTAATTGGACATTAATCTTTTTTATGGAAGGCTATTTTATAAGTATTTCACACTTCTTTGTACTACATGCATCAATTAAATTCAAGAAGTCATTAGTGAAGATCAAACTTAAAATATCCGAGTTTATGATTCACACCAAGTTCACTTTAAGATTTTTCTTTATTTTTGGGTGTTTATTATTATTGTTATTTTTATTTGGGGGTTCCACATAATCATTCAATGCCTAAATTCTTTGATGGCCCCCACATTGATGTTGGACAATTGTTTTTTTTTTTATCAATTGGTTTTGGCCTCTATGCCCACTTATTGTGGAGTTTAGTAATTATTGGACATGGACGAAAAGTTGTTAGACAATATTTAGTAAGGGGTCCTTTTTGTGCTGTCGATTCCATGATGTTTTTCCCATATTTGGAATTAATAAGTGGATATAATTGTAATTCCATAAGCATAATGACTCTTCGTTGTCTTTTAAGCATACTCTTGGTTCATGAATAAGCATGTTCAATTCAAAATGAACTTGAACTTTATTATATCCCTTATTCCATGAACATTAGATGGCGGTCTTTTCACTAGCTAGAGACATGTACTTCACTTACTTTATTATATGTAACTATCCTATGTCTATTTCCATGTACAACTTGTTACAACTATATGTATACATGAATGATTTGATACATTGTCAAGGTTCATTGGCTTCCCAAATTCGTTGTCTAGTTCATAGGATGTAACATAGAAAAAATCAATTACTATGGTTAATTGAATTTTTCAAGTTTGCTCATATTAAGAGATCATAGGATAAATCGAGTGTACCAAAATTTAATTTTACGATATCATACAAAAGAACAATTATTGTCATTGATTGCGGATAAAATAAAAAAATGTACATGTGTCAAAAAAGTATGCTACATAAAGTGTGAATTATACTTTATACCTTAAAAAATTTAAAAATTCTTATTTTACACTCTTAAAATTAATTTTTTTACATTACACACTTAATATATTAAAAATATTATAATATAATTTTTCTATTACTTTTCATTATTCATTCAGTTAAACGCTAATGGAGAGATTTTTTACGAAATAAAAAATAAAAAGGAACAAAAAAATCGCATTACAATATTTATTGAGAGTATAATACTCTCAAAGTGAAAAATAAAATAAAATTTTCAGGATATAAAATGAGATTGTCCGTACATAAAAACTATTTTTGGACAAGTATAATCTAAGCCAGAGACCACGTGAAACAGTAGGCCCAGACCAGACAGCGTTGATTTACCAGTTTCTAGTATCACATCTTAGCTTTTGGTTGAAATTAGTCTTCGACTTAATAAGTGTGTTTGTCCTGCAACTCTTGGTGCCAGTATTCACGTTATGCAGTCTTTCAACGTGTAGCTACTAAAAATCACTAAACCCACCATTTACGAACTGAATTCGGTGATTTAAATAAGACGGGTACGTGATTCAAATATCACTTATATGTTCAATCGTAAATTGTTATTCTAATTTCAAATTTATAATAATAAGACAGAACTTAATTTGAATCTTTTCCCACTTTAAAATTTATTTTAATTTAAATTCATTGGGGAAAGCAAAAAGATGGCTCAAATTCATTCTAATTTTAACTCAACAGTCTAGATTTTATCTAATTATTTTAATTTGATTTAATGGCCTACATTTCATCTTACATAAAAAAAAAATTCCTGCCCAAATAAAACTCAACCTACACGTTACTCATCCCTACACTCAATTAAAACCCCTTACACCTACTCTCTCGTTGCAGTCTAGACTGTTCACCTCCTTTGTCATGGCTCACGGATCAATACAACGGAAGCTACACGCTACCCAATTTTAGGAATCATATAATAAACATAATAGAATTTAAAAATAATTATTTGATTCCTCATGCCAAGATATATTCATGTTTAATACATATCGAAAAACTTTAGATCTATAGAGAAGATTAAGGGTTACCTCTAGAAGCGTGCCTTTAGCAATCTTCAAACATTCTTAAATCTTCAAATCTGAATTTGATCTTTACCCCAAGCCTCGAAAACGTTTGGCATCTATTGTTATCCACACGAATTGACAAACTTGAAGGATCAACTTTAGTCATTGATAAAACTAATAGGGACAGAGAATAAGGGATGGTTCTTCTTGTGCTAGCAAGAGAGTTGTTATATTTATATTTTATCCACCACCTCCATAAAAGTATTTATAGAGCTTTAAAGGCTCTAATCCTAGTTTGGGTCAAATTGTAATTATCTTATAATTACATATAAACGCTTTATTAACTATTAATTGTAATAAAATCATCAATTAACTCTTAATTGGTTGTCTCTCTTTTATCCTTTAGTTTCCAATTAATTTTATTGTGTGTGATCCTATAGGTTCAAGCATACCCGGTTGTAGGCATTCGATACTAACTACAAATTTCATATCAAATCAGAACTCTTTCTAATTTAGTTTGAATTAGAACTCTTCTAATTCTCCCTTTATGAAGAAAAATTAATATATATATTTATATTAATTTCATTCTTCACGCCTGTACTAATCATGAGTGACACCTAGTAGCATATCATGATCAACCTCCAGATAGCACGAAGTAGATAAAGAACTCATTCAGTTTATAGTTACCATGCAATTCAATCCTTATATCACACAATGTCCCAATTGAATTACTAGGGTATGGAATTACTGTCAAACCTCTAATTCAATCTTATGTGTTCGATCTTAGGGCATGGAATTACTGTCAAACCTCTAATTCAATCTTATGTGTTCGATCTTAGGACTATGACTTTTAATGATCAATTAGAAACTCTTTTCGAATTGTCATTCTGCCTTGGCCAATGACTTTTTAAATCATATCCCAGAAGATCACATAGGACATTCTCCCTTTAATTACTAAGGATAATAAATTCTTTGTTGTACACTCATAAATTTCCATGCATGTCTAACTATGTCCAACAATACATATCCAAGTTACATGGTTAGTATATGAATATGTTGTATAGTAAAAGCATAGAAGTCCATGCACAAGACAGTCATGGTGTCTCAAGTTTAAGGATCAGTTGCATAACTATAACTTTAGGATTTAACATTGACAGGTATGTAAAACTCCATATGAAAATTCCAAGTTAGTCGATGGTCACGTTCAGTGTACTAGTTCTCTAACAAGCACTCACACACCTGTTTCAGTATCCCTACACTAGTGAATTGGACAAATCACCTCATATTAAATATGAGTAAACATAGTGTGTGCTAATCTATCCGGATTACAAAATGCCCAAATAATAATCCTATGACTAGAAACATTTAAGAGTTAAGTACTAAGAAGTATAGGTCTTCTCTTCTCAACACATTGAGAAACTATCTTCTTAACTTATACTCTATGAACTATATCATGTATATTAAAATCAAATAAAGTAGAAACATGATAAATAAACTTGCCCTTTTATTTAATTAAGTAATGAATGTTGCTAGTACAACCCTAAAACATCATCTATATGATTGGTCTTAGAGCATACTACTAACACCCAGATCTTTACACCACTACCCAGTTCCTTTACCCAGACCCCTTACATCACTATCCAGACCCCCTCTCACTCCTCTGCCATGGCTCAGTGGCAGCACACACCATCGTTTCTAGCAACGATCAACACAGCAGCGATCGACGATCAGGTACCTCCATCTCCCTCAACACCCTTTCACCAATCTCAACATAATAATTGATGAAATGGGGTAAACCCAGCAGCACACATAATGACTTTTGTGAGGTTGGTTGATGCTTTGGTCTGGTGGGCCTTCGTGTGTATTTCTTGCTTTGAGCTTTTTCTTTTTCTGTGAAGCTTTAAATCTTCAATGGAGTGTGAGAGCTTTGATCCCACCATTCCTTGAACAGAAATTGTTAGATCCCCTTCTCTTTCTCTCTCTCCAATCTCTCTCACCAAGCTCAGTCCCATTTGTGGGTATTTACCCAGGTTCATGGGTTTCATGCCCAAATTTTCAGCTTTGTCCTGTATAGGTGTCCTTTAAGGTTTTTTTTTACTGTGATCCTTGACCAGTGTCGTTTGTATTTGATCCTTGAACAGCCTGTATAATTTTGTTGTATAATCGTTAACTATTTCATTTGGCAAATGAAAACCAAAAGTTTAAAGATTGGTTGCAACCAAAATGAGGAATCGGATGTTTAAAATGAGGAATCCTGATGTGGTTTGTATTTGATTTGTACAAACACCCTTTCACCAATCCTGAAGTTTAAAGTATCTCATGTATTAATCTTCTTTGCTTTCTTTTATTTATTGCTCAATGCTTTAAGGAATCGGTTGTGTGAAACGGCTTTTATTTATTGTTATGTGCTTTGAGAAATCGGATGACGCCATAGAAAAGGAAAGTTATAGAAAAGGAAATCCTGATGTTTGACTGTGTTCAATTTGAATTTGGTTTGATTAGGTTCAATTTGGATTTGTGAACTTGGTTTAGTTAGGTTTAATTTGAGTTCAATTTTATTTCGGTTTTATTGAGTTCAATTTTTTTTTTTTGGCTTCAATTCAATTGGAATAGGTTCAATTCAAATTGGTTTGTGATAGTGTCATTGATTCGATAACTTGAGGTTTAATTCGAATTGGTTTTTGATTTTAAGTTCACCTGGGATAAGTGTTTTTTGATCTTGCACTTGGGATAAATTGAGTGATTGAGTTTATAGTTTTTTTTTTTTGGTATTTTGAGGTGAATGGTGGTGATGAAATGGTAATGGTTTTGTGTAGGGTGGTGGTGACAGATTGGTGTTGTGGTGTTTTTGGGTCGAAGGGTTGAGTGAATTGATTTCAATGTTGAATTTGAATGTGGCATTATGTTGTTTGTTTAGCATGTTAGTCAATAGACATGCATATGGTGTGATTAATAATGATGACTTTGAATAAAAGGAGAGTTGAGAGGTTTATTGAATTTTTTGATTACCATGTATCATTTTTGAGTTAAAATTTTTGAATGTGGCATTATGTTGTTTGTGTAGCATATTAGTCAATAGACATGCATACAGTGTGATTAATAATGATGACTTTGAATAAAACGAGAGGTTACCAACCTCTTTGTTTACGAGTTGTGATTAAAAATTGATGACTTTGAATATAGTGTTTATTTTGCATTCAAATTTAATGTTCGATTTTTTTTAGTTGCATCGTGCCTTCAGACACGTGTTATCCCTGGTATAATATATTTGATAACATTATGGAGGTCTAATCGAAGATGATCCAAAAATAAAGAGGCAAATGTCCACCCTAGTCTCAAGGTGGCTGATACCCGGCTGAAACCTTTATGTAAATCACTTTTACAAGTATTTGAAATTATGTATAATAATACATCGATAAACACATATTTAATTACTATTTATTTTTCATTTTTGCTCTACTTATTACCTAAAGTTATATATAATTATACACTTTGATTTTATACTAGGACTAGGGATAACCCGTGCTTGAAGGCACGATGCAACTAAAACAAATCGAACATTGAATTTGAACGCGAAATAAACACTATATTCAAAGTCATCATTATTAATCACAACTCGTAAACAAAGAGGTTGGCAACCTCTCATTTTATTCAAAATCGTCATTATTAATCACACTATATGCATGTCTATTGACTAACATGCTACACAAACAACATAATGCCACATTCAAAAAATTTAACTCAAAAATGATACATGGTAATCAAAAAATTCAATCAACCTCTCGTTTTATTCAAAGTCATCATTATTAATCATACCATATGCATGTCTATTGACTAACATGCTACACAAACAACATAATGCCAGATTCAAATTCAACATTGGAATCAATTCACTCAACCCTTCGACCCCAAAACACCACAACACCAATCTGTCACCACCATCCTACACAAAACCATTGCCATCTCATCACCACCATTCACCTCAAAATACAAAAAAAACTGTAAACTCAATCACTCAATTTATCCCAAGTGCAAGATCAAAAAACACTTATCCCAGGTGAACTTAAAATCAAAAACCAATTCGAATTAAACCTCAAGTTATCGAATCAATAACACTATCACAAACCAATTTGAATTGAACCTATTCCAATTGAATTGAAGCAAAAAATAAATAAAATTTGAACTCAATAAAATTGAACTCAAATTAAACCTAATTAAACCAAGTTCACAAATCCAAATTGAACCTAATCAAACCAAATTCAAATTAGACACAGTCAAACATTAGAAATTCCTTTTCTATAACTTTCCTTTTCTATGGCACATCTGATTTCTCAAAGCACATAGCAATAAATAAAAGCCGTTTCATGCAACCGATTCCTCACATCACAGAGCAATAAATAAAAGAAAGCAAAGAAGATTAATACATGAGATACTTTAAACTTCAGGATTGATGAAAGGGTGTTTGTACACATCAAATACAAACCACATCAAGATTCCTCATTTTAAACATCCGATTCCTCATTTTGGCTACAACCAATCTTTAAACTTTTGATTTTCATTTTCCAAATGATTATAGTTAATGATTATACAACAAAATTATACAGGTTGTTCAAGGATCAAATACAAACCACACTGTTCAAGGATCATAGGGTAAAAAAACCTTAAAGGACACCTATATAGGGACAACGCTGAAAATTTGGGCATAAAACCCATGAACCTAGGTAAATACCCACAAATGGGACTGAGCTTGGTGAGAGAGATTGGAGAGAGAGAAAGAGAGGGGGATCTAACAATTTATGTTCAAGGAATGGTGGGATCAAAGCTCTCACACTCCATTGAGGATTTAAAGCCTCACAGAAAAAGAAAAAGCTCAAAGCAAAAAATACGCACGAAGACCCACCAGACCAAAACATCAACCAACCTCACAAAAGTCATTATGTGTGTTGCTGGGTTTACCCCATTTCATCAATTATTGTGGTGAGATTGGTGAAAGGGTGCTGAGGGAGGGGAAGGTACCTAATCATCGATTGTCGCCGTGTTGATCGCCGCTAGAAACGATGGTGTGTGTTGTTGTGTCGATGGTGTGTGCTGCCGCTGAGCCATGGCAGATGAGTGAGAGGGGTCTGGGTAGCAATGTAAAAAGTCTGGGTAGAGGGGTCTAGGTAGCGGTGGAAGGGGTCTGGGTAACATGTAGTTTCTGTTGTGTTGAGCCGTGAGTCATGGCAGAGGAGGTGAACAGTCTAGAGTGCAGGGAGAGAGTAGGTGGAAGGGGTTTGGATTGAGTGCAAGGATGGGTCACGCGTAGGTTGGGTTTTAATTTGGCGGAATTTTTTTTTATGTGAGATGAAATGTAGACCATTAGATCAAATTGAAATAATTAGATAAAATCTAGACCGTTGAGTTAAAATTAGAATGAATCTGAGTCGTTCTTGTGATTTTCCAAATGAATTTAAATTAAATTAAATTTTAAAGTGGGAAAAGATTCAAATTGGGTTCTATCTTATTATTATAGATTTGCTCACTCTAAAATTTTGAATTTTTTTTTTAAATACTAATCATCTTTTTTCCCCCAATAAATTAGTGGTTTATTACCCCCTAAAACATTTTTTTTCTTTTTGAGTGAGAAAATTCGATATTAATGTTGTGATATATTTATATATATTGAAAAAAAATACAATAATTCTCTTTTATCTAATACCATGTTTACTATTTTTTAGAAACAATTATATAGCTTTTGTTTGCTATTCTTGAGTTTATCTATAGTCAATAAAACAAAATTAAATGCAAAAAGCTATATGTTATAACCCAAAAATATTTTATACTATTTTACACATGAAATCTTTCAATAAGTTTGAGAATGATCTCAACTAAGTTTCACAATTATTAAAAAATAATTTTACTACAGGACTCTATGATTGTCCACATTAGTGGGAAATTAGTGAGAATTCTAGCTCTTACAATTAAACAAAGGAAAATTTTTCAGTCACACTTTTTCTAGTTTATCATATCTTCAAGGATTTCCGCTTTATTTTTTGAATCTTTATTCATACCTTTTGTCAGATTAAAAATGTTAATTAGAATGCAATATTACTAAATTGCTCATGATATATTTTAAGAAAAATTTCATCCACACTCCCAAATAAATATATCTTTAATGAGACCTCTCTATTTTTTAAAACTTTTTACGTATTAAAATTCGATTCGAGTTAATTAAAATTTAATTTTTATGTATTAAAATTTGAGTAGATTAAAAAATATATTTTTTTACATATTAAAATTTTATTCGAACCTCAAATCAAAATTTAGTCAACTAGCAATAAATTTTAATCACCGTAGATTTTGATACATAAAAAATATAAATTTTAATCGACTCAAATTTTAATATAAAAAAATATAAATGTTAATCGACTTGAAGTAAACTTTAATCGGGATTAACAGCTCAAGTAGAGCTCAAATCGGTTTGAATTTTATTATGTTAAAAAAGACTTTTAATAGGCTCAAATTTTAATATATAAAAATATAAAATTTAATCTTCTCGAATGAAATTTTAATCTACTCAAATTTTAATATGTAGATTTTTTTTAATAAGCTCAAATTTTAATATGTAAAAAAATAAATTTTAATCGGCTCGAATTTGCATAGAAAGATTGTTTGGGGTTTATATATGGACAATTTTGATATTTTAGATAGTTTATTTTTATTATAAATAATGATTTAATGGTAAGGGGTGTCAGAAGTGTTTAAATATAAAATAGAACAGATGTCCTTAAAGATGTGGTAAGCTAAAAGGAATGTGGTTAAAATTTTCCCTTAAACAAATATAAAAATATTAGAGATTTAAACGATACTAAAAAAAATATTTTTTCTTTTTGTTTAGAATTTGTTTAAGAAAAATAGAAATTAATTTTACTATTTTAATAATATTGTCTCGAATCTTAGTTTATTTTGTCATTCTTTGACTCAATTTTTTTTTCAATATCAACTAATTAATTATTTTAGTTATATTTTACCGCATCTTATTCGGATGCTTGACTCCGTCCTTAGATTTTAAAATGAATTGTGATTCAAAATAGCGTAACAATTAAGTTTATTCTCATCGTACTACGTATTTAAGAAAATATTATATTGTGTACTTGTATCTACACTACTTATTAATTCAACCCACAATGCAAGTAACATTGATCTTAACTAAAAATTGAATTATGTTTTGCAGTATGGTATGAGACACAAATAAAGTTGTTAATCAAATCGAGCTACTCTCGTTCAACTCGGGTTTGACTCGTTCATGCTTAGCTCATTTTCAAAACGAGTTGAACTTAAACAATTTTTTAGATTTATCTAGAAAATGAATTTAATAGACTTGACTCGTTTATGTGTAAATATTCGTATTCAACTCATTTTATACTCGTTCAAACTCAAAATGCAAGTACTTATTAATTCAACCCACAATGCAAGTAACATTGATCTTAACTAAAAATTGAATTATGTTTTGCAGCATGGTATGAGACACAAATAAAGTTGTTAATCAAACCGAGCTACTCTCGTTTAACTCTGGTTTGACTCGTTCATGCTTAGCTCATTTTCAAAACGAGTTGAACTTAAACAATTTTTTATATTTATCTAGAAAATGAATTTAATAGACTTGACTCGTTTATGTGTAAATATTTGTATTCAACTCATTTTATACTCGTTCAAACTCAAAAATAAATTGAATTTAAATAATTTTTTTAAGCCTAATAAAAAAATAACTTTTTTAAGTCGTTTGAGTTCACTCGATTATCCTCCTTGGGTGTGTTTGGCAAATCATGGGTAGATTGGACTGGCTTGGATATAAATCCTAAATCAATCTAGTGAAATCCCAATAGGCCGGATATGTGTGGGGATAAAAGAAAATTGTGTTATCCAATCCTTTCTTTGGATAATGCATTTTGAAGGGGTTGGGGTATGGATAAATTATAATTTTTTATTAACTCGATTATCTAATAACTTTGACAGTCTTTGAGCATTTTATCCTTCCTATCTCATTTTTGGCTTGACAATTGTTGGATACCACTTTTGAAATAATTATTTTTTTAGTTTTTAATCATTATTGATTACCAATTTAATAATATGAAAAATATAAGAATGCTTATATTTCCATCCAATACATGTTTTTACACGTTAATTTTATAATACAATTTTATAAGTTGCTCAGAAATTTATTTCATCCGTCAAAGAATTTAAAAAAATTAGGACAAATAATACAAGAATATACGAAAAATTATCGCACAACACAAATTAACATGAACTATAGAAGAAATTAACCGTTTTTTTTTTTGTAAAAATTAAAAGACGATATAATTAATTCCAAGCACAAGAAAAAATACAAGAAACCATTATGGGAAAAACTATATACATACCTCATTCAAAACATGTAAAAAAGAACAAAACATGTGTTAATAAGAAAAATTATATACAACATTCGCAAACAATCAAGTAGTGTGATCAAGTGCTCATAAAAAATTGAGCACTTTTTTTAGTCTACCAAGTGGCATAACCATCTAGCAATGTATTCCACACTGCTTCGGAACTTCTGTATAACAGGATTCAATCAAAAAAATTTTGGGCATTTTTCAGATCTTCTGATTCAACATACAATCCAAGAATTGAAGCACTACAAAAGCTATTCAATTCAAAACCACAATTCAATATCATCACATGCAATAGCTCACCCATCACAAAATCATGCGTAATCCGACAAGCCTTAAGAGCCATAGACAAACTAAACTCAATAGACTGCAACCGAGTCCGACCGATTTGCGAAAACATGGACAATCTCTTATCATATTGACCATCATAAACGTATGAACAGATCATACTTGTCCAGGAAACCAAATTCGGTTCCGATACTTCATCGAACACTTGATGCACACTTAACAAATCGCCACAAAATGAGAAAAAACAAATCTTATCAAATTATTAAGAACAAAGACATATTCATTCAACCCTGCTTTTATGCAGATTGCACAAACAGACTTTCCATGGTTTAGTTATCTAATATCACCCAGGTGATGTAAGAGTGAGACGCAGTTTTGAGAACCAAACCAACCGTTTTGGGCTATTGTCGTAAACTTCCTGAGGTGGGTCAATTACCGAAGTAAATTGTTTTTGCTCACAGTGATAAAAACGAGTTAGTGTTTTTTGTTGCTATGAAAGAGAATGTGAAATGGTTCAGAAAGATCATGTCTGAAAAGCTTCATTTGTTGTTGGGCTTAATATGTAACTAATGACAGAGGATCCTTCCAAGAAGACGATAACTACAGGAGAGAGAAAGAGATTTTTTACCTTTCGCTTTGGAAGGAGGCAGTCGGCGTCTTTGTCGTCGAAGTGGACGGACCAGCTAAAAGAGAAGTAAAAAAGGTAAAAATCCTACCAAACATTACTGTTTAATGGCAATATAGTCATTTTTTATCTTATCCAGCCGATGAGCTTCTGAATCCCAAAGTTCGCATGAGTTTCATGTATCCAGATCAAGTCAGATAGCTCTCCTATTTCATATGGCCCGAGTAATTGGAGCCCAACGTTTATCTAGTCCAGAATATCAAACTCAAAGTTGGGATATGTGGGCCTCCGAATTTTTTTATCCAATCTTGATGATGATATCCACCTTTATCCTTCCAAACAAACACACCCCTTGGACACAAGAATGAGATTCACATAAAAGAACAACAAAAGCATGAACTTTACTTTCCAACTTTTATTCAAAAGTTTTTTGATTGATTGACACTTTTGCAGCCAACACCACATAACCCTTCTCCAGAAACTTCTTGAATTATTATTTACTGATGTTATTTTAAACAAATTTTTTAAGTAAAAAATAAATAAATTTGTCCAAAAAAATAAAAGCATGTTTGATTGTGTTTGCTTATAATAGTATGATCGCATTGAGTAAACCCCAACAAAGAAACATAAAAATAAGTTAAAATAAAAAAAAATGCTATTAAAAAAGTTATAAACAAAGTAGGAAAAAAAAAAAAGAACAAAAAATTACTTTTAAAAAGCATTATGAAATGGCACTTAAATCTTTCCTAAAAGACTGTCTATTTTTAAAAAAGAATAAATTACCTATTTAACTTCTAAACTATACAATGAATTTCAATTTAGCCTTAGTCTAAATTTTGTTTTCATTTTGACCCTCTAATTTTTCAATTCGTACTAAAAAAAATTGAAATACCTACCACATTATTGAGACTGTAAGGGTATAATAGAAAATTTATAAAAATGTCTCAATTATTCAAATTCAAACTTGACATCTTAGAGGGTAACAGAGGGAGGTGAGGGTTCGTTGGAGCGTTGGGTGTGGTGAATTGATATATTTTATGATTTATCTAAAATATCGCTTATAATTTCAGCAATGCAAGGGCTTTGTGTGCTCATTTTATTATAAAATCAGACATAATTAGATTGAAAAACCATATCGGTCTCAAATTGAAAATTTGTGTCTGAATTAAGATAAAATTTAGATTAAAACACCAGTTTAATATAATTTAGAAGCCAAATAAGTAATTTAAGCTTTTCCAAACGACATCGTTTATATCTGATATTTTTTCCCGCGCCAAACAAAGCTCGATCCCAAATTCCAAACACAAAAAACCCGCCATTTCTTTTCACGGCTAGGGTTTCAAATTTCAATAGTCCCATAGACAACATCGAGCTCGAATCTCTCACTCTCTCTACCAAATTTAAACATTACTCTTTTGAACTCTCTGATGCGAAGAATGAATTCTCTCGCCGATTAAGTACTCATCAACAGCCCGATTGATCATGAAACACTCAGCCATGGCACATAGACGATCACCAAAATCATACAGAAGAACAAGAACAATATCCATTTCTTTGATTCATCTATCACATGGAGTAGATATTGTCTGCGGACTTAGACGAAACAAAGAGGATTCAAACTGGCTGTGTTGAAGTTGGATCGGATCTCGGATTCTCAAGATTTGTATCGCTGATTCGAGTGATCTCTCTCAGATTTGAACAAGCTCTTGTTTACAATTTGATTAAATTGTGCAATTTTATATGGTTGATTGCTGATCTTTTTTATTTGTTGGAATATTAGGCTTGGAATGAGCAGCATCGGAGTGAAGTTCCGAAGATTAGACGGAGTGAAGCATAAGAGACTGAAGCTTCCGCGCACGGTTATAGTTGACTCGATTTACGAGGAAAATTTTTTGTGGCTAAGTAGCGTTATTGAAGCTGTTATTGGTAATGCTCTTGTTCTTCCAGGTATCAGAGAATTGCCTTAATTTTGAGTGAATTTTCATTTTGTTTATTTCGAGTTGATTTCACAGATTGGACTATTTTTACTCGAGGTAGACATTATTTATGTTATTCTGTAAAAACTAGCTCAATTTCTGCTCTCTTTAAACCTTTTGGTGGAGATGTAGATTTTATGGTAAAGTAGTGCCTCTATTCTGCGAAATGCAAGAATTGAGACATTTAAAGCACATAATGGTGGTCTCAGGGACAAGTATCTCTATGTAATTAGGTTTGGGGGAAAAGGTGGGGTAGGAGGGGGGGGGAGAGGTTGTAGCTCTAATGGAAACAACTATAACTAATTAACTTGAAGTTGTAATAATGTGAGATTATATCAGAGTTGTACTGCTTCAAGTCCTGCAACATGTCACGATGCCGAAGTACTAAATCATCTTGCTCTATGTTATGCTTTGGGTTATCTCTTGTTTTAACACATAATTTCCTGCACATTTTCACTACTCCTTCTGAGATGGTTAGAAAATCAGTCAGTTGAATTGAAGTTACTGTTAGGCTTTGTGTGGTTTCAACTCTAGCTGCTCAAACCCTATATGCTTCACTAGCTCACAGCTTCTCTCTGAAACTGGCCTTATTGTATACTTGTCTTTTTAATTTTGTAATTTGTAATGTTTGAGGTGTTGTATGTTGCATAGTAAGAATAAAATGTTGTAGGCATAGCTGGGCTAAGCCTTCATTCAACTCATTCATTGTTACATCAGCAAACTTATTGTCTTGTGAATGCACGATTCATAGCACAGGTGAATCCTTAGACAAATCAGTATGGTGTTCTCATGATTAATCCAGCTCACTCCACTTATCCTCTTGGGAAAGCACGAAGGGGTTGATAAACTGGATGAAGTGTGCTGCTTGCTATAATAAATGCACTTTCAAGTTACTGCAACATTCACTTAAGCAACAAGAAGGCAGGTATCCCAAAATTTTCATGGTGCAATCTTGCTTCTTGGTCTTTTGTATTCACCGACACATATGTCCAATTCGCATCACGCCTAGCATGTGATGTTTTTCTATGTGATGATACTAAGATCTCTAACATGCTATCTACGGCAGATTTTATAACTTCACTGAGCCTAATAATGGGATTTTGAAAAAGGACGGAAGGTTTTCCTCACAGAATGCTATCTTGACACTGCCTCTTAAAGTTTTGTAATGCTGTTAGATGAGGTAGCCTTGAATACTCTATACCTTCTTTCTCCTTTGGCCTCTTGGCTTTCGGCATGTTTTTTTCATGTAAAAGTTGCCCCTCTAGAAATTTCCAGAGACTCTCATTTCATGCACAAGATTTAGTATAGGGGACAAGATGACTAGCATCAACCTCTATGATGTTGTTATTTGTTGCAGACACCGTCAGAGAAATAAATTCTTCAGAGGCCATTTTCTATTTGAGAATTGAAGATGCAGCTTGAGAAATTTGGGCAAAACATTTTGTTCGATCTTGGTAGTTATATAACTGCCCCAAAATAACATTATGATGCATCATTTCCTTAAGGAGTCAAATTTAAATTTTTTTACATATTCTTGCTTGAAAATTATGCTTTGTGCAGAGTTTAAGTCTTGTTCACACTGCCATGGTCTATGGCAAAGCAAAAGCCTTGATCACAATCCCACATTTTTGTTCAGCTTTATTGATGATGGATTATATGTAAGGTTTTATCGCTTTGAAGCTTTGTCGTGCATTATTGACAAGAATATCAAATGTAATCGTGCTTTCTTGAAGAAATCTTTTTTTTTTGGCTTAAAATTAATTTTAGAAAACGTCACTAAATAGAACAATAGTTTAGTTTGCGATATCTAATCGTGTGATAGATTTTTTTGTTTGACAGCCTTCAAGTATTACGGTATGAGCATTGCCAAACTCATCTGCCTCTGCAAGTTATTGCACCTGCTGATCTGTCGATCCAGACAGGCAGTACAGAGGTATGGTTATTAAGTTGTTTGTCAGCTAAGGAAATAGTTGGCAATTTGGTTTACTTTTCAATCACAAAGAACGCAATTTATTGCAGTCATTTTGTGCTTAGAAAAAATTTTCAGGGCATATAATTTTTGTTCATATTCTTTGATTCTTCCCGTTGTCTTCTATTGTATTGGCATAAGATATTAGTCTCATCTGAACATGCAGCACTGTTTCCTGATCTAATGTTTCTCTTATCTGCTTGTAGATTTTCGGACAAGTCGAGTTTGGCTGAACCAAATTGAACATTTTCACGTAAATACAAGATTTTCAGATGTCCTTTGCGGTCGTTTTATCGAGTGCAAGTTCTGTCATTGTAGTTGGGATGATGAAGTAGTGCGTACATTCCATTTGA
The DNA here is from genome assembly GCA_023539305.1 of Ilex asprella. Taxonomy (NCBI): domain Eukaryota; kingdom Viridiplantae; phylum Streptophyta; class Magnoliopsida; order Aquifoliales; family Aquifoliaceae; genus Ilex; species Ilex asprella. Next base: position 1,008,302 of record CM042184.1, read on the forward strand.
AAATTACTTTTGTAGGTGAGAGTGCAAAAGTCTTCGCATTGTGTGCTGATAGACTGCTACAGAGTTGCCGCAAATATCTCCTGATGAATTCTTTTGTGCTCTGTTTCCTGTGCCTGAGAGACACAAAACAGGTAACAACAGACTTCATGGAATAGTTGGCACTAGAAAAAAAAGATGTTGGAATTAATTCGAGTTGTGAATTGGTGGTGACTCGTATGGTATCGGGTTCACATAGTGTCTTAGTGGTGCTGAGCCAAAATTTGTTCAATTCACACCTGACCCATGTTCATGTTGTGTATTGTTAAGAGTATTTGGGTTGAATGTGTAAATTGTCAATAGTGTTAGGGTAGTATGTGTAATTCTTAGTATTGTAAGTTAACTATAAATACAATGATATATGTGAACTAGGTCAAGTTTTTGACCTCTTTGTTCCTCTTCAATATATTATGTTAATCCTCCATTATTAACATGGTATCAGAGCACACAATCTTATATATATTCTAAGTAAATTAAGAGTTAATTTGCTGGGTGGTGTAGTCGTTGGTGGTGTCACAGTGGACAAAGTCACTGTCGTTACTGGTGGTGGTGGTGGTGTAGTCGTTGGTATTAGTCGTTGGTGGTGCCGCAGTTGTTGGTGGTGGCGCAGTAGTTGGTGGTGGCGCAGTCGGTGCTGGTGTCGCAGTCGTTGGTGGAGTCGCTGCTGTGGTGTCGCGTGTAGTGGTGGTGTGTCGTGGTGTGCTGGTGTCGTCGGAGGAGTGTTGTCGTCGTTTCGTGGTTGTGGTGGTGGTGGTGTGTTGTGGTGTTGAGGCGCAGCCGAGGATTAGGGTTTCAACAAACCCTAACCACCAACGAAGAAGAAGAACAGGAGCAGGAGCTCCACGGGTCAGGTTCAGGGTTAGCAAACCCGATCGGGTCAAGCCAGGATTTTAAAACAAAAAAACCGGTTCAGTGCGGTTCAACAGGTCCAAAGAACCAAACCGGTTCGGTTCAGTGGTCCAGCGAGTCAAACCGGTCCGGTTCAGTAGTCCAGCCCCTATTTCCCGACCGGTTCAGTGGTCCAGCCCCTATTTTCTGACCGGTTCAGTGGTCCAGCCCCTATTTTCTGACCGGTTCAGTGGTCCAG
>CM042184.1:1012642-1031769 GCA_023539305.1 Ilex asprella
CAATCCAGTGTTTCACGAGAGAACCAAACATATTGAGGTTAATTGTCATTTTATTCGGGATAAGATAGTAGCTTGGGAGATTACGACTCTATTTGTGAAATCTGAAGATCAGCTTGCAGATATGTTTACCAAAGCGTTGAGTCGTACACGTCTTACGGCGATTTATTTCAAGCTTGGATTATATGATATATATAGTCCAGCTTGAGGGGGAGTGTTAAGAGTATTCGGGTTGAATGTGTAAATTGTCAATAGTGTTAGGGTAGTATGTGTAATTCTTAGTATTGTAAGTTAACTATAAATACAATGATATATGTGAACTAGGTCAAGTTTTTGACCTCTTTGTTCCTCTTCAATATATTATGTTAATCCTCCACTATTAACATGTATAAAGCATATTTACTGCATTTGTTTCGCTTTTAGTCGGATATGTATTGACTTATTTATTTGATCGGTCTAACGAGTTCATTATTAGGTGATTATAGTTAAATCCAAACTCACTAATTTTAAATCAGTTTGTTAGAACCGTAGATTGTGCCTAATATTGTCAGATTTAGAATTAATTAGTTTGACAAGGAATTGTAGGAAATTCGCAAGACCAGTTCAAAACATCAAACTCTTCTAGTTCCTTGGATTTTGCTTTGGTGTTTTTACTTTTTAGTGAAATTCCACAGATTGGGCCTCTGTTTTCATAGTTTTCTTTATTCCAGTGCTCTTTTCCTACTTTTTCTTTGGAATCAGCATTTAATTGAAATTCTAAGGTTTTAGTCCTCGAATCGAATGATTAGCATTCCCATTCTTGGTCAAATTTAATTCTCATTTTTCATTTGAAATAGGTCTACGTAATTGCCGACAGAACATTGCATAGTATTATTAGCCAATGTGCCTGAATTTTTCTGCCAGTGTGGCTTGTACAAGGATTATGTAGCCGATCCTAAATAGTTGAGATAAAAGCTTTGTTAAGTTTAGTTAGAAGGCTTCTAGAAGGTAAGAACTAAGGAGTAAGTCCTTTAATTTATTGCCACTTGATAACCATATGTAGTCACTGTCCCGCATGGATTTTTATTCCAAAGGGCACTGAACTAAAAATGGTCTCTTCATAACAGAAACATTAGATCATAGATTTTAATCATAAATAACTGTCAAAAACAGGGGGTTGCTGAAAATGAGGTCTCTGGGGCTTAACTGAATACCAACCTTCGTGTCTTAAGAATAATATGCATTAGGCTCACATGAACACATATTCTGTTCAGGACAGTATTTTAACTATTATTAATTCTTGAATTTTCTATGAAGCAAACTTTTAACAAAGGTTTGCCTTCTGTCTGAAGAATCTGATATGCTTTTCAGATTAGATTATAGCACTACAAAGACAAAGAGGGAAGACATCTGTTTTTCTTCACTCGTTCATCTTCTAGTAAAATAAGTTTCTCTCACCACCAAGTCATTTTAGATTCCTGTCATTGTCGCTGGTTATGTTAAACTTTACAGAATTGCTTAATTAATATAGTTACTTTCATATGGAATATCAATACAATACACAGAAATCTCTTGTATTTGATCAATCATTAACCAGGTATGTTTTCACTTTTCTGCTCTTTATTTTTTTCTCATTTTCTTGTTCTGTTTTGTATGTTGTTTCCCCTTGATTATTCCTTCTTGGTAAATTCGAACGAGGCATGACATTGTAGGAGGCGAATTACTAATTGGAGGTCCAGTCCTTTAAGATTTGTTTGGAATGTTTCCTAAGAATACTTCAAAGTTATATTGCATCATGAGGTCTCATCGATGTAGCTTATTTGACAAGGAATTGCTCTTGTTTACATGGAAATTGCTTTCTTCTAATCATTCTTTTCCAATTTTCAATTACAACATACATATGCTGTTGAAAAAAATGAAGATATGAATTTTTCTTTACAATAAGTATGTTCATGAATTTTATAATATTCCAGATTTTCTTTTCGTTATAAAAAGATGATGTCTTATTCTCATTACGCCTTTCCGCATTTATATGTCATGATCTGCATAAGGATAGCACTACGGTATTGAACGTTATTATTTGTAATGGTTAAGTTATATCTTTTTTAAGTGAAATTGCAACTGATTGAAATTATGATCAATTATCAATCATGAATAATTGTAATTAGTGGTGATTTACTTTTAGAAGGTGTAATTTAACTTTTAAAATACGTAGCTTGACCTTTATAATATATAGCTTTTATGATCAGTCATAACATTTTAAAAAACGAACATGCCCTTTGGAGTTGTCAAAAGTTGTAACGAAATCTTTATGATACTTTCTTCGGCGGTACCATAGTCGTCCTCTTTATATAAAAGAAAGTCTCTGGAAAAAAAATGGAGGGGAGGAAGAGATGTAGGAAGCAAACCTAGGGACCTTCTAGTTCTATCCTTAGGGAACTTTATCACTTGACATGCTATCAGTTTACTTCTCTTGAACAAATTATGCTGCCTTAAGCATGCGGCTTATGAAAAGGAAAGTTATCTTGCAAATTGCCAGTGAGATTCCATTTTTTCCCTTTTCTGTCTTATTAGGAATCAATACAACATTAGGAAACGCTCAAGTCTTTTTGAAAGTGGTTAAAAGGAAGTTGCAGAGGGAAAGTCCTTTTAGTTGGGGAACAAAGGCTTGGTTTGAACTTGAGCAAAAAAAAACTGTAATATAGCATTGCAGTAGCATTAAGGTAATAATATTATTGCAGGGAGTGGCAGGCTTAATACAGGGGTCCAATTTGCTTGATCAACACCTAGAGGACATTACTTCCACCAAGTTGACATAGATGATGGAAGAGAATAGTCGATCATGGAGACAAGCGGAAACAAAAGATCACATGCCAATTCAAAATGCACCAGATGATGTGAATCTTGTATTGTCCATCAAAGAAAAGATGGAAGATGCTTCTCTCCTAAGTTGTATCTGCAGAGTCTCAGAGGGAAGTTCTGAGGGCAATGAAAACATGTACTTCCCGAAATTTGTCTCAATTGGCCCTTTACACAATAATAATGACAGTTTGAAAGCCATGGAGGATCAAAAGTGGCGATACCTTAATGCACTTCTCAGTCGAAAACCAAATTTGGAGGCAAGGTTGGATAAATGTGTGAAAGCACTTAAAATTTTGGAACAAAAAGCTCGGAAATGCTATCAGGAAGAAGTTAATTTGCAAAGCACTGAATTTGTAAAGATGATGTTACTTGATGGTTGCTTCATCATTGAGTTCTTCCTGAAATATGCCTTCAAGGGTCTGAGACGCAGTGATGACCCATGCTTCAGCACTAAAGATAGATTTTTTCGGCTGAGATGTGATTTGATCCTACTAGAAAACCAGATTCCCTTCTTCGTTCTTCAACAACTATTTCACCTTGTTCCGATTCCCAGACAATGCTGTCAGTCCCTCACTGAGCTCGCCTTGCATTTCTTCAGAATAATTATTCCTGGAGATATACAATATTTTCAAGAGAAGTTTGGCGAAGAGTATTTCAACCACTTGCTTGACCTAGTCCGCCAGTGTTATTTCCCAACATATCTTGAAGTCCAGTCCAGTGGGGAACAGAAAATTCTGTATTGTGCCACAAAGCTTCAAGAAGTCGGGATTGGCTTCAAGAAGGCTACCACTAGCACCTTGTTGAACATTAAGTTTGTTGATGGAGTGATAAAGATCCCGCCTTTCAAAATTCAAAACCATACGGAAATCTTATTCAGGAACTTCATCGCAATGGAGCATTGTCACCTTGATTGCACAAAGCATATCATATCGTATGCCATCCTTATGGGGCAGCTCATCTGTTCTGACAAAGATGTGAGATTACTTCACCAAAAACGAATTCTCCCCAATGGTTTAGACAAAGGGGAAGAAATTCTTGCTCTGTTCAAGAAGCTCCATGTGAACATAGATGTGAAGGACTTCTATTATAGGAGCCTGTGTGAGCAAGTCAATGGGTATGAAAGAACCAAATGGCATCAGGTATGGTGGCAGAAAATAAAGCAAACTTTCCCAAAAATCTGTTAGGAGTTGTAGGGTGATTCGTTCTTGCATTCTTGTTCCTAGTTCTCAAATTAACAGACTTTATTTTCTGTAATCTCATTCTCACTATATTTTCAGAGAAGAGAAGTCAATTTCTCCAAGTTCTACATGTATGATGGTTTTCCTGACCTTGTCAACTGGTTTTAATCTTAAGTTATTAGTTCACAGTTGCCTTTAAGTTGATTATGCAGCATGATACACAACCAATTACATATTCAACCTTCTTTTTTTTTGTTTTTTTTTTTTAACAATTGTCAGAGGTGTCAAGTTAGTTTATGTGTAACTTGATTAACCCTTTCTTTGTCAAAGATAGGCTAATCATGTTAGGATTAAGATATTCATGTAAAATAAATTTTTTGTAGCTTGATTTCAAAGAGTTGTCAAAATTTAAATTCATGACGTTTGAGTGTACATTATATCTGAGTTTATATATTTAACCTTCAGCATATAGTAATAAGTCTTGATCGGTTTAATGTGTCTTTCTAAGGATATTTTTTATGAATTTGGTTTTTTTCTCAAGTAGCATTGCTTAGTCTACTAGTGGAACAAGGTCCCAACTCCCAAGCCTCTCAGCCAACATACCATGAGACATGACACACCTTCAAGTCTTACACCGAGAGTTGTTAATCAAATTGAATTACTTGAGTTTGACTTGAATCCGGTTCGTTCAGGTTCGATTTGTTTTGTAAATGAGTCCGAATTTGAACAAGATTTTAGGTTCATTTAGAAAATAAGTTCTACAAGCTCGGCTCAAATTCGATAAGCTCTCGTTTATGTATAAATATTTGGTTTGAGTTCGACTTTCGGTTTGTTCCTTAAACGAGTCAAATTTGAATAATTTTTTAAATTTAATTATGAAATAAATTTTTTAAGTTTGGCTCAAACTCGATTTACTAACGACCCAATTTACACCACTAAAACTTCGTTTTGTCCATGGGTCTTTTGAGCCCATGTAGTGATTTTCCAAAGAAAAATGAGAGAAAAGTACATGTATGAAGTTCAATATAGTGTAATTACTTGCATGTCCTACATTACTTGTAACTCCAGTAGGGAATAAGAAGCTACCAGCCTACCAGGGAATATGAACGGTCTTAAATTTAGGGGGTAAATTTTATCTACACCCCCTAACATTTGGTTTTATTAGATTGACATCCTTTCACATTTTAAAAATTGCACTGATACCTCTTTACATTTAAACACTTATAACAACCAAATTGCTTGAATCACAACTAAATATTTTTAGAAAGACTAGTCATTGTCCGTGTCTGAAGGCACTATATAACACACAAAAAATTTGCAAGTAATTGCTCAACTTGAAAAAGAAAATGGTTCAAAATATTCATGTAAATTTTTTTAAAATGACCTGAAATATACTGTCAATCATATCTTCCATATTAATAGAATTATCACAAAAAATGTATAAAAAAAACTCTCCAAAATAACACCACATATACAAATATCTCGAAAAAAAATACTAATGGAACTTAATAAAATTTACAACTTTTAAGTAACAAATAAAAGTTTGCTCATTTATAAGACGTATAAATTTATCACAATTGTCACTATTTAACATAATAACACAACATAATTATAAACTTAATCACTTGTTATTTTTTTAATGGTAATTAGTTTGGCTTTAAATTTTTTTATTTTTTTTTATTTTTTTGGTATAGTTGGTATCACTTTTTATTTTTTTATTGATGATTAGTTTGACTTTGAATTTTTTTATTTTTTTTGGTGCAATTAGTTTCAGTTGTTTTTTTTTCGGTGATTATTTGGCTTTGATTTTTTTTTTTTGGTGCAATTGGTCTCACTTATTTTTTTTTATTGGTGATTAGTTTGGCTTTGAATGTCTACAATCTTGAAAAAATTTTTAGCATTCAAAGATTTTCTCATTTTATAAAATTACTCAAATATTTGGCTATGTTATTATTTTTTTTATTGGTAATTAACTTGAGTTTGAATGTCTACAACTTGGAGAAAAAAAAATTATAGTTGGTTTTGAATATTTTTTGGTGTAATTGGTTTCACTTATTTTTTTATTGATCATTGTTATTTTTTTTATTGAACATTGTTATTTTTTTATTTAAAAGAGATATGAGATAGAGAGAGTTGCATATGTGAGATAGAGATGGAGAAAGAGAGAATTATATGAAAGATGAGAGTCTTTAGAGTTGTAAAAAGAATGGAAGTCAAATTAGAATCGTCGGATCAATAACCTTTAAACGATCCAAGCCGTGAAAAACTCAAGACAAACAATCTAACCACTTTCGTATACACACACACACACACACATATATATATATATATATAGAGAGAGAGAGAGAGAGAAAGTAGATATAGATATATAGGACGTCATATGTTAATAAACTTATATATTATTAAAGATAATCTTTGTTACTAGAGTTTTAATATATATTAGATGTATTTTTTTATTATATATATGCTAATCTCTATATATATAACCAAGTCAATCTCTTATGATGAGCTCAAATTTGACTGACCCAAACTCAATAAAAATAAATCGAGAAAGTCCAAAATGGAAGCCCATTCAAAATGGTCAACCCATCGGAGATCCAATGCACGCAAGACACCCAACAAAAGAACAAGACGCAACCTAGGCCCCTTGGGCACCGACCATGGGGACCCCTTGGGCGGCACCTAGGCAAGCCCTTGGGCACCGCCTAGACAAGCCCTTGGTCGTCACCCACCTTCTCCTCTTTGCTCACCTCTCCACTTGATATCTCAATGCATGCCCAACACAAGTCTTCTTAACTCCGATACAAGTCCAATTCACACTGATTTAAGACAAGTCCGAGCTTAAGACGAGGAGTCCTCCTTAGAAGGAATAGGTGCAAGAGGGAGAGAAAGACGGGATACGGAGATCTCCTACCTAAGTTGTACTTACTAAAATAATAGAGTTCCTCTTACTCACGGCATCGCCTTACCACCTTAACCCTAGCTATATAATGTACACCCTCTCAACAGTGAGGGAAGACCTTCGAATCCTAGACACACACTGCTCTCTCTCTCTCTCTCTCAAAAGCACTATAGTATTCCCGGAATAATTCTCCGATAACCATTGTTCATCAATAAAACACTAGGCTACCGTTGCCATTCCAGAGAGTAGACGTAGGTCATCCGAAACCGAACCACTATAAATCCTGAGTTGACTCTTTATTTACTGTTCTTTTATTAATTGCTTGTTCATCATTAGTTGATTGTAACTGTTCGAATACTTGTTTGTTGATCTTGTACAAGACAATTTTGTGCATCATCATCTCCAATAGTTTGAATGGGGTTGAAGAGAGATAAAAAGAATGTAATAGAATCTTGTAGGAATGTAGATTAACGAGGATCGTCAGATCAATAATATTGAATCGATCTGAGTCGCGAAAAGTTCAAAATAAACTAAGCAATCTATTTTATTATATAGATTTTTCTATTTGAGGGTTGTATGTGCCAATTGTCATCTTATAAGCTAGTCAAGGAAATACAAAAATTTGAAAAACAACAATGATAATCCATTGAACTACCATCTCAATTTTAATTGGTCTTCTAATTATTTATGTGACTAACAACATTATTAGAAGTGCTTCAGGTCGTATTATTATAGGTGTGTGTTGAACCTTAATCAATTCTAAAATGAAACCTGAATTGATCATTGATCGTCAAATTCGAATCGATACGGTGTCATTCTCTCTCAATTAAACAAATCTACTAATTATTGACACTCGTTAAAATAAAATTTGTCATTCTCTCTCAATTAAACAAATCTACTAATTATTGACACCCGTTAAAATAACATTTAATGTGTTAATATCATTTTATGGGCTCATTTACAAGTATTTTGACTAATTTTTTTTAATCTGATCAAAGGTAGATCATCCATATGAATACTAGAATATCAACGAGTAATCAACCCTTCGTAACCTATCTCAAAATATTATTAAAATTAAAATTTAAATTTAAAATATCTCAATGTATAATTTATTGTAATTATTATTTAAATTATGATAAGACGTCTAAAGTTATAATTGATCCTAATTATCACATCATGGGGTTTGTCGTTGATGGTAAGCCCCCACACGACACAACCATTCGTCACGATTTTATCCTGTGCTGTCGGAAATCATGATATTCAGCATTGAACACTAGAGAGGAATCACATGGACACCATGTGATACGAACTTCTCCCTCTATATCCACCGTTCGATGGTATATGGTAATATCAATGCTTTTACATACAATTAGATGATAAATCAACGTACGGCTGTAAGAAACAGTTGACTGGTTTCATGAAAATATTCCTCTTCACCCACTCTCATGTTACTCAGAAAAAGCTACTCGCATTATTGCCTTTGGCCTTTTTCTCGCACGTTGCACCATTGGAGGTTCTGGTTTCCCTCACCTCGATCGACCCAGATTCCGACTATCCACAGAGAGAGAGAGAGAGATGGAAGTAGAGAGGAGAGTTGGTGTGGCCGTTGATTTCTCGGAATGCAGCAAGAAAGCGCTTAAATGGGCCGTGGATAACGTTGCCCGGAAAGGGGATCACCTTATCCTGGTTGCCATACTCCCCGAAGGCAATTATGAGGAGGGAGAGATGCAGCTCTGGGAGACCACCGGTTCGCGTATGATCTCTTTCATCCTCTCTCTCTACCCCCTTCATCTAAATTTGTATAAGTGCTGTATGTATGTGTGTTTATGTTCTTGTAAATTCTTATTCTTATCCGCTTGGTGAGGTTGATATTGAGATGACTAAAAGGGTCAGTGTAAAGTTAGGATTGTTGATAGGGGCGGAGCTAGAAAATTATGTTAGGGTAGTTACAAATATTTCAACAAATTATAGAAATAAGGCAGTAATTTATTTAATTACATCCTGTATAATACTTGAAAGTTCATTAAATTCAACATACCGAAATTTGGTAAGCTTAATATATACAACGATGACATTTTTTTTTACAAAATATTAACTAATTAAAATCATTTAAAATTGTCTTCGATGAATTTTTATAATTTGAAAACGTTGCATAACAACTTTATTATTTTTTAGATACATAATAATGTTATCACTTTGGTATTTATAAAATCTTTTGATCAATTATGCACTTCAATATGCACTCTATAATTTTTACCATAATTAACAAAAATAAATGCGAAAATCACAAATAAACTAGCGAATATGTATATCATGTTTTTTTAGTCTTAGAGAATATAAAATAATTCTAATATATTCAAAATTTATCTAGATAGATACATAACCTGCTAAAAATGTGTCAAAAATTCATATTCATTTGATATAAATATATACTAAGTGATGTGCCAAAAAAATACGGAGGACATAATTAAAATTATTCATTTGATATAAGTGTACATTAATATTTTTGCCTTTGATTGTGGGTGGGCATAAATAATATATTATACAAATATTCAATACAAATATACAAGACAAGCGATACCATTAGGTGACTTTAAGCACCTGTTCATCAGTTATAGCTCATAAGTGAACCTTTGTTTTCAAACTCAATCGAGTTAATGCTTTTTGATGGAGAGTTTGGTAACAGATTATAGCAGTTTGTCTATACAGTCCTCTGTTTTTAGGAATTGTTGGTGCATTTATCTAATTGATTCTTTTTTTTTTTGACAGCTTTAATCCCTTTAATTGAGTTCTCTGATCCCCACGTCATGAAGAAATATGGGGTGAAACCTGACCCCGAAACATTGGAGATTGTCACTATAGCATCTCAGCAGAAAGAGGTAATTGGATTCCTGACCTTTAAAGTTCCTCAAGAAATGTATTTTGTGCAATTGTCGTAAATATTTGTTCATGTCTGTGAGAGCAGATTGAGGTGCTGTTGAAAATATACTGGGGTGATGCTCGGGAGAAGATATGTGAAGCGGTTGATAAGACTCCCCTTGACTGCCTTATTATAGGGAACAGAGGGCTTGGCAAGATCAAGAGGTTCACTCTTTCTAGATTATCTTTTGATTATGAAGGGATTTCTTGCTTTGTGATGCTTTGTCAATTTTGTTTTTGGTCTCTCTCTCTCTCTCTCTTTTTTTTTTTGTTTGACACTTTTGCCAAAGCTGTGGATGCTTGTACTGAAGTCATTTTAAGAACTTGTGTTATAAGGTCTCAAATAGGCTATGATTGAGGTCTTGACCTGGGCATATTACCAGTTGGGACTAATCAATATTGATTTTGTTTTATTTTATATCTGCAGGGCTATCTTGGGCAGTGTTAGCAACTATGTGGTGAAAAATGCTTCTTGTCCTGTTACTGTGGTGAAGCATGTGGATCATGAATAGTAATTCGCGCAATATATGTCGCAACTCAACTTCTCTCGTACTATAAAAATCTCTTATCTTATGGGGGTTTAGAGTGTGTATGTATTAAATAATCCAGCTATTTGTTGCTTAGTGATGAATCTTGATTGATGTTTGTGTGTGTATTGGTGGAAGTTTTTATTGGTGTATGTTGTTGGTTGTTGTATATGCTAAACTCACTGTCCATGGTGGTTATTTGTTCCTGTATCCCTGGACTGATGAGGTAATAAAATTCTGTAGACTACCTCAAATTGGACGCAACTCTAAAGCATATTGGTTGATGTTGGGCTTTGGAATTAGTAAAATGTTATGTTGATTCTGAATACGTTTTACTGATTATACCGTCTCTCTTAAAGTTGGTGAGCTTGATTTGTGTTTCTTGTCTGTCCTCCGGTGTGTCTGGGGGATCTTCTCAAATATGCTTGTGTATTGAGGGCTGACATGCTATTCTTCAACGGATATCTGGAGGAAAAATGATTAGTCTTAAATCTGAAACTTTACGACGCTGAAATTTCATGATAGGCAGATGTTCTTTAGTATCTCTTCTGATGCTGTAAACTTGGTGTATGAATTAGCTGTGCACAAATGCTTCACTTGCCCCAATTTTTTTTTTTTAAAAAAGCAATGTTTTCTGGGGTTTTAAATCTACGAGAACATTGTCTCCTCCAAATACATAGTATAGATGATCTCGATTTTTAAGAAATGTAATACTGGAAAGGATCCAAATCGAAGTTTAAGGATGAGGTGATTGGGAACTAATTCAGACCATAGCCAAAATAGGTGAAACAAACCTCAAAACAGTTACTAAACAAAGGACTCGTTTCAAAGGTCATCCTTTTTTCATTGATAACTGCTTGTTTTGAATGGTAAACTAACCAAATTCCTCCTCCCAACTGTTCTCCTATTTTTCACCTTCTCTCATTCCACTTTGTTTGTCTTTCTCCAATTCTACAACCATACAATGGAATCTCATTATTATCATACACTGTTCTTCATTTCTTTCTTCTCTCTCATCATCTTCAACCCTTCTCATTCCATATATATGCAGCACAGTTCTTCAGAACCTTCCCTGCCTCCAGATACTCCTCCAAACTTGCAGCCTGTGTCCTCCCCCGGACCATTGCCCGAGCTTTCGCCAACACCAACACCAACACCAACACCAACATTAGCCCCTTCATCAGAACACCCTTCCGTGTCTGTCCCGCCATCCACCAACATCGACCCCACAATCGAAAAAATATGTGCCTCGACAGACTATCCTGCTCTCTGCCTCTCCACAGTCACTCCCTTGCTAAAAGGCAAGAATGACATTGTGTCCGTGCTTGAAGCGGCAATAAAAGCCAGTACTAACTCAACAAATTTGGGTCTGATCATGGCCAAAAAACTGGCTAACATGCCTGGAAATACTCCTGACATGGTCTCAATCTTCAACGATTGCATGAATAGTTATGACACCGCTTTGTACAATTTTCAGAATGCGATGGATGCATTCCCCGGTCGTGACATTGGCACAATGAATACAATGCTCAGCGCTGTTATAACCAATGTTGGCGATTGCGAGGACGGACTTTCTGGAATGGATTCTCCATTGTCTAATTGTGCTGACAAGGTGATAAAGATGACTAGTAACTGCCTTGCCATTATTTCCTTGATCCACTGATCTATGGCATTTTGTGGGATTTTCTATGTATTGATCATCATAATGTACTACTTTTGGTTGTTCTCTGCCTGTATGAGATTGAGAACAAGAAGAAAAGAGAGTGCTGAGAAGTTTGTAGGAATACAAACTTGTAGTATGATTGATAGAATGATTCTTCTGTAATTAAAGCCAACAGATTGCGTTTTGCCTTTGTTCGCTGTGGGTTTGAGGTAGTTATATATTAATCAGCGGTAAAGTTTTATGGTGATTAAAATTAATTTTAATTAAATTTAAATAAACAATGGTTGGTTAGTTGGGAAATGAACGGGGTGAATTTATATTTTGTTGATCCAAGAATCTGCTCACTGCAATAGATGGCTAGAATGGTGCCCTAGCCGCCCGTGGGAATCTTACTACAAAGAAGTCGAATGCCAGAGGGACTCTGACGATCGACCATTGATGGTAAAATAAAAAAGAATTATTAAAAAAAATTGTATTTAACTGGGAATAAATTACTTACTTAAATAATGCATAGTTTGACCATTTTATAGGTCAAGGGATTGAACCGTTGGAAGATCTTCAACAATTATTTAAATGAAGCAACACTGAAAGCGGAACAGAAATTGACGCCTTTTAGCGTGGATATCTCAATTGGTTTGAATTAGTCAAGACGAGCCGAGTTGTTGAGTTGGAGATCTGTCGAGTAGAGAGCCAAGGTCTCTGCTAGAACTCATCTTATCAAGTTGCAGAACTCACGTGTTAGGACTAAGGTCCTACCTGAATGGTGAAAGTCTTCATATTGGAGTGTGATGTTGTTGGTTCGATTTCCCTCCCCAGCTCCCCTCCCCCCCCTGTAGTGTAAAGTTGTTGCCTATCAAAAAAAAAAAAACTCACGTCAACTCGTGCCAATTTTATCATTATCATATTTAAATAACACAATTCTAAGAAATTAGCAAATGGGAAAGTGCAGGCTTGTCAAGCTGTTTCCCTATAAAATTGATTGTGTTTTAACAACGGCTTCCTACGAGAAATTCTTGTGCTTGAGTGATTAGTATCCTTACCCATTTGTTGGTTGCTGGACCAGAAAAGGGAGGATTGAATAATGTAATCCGACTCGGTCCTTAATGGATGAACAAATCACGAGATATTTTATGATCCCTTCAACAAGGGAATAGAAGCATAATAACCTTCGAGTGTAAATGTGTAATCCGATTCCTCGTTTATATTCTTCACTAACGTAGAATTCACTATTCCGTATTTCTGTATTATAATACCATTTTTTACTTGGGATTGAAAATCTTTTATTAAGAGTCAGCGATTCAATAGTCAAATAGAAGACACGACGTAATTGCGCACGTCCCAAGATCAAGTTTCTTCTAATTGCATAAATATCAGACATGACTAACTCATGCCATTACATGTACATTTAAAATTAATATTATAATCATAAGTTTAAAAGACACGTGATTAAAATGATTATTAATTATTAAAAAACTCACACACCAAGGAGAATTATACATTGTTGTAATAAATGCTTCATGTACAATCCGATGCAACTCCAGCGATGATGGGATAAACTTAGTATTTTAATATTAGTAAATTTAATAGAATTTTTGTTTTTTTTTTGTCATGAAATTTAATAGAATGAAACTATGGATGTAGCTGATCACAAAAACTATGGATGTAAATATTTGTGGATGGGAATAGGCCCACCCCAAAAAGATTTGAGGCCGGCCCAATATCATTTGCTAAACACAAGGCGCAGGTTAAGTCTAGCCTACTAAAATTTAAGTCAACACTGGTGGGCCCACCAGATGACCCCAACTTTGACCGCAACTGAGACTCGACCTAACTCCACCAATAATAAAACGACACGTAATCAGATATGTCGTGTCCATCAATAGCCTTAGAATATATATCTGTCTCCCCCCTCTTCGTTTATGTGTTGCTCCCCTTCTTCAATTTGCATTTGTATATAATATTAAAGACAGAGAGTGGTGGAGGTGGTGGTGGTGAGAGGGAGTGATTTGACGCGGTTTGATCTACCTAAGAGCTGCGGAAATGGCGGAAGACAAGTACAATCGGAAGAACCCAGCGGTGAAGAGGATATTGCAGGAGGTGAAGGAGATGCAATCGAACCCCTCCGATGATTTCATGAGTCTCCCCCTCGAGGTTTCCTTTCGATTCCCTTTCTGAAAGGAGATGCATATTTTCTGTTAATTGTACTTTATTCAGCTGGTTTTGGTTAAGATTTTATTCGATCATCTGTTTAGATTCCTTCTTAAATTCATCTCCTGCTTTATTTTTAGCTGTTCTATTCACAAGGATGATGTTGGATGAAATTTTACTATATTGAGATTATTTTAGGTTATTAAGGTTCTTGATTTAAATCTCAATTATGTTTTGATCATTATATTTGCGATTAATTATTAAAAGATGCTGATTTTTAGGGTTTCTTGTTAACAATTGCTTTCTTATTACAATCAATCAAAATTATTTCATTAAATCTACTGTGTTTTAGAGCGGCAGGACAAGGTCAACTTGTACCTTTTCCACGTTTTGAATGCGTCGTATTTGTACATAGTTGTTATGGCACTATATGTTTGTTTTTCTTTAAAAAAAAAAGGAGGGGAGGGGGAAAGAATTTTTTGTGTCTATAGCAGTACTGTGACTATGACTTCCTGCTTCTGCATCATGAAGAGTGTATTCGCTAGTTTGCTATATCTCTATAAACTAGTGTTCACCTGGGCATGGACAGTTATCCAATAAGTAGATATTTGCTTCAATGAGATTAACCTTGTAATTGATATAACATAAAACAATAAAATATTTATACATATACAATCATGTATAAGAAGAAAACAATCCATGCTTGAAAAATGAAGAATGTGTTCGAACAGATACACCTGAAAATTCAACAGTAAAATGGGATCTAGAAGAAATGGTTCTAGGCAGGAAAACCCACCCCTAAAAAATTATAGACAAAAAAAATCCTACAGATTGCTTGAGATACGCAAGATTCTCGACATCTCAGATAGAACATTCTTGGGTGCCTTCTTGTAAAGGAAAGTCAAATAACCTTAGAAAACATGGCCCCTAAAACTTATATACATAGAATACCTGAGAAGACACAGCTAGACTTAAAATGTCACTACTGCTCAGAGAACCTATAGTTGGAAAAAAAAAAAAACAGAAAAAATAACCCACAAAACCATTAATATTAAAATCTGTTTTACTAAACAATTGGGAAAAAAAATTGCTCGAGTGCTAGATTATCTCTCAGATAAATCATCAAAAGAAAACGGATTTAAACATTTCATTCGAAACCGTGAAGGAGATATCAGTAAAGCCCTGCTATTCTTCGGTTTACCAAGAGCTTTGAATTGCTAAAATCAATTGGAGTTGATATTACAATGAATGGAGAAAAAAGATTTCCTACAAAATGATTTCATTGTCTTTGATTTGAAACTCTCTCTGCCGACCACTTCTAAATTCTTCATCACTTTGTGTACCAATTTAATCCAATGCGGGTATAGCAGTTGGAGATAAAGTTGGTATCAGTAGTTGATCAGTAGGAGTCAGTGGAACAATTCAATGTGGGAGTCAAGATTAATTTAGGAAAGAAAGAGGGAAGACTGCTCAATTACCCTCACAATGAAATTGTTTACTTTATATATATGGATAGATACGATACGACAGATTCTTCACATGGGATGACTGTTTGGCTTTGTTTTTTGGGCATTGTTATGACAAGAAGTTCCTTTTACGAATGCTCAGGCTGAATCGTTTGAAGGGTCACATACTCATTTTGATAGCTTGAGCACAAAGAATTTCAACAGCACTGCTAAATTTTCTATCGTTCTTTATGCAAATTATATCAGCATTAGCTACGAAAGCTCATTTTTTTGCCCTTTCTTTTATATACTTTGGGGTTGGAAGCTTGGATATGTAATACTTACCTACAGATTGTAATCATGTCTATTTGAATCACTTGTTTCTTTTTTCTTTTACTTGTTCTCTAAGGAAAACATATTGGATTATTTCCCCCTTGTTACCTTATTAGTATTGTCCAGTACACTTGATAATTTAAGGTGCACGATGATGGAAATTCTCTCTCTCTCTCTCAAAGGCTTGAATTTATTTTTTGTTTTTTCTTTTCCTGTTGGTTAGTTATTTTTTTCCCCTTTTAGAAGCTTGAAGCTTTTAAATTATGTTGGCAGGAGAATATATTCGAATGGCAATTTGCAATCAGGGGACCCTGTGATACCGAGTTTGAGGGAGGCATTTATCATGGACGTATCCA
Organism: Ilex asprella; assembly: GCA_023539305.1. Taxonomy (NCBI): domain Eukaryota; kingdom Viridiplantae; phylum Streptophyta; class Magnoliopsida; order Aquifoliales; family Aquifoliaceae; genus Ilex; species Ilex asprella. Next base: position 1,028,952 of record CM042184.1, read on the forward strand.
ATTGCCTGCGGAATACCCCTTCAAGCCACCTTCATTTATGTTGTTGACGGTACTATCTGATTTCTTTTTTAGGGTTTTGGTTTTATGTTGTGGTATATATGGTTTTTCATGGTGTGAGTATTTCCTATATGTACTGATATTTGGGAAGGTGGGTGCTATACATCAATCTCCATAGCTGTTTTACTCTGATCTGCTAACCTTATTTTAATTCCTTTTCCAGCCAAATGGCCGTTTTGAGACCCAAACAAAGATATGCTTGAGTATATCAAATCATCATCCTGAGCACTGGCAGCCTTCATGGAGTGGTAATTTATGTTCTTCTCGACATTATGAGTAAAGGCAGGAAAAACAACTTGCCAGTTTTGATAATTTCTAGTAAAGTGATAGCATATTTACCAGCAATATCTCTTGAGATGGTTGTTTCATGACCATTATTGTTAGCTTAGCTGAGGCTTTCAAAGCAAACAAAATAGTTCTGGCAGTTGTTCCTCCAATTTGACCTAAGATGAGATGAGCTTGTTTTATGATTATTTAAAACTTACAAATTGACGAGCTCTGCACATAATTCTTGACTATATTTAGTTGAGTATTTTCTAGACCAATAGAAAAATGTACTGAAATATTTTCAACTGATGAACATGTGTATTTGCGCGAACTTGTTTGTTCTTACTACATTACAACTTTGGATGTTTTTCTTTGGGTCTGAAATATTACACAACTTGGATGTTAGAAACTGTATTTTTTAACTTTGTTTTGTCATAATTCAAAGTTTTTGATCGAATATTAAACATTATTTTAGATTTTGTCTTCATAAATTGTGGGTCTGCATGAGAACTGAGTTTATACATGTTAGCGCGTTTGTGAGAGATTGAGGATGGTCAATTAGGATATATTACCATATATTGGCCAATAACAATACTATGAACTGAAGCATATGCGGACTGCTGAACATTATGTAAAATACCATTTGGATTGTGTTGACATTTTCAGTAATGTTTATCGGATTTTAAAAACAAGGTGGTAAATTGAAGTATACCATATGCATATGTGCTTGCATGGAGTAGTCATGTTTTATATAGATGGATATTGTAAGAGGAAAAGTGTAGAAGTTGGGACAAGCCTCTTGGGTAGCACGTGAGTTCCTGGAACTCTTGCTGTGAGACAAATTTGTTAATTGTTCCTGCACAGCTTCATTAGTTCTTTTTATTGTATGATTCATCTTATAAATGAACTCCGAAGGCATGCAGTTTTGTGTGAAGATATTCCATGCCATGAATATATAGATTATGACCAAAATTTTCACGCCAATGACATATCTCGATGTTGCAGTTCGGACTGCTTTGACAGCACTAATCGCATTTATGCCCACCAACCCAAATGGTGCTTTGGGCTCATTGGACTATAAAAAAGAAGAAAGGCGTGCTCTGGCAAATAAATCTCGTGAAGCTGCTCCTAGATTCGGGACTTCTGAACGTCAACAGCTAATTGATGAGGTTTCTTATGGCCCAACTTCCCCTGCCAGTTATTCCTTCACCACATGTAAGATTCATTCTAACCATCTGTTCCAATTTTTCAGATTCATGAATACATGCTGAGCAAGGCACCCCCAGTTTCTCAACTCAGCCCCTCACGGACTCCTGAAGAACAATCTACCCATCGAGATGCAGTGGATGCTGAAGTCCATGGGATTCCTGAGAATGCCACCACAGAATCTGCTGGAGAGGAGCTTCCGAATCCAGTTGAAGGTGACAGGATTGTTGAAGAACTGCAAGAAGCTCCTCTGAATGCAAATCCCAGCCCTGAAGGAATTAGGATATCGAGGGAGGTTCCTGCTGGACGCTCAAGAGGGCAGCAGCTGCCGCAGAGGCCAGAATTGAGGATTCAAAAACCGGCTGATGATCGCCTTTTCACATGGGCTGCTGTTGGGCTTACCATTGCTATAGCTGTTCTTCTGTTGAAGAAGTTTATGAAAGCTAGTGGACATGGTGCTGTTTTCATGGATGGATCATAAATCTTAGTGGTAAGCAAACAGCCGAATTTGCTTAGTAGATTCGGTAAGTCGGTACTAAATTGTCCGGTGGGTGGTATAATTTGTAATATATCCATCAGTTATTCTTCACCTATTGATAACAGTTACTATATATGGACGGAACAGCGTGTTTAATCAGTTTGTTTCTTGGACTTGTATGAGATTTGGTACAGTAAAAATGGTAATGAAAGCAGCAAAAGTTCCAACAACTACCATCAAGCGTTAGATCAATTAGTGAGGGATTGTTCTAGTTTAACTAAGGTCTCGAGTTCAAGTCTTGGTAATGCAGCTGCGTCGGTAGGGAGAGTTTTGTCGCTCTTGTGGTCCTGTCTGACTTGAATCCGGATTAGACAAGACTTAAAGTGATATTTGAATATCGAATGGTCTCCAAAAAAATAGTTCCAAAAACTATAAAAGAAATTACTCATTTTACTTGTTCTTCATATCGTTGATGGGTCATGTTAGTATTTGTTAATAGAGATAAACTTAGCCACCAGATGGGTTTGCATTTTTCAAAAGTTGTGTAACTTCTTCTTGGTTACTGAGGTAATCTTTGCCAACCAATCGGGATATTCTTCTCTTAATTTCGATTGAGTTACATGTGAACGCGATATAAGTGGACTTGTTGTCATTATGGTATTTCAATTAAGACCCCATGATGAATGGGACCAAGTGTTGTGTGCAGAATTTAGGAAATAAGAGATAGGAAAGAAACAAAGTGGAGATGATCTTTTAAATCTGCTGAATAATCCTTAATTGAATGGAAATGGCTATCTCTTATAGCCTTAC
>CM042184.1:1031779-1034279 GCA_023539305.1 Ilex asprella
TGCACTTGGTAAACTATCATGCCCGTAACACCAAGCCGACGGACTCAAATCCGGTATGGGTTCGAGCCAACAGACTCGTATCTAGTATGGATCCAAACGGAGAAAATCAAATCCGGGAAACTCAAAGCAATAGATGACCTCTCTTTCATGTTTGTCATCTTTTTTAGTAAATTTTTATTTTTGATCTGAATCTTTTTTAGTAATTGATACTAGATTATTCGTACACGACAATAGGATCTTTGGATTGAGGCACAATGAAATCATTTTAAAATTTTTAGGAAATGTTTGGGAAAAATGCTACAAAGCCCAATTGTGAATTTTGATTCCAAAGTTGGCCAATAATTTTAATTATGTCAATTCAAATGTAAACTTCTACAGAAAAACAATACAGAGTTAATATTACGAATTGACACATCTAATTTGGTTATATGTTTAGACTTTAACATATAAATTTACAATTAAAACCATTTAATGATAATAAAGTCGACATCAATATAATAAAATAGTACGTCCTATTTACATCAAACACAACATCAATCAAGATTGTTTAGATTTAACGATTTATTTTATGATTTATATTTTATCCTTTTAATCACAATAAATATGTTTATTGTTTTTTTGTCAAAATAAACCTGTCTATTTACATTTGGCCTTTTAATTATAATAAATAATTTGATCATACTTATTTTTTATTAACCAAAAAAAAAATTAGTTACCCAATAATATTTAAACAACTCTAGTAGTTAAAAATATGATACCAACTAGGAGAAGACTATAATACTGAAAAAAAAATATTGTGCTATTGTACCACTATGTACAAATTTTGTGAGTTTTTATAAATTTTGGGTGTCATTTATAATTTTTGGGGATCATTTATAATTTTTTGGTAACTAAGGATCAATGGATCCTAAAAAATTGTAAATTACCATTATAACTTAAACCATAAAAATTATATTTTTTTATTATAAATGTATCTAAAAATATATATCTCAACCAACAAAATTTATAAAATTTGAGTCATAGGCTGCTTCTCTCGACAACTATAAAATGTGGAGGCAAGGTAAGGTTTCTTTTAGGACCCTTATTATGGCAATTTAGGTGAGACTATATATTGGGCTAATCCCACTTTCCACTTCGAAAGATATTTTGATTTTTAATTTGTACTCTCAGAATTGGTAGTAATTTGAATCTCGACCAAATTATCGATCAATTTTTTTATCATAAATTGAAGAATATGACTTGCAAGTTCTCCGAGTATGGGTATATATGTAAATTCATATATTATTGATGTTTCATGTAAAAAATTAAATAATAGTTTGACGAAGGCGTGCAAAGTGAGGTTAGCCTTAAAACTAAAGCAGATAAACCGACGGCGTCCTTCAAATTACCACCCAGTCATCTTCGACTCTCCTGTCCTGACATGAAAACCCAAGTGTGTTTGGTGTAGCTTTGCGAACATGTCGTTCTCAATTCCACAAAGCTTTATGAAGACAAAGGCTGTCAACCATGGAAGCTTCCAGGTCACCCTGCTCTTCTTAGTGCATAGTTTTCTTCTCTCTCTGTTTTTAGAGGAAGATATTCTTAACGCAATGTTCCTTACTTTGTCTTATTGCATGTCTATTACCTATCCTTTCTTATTTAATTGAATACTACGGTACGGTTTTGTTCTTGCTTAATTTTCATTTCCTTGTTTGGTTGCCCAGAAAAAACCAAACGGAAAGGTAAAAAAGCCCAGACCATTATAGTTTCTTAATGTTGGAAAACGCACACCATTATGTGAGACATTACATAAGGTTCATTTAGATGTAAATTTCTTTGTGAAGATATGTTATGAATCCATGGATCGAACTAGTACCTGAAAATCGACTTGTAACTTATAATGATGCACAAATCGGTTTTTGTGCGAGATCAACAGTCACGAGTGTGATTAATCAGTGGTGATGAGCAATCAATGACAATCAAGTATGAAAAACAATAGAGAACAGAAAATAAATAGTCGACTCAGGGATTTATAGTGGTTCGGTCGTGGCCTACGTCCACTTTCTTGAATGGCAACGGTGGTCGGCGATCTTTATTAATGTATCGAAGTACTCCGGAGAGTTTACAGTGCAGAGAGAATGAGAGGGAGAGAGAGATAGGTGTGTATGGGATCAGTGTCCTGCCCCTCCGTATGGAAAGGAGCTTACAGTATATAGGCTAGGGTTGAGGCAGTGAGGCGGTGCCGTGAATGAGAGGAGTTTTGCTATTTTGGTAAGTATGATTTTGGTAGGAGATCTCCGTATCCCGTTTTTCTCTCCCTCATGCTCCTATTCTTTCGGAGGAGGACTCCTCGTTTGGCCTCAGATTCAATCGTCATATAGAGCTTGGACTCCAATTAGAGTCAAGAGGCCGAAGTAAGAAAGAGGAGGAGACGCCCGGAAGGGCCAGCCTAGGCCAGCACCCAAGGGGGCCAACCCAGGCGGCGCCCTGGGGGGTCCTGGGCTAGCTCGGTGTCCTCCTC
>CM042184.1:1039279-1069499 GCA_023539305.1 Ilex asprella
TGATTTTTATATGTCTTTTGCACCGGGCCACAAAACAGGCCCAAAAAATTTTTCTCGGGGGCGTTGCCCCTAAACCCCCACGAGGCTTAAGCCTCAAAAAATTTTTCATTAAAAACTATTCAACATTATTCCGAGTCGAGTCACCATCCGGATCAACACAAAAAATTAGGCTTCACAAAAGCCCAACAACAGAGCCCCAACTCACAGTGTGTTCGATCTTATACTCGTGATAGTTAACTTTGATACTAATTGTTATGAACCCATGGGTAAAACTTGCTCCTCAAAATTGCCTTACTTGCTCAAGAGTTTATGTATACATATCTTATCTTATTTTTAATGGATGTCGGATCGTAACAAGATATGGGTAAAGACTAAGAGTTACTTTTCTGTAAAGTCCATATTAAAATTTATTACAAAATAAGGGTTGGGGTACAATTCATTCAGGTGGGCTTGCAACAAAATACGTTGTTTGGAATCTATCATAACCTTTTAGGATTAATTTTAACCTTTTTTTTTTTAGTAACTAGATCCCACGGTAACTTGGCCCAAATAAGTTAAAACTAGTTTTTTTTCAATTGTAACTTTTGTTACAATACCTCCTTCGGTAGGGTAGTCTTACCCTAGTGTCCAACTTGTTTTTCACACTCTTTCCTACTTTTTTTTTAGTTCAATGGTCAAGACTGTCCTGACTAACTTACGTGCACCTCGACCAATCCTCTCTCCGGTCCGATTAAAGGTACACTATTCACGCCGGGACTAGGGTATTCTTAAGGGATAAATTCCTCATGGCCTGAAGTTGCCAAAATTCGAATTCAGAACGTCTAGATTTACAGTACTTCCCTATTATTACTTGTTATCCTTTAGGGGTTACACTATTTCTTACTTTTGCTTGGCAATGAAAAAAGACATTTGTTTGTGTACCATTATTGGCTGCATGCCTTAGAATATTTTCATTGAGAAGTTAAGCATAATATGTCAATTGGACCCTGGTCCTTCAATACCTGTTTGGATTTCATCGGCATTTGTGCCATTTAGGTATATCAAAAAGAATCATATAATATATCCTATTTAGATTATGTATAATTGCTTGACATGTTTTAGGCTGAACGATAACATCAAGTGCCTTTATCGTCACTATCAGAAAGTCATTTATGGTAACTTAATTCAAAGCCTTTGTACTATTGTGAAAATAGGAAACTGACATATAGATAATATTAGTAGAATATAACTTCAAGAATTGAAGAACTGTCTTTTGTTGTAAACCATTTGTGGCAATTTTCTTTGTGAGGTGATGAGCAAAATGTTCTCTTTAGAGGAGAACTTTGATATTGATTGTCTTCTAGACACATATGGTTCTTCTAAGGATTTTGACAGTGCTGTAGGAGGGAACATGGCAAAGCAAACTCATTTGCATGAAACAGAAGACTTGGGGAAGTCAGGAGACATCAATTCGTTATGTTCTGGCCCCAGGTTCTATCAACAGAATATAGCTGAGGAAGAACTGCTGCTGTCTACATATCAACAAGAACAACAACTACAATTGTTTTCTCATTTTCGTACTTTAGATGATTTATATTTTGATATTGTTTCTCCACCATTTCAATCGTCTGGCAAAGAAATTTCAAAGGTTGTTAGCTTTCAATCCGAAGATCTGAAGGTTATCAAATCAAAGAAGGAAAAGGCAATAATATCTCTTTCGGCATCACTTAAGATTCTGAAGAACTATGGAAACAGGTTCCGACTTTTGAATGGAGAAAATATAAATTTGCCAAGTAACGATATTGTGAGTACTAAGGTGAGTGGCCAAAAATTATCAGCTGGTGCAATTGTAAGGTTAGCTGGAGAAAAGTTCATCCAATCTTGTTCCCAAACGGTTGATGAAGTCTCAGTTGTCGACCTTCCACATGCCAATTCATTTTTCGGCATATCTGATGAGGAGATGAAAGATGTGGAACTCTTACAGTGTCTTCTAGCTTCAGCTGAGAAAGTAGCCCATCAACAGTTTGATTGTGCAATCAAGGACCTCAACCAGTGTGATGACTCGTCCTCTAATAAAGGTACTCCCATTCAGAGATTAGTATACTATTTTTCTGAAGCCCTTCGAGAGAAGATCGATCGAGAAACGGGAAAAGTCACATTAAAGGATTTGGGAAAGAAACAGTCATTAGACCTTGAAGAGGCAATGATGAGCCCAAGCCCCACTCACATTTCTTTTTACCAAAAGGTGCCATTTGTTCAGGTTAGCCAATTCACTGGTGTGCAAACTGTTGTTGACAATGTAGCGAAGGCAAGAAAGGTCCATGTAATAGACCTGGAGATCAGGGGAGGGATACACTGTGTGGTGTTAATGCACACTCTTGCAGCTCGACACGAATGTCCCCTTGAGCATCTCAAGATAACTGCTATTGGAACTCGATCAAAACCAAAAATTGTGGAGACTGGTAAGCGGTTGATAAGTTTTGCCCAATCCATGAACTTGTCATTCTCTTTCAATATAGTTATGGTAGCAGACATGCTAGATCTCAATGAGGACCTCTTTGAGTTGGAATGTGAGGAAGTAGTAGTTGTCTACTCATCATATCTGTTGAGTACCATGATTTCGTGGCCAGATCGACTGGAATGTTTGATGAAAGTGATGAGAAATATTAATCCTTGTGTGATGGTGGTCATAGAGAGTGAAGCAAACCATAATTCACCAATTTTTGTTAAACGTTTCATTGAAGCTCTTTTCTTTTATGGTGCATTTTTTGATTCATTGGAAGACTGCATGTGTCATGATGAACAAAATAGAATGATCGCAGAATCAATATACTTTAGCCCAGCAATTCGAAACATTGTTGCAGCTGAAGGAGAGGAGAGGACAATGCGGCACGTGAATTTTAACGTCTGGAGGGATTATTTTGCCAGATTTGGGATGGTGGAGATGGATCTGAGCATGTTATCTTTGAATCAAGCAGATATGATGCTTAAGGATTTTGCTTGTGGCAGTTCTTGCACACTTGATTTGGATGGGAAAAGCCTAATAATTGGGTGGAAAGGAACACCAATCCATTCTCTTTCTGCTTGGAAATTCCTATGACCAGAAGGATTGAAGGAGTTATTTGAAATTTGCATTCAAGTCTTCAATTGAGTCGACTTTCTCTGAAATCTGTATGTAGTTATCTTATGAACTCTCTACACTTTCAGATGTACAGTTCAGCTTCATATTACAAATACAATTAACTTGATATCAACACTATCTTATGTGGAATTCAGCACTTTTTTCAATTATCCTGTTTTTCGTAACAAAAACTCCCATCAATTTTGGAAAGAGAATTACTTCATCTCCTTCACAATCTATGAAAATTAAAGAGAGATCGGTTTTCTTGAAAATTATGCATGCTCAGATAGATGGGAGTAGAAAGGGAAATCAATCGAATGTCAGAGAAGTAATGGGTTTTATGTGATCGAATCTGCTTGGTGTTTTCGTGTGGTGTTTGGTATATGGCTATGGAGGTGGGTGGGTGGTGATGAATTTTATTTTTATTCTCAAACATCAAGATTGTGATCTAGCCGACCCTAAATGATTGGGACATAAGGCATGGTTTGATTTGGTTTTGTTTGGTTATCAAGATTGTGATCTCATTGCTTTGCAAGGTTCTATGGTTATGTATTTTGTTCTAGTGTCTTTGTAATTTGGCAATGTATATAATGATGGATGATCTAATTTTTATATACTTTGATCTAATAGTACAAAATTTATCACAATTTTTTTCTCCTGTTCAAAAACTCCATCTGATATGCACAGTCCTTAATGTCAAACAATTCAATTAATAGACACTCTAATGCTAAATAATTTCACTAATTTACACTTATGTTTTTCTTCTCTTTTCCCAATCTCTCTCTTATTTTTTTTATTTGTTTATTTTAATTTTAAATTATATAATTATGTACAGATCATGGATTTGTGTATAATCTGTGTATTTGAGTTTACTTAATATATACTCAACTTATTACAGTGATGTATAGTTATGTACTTGTCGTGTGTGATTCGTGTATAATTTACGTATCAGAGTTTACTTAATATATACCCAACTTAATTATAATGGTGTATAGTTATGTACATGCCGTTTGTGATTTGTGTTGTTTATAATCTGCGTTTGATGAGTTTGTATCTGACCTATTTATTTGGCAAATCTAATGATACCACCTCCTTCCGTCAAAATTTATTAATTCTTTATTGATTTTGTATTGCATTCGCAGGAGAGGACAAAAAACAAGAGGTGCCCTGCAAGGCCCCAGTCATATTCCAGCTTCCTTCATGACATCAAAACCCAAGTGGGTTTGCTGTAGAGCAATGAAAGACAAACCTGTCGTCCTCAAAGCTTAGTGAAGACAAAAGTGTAAAACAATGAACAACCCTTAATCAAATTCCAGCTCATTGTATTCTTATTATTATCTTCTAGTGTATTGTTTTCTTCTCTGTTACTGTCTTTATTGGAAGGCAAACTTTGTACAAGACAATGTCTGTTACGTAACCTTTCTTTTTTTCAATTGGATACTACTCTCTGTTCTTGCTTAATCTGACTTATATATTAATCTTTATTTTTTGTAATGTTCATCACATGAGACAAAGGAAAAACAATGCAATGCTCTTGCTAAATCTGTAATTTTAACTCTTTGCTTGGTTGCCTAGAAACTAAAGTAAAAAAAGAGGAAGAAAAACAAACCATTGTTGTGTCTTGATGGAAACCTTATGCCATTATGCGGAGAATATTGTCCTTTTTTGAATATAAAATGGTGAATCACTATTATAACGAAGAATTATAATGTCTGAGAATTACTCACGATTATGAACAGCCATGCATCTATATCATTAGTAGAGAAGAAAACACCCAAAGAGGACCGGAGAGAATCGCAAAAAGAAAATGTTGGTAAATATCAGTTTGATGGAAGTTTCTTCTTCTAAATATTGGGTCCCAGAAAATGGGAGTTTTTATGCTCCAAACTATATCTCTTGTTCTCTTCCCAAGCTGTTGCTAGACAATGAAATAGGACACTAGTTGGCGTACAGTTGGTGGCTGATTTTCTTAGGAGATTTTCACTCAGAAATTCCACAGAATATGCTAATACCTGTTTGGATATTAATGGATGTTTCTATTATTTACAAGACAAGAAAAGAATAATGTAGTGTATCATAGGAAAATGATGTTTATATTTGCATATAATCTCTTGCCGCATTGTAGGCCGAGCGACAACATCAAACACATACACATCAAGATATTAATCTAGGATGTGCTTACATATTTGGAGTGTCTCAAATCACATAACAATTTTTGAAAAATGGTCACGATCAGAAAGTCATTATTGTAATTTAATTCAAAGCCTTTGTATTTTTGCTCAAATAGAGCTTTTATATATCTATAGGATTAGTAAAATATACCTTTTGTATCGAAGTATAAATACTTAATTACACCCTTTACTATAGAATTAGTAAAATATATCATTTGTGTCAAAGTGTAAACACTTAAGTTACGCCTATAACTGTTTAATCTTTTAGAGTAGAGATGATGGTTCAAAATGGTGTCAGAGTAGGAGATTCTGTGTTTGAATATGTGGTTCAACACTTTGGAATTGAGAAACTGTCATGTAAAAACATTTATGGTAGTTTCGTTTTTGACGTGAGAAGCAAAATGTTCTCTGTAGAGAAGTTAGGTTTTAATTGTGTTCCTGACAAGTATGGTTCTTCTAAGGATTTTAGCAGTGGGCTAGGAGGGAATATTGCAAAACATCCTGGTGGTGTTCTTATTATTAACTTCTTGTGCATTGTTTTCTTTTCTCATTATCATTTTTGGAATTCATGCTTAGTTCAAGACAACGTCTATAACCTTCCATGTTTAATTGAATACTCCAGTTTGTTTTTACTTAATGTGGATTTTGTTACCTTCTGTTTGGTTGCCTAAAAAAAGTAAATGAAAAGGAATAAAAAAACGGACCATTTTAGTTTTTCTATGCTATGAACGCACACGCCATTATGCGAGAAAAATATTGTATTTTTCTATGCTATGAACGCGGAAGAAAACACCCAAAGACAGAATGAAGCCAGTAAAACGAGAGAAAATGCAATGCAACCCGAAAAGGGGACGTGAGAAATAAATCATTACCAGAGACTTGAATCGATCCTTGACCTCTTGGTTGAGAAATTTTGTAGTTAGGCTGAGGAAATAGCAGTTAGATATAAGTTTTCTTTAAAAAAATAATGGGTCCCAAAAAATCAATTCTTGTATTCTTCTCTTGGCTTTTGCTTGGCAACAAAACAGAACATGAGCTTGTGTAACTTTAGTGGCTGCATTTCTTGGGATAATTTTATTCTGAAATTCCGCAGAATAGGTCAATCTGACCGAGTCCTTCAAGATCTGTTTATATCTCAATGGCTGTTTGTAACTTTGTATAAAAGAATTACGCAGTGTTTCCTACCCAGGTTACATTTTTTGAAGTCGTTCTCATCTAATTGCTTGGCACATTGTAGGCGGAGCGATAAAATTAAACACATTCAATCAAGATATTAGTCTATGATGTTCTTACGATTGCCTCAATTCATATAAACAATGCTCGAAAATGGTCACTGTCAGAAAGCCTTTGTACTTTAGTTAAAATAGGGAATTTTTATATTTATAGGATCAGTAAAATATACCCTTTGGAATTGCAAAACTACCTTGTAAACACATTTATGGTATTTTCAATTTTGAGGTGATGAGCAAAATGTTCTCTATAGAGAAATTAGATTTTGATGGTGTTCCTCACAAGTATAGTTCTTCTGAGAATTTTGGCAGTGGGCTAGGAGGGAACATTTCAAAACAACCACAATTTGATGGAGAACGAGATTGGGGGGAATCAGGAGGCATCAATTCATTTTGCTCTGATGTTGGGTTCTTCCAAGACAACATAACCGAGGAAGAAATCCGTCGGGAACAACAGCTACAATTGTTTTCGCAATTGGGGAGTTTAGATGATCTATATTTCGATATTGTCTCTCCACCATTTCAACCATGTCATGAAGAATTTCCAAAGCTTGTCAATGTCCATTCTGACAGTTCAGAGGTAATTGAACCCCAGAACGAAAGTCCGACCAGATTTCCTTCAGTATCACTTCAAATTCTTAACAACTATGGAAGCAAGTTCAGATGGTTTAATGGTGAAAAAATAAAAATTTCAAGTTATGATACAGTGTTCACTAAGGTGAGTAGCCGACAATTATCAGCTGATGCAATCATAAGGTTTGCTGGAGAAAAGTTCATTCAGTCCTATTCCCACCAGACGGCGGGTGAACTCTCTGTGCTAAGCCATCCATATGCTAGTTCATTTTTCGGCCTATCCAATGAAAAGGCTAAAGATGTGGAACTCGTCCAGTGTCTTCTAACTTCAGCTGAGAAAGTAGGCCAGCAACAATTTGAGTGTGCAATCAAGCTTCTCGACCAGTGTGATGCCTCATCTTACTATAAAGGAAATACTGTTCAAAGATTAGTATATTATTTTTTTGAAGCTCTTAGAGAAAAGATTGATCGTGAAACAGGAAGAGTCTCATCGAAGGGTTTGGGAAGGAAGCAATTAGACCTCGAAGATGAAATGATGAGCCCAAACTCCACAATTGTTTCATTCTACCAAAAGGTGCCCTTCACTCAGGTTTGCCACTTCACAGGAGTACAAGCTATAGTCGAGAACATAGCAGAGGCGAAAAAGGTCCATCTAATTGACCTTGAGATCCGAGGCGGGGTGCACTGTATGATATTGATGGAAGCTCTTATAGCTCGACAGGAATATCCCCTTGAGCACATGAAGATAACTGCTATTGGAACTAAATCCAAACCAAAAATTGAGGAGGCTGGTAAGCGGTTGATGAGTTTTGCCGAGTCCAAGAACATATCATTTTCTTTCAATGTAGTTATGGTAGCAGACATGCTAGATCTCAATGAGGGCCTCTTTGTGCTGGATGATGAGGAAGCAGTTGTTGTTTACTCTATATATTTATTGACAAGGATGATTGTATGGCCTGATCGACTGGAATGTTTGATGAGATTGATGAGAAACATTAATCCTTCCGTGATAGTTGTCACTGAACTTGAGGCCAACCATAATTCACCAGTTTTTGTTAACCGTTTCATTGAAACTCTTTTCTTTTATGCTGCATTTTTTGATTCTATGGAAGACTGTATGTCTGATGATGAACCAAATAGAACAATTTCAGAATCACTATACTTTAGTCCAGCTATTCGAAACATAGTGGCAGCTGAGGGAGAGGAGAGGACAATTCGACACGTGAATATCAACGTCTGGAGGACATTTTTCACCAGATTTGGGATGGTGGAGATGAGTCTGAGTAAGTCTGCCTTGTACCAAGCAGAACTGATGCTTAAGAACTTTGCTTGTGGCAGTTCTTGCACACTTGAGTTGGATGGAAAAAGCCTACTAATTGGGTGGAAGGGAACACCAATTGAGTCTCTTTCTGCTTGGAAATTTCAATGACAGGAATCATTTGAAATCTGCAGTCAAGCCTTCCACTTAGTCCCCTTTTCTCAAATCTACATAGAGCTTTGTATTGAACTCCATGCACATTCTGTTCTACATGTCAGATTGAGTAACTGAGAAGGGATTGATAACTAGACCTTGTGGTTATTTATCACTGTCAATTCCTACTGTATTCTGCTTTGTGGAAAGCACAGTTCTTGTATACATTTAGTTGTTCTTCAAAGATAGACATCTCTGATAATCACTATATTTGTTGGGTCCAATTAAGTTTGAATTGGGGTATAATATTCAAAAATCCGTTAATAATGTTATTTATTCGATAATGTTATTGACACCTAATTTATTGACCTAATGATGTGATTTCATTGTAACCCTTGGATTAACACCAATGTTCAATGTTTGATAGGATCCACGATTGGTTATAGTGAATTAGGTCTCAATAGCATTGCTTTCTAAAGAGATGTGAATTTTATTTAGTGACCTTATTATTCTTTGTTATTAGATTGTCAACTATTAGTTGGGACCCACTATTAAATAAATAGTTATGATCCATCATGTAATCAAAAAAGATTATTAAATTAGGTATAAAAAGTATTTCCCAAATTATAAGTGAAAGGAGTGAGTGACATTTTTTATAATGTAGGGATGTCTTTTAAGATTTGATAATCTACATGGTACAACATGAAGTTTTTTGTTTTAAAAATGTTTGATAATATAAGTGATTTAAAATTTAAGAAGACAGAGTGAAACTAATAACAAAATTTAGGGGCAAATTTCATAGAAATCAATGGCTACTATTGCAATTCATCCGATTCAAGTTGTGACAATTGGGTCTCTCACACTTTTAAGTTTAACATACAAGTGTAAATCATTCAACTATCAAAATTCACTCAAAAACCAAGCGGGATTAACATAACAAATTGACAAGTCTAATTTTCCTAGATTTTCACAAAGAACTTTATAAAGTTATAATATAAAGACTAATTTCATATACATTGAACAATTGAGGAGAAAAATTTATGGGTACGGCTATTCCCATCCCACAATTTTATGTTCTTACCCCATCAAACTCTAAATCATAAAGCTATTAATTTCATCTCTTGTATACCCTTTCCACTAATAATTAAACTCACTCAATTTTTTTTTTGTTCAACGGTCAAGGTTGTCCGAACCAGTTAATGTGCATTTCAACTAATTTTCTTTCTAATTTGGTCAAAGGTATGCCATCTACGTCAGAATTAAGATATTTATGAGAGATAAATCCTTATTGACCAAACTCTGAGGGATTGCCAAGATTTGAAATCAGAACATCTTAATTTACAACTCGACCTTATTATCCCTTAAAGTTAAGCCCACCATAATTTATACACACTTCACTAATGACTAAACTCATCTTAATCTTTACTTTTAGAATTTTTTTCTATAACTCATTTCACACAACATATACAAAAATATACCAAACTTGATTATTTAGACCAACTTTAACTCACACTCTATTTTAGCTAGTCAAACACTAAAAATGCTCTCCAATCCATTAGGTATTTTTTATTTTATCCAAATGGCTCTCTAAATGTGATGAGTCATTTAACCTCTCTAAATTCTCTCTCTTTCTCTTTCTCTTTCTCTTTCTCTCTTTATATATGTTATAATCCCCTTTAAATTATTGGAAGTTAATAAAAAAATTAAGTGAAATAGTTAATTAAAATAGAGAGCGTAGTTTGAATAAACTTGTAAAACTAACTCTTTACAATAAAAAATGCAATATTAAATATATTTTGACTAGCTAAAATAAAAAGTTGGGGTAGAGTTGTTCTACGAATAGATCTCTCAAATGATATTCAAGTTGGCATATTAGAAAAATAAGTTGGATAATCATTTATTTTTATTTTTTTAAAAGATTTAAGATTGATTTTTAATTAATTTTTCAATTTATTGTTATTTTCAAAAGAAACATTGATCTTAACCTACGCCTTTTAGTTTTGTATGTTTTTGTGACGATGTTGCCGAGGTATTGACCCAACCCAGGCGGTTTTTAAAAAAATTTCCCATAAAATAGTCGGTTTGAAAATAATTCCCAAACCCAGGTCGTTTTTAAAAACGTCAAATGGACTGACGTTTTCAGGATAAAGACGTCAATCGGTCTGACGTTTTTATCTTAAAAACGTCATTTCATTTGACGTTTTTAACCAAAACATTGTGACCCACAGTTAACTTAAAAACGTCAGATGGACTGACGTTTTTAAATAAACACGTCAGTTCATATGACGTGTTTAAGTTAAATGGCCTGATTCTCCTTCTTTCTTCCCTTATTCCCCTTCTTCCCCCAAAATTAGTCTGAGCCCTAAAATTGGAACCCGTCTTCAACCTTCCTTCAACCTGCCTTCCTAAAATTGGAATCTGTTTGCCTTCCTACAACCAGCCTTCCTGCAACCAACAGCGACTACACCATCAAAACCTCATCTCGTTTTTTGCTAGTTCTCAAGCGAACCAGTAGGGAGCACGAGAGACCAGCTGCGACCACGACCGACCACCGTTGACCACGACCGACCAACTGCGACCACAAGCAACCACCATTGACCACGACCGACGACCATTGACCGCCTGCAACCACCATTGACAGTAGGTTAGTGTATTCCATTTTTTTTATTTTAAATTTAATTTTTGTAATTATCTGTTAAATAAAATTTTTATTTGTTGGTTGTAATTTTGTGTTAAATAATAATTTATTCTGGAACCAAAACACCCTTGTTTCCATGTTCATTTTCAGTTAGCTTCGTTGGGGGGTGTTGTTGCATTTTAGCCACTTTATTGCTAAAGGGCAGACTAAACAGAAGAAAAAAAGACCCTGTGGAGCACTGTTTTTTTCTTTTTCACTATGAAAATATTGCAATAGAGGAAGAACTTAATGGTTACTGCACATAGGAAGATTAGATTGAAGAATTGAATAAAAATCACCAATAAAGTTTAAAGTTGTGCTCATTTGGAAAAGAACAATGACATAAGCACAGCACCTCTGATGTCACAAATTCGAAAATAAACCATAATAGCTGTTTGACAAGATTTAGGAATTCTGTAGATCTGACGAATTATGTTATTTGGATTCCTGGAAAGGAAAAAAACAATGTATAACAAATAAAAAAGAAACTACCAATATGGAAAATACATTGATCCCATTAAAGAATTCAATTTCAAGTCAACCTAATGGCATGTAAACTTTAAAAAAAAAACCTTTAAGTCTACTTAATGCCACGTAAGCTGATCCCACGGGGTTTTTATGAAGACTATAAACATAGTCATTTTCTGTATCAAGCTTCAAAGACATTAGTTGCAGAAAACCAGGCCAAAATAGGATCACTGTTCTCCTGTGTTAATGGTCATAGTTCAACAGCTATCATTACCATCTTCCCTAAGAATCCGTCACAACAAATCAACTCTAAGGTTGTGTTCGAAATGTAGTAATGGGGAGGAAACTCTTCTAAGTCTTTATCTTTTGCAGTTTTTTCAATTTACTATTTCATAGAATTGAATAAGATCCCATACCTCAAAAGTACATTTTGGTACAAATACAAAAACTAAAAACAAGGAAAATAAAAAGAAGTCCGTCGAATAACCTTATCAAGTAGATCAGCCTAACATTCTCCCCCCCCCCAAAAAAATTATTTGTTGGTTGTAACTTTGTGTTAAATAATAATTTAATATGTTTATGTTGGAACTGGAATACCATTGTGTTCATATTCATTTATGGGTTACATTATAGTTGGGGGTGTTGTTGCATTATTATTTGTTGGTTGTAATTTTGGAAAAATGTATTATGTTAATTCTGGACATTGGACTTGGACTTGGAATTGACATGGACGAGTTTATTCTGAATTTTATCAGAAGGCTTTCGACTTGAAATTGACATGGAACAGTTTAATCTAAATTTTATCAGAAGGCTTTGGACTTGGAATTGACATGAAATAGTTTATTATGTTTTAAAGTTTTGGATATATATAATAGGAATATTATTTGGATTAAATTTATTAACTTAATTCATTGATCTTATTTTTTATTATTATTGGATTAACGATGAACTTCAGTATACATTGAGACTTAAAATCAATTCAATAGTTATAATGAACTAAGTTGGCTGATTATGTTAACAAATGTTCAAATAACATTATTGCATATATAAACCTCATTTACTATATGTAAAGGGGCATTTATCTAAGTGATTCAGTTCAATTATGTTATCAATTGGTCATGATCCTCTCGTATTATTAAGTCTATATAGCAACTCATATTACAACTCATAGGAACTCACAGGATCACAATATCAACTCATATTGTATCGTCTACACTCCTAACATAATTGAAGTTCAAGTATAAGACATGACTACTCTTTCCATTATTATAAACATTATTATTTATTTAGGGAGAATTACACTCAAACCCTTTGAGGTTTGTCACTTTATCATTTAGACTTCCTGACATTTGAAATATTATGCGCAGACCCCTTAAGGTTTATACACGCCTAACCTTTAGACTCCTGTCGTCAATTTCCGTTAGTATATTCGTTAGTAAATTACACTCAAATCCATTGAAGTTTGTAGGATTTGTACAGGTTATTTTGAAACCAACAATCCATTCAAATGTTTGATATTTGTTTCTGCATTTGAAGTAAGTCATTTGTAAATCCAGGCTGTATGAAGCTAAAATTCTAATTTAACTATATTTTCATGTCTATGTATCTCAATCTTAATCGAAGTTCAGTAGCAATTCTCTTACACATCAAACACCACATTTACTTCAAAATAAGCATGTTGATTTTGAATCAATCAACTTACTCTACTACCGTCATTCTTGCATTGGCTAGTTTTGATAATTGTGATAGAGTTGTAAATGTGGTTCAATTACGACCTTGTTAGTCAAAAAAATCGCCTACATTGTTTGGGTTCTTCATAACTTGTTACGAGATACCCTCTTTTGGGGAATATTTTTTCAAACTTCCATAGAAAGGTTGTATCTCTATCTTTCTTAGTATCATTCAAGTACACATCATCCTTGTAGGTTTCGTAATTGATAAAATATTCTTGGTCACATGCGTTAGATTGACATGAGACTTTGATTAAATGCTGATTTATTATTCTTCAAGTATTAATCGTTTCTATCTATTCTCAGGTTCTTATGAATTTAGAACTTATTCCACCATTGTAACTAATTGAAATGGCGAGAAAACAAGTTACTGTTTTTTTTATTGGGGTGGAAGAATGGAATATGGATCGGAGGGTTTATCTTACAGTTGTCCTCCCAAAGGTGGAATTGTTATCAATAGTGGTACACAACTGCCAGAGTTATTGAGTAAAGTTTACACTGTAATGGGGTCGGACATGACGCGTCACAAGTTGAAGTTGACTTGTAGATATCCTTTTACACTTGGAACAGGACCAAATATGAATACATATGTCCGTTTGGACATTGTCAACGATGAACTAGTGAAAGCTGTTGTTAATGTTGTACTTGACAATCTCAGCATTGCTAGTGTTGCTTTGTACGTGGAGACGGAGGACATCAATGTTGGCATAGACAGTAGTCAGACCGAAGGGTACACAACAACTACTGCCATGTCTTACACTGAGTTGCTTAGACGAGAGATGGGTACCTTGACATTTCCAACTTCCGGTGTGATAGGTCAATGCTCAACTTCCGTGGGGATTCAAGTAATAGATGAATCTGAGCAGTACTTTCACAGCCAACAAAGAACTGAAACCGCACCATACGGCGGATACTCGGCCAACAATGCATTGAGTCAAAATTTTCAAATTGGTGATGCGGGAATTCAGTTAGGTGAACAAGATGATGTCCATCAACCAAGAATTCAACAAAGCCCAATCCGGGAATATGAAGAAATGTGTGCTAATGATCGTACAGATGTGTCCGATGATGACGACGAAGAAGAAGAGTTAGAGGAATTAATGATTGATGAGACAGATGAGGAAGATGGGAATGACGAAGACGTTGAGGCCGCTCAGGTGGTGGAGATGCATAAGCCTTACTCTACCTCATTCACAACCACTGCATTTGGTCAGCATACTGAAACAGATAGCTTAGTATCATCTTCTGAACTAAATTTGTGGGATCCGGTTAAGATGGAGTTGGCAAAGGGCATGGTTTTTCAAGATAAAGCTTCATTGATTAGGGCTGTTAAATGGTATTCCATCAAGCTGAATCAGGATTTTTTCGTGATCGAAACGAAAGCAACAGTGTGGGCAGTACAGTGCATCATGTATAACCAACCTAATTGCACGTGGAGATTACGCGCTTGTTTTAAGAAAAAATTGAAACTTTTTCAGATCACAAAATATGATGGACCACATACCTGCTTCTACCCTAGAATGACTCGTGATCATCGACAGTTAGACTCTGACTTCATCTGTCATAATATACTGGGATTCGTGGGTGATACACCACAAACCAAAATGTCGACAATTCAGAAGAATATAAAGGAAAAGTTTAAGTATGATATTTCCTATAAGAAGGCATGGATTGCAAGAAACAAGGCTATTGCTAAGATTTTCGGTGATTGGGACTCTTCATATGACATGTTGCCAAAGTTTTTGGGTGCCATCAAGAAGTATAATCCTGGCTCGATTGTGAAGTGGCGGTACAACTTTGAATCTCCTGATTATAATATTTTTTTACGAGTTTTTTGGGCATTCAAGGCCAGCATTAAAAGGTTTAAATATTGTCAACCTGTTGTCAGTATTAATGGTACATTTTTGCGTGAAAAGTACAAGGGAAAGCTGTTAGTGGCGACTGCTTTTGATTCTAATAAGCAGTTGTTCCCCATTGCATTTGCTATTGTGGAAGACGAGAATACGTCAAGTTGGGGTTTTTTTTATATTACCTTCGGCGGATATTTCTTAAACATCGGGAAGGGATATGTTTAATTTCTGATAGACACAAGGGAATCCGTTCTGCTGTGAACATGGAAGATTCTGGGTGGCATCCACCACATGGTTATCATCGCTTTTGTCTTCGGCATGTTCGTAGTAATTTTAATACAGAGTTTAAGGATGCACATTTGTACGATCTTATGTGGCGGGCTGGAAAGGCAAGACAGGTTCGCAAGTTCGATGAGTTGATGACCCAGATACGTAACGTCGAAGAGAGAGCATATAGATACTTAACTGCTATACCATTGGAGAAATGGACATTGGCCCATGATGGTGGACGACGATATGGCATTATGACAATCAATATTTCAGAGGTTTTTAATAGTGTTCTTCAAGGTGCTAGGTATTTGCCCATAACGGCTTGTGTGCAGTCTATCTTTTATCGGGTTACTAAGTATCATTTTGAACACCGAGACAAAGTGGAAAAATGGAAAGAAAAAGGAATGGAGTTTCCTAAACAGGTTATGGAACGATTACAGCATGCACAACAAATGAGTCGAGTCTACGACGTGACGTCATTTCATAGACAGCGTGGTCTTGCTGAAGTGTCAACTGGCGGTGGTCATAAGCAGTTGTGTATCTTGAAGATCGTTCGTGTAGCTGCGGAAAATGGGCAATTTACAGAATTCCATGCTCTCATGTATTGACTGTATGTTCTTATTATCAGTTGCATTTTCAGTCATACATAGATCCTATATACAATATTGACACTTTGGAGAAAATTTGGGCGCCTGAGATGTTTCTGCTAGAGGATGAACATTACTGGGATGATCTCCCACGTCCGAAATTAGTCCCCAATCGTAACCAACGTCGAGACTTGGTTGGTCGGCCACGGACGATGCGCATAAGGAATGAGATGGACTTCCCACCAGAGGGTCGTAATCAGATACATTGTGGGCTATGTAGCGAACTGGGTCACAATCGTCGGAAGTGTACATCCATAAATACGCGGGTTCCAGCATCCTGGCAGTAGATTTTATTTTGTTATTTTATGAGCTTGATAAGTTGTTGTATTTTATAATCATTTGTGTATTGGATCTTACGATGTGCTTATGTTCTAATGTTTTATTGGTAGACTAACTAGTATTTACAAGATATGTTTGATGTTCAATGGTGGATGTTTTCATTATATTTTCAAATGTATTTAGTTTTTGTAGATTAATTTAGTTCTTCGTCATGGATACCGATGGACGGCGGTTAGTACATCCTGGGCCATAGGACCACTCTGTTCTAGCGTTACAGCATAATCATCGTTCAGAGTAAATCTGGCAGGGCATAGAGCTGCCTCCCTTACACTGCAGACGTAGTGATCGCACTGCACGACAGTTACATGTCACAGATCACCATGTGCTACGTCATTTGATTACAGTAGGCTTTTACGGGGCGCACAAGATTGCGTCCAAGCGGTTGGATCATGTACTCATCACATCGCTTGTCGAGAGATGGCGTGTCGAGACACATACTTTTCATCTTCCAGTGGGGGAGGCTACTATCACTCTTCAGGATGTTGCTGTTCACATAGGCCTACCGATTGATGGTATGGCAGTGTCTGGGAGAGATAGTTGTCCGCCAGACACGACATGGCCAGCATTATGCCAGCAATTACTCGGATTTACACCTGCTGAGGGGGCTATCGACGGGTCTGCCCTCCGACTTTCGGCTTTGAGGGGGCATTTGGCGGGTGGTGTTCCAGTAAATGCTGATGATGATTTTATTTCTTCTTATGCCAGAGGGTATATTATGTTGCTGATCGGTTCATACCTTTTCCTAGACAAGTCTTCTAGCAAGGTGAAGTTGATGTACCTACTTTTGCTTGCCGATCTTACATCAGCTAGTCAGTACAGCTGGGGTAGCGCGGCATTGGCCTGGACGTGATGCTAAGGACATCGACGGATTGCTTGTTTTATTACAGGTACATGCAAACTTATGTTTCATGTTTGTTCAAATATATATTGTTTAATGTAATGAAAAAGGAATGTGTTATACTTTAAATGTTTTTTTTATATAGTTATGGGCGTGGGAGTGTTTATCGCATATACGTCCACAGCGTATACTACCATGTGATCCATTACATGATGTACATCCAGACGGTGGCCCTACAGATGTTGGACCTACACCTGCACCGATGTACCAGCAGTTGATGACCTACCACCAGGGCCTCGTGGGTGTAGGTAAGACATTTTATTATTCATTAGTATTATACTGTACATCTAAGTAATCTTATTTATTGTGCTATGCTGTTGGGATGTTGCATTTTCTAAGCAACATACTCCTACTCATGTCCTCAGACATTGTAGAGATCAGCTGGATCAGATGCGCGATGAGCAGGTATACAACATAAATTCTATATTACTTTTTAACTACCGGATGTTGGTGGTTGTTGGTTGTTGATGGATGTGTTGTATCATTAGTAGTTGTTGGTTGTTGGATGTGTTGTATGATTTGTATTTGTTGGTTGTTTGATGTGTTGTATGAGTGGTAGTTGTTGGATGTGTTGTATGAGTGGTAGTTGTTGGATGTGTTATATGAGGTATGAGTGGTAGTTGTTGGTTGTTGTTGGATGTGTTGTTGTTTAGTTTGTTGTTAGTCTATGTATACACTATATTATACAACAGGTGCTTTTGGAAAAATTATTGGGGTCATACATATAGGGGAAACTCTGTCGAAATTTTTTATTTTTTTGTACATCTAACAAAAAACGTTATTTTAATATTGCAGATGATATGGCAGCCATTCATTACTGATGTACTGGCCACCCTACCTGATTACTGCTTACGTGGGCGGGACTTATGGACTACCCGGGTCCCGCTCATATGTTTTGATGTAGTGGAGTGGCATTTTCCTGATCGTGTTATGCGACAGTATGGATGCAGGCAGACCATACCAGCACCATGTGATTCTAGTCGGGAGTTGCATGCCACAAATAGGCGTGGCAGACATGGTTATGACTGGACGATCGCACATCAGCGGTACATCAGCATGTGGGATCAGTGGCGGGATTCTATTGTTCACGGCGAGCCTACACTCGACATAATGGATGCCACTGATCCCTATATGGAGTGGTATCGTCGCATTACTCGTCTACTTATCGGACCACCGATGCCGCGCCCTGACGTTGGTTTTCAGCCCGTCGGCAGTATCATCGAGCTAATGGTATGTGTCGTTTACTTGGTATTTTAAAAAAATGCTGATACATAAATTTTTTATTTTTATTTTAATCCTTAATTTTGTGGTTCTGCAGGCACAGACACTGACCAAGGTATATTATAAAGCTCGTGATACAGTTAGTGGGGAACTTGATATGGGGAGATATCAGGCGGCCGTCAAGCAGATGGGGGAGCTAAGCTACCAGTATTTATTAGCTCTTTCTGAGCATGGAAGACTTGTTCAGCCTACTACAGACATTCAACAGCCAGTTGTTGCAGCCCCAGTTCATGCACGACAGCGTGGAGTATGCATACCTCGACCGTCAGCTGCACGTGCACATGAGCAGACTCGTCCACCGGTCGTGGATACTACTGTGCCATCACCCCAGGCAGGTCCATCGGTCGCATATGTTCCCCAGACTTTTGCAGAGGCAGGCTCATCTACCCCATATGTCCCAGCTTTTGATTTCGACATTCATTCACCGGTCGTTCACCATGAGTTTTCATCACCTCTTGATCGTCCTACAACTACATCATGTGGGCCACCGCTGACCTCAGGAGGTGTTGATGCATCGGCGACTCCATTCACACCTACACCAGAGCCAGTAGTTACAGTAGATACCTCACATACACATGCAGTGATAGGTATTCCACGGGGTGTTCCACCGATGCTCGCACAACCTACTTCTCCTATTCCATACGAGGACAGTTCCGATGAGGTTGAGGTTCCAGCTGAGAGAGTTACACAGGAGTCATCACTGTCACACAGAGGTCGAGGTAGAGGTCGGCATGGAGTCGGTCATCATACACACCATACACATGATCCAGCAGATGGTGGAGTCACACAAGATATACCGGTCCCGCCAGATGGTCAGCGGCCCAAGCGACAGAGGAGACCACCACCTTGTGGGACGTAGTTCTATTTTTTTATGCATTTTGTATAAAAATTGTGACTATTGTTCTTGTATATAAAATATTTTTGTGTTCATAGTTTCATATAATGTTAACTCATTACTGCCCTTTAGATTATTTATCCAAGACTCTAAAAATTTGTGTCTTTAATAACATAACATAAATTATTACAATGTAGATAGACAATACAAAATGAATGACAATACAACATTGTGTAGTCACAGTCACTAACTATACAATAATATCTAGTGACACATACTGACATTCAACATTGTGTAGTCACAGTCACTTATTTAGAATCACAAGTTAATGCAGACCATATATTGCACTTCAATGTGGTGGTGTGTTGTCACATTCCACATCTTGTGAAAACACATTAGTTAACAACCACGAATCATAATGCTATTAAACATATCACGGTCGAGAATGACTATTAGGCATGATGAATAGTGTGCAATCACACGTACTGCACAATGGTATTTTTACAATTGGACCATCAACTCAAATGGACTGACGTGACTACACATTACTGCACTGCTGACAAATTTATTTATTTCAAACAATGAAAACCACTATGTTTTATTTACTTTAATCATCATTGTTGTTTTATTAGTTTCTTCAGTGTGTTGTCATATGTCAACTTTTTTGTTGTTACATCCTTTAAATTGTCAATCTATACAGTGTGTTGTCAATGTATGAAGTGTGTTGTCACTTTAATCAATTTATGCACTGTGTTGTCAATTTAATCAAGTTATGCAGTGTGTGGTCAGATCCAAACTTTTTCATTGTCATTTTACATCACTGACAAATCAGTTATAAACTATGTCAAGCCGAGCATATATATACTACATTTCACAGTTGTGTAGATGCACCACCACCAAAAAAAAAATGTATAGGAGCACATCACATATAAGTTCTTCTTCATGCAATGACCAAAATAGTTAATCTTCGGGTAACAAATGTGAACGCCCAACGGATAGCTCAACATCGTTGAACAAAGTTCCTTCTATCGAATCATATGCCGACTCCAGTGGTGTAACGTGGTATGGACGAAAACGTGCATTCTGCAATGAGCTCATCGACCCTTATCACCCATTCGGACAAGCTGGACATGTAATTGTTGGCGCTGCAACTGATTATCCACCTCCAGGTGCTCATATCGAACATACACCAACATGGCGACAGTTATATGACAAACGTTGTGACCTTGAAGTATTTTGTCGTTGGCATGGAATTGCAGTACCAAAGGCTCGTTCGGCTGATATTTACAATTCACAGAATTCAAACAATCATGACGAGGTCATTTCAAGGCTTGAACGTGAAATTGATCAAATGCAGCGTCGTCTTGATCGTTTCCACGCACTCGATTATGCTAAAATAGAACATTTTGATCTTGAATATGCCGAAATTGAAATTTTAGAGGATCCGTTACTTGTTTCTGATCCTGAGCTTTTTGATTTCTCTGATTTGGACGATGATGCATCTGACACTTTTATCCCATCATGTTTATGTGTACTCGATAATCCTTTATGTTGTTTTGAATATCAACCACGTTGCTGACATCCTTTTTATTTTATTTATGCATTACTTATCAAAAGTCATGTTAGCATAATTTGGTCATACAATTAATTAAAACAACATGTTAGCATAATTTGGTAACAAAATTTAATTAGTAATTTTGAATTTCATAAAATATTAATAATAAACTATAAATTAAAATTTTAGAATATTATTGAAGTAAATAAAATAAAAAAGCTTTGTACGTTCATGCATGAATATCAGTATACTTGAAAGAACAAGAGAGTGAAATACTTACCAGCTTGTGATTTCAAGAAGAGCAGGAGAAAATTATTCTGAAGAACTATGGCGACTTGGTCGGAAAATTGTTCTGATTTGACTCCATATCACTTTGTGTGCGCCGAGAATGATTACCTATGACTATTATCTGTAATTGTTTAAATCAATTATGGTTAGGTATTATTGTTAGAGAGAATAACATTAATACGACAAATGAAATTTATATATTTTAAAAATATCAAAATTTATGCCACAACTATATTTTTAATTAAATAAACATTTAACATTTTACTCATAAAATAAGTCAACAAAACCTATCACTAATATTTTTTTTAGGTATTACGAAATGATTTAATTGAAATAAAATAATTACAATTTTAAGGACTAAATTATAATCCAAGAAAAATTTTAAGGGGAAGTTATGATAATTACCCAAACAAATATTATTTTATTTAATCGAATAAAACTGTCAATTAGGCACCAATTCAATCGGTTAATTTGATATTATTTAGGGTATAGTGTGTAATGGCCACCAACAGTTGGATTAATCTATTTTTGTAAGGCCTTGTTTGGTTCACTTTGATATCCAATATTCAATAAAGTTAACCTGCTACTTATTATATTTTGTCGGTGGAGTGATTACTTAAAACAATTGATTGGTTAAAGGGAATCCAAGGGGATCAGACAATTTAACTTAAACACGTCATATGGACTGACGTGTTTATTTAAAAACGTCAGTTCATTTGACGTTTTTAAGTTAACTATGGGTCACTATATTTTGGTTAAAAACGCCAAATGGAATGACGTTTTTAAGATAAAAACGTCAGACCGATTGACGTCTTTATCCTGAAAACGTCAGTCCATTTGACGTTTTTAAAAACGACCTGGGTTTGAGAATTATTTTCAAATCAACCATTTTATGGGAAATTTTTTTAAAAATCGCCTGGGTTGGGTCAATACCTCCTATCTAATAGGTATGCTCTGTTTTGAGATTTGTTTTTTTTTGATATTAAGTTGTCCTTTTTTGTCTCTAATTTGTACGGTAAAGAAGTTTTACTGTACACGTGTAATCACGGAAAACAACTTATTGTTTCACCTTCTCAATATTACAAATGCTCCCATAACTTTTTATTATTATATTTCATCCCCTAAATACTCATAATTTTTTTGTAACTATACTCCATAAACTTATCCGAAGATCATGGCTTGTATTTTTTGGTGTCAATCATGTCTTTTTTATGATTTACATATTCTTAGATAAATATGAGATCGTATTTGAAATTTTTTTAATTTTTATTTAACCCTTTCACCATTACATTTGAATTTAACTTATTATTTGAGCAAAATAGGCCTTATTTTTAATTTAAAATGTGTACATATTTATTTTTATGGTAGTTGTGAGTTGGATGAAAAAATTCACGCATCTAATTTTTGTTACTATTTTATAACACCCGTTATGTCTTGCGTCCGTTACATGGTGGGGAGGGTCCTAACTTGCAGTACTGGGTCAAATTGCACATTGATTCATGAGTTCTCGGATAAAAAAAAAATTCATGAGTCCACACACCAATACATATCAATAAGGCTTAGAAACTCTATGCGGGCAAGCACACGGGGGACAACAACATCACAAACTCGGCATCTACATTTACACTACCATAATCTCTCTCTTTCTGGTGTGTCTCCCAATTTCCATAGTACGGATTTTTTAAAATTTTTTGTCAGACAATCTGGTGTGCAAAAGTCATTTTGGCTCCGACTAATTCGGATTCAAATCGGATAGGACCACAAAAGCGGCAAAGGTCTTCCTATTGAACGCAGCTGTGTTCCTAAGACTCGAACGCGAGACTTTGGTTAAGCTAGAATAATCCCTCACCAACTGATCTAACGCTCGGTGGTTATACTACGGATTTTCATGAACAGCCTGCTAATCCTAATTGGCCAAGACCCTTCAATTTCACATGAAGCTCGCAAGTATTCCCTTTGGCTCATCCCTAGCCTGTTTGGTTATGCAATTCTTAAATCACTACTCAAAATATCTGCAGTCTCAGAGTTTGATTCTTCCGATGCTCACAAGCTCCTTTCTTGTTCTGTGCTTACATGTCCCTCTGTGTTGGGCTTTCATATTCAAGTTGGTGGAGCGGGGGCCTTAGGTTTATCCAACTGGTTTTATGTGATCTGGATTGTTGTTTACATAAAATACTCTGCCAGTCTGCCTCCCGCAAGAACATCCATTTGCCTTTCTCCGAGGATGCCATCTTTTGCAATGGGGAGTTCATTTGGTTCGTCATTCCGTCTGCTGTAATGATCTGATAATTTCCTTCTTTGGTTTAAGTTAATAATGCTATAGTAGCAGAAACAGTTTTTCTCGATAACTTGCTGAATAAAGGGTGCGATTGTGACTTACTCCACTGAGATTATAACAAAATGAGATTGTTTATGCTCGATCACAACATTTTAAGATTGTTCCATATCATCTTTTTTTTTTTTAAGTAGCCTTATCCTATTTACTTGTAATTTGACCTAAATATTGTAGTGAAAAATATATTTTTGGTCCCCAAATCATGCTGTCAAATTAATCCCCAATATTTCAACAATTTTGTCTCACAAGTATTCAATTTGTATCACTTTGGTCCAGTTGAAAACAACAGTTTAAATTGACTAATGGAGGTGTTCACGTGCATCTTACGTGACACACTTAAAGGGGCATTTTCCGTTAATCAATTTAAACTGTTGTTTTCGATTGAATCACAGTGATACAAAGTGCATATTTTAGGGACTATTAATGTGTTTTACCCAAAATTGTAATTCTCGGTACCATGCCTCCTTTGATACCGTAGTCTTACTTCTTCTTCTTAATCTATAAATTTCTTCTGACTCTGGTATTTTTACTGGCTATGTTTAGTCTCAAATGCTGGTCACTTGAGATGGTTACTTTGCTATCAGGCCTTTTACCCAATCCAAGGCTTCAAACTTCAGTGCTTTCCATATGGCATGCTTCTAATTCAGCTCTTTGATATTCGTTAAATCGAATATTTGCAGTAGGAATTGCTTCTCATTCCTCAAAATTCTTGTGATCAGCCTGACAATCTCTACATTGCATCTCACCATACCTAATGGGGTTGGTGCTGCAGCAAGGTTTGTTCTACATTCTTTTTCTTATTCATTCTGTAACTTTGCGGGACACGTATAGGGGTGTCAATTTTTCCATTAATATAATCAGGGCACGAATCCGATATGACACAAACCCACAAATCATACAACTCATTAGGAAAATTGATAAATGGATCAGAACACGAATAAGTGGTTTCGTTGGTGATGGCAAGAAAATGGTTTTTTGTTCTATTTCTTTTTTTGGCATTGTGTGACTTGTATTTTTTTTTTTTTTGGGACGGGGACGGGAACTTGAATCCTTGACCTCAGAAAAACAAAGTCTTCACAAGGAAAAAATACCATTAAACCAAAGGGCCCTTAATTGTGTGACTTGTATTAACATTATAAATTTTATGCAAATATAAATATGGACTACGAAATGACACGACTTGCACACGATATGAGATTGACACGGACTAACACCATTAGTAAAAATTATGCCTGAAAGTTTGAGTTGATTTATGTAGAACTCGGGTTTCAAATTAACTTGGAGCTGGGAATCCACAAAAGGCACGAGTGTCTGTTTGGGCAGTTCTGTTTCTTGCAGTCACTAAGGCAGTTATAGTGAGCACAATTTTATGGGTTTTATTGGTTAATTTTCCCAAGTTATGGGTTTTAAGGGGGCCGATATTCTTTTTAGAAATTATAGGACAGAAAGTACTACTTTTAAAAATATAGATGAAAAAGTACACAACCCTTAATAAATCTCTAAAATACCCCCTTCAGTAAAACGAGAACTGATTCCTATATGTTTGCCTCCACAACCGAAATATCAGTGATATCAACTGTTTCCCATAAAACTCATTCAATATCGCTGAAACCTCCATTCTTTTCAAAACGTCCAAATTCCAATGGATCCAGATGATTTTCTTTGATTGAAAAATTACCTCTCGATCAAAGTATCAACAGAGTTCAAATCCTTTTGTTTCCAATCAAGAGGACTCATCGAGATCGCAAAACTCTCTAAGGACTTGAACCACAAGGTTCCGAACATTCTCGATGTTGAGGTGGACCCCAAATGAGGGTCGTGGATTATAGAAACCACCATGAATCTGTACATGAAAAAGAAGAGTTTTGAGAGGATTCATCTTCTTCAAGGCTTGCAGACCATGGAGGTGGCGTTGAAGAGGTGTAATTATTTTTTGGAAAAATTTCAGTCACACCCCTTCTAGTTTACTATATCTTTAAGGACACCCCTATATTATCAAAAATATCACTAACACCTCTTCTAGTGTGACATTGGCTTGTATCAGTGTAACATTGACTTGTATCAGTGTGACATTGACTTGTAGCACTGTGACATTGTCGTGTACCACTGTGTCAATGTGACATGTATCACTGTGCTGAACTTAAATTTAAAATATTCATGGAAAAATACACTCGTAACAACCAATGGTATTATATAAGATGAAAACATATATTCTTTATTACGATTTAAAAAATAATTATATAAATGTAGGGAAGACATGAATAAAAAAATTTATATAAATATAGTGTGACTTTTTGAATGGTAACAAGTGTGAATTTTGGCTTGTAACATTCGAAGGTATCACTGTGACATTTTGATTTATAGTATGATAACGTTGATTGACAGAGGGTGTCATTGAGAGATATTTTCGGTTTGAAAGATAGAGGAATAGGTATGGAATGAATGTTTGAATAAACGGTTGTTCAATTATAGATGAATAAGTAATTTAAAATTCAAAAAAGATATAGCATAAAATTAGGAAACTGAATCCCTATATAATTGTTATATTTGTCTCCTATTAATAAAGGAAAAGGGCAATTTAGTAAGAGAAAAAATTACAATTCAGCAAAAGTGTACCTCTTCACTAAACATTTACACATAAAGGTACTTATACACATATGTTCTATATTGAGATACTTTTACACAAATAAGTATGAAATTGTGTACTTTTTCACAATTTTCCCAATTACATTCAAAAAAAATTGTATCATAGTCTTGTATAAAAAATTACAAGATTCTATGCTCTTACTTTTTGGATCAAAAAAAAAAAATGCTCTTACTTTATCTAAATTTATAACTCTGACCTATTTATTCAATTATATTTTCTTGATCTATAATCTTCGAGTTAAATTGATTTTAATTTAATCAGTTATATAAAATGTTTGTCTTGCAAGTTGATTTTCACCTTAAATATACCAGGCTTACCAGCTAAAAGATATAAATTTAAATATTTAAAAATAAATATAAAAATAAAAAATTATTCATCTAAAAATAATTTTTGGGCCCCATCTAAAAATTCTGCTTAGGATCTCAAGTATTCTTGGGCTGGCCTGGGTGACTAAAAACGTGGTTGGTTAGTAGAACGAACCTCAGTTATTTAGATGAACCGTATTCAAGTCTCTAGTGTGAGTCTGAATTCCTATCGAAGTACAAGTCTTGATTTAATTAGTGCATGGTTTGAGGAATCGGTCCATACACCCAGAATTTGCTCTTAGATCTACTTGGAATCACGAGCTCGAAAGACATAAGCGCGCCTCTACTCACCAGAGACAGACCAGAGATTTTTTTCGTTACCAAAAAAAAAGTGCGGTGAAATTCAATAATGGAAACACAAGATGTAGTTACAAATCTTGAGAAATTAGGGTGCAAAAAAATCGAACCACGCTTAAATATGTTCAAATTGAGACAACGCAATTTAATAGTGATTCCCAATAGATAGAAGACTATTTACTAGACACAACTAATAGTGCTTTGTAGTAGATCGATGACGACCGACAACAATTTAAAAAGTTTTTTCAGTAGGTGACAAACTGCTAACCACAATTTATGAATAGTAGCTAACAGTAAACTATGGGTCATTGATTTTTTGTGACTCCAAATAATAAGACTATTGGCTATAATTATAACGATTCAAGCTTTTGTTGGAGATTGAAGTCTTCAAATATAATCTAGATTCATACAATTTGTTGACCTTAGAATTTAAAAATAGAAAATACTATTCGGACCTAATTTAGGGTGTGTTTGGGATCACTTGTGAAATTCAAAAAGTAGTTTTTTAATAAATGATTATCAAAAGTGTTTATAAGAAAAACACTTTTATTAAATAAGTATTGTTTGGATACTCAAAATTTAAAGTACTTAAATTAATGTATTTTATAAAAAGCACGTTTGAATGTGAAAACACTTATTTGTGTTCCAATTGTTAATAGCATTAAATATACAAACATATACTACACATACAATAATACACAAAAAAAAAATTATCCACAAAAATATCATATTAATAAATTAGAGAAATTACTTACTTGGCAGCGAGATTAGTGATGTAGACAACAGAAGGCGTGTTCTCTTGGAAGAGGCGTACCGTAGCTAGCTCATCGGGGTGTAATTTCCTAGGCGTAGCCACTACAAAGGTTGATGTCGGATCAACATCGGTGACGAAGAGAGAGAAAGACAAGGCAATGGAGGTGCAGAGGACGAGGAAAGAATCAAAAAGCTTGTTGAAGCCGGAGTGGTCGTCATTGGAGTAAGATGAAAGAGGGTCGGAGGTAGACGAATCGCGAAGAGCAGAGACTATAGGAGCAAGGCGAGTATCGTAGTGATATTTGAGAAGAGGGAGAGAGAGAGAGGTTTGACCATCGGGGGGAGTCGGGGAAAATGAGAGGTGAAAGTGAGAAGTGATTTTTAAAAGTAAAAGTTATTTTTTTTTTTACTTTTTTTTATTAACTTATTTAAGTGCTCAAATTACTTTTACTTATCAAAAAGTGTTTTTAATAAGTTAAGCCAAACACTACTTTTTAAAAAAAAAGTATTTTTCATAAGTTAAAAGTCCTAAAAACACTTTTTTTAAGTTATACCAAACACACCCTTAATATAGTCATTAGATTGAAAGTGAATTTCATATAACTTTAAAATTTATTAATCCAAATGATTATGTTGAATTAGGTCTATATGGTATTGGTCTTTAAGAATTGTTTTCATCAATTCCAAACAAGACTCCGACCTATGCCAGTTAGATGTGTGTGGTGCATAAAGTCCCTAAGTGGGAACAAATATGAGACTATGACTTTTCAAATGTAGAAATCTGACTTAATGATGTATCACAGGCACCATTTCATTGCCGAGATAAGTATTATGGCGAACTACATTTTATATTCTGAAAGATTTAAGCATTTTTAATTTGTACTCGCAAAGATAAATTTTTTTATATTATATCTTCAATGTATTAAAAGTGTTGCAAAGTGACCATTCTATTAGGTTCCATTATTTTTTCTGTCAAAAACCATCTCATTGACACTAACGAAAAAAACAATGGAATCTAACATAAGAGTAACATCACAACACTTTTAATATATTGAGGTGCAGTGTAAAAAATTTAATTTTTGAAGATATAAAGTGAGAATTCTTAAATATTTCTTGGAACAAAGTATGATTCTCCCTAAGTATTAATAAGACATCATCATTTAGAGCATCTTCAATAGAATGACTAAAACTCCAAAATAGCTCAAATTTAGCTATTCAAAGATAAAAACTACACTCCAACAGAAGATGTCCACAGTAAATAAAATATAATTTTGCTATAGTGATGCTCTATATTTAGAGCATCACTGTAGTATTATGTATAAATAGTTTATAATATATTTTCTCTCCTATTGTCCTTTCCCACCACTCTTGTCCACTCTGTCTTTTTCTCCATTCTTTATCTCTCTCCTTCCAACATTTCCATTAAATGTACAAAATATGATAAATAATATATACAAGACGTAATTAAAATATAAAAAATTTGTTGAAGTGTGTATTGAAAAAATGAGTAGTTAAAATAAAAAATGTTATTGGAGAAGCTGTTAGAGTTTATGGCTCACTTTGTTTTAGACCCCTCTCATGGAAATCATATTAAGGGAAAGCAAGATGACATCTCAACTAATGGTTGTGAAACAGAAACAAGTATTTGAATACGAGTTAATTTTACAGGCCACCAAGGCAAGGGAGAGGATAGTCGGAGGAAGATCTTCACACGAAAAATGAAACACATTGAATAGGAGAAAATAATTTTTTTTTTTGTATTTTAATGTTGAACGTCATTTTCAAATGAAATTGTTCGATTGTGTTTGAAAAATACTTTGAGAAGCTATCAGTATCGTCATATTGTTTACACCCAAAAAATAATAACATCTAAGGGGAACGCGTACAACAGATCCAACGGTTATGAAAGAGTCTGTGAGAGTCCATGCTTGATAGAGCAGTTGAGGATTCTGAAAAACGGACAGACGTGACATCATGAGCTGTCAGTTGGAATCTGTTCAGCACATTTTTGCACATCTTGAGCAAAAAGTCATAATTACAGTTAAGGATGAAAAATATGGCTTCGATGATTGAAGGTCATCCTTATAAATAATCAAGGTAAACAGAGAAAAGATCCACAATCAAATACAACAAACTTTGCACATAGCTAGCCTTTCTTTTATTTACTTGTTTCTTTCTTCTGAGCGACTATACTCTTTCAGTGTCTCCCCCTCTCTCTCTTATAATGTATCACTTTGGTGATCTTTTCTGCTTTCATTTGATGTTAATTACAGTATTTATTTTATCTTCCAAAACTAGTTTACCTGTTGTTTTGCATTCCATTTTTTTTATGTTTCAGTCCATCACGCAATTAATTGTGAAATTATTTAAAGTTCTTAAACATTAAGGCATAGAAAACAACTCAGAACCAAGAGGTCTTTGATCCAATGGTAGTCTTTGCTTTGTGAAGGTTTTGTCTTCTTGAGGTCAAGGGTTCAAATCTCTCCTCCCCCTCACCCTCT
>CM042184.1:1170546-1180833 GCA_023539305.1 Ilex asprella
GAGTCGTCTCCTCCACCGGCATATAAGTGAACACTTCATATGGGATGGTTGATGGGTACCCACCCATATGAAGTGTTCACTTATATGCCGGTGGGAGAGACGACTATCAGTCGATGTGGGACAAAGCACACATGCGGTTGGGGGGTAAAGGCTACTGTCGAACGTGCGCAGGTCAGCTGAAATCCTTCATTGGAGGGTGCGTGAAATCCCATAGTCGGATTTACCCCCTTACCTAAACCATGTGCCAAATCTGAGATTATCCATCGAAAAATTAAAAAAAAAAAGTCCAAGTCAAGGGGCAGGTGGTGCAGAGTATTGTTGGTGTTGTCTGTTGTGGCCATAGGCGATGGTCATAGATGCTTAGTCTTGGTTCTCTATGTTATCTCTTTCTCCTTTGGCGCTAGTAGGTTGGTGTTACCCCTTTAGCCCTTGGTGGCAATGACACGTGACAGCCTCGCCCAAGGCGCTCTTGCCTTAGTCAAATTGGGTTATGCTCAGGTGGAGTATTCCCTTGTATAAGTTTGGCAGAAGTCTCATGCATAGTTGAGAGAAGCAACCCATGCATGGGCACGATTGGGCTTAATTGAATATAACCAGTGAGTTGATTAAAGACCCATCTATGGCTGAGTGAGGCAGCACATACATGGGCACGTTGGCACATAAAAGCATGCAGACAACATAAGTCAGATGACTTGTATTGTGAGGCAATGTTAACTTGGAGGGCGCAGCCATGGGCTGGGCATGACTAAGCACAAATGCAAAGACAATCAAAGGCTGAGGGCTCATAAAGAAAACACATGCACCACATGTGAGGACGTATGCATGTGTCCTACAGATGGTTGCGGTTCTCTGCAGTTTTCTAGCAAATGCAGAACATGTGAGATCTCTGTCAGATGCAGACAGCATGCAGAAAAATTGCAGACAGTTCATGTTTGTATCAGACACAACTTTCTCTGTCATCCAATCACAACAGACTTCTGGGCGGATTTTGAATTGTTGCACATGTCTAGGCGGTGGGGCTTATAACCACTACCCTGATTATAAATAGGGATGTCAGAGTCTGTAGTACAACCAATAGAGTTGAGCATGTTTTTGTAAAGAGACCCTAGCCTGAATTTTCCTTATACTTTACTAAGAAAAAAAGATTTGGTCTGTTTGCCTGTAATGCTTGTGTGTTCTTTGTGTATTTATTTACTGTCTCTTCTCTGTTCTTTTGTGTATTTTGTGTGCATTATATGTGTTTGACTGAGATTGAGTGTTGAATCTCAATATCATTATGAGATAGAAATTTAGGGTGAAATTTAACCCCATAACAGTTGGGATAGTGGTGGTGTTGGGCAGTGGAGCTACATGCTGAAGAAGAGCAAAAAGGAATGAAGAAAGGGGTATGGGCATTAATGTCATTTCATATTCGCTGTTAATGGTGCAGATTAGTCCAAAACTACATGGGGTTGTGTCCTGATTTTTAAACCTTAGAGGAGTGATGTGCGAAACAGCCAAACCCACAAGAGGGGTAAAATGGAGTTTACCCACCCCCCAAAAAGCCAGAAAATCAGCGAAGATAACAATGGAGAGTTATACAGTGGGAATGGAGGAAAAGAGTGAGGCAGTTGAAAAATCTAGCAATAACACTGGTATGATCGAGGAGTGGTTACGAAAGCACCGTCTGGTTTACACCGGAGCCACCAGACACCCTTTTATCCTCAGCGTCCGAGATGGGTCCGTTGACCTCTCATCCTTCAAGCGTTGGCTGGTAAAATAACTTCGTTCTTACTCATGAGTTGGTCCTGTATTAAATTTCTTTCTTTAATTCTTCATTTGGGCAAGGGTTTTGTATAATATCCGCAATTGGGTTTAGTTCAGTCCTTAGAAAAACTCTTATGGCATGATTGGCTATTTAATACCATGAAGGATATAGAAGAAGCGAAAATAGGCTAATTTCTATATGCATATTGATCACAAAACTTAGTCACCTCGGATTCATTTGAAGTATTGTACTTAGGGGGTGTCAACACGACACGAAATTAAAAAATTTGAATCGTTATTAACCCACCCATTTATGAACTCGACACAACACAATTAATAAACGAATCGAATATAGGGGAAGTCAATTAAAAGAAATATACGATACGATTTATTTATATATCAATTATACACGTTTCATATACCCGATATAACATAACTATTAGATAGGAATTAATAAACGAATAGAATATGAAGAAAGTGTTTTTTGACACTAGCCTGCTAAGACTAGACACGAAACTGCCACACTCGACATGATTGACAAGCCTAATTGTACCCATGCGCTGTCAACTTAATCCCATTCATCATCTTAGGCCAGCCAAGCCAAAAAACAAAAAAAAAAAAGAATGAAAGATAAGAGTTTGCTACTTTTGAGTGTGTTGTGAATCATAAATATTGTTTCATGGGGGCACCATCTGCCGTTATCTTGTTTATGCATTGTGGCCAACCTAGTGAAATTAACACAAAACCTCACAACACATTGAAATGCAGGGACAGGATTATTTATTTGTCAGAGCATTTGTGCCTTTTGTAGCAAGTGTATTGCTGAAAGCTTGCAAGGAATCTGATGATAGTTCTGATATGGAAGTCATATTGGGGGGTGTGGCTTCTATAAATGATGAGATTGCTTGGTTTAAGAAAGAAGCTTCAAAGTGGGCTGTTCCATTAACTAGCATTGTTCCTCAGAAGGCAAACCTTGACTACTGCAGGTACCAGCCAGCATCTGAAATCTATATTTGTTATGTGAGTCTTGACTCCCAACTCCAAACCATATTTAGTAACCATTGGCCTATAATGTCTTAAATTGTTAAAATGCTATGCCTTTTGAGCTATTAGTTATGAGGTAGTGAGATCGGCCTGTAACTGGATCTTTTGTGTCAAATGAATTTGTATATATTTGTCTTCAGTTGCTCAAAGTTAAAATGCCTTATTAGACATTGAAAGGGTCTTATTTTGTCTCCTTTCTTGCAAAACATTCAAATTCTTTTAATCTAATTGTTTGGCATTCTGAATCGTTGAACTTGGGTTTGAAGTGATAGAAGTATGGATTTCTATACTATATGTGTTACTTCGATGCTTACTAGATATCGGATGTGAGTGTTGGTTCTAGAAATTATGATCTCATTTCATTTGGGAGTTAGACATGCTCTAGTTCTTTGACCTCTTCGTAATCTGATCTGTTGAGACTCTTGCAGGTAAGTGCTTTGTCATCAGATCGAATTTCCAGGGAAAGTTTATTGATGTACCCGAATTTGCAAAATATGATTTTGAAGAAAATTTCGATATGTTGTGCATTTTTTGAAATCGATTCACAAATAGGATTTGTAATGAAAATTGTGTACAGTCTAGTTACATGTTAAGCTGTTGGGCTTTTTTCTTTTATGTTTGCTTTTGAGTGGTCCTTTTTATAACTGAATATTTGAGAAAATTTGCATGTTGTCACAGGTTTTTGGAAAGCTTAATGAGCTCAGACGTAGAATACACAGTGGCCATCACTGCATTTTGGGCAATTGAGGCTGTTTATCAAGAGAGCTTTGCCCATTGCCTGAAAGATGGCTCTAAAACTCCAGAAGAACTAAAGGAAACCTGCCAAAGATGGGGCAATGAAGGTTTCAGTCAGTATTGTCATTGCCTTCGAAATATAGCTAATCGTTGTCTACAGAAGGCAACGGATGATGTGCTCTCAAAAGCTGAGGTAGTTGTATTACGTGTTCTTGAGCATGAAGTTGGTTTTTGGAACATGAGTCGTGGGGAGTCCTAAGCGCTTATGTCAGATAGGGAATATTGCATGACATATACCAGTTTGTTTTTCCTCGAGTCTGTTATGTTAGACGCTTTGCTGTGTGGAGTGGGAGAGTGGTACCGTGTTGTTGCTTTCATTAAATACAAGCATATGTATGTATACATAGGTCATGCAAGTTTCTGGAGTATGTAAGTGATATATGTGTAGTCAAGTTCTTGATGTGGAGTGAAAGGCTCTTGAATCTTGATGGCTTTTTTTTCTGATACAGACATGAGATTGCTCTTAGGGACAGCCCATCGAGTCTTTGTTGTTGGTCCTGCATTGGAGAAGATTCTGAATTCATGATTGTGCATTTACCAAGATATGCAAGACAAACTCGTGGTTAACTTTTGACAGAATTTTTCACATATACATCACGTGAGTCGGGGATTAGGACGTAGTTTAGGGATTACGTGT
Organism: Ilex asprella; assembly: GCA_023539305.1. Lineage (NCBI taxonomy): Eukaryota > Viridiplantae > Streptophyta > Magnoliopsida > Aquifoliales > Aquifoliaceae > Ilex > Ilex asprella. The sequence continues at coordinate 1,174,769 of CM042184.1, forward strand.
TGTGCACATGAAGAATTCCGTCACGACAAATTTGTACGGAAGGGTCATATTGACACAAATGGTATAGTTCATGGGTTAAATTGACACAAAATGTAGTTTAGGGACTTGATTGACACAAATTGTATAATTCAAGAGTCAAATAGATAGTTTTTTTTTTTTTCTTTCACATAATGACAGTTTTTATTCATAACCAATTTAATAGTTATGATAAATTAGATCAATAAATTATGTCAGTATATTAGGTCTAAATAACATTATTATAGAGAGATGATACATCATCAAGAGGAACATAATGGAAAAAAAAGAATTAACAATAACAAATCAAGAGAACTCAAGAAAATAGAATAGAACTCCATTAACAAAAGGGCAGAAAGAACATGGGTTCATTGGACACAACCCAATCAGCAATCAACTAGAACTAATACTGAAACCAAAACAACCTACAAGAGGCTATGCTATTTATGTACAGTCACCAATATATGTGGAGTGATAATCATTTTTTTTATAACTCCACATGCAAAATCGTTAATTCAACTTTATAGATGAAACTTTTTCATCAAATCTACCGTTATCATTGAATTGATGGTAGATTCCACCCGACAATAAAATCCGCCTTTAATCTAATGACAACAATATATTTGATCAACAACTTCAAAACGGGGAAATTCCAGCAGAGGTCATCATGGGCAGGCCCTGGACATGAGGCTGCTGCCATGGTTTAAGCCAAAAGTCCTGACCCTGAGCCTGAGGAATGTCCATTGAATAGCCACTTGACTCACACACATACCCTGTAACCATCTCAGCAATCTCCAACCTTTTTCTCAGTTCTTCACGCTGAGCTCTCAAAACCATGTTCTCAGATTCAACAACCGCAAATCGTTCCGAGACTTCATTGATTTTCTGAATGAACCCGTTGCGTTTTATAGTTCCATTCATGATATGGTCATTGAGATCCTTCATGTGCTGCTCTCTCTTCATCCTTGACCGCCTCGCCGATTCACGATTCGATATCATTCTCCTCCGTTTCTTCTCGTCCATCATTGCGTATCTCTCTTCCTCTCCAGAAATCGAGCTGCTACGTTTTCCAGATGACATGTTCTTGAATTTTTCCAAGGGTTTTTGAGGTTTGATTTGTTTATAAACAGATTTCAATGGAATAATCCGATTGATTTGAGATTGAGAAGACCAGAGATTCAAGAGAAAACATAAAACCAATAGAGAAACACTACGGAAAAGGATTGAACAAGTCTAATTCTACGCAGCAGGGTAAAGAAACTCATATCACTAATGAAACAAGCCTAAGATCACAGAAGCCATAGCCAAAAATTCTAAGAGAAGATAAAAGAGAGGTGAAGGGTTGTGAAGATTATCCATGGCTGTATATGTAGGATTATTCTTGTAGAATATCTTGATGCTGGAAGTAATCTTCTCAGAAAGTCAAAGATGGGATGGCAAGTAAGACTTTGTGAAAAACATTGTTGATTGACAGCACACAATAGTTTTCATTAAAAAATGTAAAATTTTTGGATTGGATAAGGAATGCCCATGAAATAATGGATAACGTTATAATTGGTCATTAAAGTATGTGTTTTTGAATGTTGATGATGGTAACCCTTTGACGAGCTTGTTTTTTTTTTTTGTCAAATCATTCGGTGTTCGAAAATTATTTTAGGCTCCGACTAATCCGGATTCGAGCCGGATAGAACCATAAGGGTGGCAAAATTCTCTCTACCGAGCGTAGCTGCATTCACAAGACTCGACCTTAAGACCTTGGTTAAATTAGAACAGTACCTCAACTGATTTAACGTTCGTTGATTTTGACGAGCTTGTTGCGGTCAAACTTTTTTCCTTCTTTTTTTTTCCCTCCTTTATCGTATATTAAATTCAAATTTTAGTAAACAATATGTGGTGTATATGTAGTTTCCATACTTGAACTTTAACCTTATCCATTTGTTTTGGAAGTGGTAGAAGATCATACGTTTTCTCAAATTTTTTTTTAATGTTCAATCATCTTGAGCAATGTTAATTTGATCAAATTTATTAATTTATTTATTGATCTAATTATTTATAATTATTTGATTAACAATAAATTTTAATATTTATTAAAATCCATTGCCAATTCAATAAATAAATTAAATTTAAATAACATTATTATCTTTTGTAAATGCAAGAATATCTAATTGAAGTCATGTGGGTCCTTCCCAAATACAAGAATTAAAAAAATAGTAATGTTATGCTGACCAAAATTAAGGACCAAATAAGGAGCACAAATGACATAACAGTTGTTGATATGACAAGATTAATTGTCATGTCATTTCTTTTTTCCGTTTTTTTGTCTGTGCGTGTTAAGAAAACAGTGAAAACAAAAAGATTTTGCCTCATCTTTCCTTGATTTGGAGAAGACGAAAAGATTTTACTGACATGATAATTAATCTTGTCATATCAACAACTATCATATCATTTGAATTTTTTATTTGGTTCCTAATTTTAGTCAATATAACATTACTATTAAAAAAAAGAGTATGAATACAAATATGTGGTGATTGCCACGTGGATGAATCGGACACAATGTAGCACCCTAAAAATAATTACACAAAAACAAAGGAAACTCTATTGTATCAAAAAAAAATTGATATCGGTATTGCCGGTTATTATTTTGTATGATAAAATTATAATTTTTTTTAAAAAAATTATAATTGTTCAAGAGAAGTCATAATCGATCACAGATATCCATGATTGATCATAAAAATTGCAATATCGATTACAACATTTTATAATCAATCATACCTTTTAAAGTTATAACTTATACCTCGAAATAATTATAATTTAACCTTAAAAAATTATAACTTTTGATATTAATACCCCCTCTGGTATCGTAGAACTCTCCCTAAAACAAAGGTCTACTAACAAAGGCACGTAATTGTATTGATTGGCACACGTGGGGGGAATTGTATAACAGTGGAGTCGTGAAGAAACTTCTTAGCTTTTTTTTTCTTTTTTTACAAAAAAAAGGGCTTAAACATATAAGTTAGCAGCCAAAGACTTCAAAAGTATGATCCTCTAGTCAAAGTTGCTTCATCTTTCTATTTTTTTTTTGCTCCACAATATATTTAAGTTTGTACCGAATATTTTCTTGACTTTTGTATGAATTATCGTAAATCGAATTAATTTAAAAACATATCTCTTAAAAAATAAAAATGATTGTCCTCAAAAGTGCAAAAAGTATCGAACTTGAGATTTTTAACTTGTAAAGAATAGGCTTGATCACTAAACTGCTGATAAGGATTTATCTTTCTACTTGTTAATTCGTTTTTCCTCCTCTTTTCCACCCACCTTTTGTTTGAGTCCAATTTGAATTTGGAGACCAACTTTGAAGATGGATCATCCGTGGGTCACCACATCACGACACATTGAGTTACTAGGTATTGGAAACTCCAATTTGAATTTGGAGACTAAATTTGAAGATGGGTCCTCCGTGGATCACCACAACACGACACATTGAGCTACTAATTATTGAAAACTCAAATTTGAATTTGGAGACCAAATTTGAAGATGGGTCCTCCATGGGTCACCACAGGACACATTGAGCTACTAGTTATTAGTTATTGAAAACTTGGTACAGTTGCTATCTCATTCAGGTTGTATGTAACTTTGTCTTCTTGTGGTTGTGTTATCTTCAACACTAATACAAACAACTAACTAGGCCTCACTTTGTTTGTGAACTTTGATTATCTTAAAGTTGTACAAATAACGAGATCAAAATATTAATTTTTACCAAAGACAAAGTTGAGAGAGCTATTGTGCCTTCTGTCGAACCTTTTTTTTTTTTTTTGTTTAATGGTTAGAAGTATTCAAATTAGTGTATACGCACCTTGGTCAAAAATAAGTCGTCCACATCAGAATTAAGATATTCATGAGAGATAAATCTCTTATGGTTTGATTTCAAAAAATTGTTAAAATTCAAACTCAGAACGTCTGAATTTACAACTTGTCTTTGTTATCACTTGAATTATTCCTTGAAGTTTTCGAACCTATTTTGACCCTTATCTAGCATGTACGAATGAACATGCCTATAAAATATTCAACCTCAATCCTTCAGGGTCAGGTCATGAGTCACAATGCGTTTAAACTGAGTCAGACACTCCTGACCAATGAACCAGAACAAAAAAATATATCCAACCTCCATATTTTTCTAGCATTAAAGCCAGTACTTTACTTTAAATCAAGTCATATGGAGCACAATTAAATGGTTCAACTCGATTTTGAATTGCTCAGACTTGTTTAAATTATTAAATAAAATAAAATAAATTTAATTAGATTCACAAACTAATTTTGTGAAATACGAAGAGAACATTGACGTCATCATTTATGTTTAGGTGCATGCATTAGCATCTTTATTATAAATAATAATATATAAGCATGTTAATCTATTTCAGGTTGGCCGAAATTTGAGTCCACTAGTCATGTATTTCAGCGAGCCAATGAAAAAAGAAGTTGGTGTACTCTTGTTGGCCACTACCACATTTAAAAAAAAAAAATTATCTAATTTATCTCTAAATTATATCAATCAAGTCCTTGAATTACGTTTTATGTCAAATTAACCCCCGAACTATAATATTTATATCAATTAAGTTCTTGAATTACGTTTTATGTCAAGTTAACCCCTGAACTATAATATTTGTGTAAATGAGACTCTTCTATTCAAATTTGTTGTTAAATTGGATACAAAGAAAAAGAGCTGCGTCTAACTTGTGGGTAAAGTGTGTAATAAATTAAATATATTTATTTTAAATTTATAAAAGGTAATTTAGTAGCAAACAAAGTGGCTGTAGTTTAGTGGTAAGAATTCCACGTTGTGGCCGTGGAGACCTGGGCTCGAATCCCAGCAGCCACATTTTTGTCCCTACCTCTTTGGCATTCATCATTACTAGTGACGGTCCTACGGGGAATTTTTACGCACACTCCATTCCATCTCCTTTCTCATCCCCGTCTTTTTTTATTTATTTATTATCATCATAAAAATTTTGGGTATTAAAATAATTTTGAAAAATAATAGTTGGTGAAATGATATTTTTAAAAAAATTTAAATTAATGGCTGATTTTTCATAAAAAATGAAAATAAATGAGGGGTGATTAATTAGTGAGATAGAGAAGTAGTTACATGAGACTAGTGTTAAAATAGATTTATTTGTGTTGTTGGAGGATTAGGTCGACATACTCTTGGTGAATAGTGTATGTGTATTTTATTTTTTTTTATTAAATGTGTTTTTTGTATGTTAATATATGTGTGTATTTTCTAGTATATTAGTGTGTGTATTTTTAGTATATTAATGTGTATATTTTAGTATATTAACGTGTGTTCAGATTAGCAGAATGAATTATCACTTGGTGCATGCTTATAGGGAAGCCAACTGTGTAGCAGACTGTTTGGCAAATAGGGACGTGGTGGATAGAGGCTCTTCTCATTTCTCTTGTTCGATGCAGCTACCTGCTGCTGTGAAATTTATGTTGCTGCAGGACCAGATGAGGCTACCAGTTTTAGGACCAGGAGGATTCTGGTTTTTGATGACAAAGGATAAGCAGGTGCTGAATGGTGTACCTGAAGCAGCTGTTTGTATTGAAGGGGCTGCTGGTATGAGAGATTTGAAGGAACCTTGCTGTAATGCTATTGGCAGTAGGGCATTTTGAAGGATTAAAGCCTAGAGGTTGTGATGTAAATGGGATTGAAAGATTTATTTCCTTCTTTGATTCGTGTAATTTTTTGATTCATTCAATAAAATTCTATTTTTTTAAAAAAAAATATTAAAAATTTTAATTATTTTATGAATTAATAAGTTTAACTCAATTCGTTATAATCTAACTCATTATAACCCATTTATTAAGAAGGTTGAAAATAGCAACCCGTCCATTTGCCCCACCTCTACTTTTTTTTTTTTGCTTGAAAAGAAAGAAAAAGAAAAATCCGCTGCTGGGAAAATTTTCCGCCACCTCTACTGTTGACTTTGTTCCATTGGTTCTTGTCCATCAAAACAAGTCGAATTTTGAATCACCACCTATGGGCAGAG
>CM042184.1:1185938-1209409 GCA_023539305.1 Ilex asprella
CATAATGGTGATAAAATCATCTCAATCAACTCAATATATATATATATTTGCGGGTAACGGGGACGGGGCGGGGGTAAGGGTAAGTCCATCCCCGCCTCCATCCCCGCACGGGTTTATACGGGTATCCCCGTATACGTCCACCGTCCAATACGTATAGTCCATCCCCGGTCCAAACGAAACGGATTTGGACGAATACCCATTTTTTCCCGGTCCATTGACATCCCCATCTAAAGGCGGTGAATGCGAAACAGTGAAACCCGACCCGAACGAGACGCGTTGGATATATCGGTTTGGGTTTTACTTTTTAACAAGGCTTTGCTCCTTTTCAGCTTCTATTTTCCGCCCTTCCATCCACAGTCCTTCGGGCTCATATAATCATTTTTAAAAAAATTATTGAATTTTGAGACTTAATACATGTTATCGGTATACAACATAGTAAACAAATTCATACCTCTTATGAATCTGCAAGGCAGTCAAATTGCATATAGTGCTATAAAGGAGACCCAAAAACAAACAACTTTTATTTGTAGAACAAACTGAAATGGACTTGGAAAATTATTTTTAGTTTGGTATAAAGTTTGACCTTCCCCCTTCAAAATTATAATGTACAGTAGCTTATGATTAGATTACAAGGCTCCGAATTTCTCCGATATTCGGCCTCAAAACCAATTCACAAACCTTTCTCTCAGTACACTCCAAAACCACCACAAATATTGCAGAAATATGATTACGTAGAGCAACATCGATGCCCAGTCTACATATAAAAGACAATTTCCAAGATCAAAAGAGTAAGATGGGAAAAACATAAGCAAAGGAGAATTGGGAAAAGAAAAACTTTTGCAAGTGAATGTTTCAAATTAGCAAATAATTACTCAGCTTGACGGCATCAGAAAGACTAAACAAAGGGGAAGTCTCTTGAGCATAATTTCTCTCCGTGCTTCTAGTGGCACTGTGCAGTATAACCTCTTCAAGAATTGATAGATGCCATTACCAGTTATTCCTGGTTCGTTGGATTAGTGCTTTCACTGTAGAAAGTTCCATTTGTACCACAAGGCTGATTGCTACCTTCACCATAGAATCCATCAGTATCACAAGGCCGAGTGCCATCTATAACCACTGGGCTGATTGCTACCAAGACCGTACAACTCCAACTAAGCCTCCTCCCAACTTTTTTGGGATCAGCTAACAGGAAACCTTTTTTGCCATTGTGCCACCTAGAAGGTATGAGGGCTAATATAACGCATGATAGAAGAAATCACTAGGCTGGACATGATACCAAAAAACTAATTAGAGTCCATGTACAGCCATGTCCGCTGAGGATTTTGGTGGTATCAACGGAGAGTCATCTCCAACCTGCTGTCTATTTTTCCGAAGTGTTATGCAAACTATCAGAACAGTTTTTAGGAGCAGCTGATTTGTTGTCTGTACGGTTTTCCTCCTCTAAACCGCTAATTTGGGAACCCCGCTGTTCATTTTCCGAAGTGTTGTGCAAGCTATCGGAACAGTTCCTAGGAGCAGCTGATTCCTTGTCTCTATGGTTTTCCTCCTCTAAACTGCTACTCTTATCAGAACAGCTTATGGATCCGTTCTCATCGTGATTTCCTTCATCAGACGTCTTGGTCACGTCTGAGGAACGAGGAAAAATATGCACAGCTGCTGCTGTGTTTTTATCGGGTAAAACTGTCTGACTTAAAGTTGAGCGCAAGGCAGCAAATACACTACCTTTTGACTTCATGTTTTTACCTAACCGCTGCTTCTTTATCAGCTCAGGCTCCTCCTTTGAAGCCAACTTCCGTTTCAACTTATTGAAGGACTCTACTGTTCCCTCTTCTTCACCAGAAATATCTGACTGTTTGCTAGGCGGTGGCTTGAAGTCTTCATCATCTTCGTCATCATCATAATCAACGAGTCCACCAGATCTTCAGCAGTACAGTGAAAATCAACACAAAGTATATTATAGATCACCAAAAATGTTGTAAATTGATGCTGTAATAGAGAATATCAAAATACCTTAAAGATGAGTAGCTTGCAGCAGATCCATTGGGTAAAACAGGCTTAGCTTGTACTCTACTGGTATCAGGCAAAGAAACTGATGCTGAATCTTCTTCATCACTATATTTAAGTTTCCAGATTCAGTGGCTATTGGCTGAAAAACAATAGGCAAAGATTTTATTTTAAACAATGAAACACACCTGTTCTCATTGAAGTAATCTTCTTCTTCTTTCTCAAGCGCACGTTCGTCTACTCGTTTTCTAGAATCTATGATATCAATGGCACTTTCTGTTCCCAAGCTGTCAAGGGACTGCAAATGCGCTCATCAAAAACAGATTTCCCAGGCTCACATTGTACGAAAAAGAAATAAGAAACAGATTCAGGATACCTGCTCATATTTAACCTTTAGAGAGTGAATGGAAGACAAATTCTCAAATTTGACCAGCTGATCCCAGAAAGAATCAACCAAATATGTGATTAATATCTTCAAGTTCTCCTGCATGAAACAAACCCAGAAGGGAACAAAATAAAAACATCCAGCTATATCCATCTCACAAGCAAGACAAGGAACGTGTAGCAAGGTATAAGCACCTTCCGGATATGTTCAAAAAGTTCCAAAATAGCAGAGTTCAAAAGATTATAACGATTGCCATTGGCAACAAAAGAATCCACAACTGGTCTCAAAAGGTTGTTCTTCACAACATGATTCATTAGATGCTCATCCTGCAAAACGTCATAGAAAGTTACCTAAATCAAGCATAAAATGCAAGAAAAGATACTCCAAATAGATACCTGATCCAGGAAGAAAAAAGGAGGAAAAAAAAGCCCCCCTAGATTTATGGGTATGCAACCTATGCTAATAAAACTTTAGAACAAGGTAAGGAAGTGCGCAACTACTACAACTAGCCATAGATGGCAGTTACAACTGTTTCACCTGGTGATTGGTCACCAATTTGCCCATCATATTTTCTAATTAGTGTTGTTTCTTAGGAAAACAATTAATTCCTCGTACTTTAAAATGTCCATTGTTCTGTAAACAAATAAGTCAAGAGTACAATTGCAGCACAAATCAATATGTGATTGTTTGTCTATCATGCAAACTTGAATTCTAATTATGCCAATACACCAATTTCTCTCTCCAATGATCAAATAGAACCACATACACTGCGGGCAATAAGAGTTCGGATGAATCGAATTGCAGCAAGTACAAGGTACTTTTCCCTTCTACAAGTCAGAAATAAGACTTTATCTACCAAATTATTGAGCACAAAACTGCCCCTGCAAACCCAAAAAGAAAAACGCATTTAAACATCAAATTCTAGGTGGAACATATTAAAATCAAATAAACATACAAGCACCCCATAAATTACTTTATTCTGTATGGATGGTGCAAAACACAAAAGCACAGGAGATCACATATGTTCAGAAGTATTTCAGGCTTCGCACTGGTATGACTCTCAATGCCCCCATCAGAGCCTGAAGATTTACAAACCGCTTGAGCAGCACCATTAGGAGGGCATGATGATGTTATAACATCAATTAATTGACCCAAGTGCTTCTCATAGAAAACATCAACAATTGTATCTCTCTGCAATGACATTAAAAGGGATCAAAAACATAAGATATCTTAATGATTCCTAGAGAACTACAATTAGGACCACAAAATATCAAAATAATTCAATCTTACTTCACACTTTACCATTAGTTTTCTACAACAATCTAGCAGTAAGTATATAAATACAAACAAGAAATCAAAATGATATATAAGTCTGCCACTCTGCATAAACTAACCAAAATAAATTGATTCAAAATGCACAAATAGCACAAAACATGGCTCTAGAAGTAGTAAAATAATCAATGGGTAGTTAGCCATCTACAGCACCAATGAATTGTATAGAGAACAGAAAGATGACAACTTAGAGGGGAAATAAATAGGTCTTCACAACATCTAAAAAGAATCAGTTTTTTAAGCGGATTAATTGATGATATGACTCCATAATCATGCCAAACATACTTTAAAGTGGAGATCGATTCATCACTGAAGTAGTCACCAATTTCAAATTTTTGTTTTCATGTGATGTTTAGTATATGTACATGTATAGATAGAGTGGAGAAGCAGCTTTAATTTTAGTTTATGATTCCTTCAAGACTTAATTAGCTTTTGGGGAACAAAACACAAGAAGTAACTAGAAGTGCAATCAGTAGGTATACGATTCGCAGCCCACATAAAAAAAGAGGCAAGATTGTTTTACCTCGGGGAAGAATTAAATAAAGGAAAAAAAGGACTTGTAAACATCCGGCCTACCCTACCAAACAAGGAAAAACTACTTTTTATTTAAAATATTGAGCAAGTTGTGCTTAAAGTTGAGCAGGAACCAAAAACATTAGTGTTCATTATTCAAGCAAAGAAGATCAATAGAATGAAAACTAGAACACCTAAAAATGGGAGAGCTCATGCAGTTCAAAATGACAAGTGCTTTCTCACAGAGTGGCCCCCCTTCCGCTAGATAAATAAATTAAAAAAGCTTCAAAAAAGAAGTAATCAAATTGACCATGATATGTACCAAATCATTTCACTTTTCTGGCAGTAATCTTTTTTCACTAATATAAAATGCCAAATTTACATGAAATACAATAAATGAACCCTCTAGAGCTCACGGAAAATTCAACCTAGATACCATAAAGAGGTGTATAACTCTTTTATCTTAAAACGATAATTTACTTGAAGCAAAGAAAATCATCAATTCCAGAGCCCAAGTCACCCAATTGGTACAGTAATTGGTAGGACCCAATACATATTTATAATTTCAGGGCAAACAAATCCAGATCTGAAGTCCAAATCCAACATATGACATAAGAACAAAATAATGCCTCAAACAAAATGTTTTGTGCAGTAAACACTACACAGTACTTCAATGCATCACTAGGCATAAAACGATCAACATATTAGGGTACCTAGAATGAATTCTATTCATTTGGATCCATTAATAATAAATCATAGTATCTTAAAAGAATATATCAAGCTGTAAATTTTGATATTCCATGTCCTTGCAAAAAATATTTACTTTCTTATAGTCCTTTCCTCTTTCCCTCCCTGCCTCCCAGTTAAAAAGCTTCTCTCACCAAGATACCTCTCCCTTACACACACACACACACACACACACATGCACATGCACATGCACAAAATCCAGAGTCTATGAGACCATTGAACATATATTATTTGAATGTGAGTGGACTTTGCGAGTTTGGTTTGGAATGAACATCTCTTTCGGGTGGGAGAAGTCTACTTTCCTCTCAATCTTACAACGAACTTCATGGATTGTGGAGCATACTGCTGATTCTCAGAATCGACTGGAGGTGTTGGGGAATATCGCTTCGGTGGGCTGGATCATATGGAAGGCCATGAATCATCATACTTTTGGCAATGAAAAAGTGAATGCCTTCAAGGCGGTTCTTCAAGCAAAATCCCTGTGGAATGACCTTCTCCGTCTCTCCCAGGCCTCTAAGCCTTGCTCTGATATTTCTCCGCATTCTGAATCTGCTGCTTCTTCACCTTCTTCTGACTGCATGATCTTTTGTGATGGTTCTTTTGATCCCAAATTATCTATGGCCGCTTGTGGAGTGGTGGTTTGCAAAAAGGATGGATCCCTGGTGGCAGGCACTGCTTTTTCTTTCCCTGCGATCTCTCCCCTGTGTGCTGAGGCTGAGGCTGTTCGGCAAGCGTGTCTTCTTGCTGATTCTATGCTGCTCTCCAACATTTCTATCATGAATGACTGTCTTTCCCTAATTAAACTATGTTCTACTGAATGTGTTCCTCCTTGGGAGGTTTCTATTTTTTTGAAGGATATTAGATCTGTTTCTAGGGGACTTAACCTTAGATTTTTACACAAGCCACGAGCCTGTAATAGGGCTGCTCATTGGGTGGCAGCTTCTTTGCTAACCAGTTCACTCCCGTTGAACTGGTTAGGCTCCCCCCCTCCTGAGTTAAAGGCTTTCATTGTATCTGACTGTAACCAAAACTTCCCTACCTCATAGACTGCATCTTTTTAATGTTGATCAAAAAAAATAAAAGATCAAAAAAATGAGAAGAAAAAAAATGAAGAGAGACCTACTAGTGATGAATAAGATGTTCTTCAATTCATTTACTATAATGGACACTTATTGTGTGATGTCCATAATATCCAAACCTGTAAGGGGTAGACCAATCAGACAGCTCCTCATAATGGACTACCTATTTTTACATACATAATATGATATTCAAGTTGACAACTATGCTTTATTATGCCTCTGAATAAGCCTTCAAAAACTGAACTTCAACTCTCGTTATAAACCCAATCATTGAGCTCACTTCCATTTAAATCAGATATACTCCAACAAACCCCCGCTTAGGTTGCTGCCAACCCCAGTTTCACAGCATAACTAAAATACGAAAAATATATATATATATATATATCCTAATCCTTGATGTGAAAATAGTAACCGTGCCAGCAACTCGCACGCACAAAACAACAGTAAAGGAAACATCAAAATTTCTATAGGAATTTCAGTTACCAGTTAAGAGAGTTAATCATGCAAAACTAATAAACAATGCACCTGGGATCCTGCTGTAAATGAATCCAAAAGACTTCGAAGAATTTCAAGAAATTGGCAATGCATATCATCCCCAAAATCTGTTATCATACCTTTTACCTGCAATTGCACAATCACAATATCATTTACTGCTTTCGAATGTAGAGGAAATAGAAAAAAAAAACCACCTAAACTAATCCAAAACCCAACCAACTCAAGTCATTTTAAAATTGAAGACCAATAATCAGTAGTCAGTAGCAATAAATATCTAAATAAGCCCACAAAGTTAAGATATCTAATAAAAATACAAGTTACAAGGATATGAAAAAAAAAACAGTTTAGTGCACCAGACTCCCGCCATAGAAAGGGTTAGATATATGCAACCTTACCACCATATGTGAAGAGGATATTTCTTTTACTCAAACCACATACTATAAGAAAACAAAAAAACACACTACATATGGGTGCATAGGCGCACATCACAGGAAAAAGAGCCATAATATTTACTCTAAACATACTAACAGAACATGCATTTTTGGAGTAACCTATGATGAAAAATAAGCTTCACCTAATCAACAATTGATATTGGAACACTAGACAAGATGACAGAAATACCACATGTAAAAAGATGAAATGCTGTTATTGTCTGCAATAATCCTGGCGCTGCTATAAAGTGGACACCCAAAGCTCAATTAAATTTCATCCTCAATAATAACAATATTAAGGGTAACAGTAACAATAGTAATAATAATAATAATATTATACAATTTGGCAAGCATATGGCTATTCACAATCTCATGCGACCCCCGTCTTTTTGGGGAATAATTATCATCAAAATCTACCAACTGGGGCTGAAACGTTGCACCAGCATAGTAGAGCATCGAAAAACCTAGTGAGTCCAGAGAACTACAACCGCCAAAGAAATCAGAGGACCCCAATCATCCAAAAGATAAAAGAATTCAATAAGACATCTTTGAGGACATTGGCAACTCCAACCCTTCAAAATCCATTCTATTGGCTCTTTCCAAATAGTCCACAAGCTATCCAAAAAAAAAAACCTTCTTCATAAAACAACCACATTGCACACTCCTAATTGCCCTTCCACTGACCATTAAAGCACTACAATTGAAAGACAGGTTATTAACACTCTCTTCTGTGCATGTGCACTCAGCATCACCTCATCCCCTCCCCCGATTCTTTTGCAATCCTTTCCCTAGCTAAAACAACTTCTTCTCGTTATATGATGTCTGGTATCATTGTTTTGTTTTCCCAAACTTCTTCTGTCATATATGATGTCTGGTATCATTGCTATTTTTTTTCCCAGATAGAAATACATTGGAGCTCATAAAGTGGCTAAGACCTCCGTTCTAATAAGTGTTGCAGTGCTGCAAGATGGAGACAGTATGCTGTATTTTGTAGCAGTTTCACAATGATAAAAGCAGATGGGGAGAACCCTGAAGGATGGAAGGTTTAGGTGAAATCTGGTTAGATACATAGGAGGGAGGGGAGATATATATCCTTAGAAGTTAGAAGAGTCAATATGATAATCGTAGACAAGGATGGAAACCCCTTATTGATCAACAGAGGAGCAACATCAAAGGACAGCAACAGGACAGAGGAAAAGATACAGGGATAAGATATTCCACTAGAGCTAGTAACAAATAAGACGCTAATTTTAGAATCCAAAAGACCATTTTTAAGACTGTTTGTCCCACATCCATGTTTTGCTGAGTTGAAACATCTTAATGGTGCATTTGTGTTCCCTTGAACTTCTGTGAATATGCTTGTCACATCCCTACTTACGTCCTTCTAGGATCAGTTTGGTGGCAGAGGTGGGAATGGGGGCTTGAGGAGAGGGCAGCAGGGATTATGCACACCATACGAAGTTCCACTTGGAAGATTGAAAATTAATTCACTATGCTCTTTATGTAGAATCTGTTTGATATTCGATCCAATAAAATAGAATTTATTCTTTGTTATAGAAAACATTATAGAATTTCTAATCTTACCTTCATTCTTATCAGCTTAAATGGGTACACCCAATCAAAAATTGATAGACGCGCTATCTTGAAACAAATAATCTATATGAAAAAAGGTCCAATGAGTTATGTACCAGGAGTCCAAGAAGAGGAACACCTTCTGGCCGAGTGACATAAGAACGCAGAAGATTTGGGTCCTGGTTGAGGAAAAGAACAAGGATGTCTGTCCTGCATCCATTACAATCGCATACCATAAGGACCATATCATTATGCCACCAACGCAAAGGGAAAAGAGGTGGTAGAGGCAATAAATCACAGCAAAATAAACAGACTACATATCACAACGTGACAATCTGATTCATTACCCAGTTAACACAAGCTTTTTATCTTGACTCTGCAAAATTTCAGTAATGACGCCAAAGATGCCCTCACTCACGAGATCCCTACAGGCATAAAAAAAAATTCCTTTTATTAAAATACAAAAGTGAAATCATAAATACGAAACATATAAGAAATAAAGCAGTCCGTACACCAATTTTTTTTCTATAGACAAGTCAAGTTCAAACTAAAACTTATAATGTGTGTGATGCATACCTAAATAGCCGGGGTTGCTGGACCATCTGCAAGCTCTTGCTTAGACAACAAAACTCGTGCAAAAAATGTACCTAGTTTCATTTTAAAACAAACAAACCAATAACAGATTCAATCGATGAATAGGCATATTATAAGAAAAATTGGCAACCAGCAGGCAATAAAAAAGGAACAAAAAGGAAGACTGCAACTGGCAGCCACAATCAAAGGAGCTTCACAAGAGAATGCTTTAGAAGATGGTAACCATGCACAGATGCCTAGCTCAAGACAGCTGTAACTTCTATAGGCGGAAGGAATTTACCCTAGATGCAGGTGCGATGGTGACAGGGAAAGAACTTGTCAACGATGGCGACAATAGTAGAAGTCTGTTTGACAATTCAGTTGCAGTGTCAGGAGGATTTTTGGCATTCTTTACTTGGTCATTGACTTTTTAATTTCATATCCAAAAGATTATCTTTAAAAAGGTTTGCACATAGGATGAAGACATATGGCATTGCCATTGGACATCAGAATCAGAAAGATTAATTTGTCTCTTTATTGAAGAACCAAAAAGCAAAAACTAAAAGAAGGAACCATATTAACTTTCAGAGAAACAAAAAGGAAAAGTAATCAGATTAAAAGCATATAAGTTTAAATTACAAGTGCAGAACATATATAGGGTGAGAGAAGGGGAGGGGATGATAGTAGCGGATATCAATGCTGACTTAGATTTTGGAGCACAGGTTGACTAGTGATTAATGATAAACTTGGATGGTGAGCTCGGAGGAGATGGTGACTTCATGGCCACAAATGCTGGTGGCAGATGCAAATGAAAAAACTGGTTACAGAACCTTGTGTATGGACAGGATAATTGTGACAACATGGCAAGAAATGCTTATGTAATGGTGGCAGAGGATCTTCATCTGGAGATCGCTATGGCAACTGTGGACATAGACATAGCTGTACTGGAATTAGGGATGTCTCCAGCACTGGAAAAGGTCCAGTAAAGCCACTATCATCTATCATCAGTGGACCATAATGCTCCCTCCCTACTGGTTAGGTGTGCTGACAGTAGGGCTCCTGAACCTCTTCCACTGGGCCCCAAATTGGAGCCACCCCCGAACCATGGAAAGGGATTAAGACATGGAAGTGTGGAGGGTGACTATGTGTGGTCAATGGGAGCTGCAACAATGAAGATTGGACAAGTCCCTTCTCTTTGTCTTTGCTGGTTCATGGCCCCTTCTAAGCTCTATGTTTCAAACTGGGAGTAAACCTGACAGTCTATCATTGTGGACAGTTTTGCATCTGATGAAAGTAAGGTGGTCATCACATTAAAAAGCACATTAGCAAACATTTAGTCATGTGGGTTATCCTGATTCCTGAATTGACCATTCTGCGACTAAGACACAGAGACATGGAGACCATGGTATCCAACACAACAACCACCAAAATTCCAGAAACAGGCGACACGGCCATTATATATGTATGCACATCTGTATAACCCATACAACCCTCCATTTTATATTATTTGCTCTAGCTAGATATGTTGCAGTAGGAAAAACAAAATCCTTTGAACTAGTCAAATTTTGTGGTTAGCATGACCAAATCTATTGGTTAACAAACACTTACAGGAGAGAGGTCAATTTTGCAATAACTTACACTAATAAAGAGTCTAAGAAGCATGCATACACAAGGGTTGTTTAGAGGTACACAAAAATTTCCCAATCCTTAAAAAAGGGAATGCCGGAAGCCTATCTCATCCATTTATAGATGTTTTGACCATTTAATAGTAAATAAAAGTCACTTAACCTCGCGGAGATGTAGTCTTGCGCTTGACAGTCTAAAACAGACCTTGTATAACATGGTGACACAGCCTTTTTTGTTTTGTCAGTAACAAAAAATAAAACCCAATATGATGCACAGTAGTTAAGAATGCAGCTGCATCCACCCAAACATAATCCTGCAGCTAAGGCTAATAACATCTTATTCACATGTGGATATCTGAGCATCCATCATTGTGTGAGCTGCTAGAATGAATAAAACCATGGATCAGCCCTTTGTAAAACACATCAGATTTCTCAAAAAAAAAAATGAAGGCTAAACCAAAAACAGTATCACAAGTTGTTTACTGAGAAAACATAACTAGCAATCATATTAATGTAAGTATGTCAGTATCTATAATTGGTACCAGCAAATGCTATTTCATGTAGGAGGATGATTCTGACTGGGTCCTCAGAATCAAAAATTGAAATAGATGTCCATTTCTCCAATAAATCAACACCATAGCATCAAAATGAAAACATCCTGACCGAAGGATGAGAAATGTCCTCTAGATTGCAAACTAACAAGAAAATCCAATGACACTGTAGCGGACACCGAAAAAGTCAAGAATGAACATTTACCAAATTTTTCTTCGACTCTGCACCAATCGTAGATGATTTCAACCTTGCAAACAATTCCTGAAGGAACGTGCTGTCATCTTTTAACAAAGAAACAACCTAAATCATAATAAATAATCAGCGACGGAAAAGACAAGCCTTGGGTTAGACAAGTGAGCAACTGAATTGAAAATCTTACACTTGCATTATTTGAATATATTATGGAATTGAGATTTGCAACTGTGGCCTCATCCATTACTCTGGGCAAAACAACATCCTGACAGAGGTGACAAAAGGAAAATCCATCACAAACACAAGCAAGTACTCTACCAGTCTGCATTCAAGGTCATTACCTTCAGATAACTAACTCTGTATGTCTGGTGTATCTTCGAGAGGACTACAGGATTTTTAATGGGTATAGCCTGTAAACACGCACATAACCAGCCAATGAATAAATCAAACAGAGGAGCGAAAATTGAACAACAAACAACAAACTTTCCTCCACTTTGCCGTACCGCAACAATAATGCTTACCTCCTTAAATACCACATGTTCTTTTAGAATAATGCGATGATGAATATGAGGTACCTCAGGATCATCTGCATTTCAATTAGAGGTAAATCGTAATTAATATGCCAGAAAATCACGGGGAAAAAGGATCAGAAGATCTCGGGCAAAAATTTCAGCCATAACACCAGTGATGCTGCAAAGACACTAATGAACAAAAAAATATAAGACTGGAAATTTTGTATATGATAAAAAAATGTTGGTTTGACTAGAAGCTTGCTGAGGCACTAAAATCATGAACAACAAGGAGATTGAAAATCACAAAGCACAGTTCCATATGCATGTTCCAATAAAACAACAACCACAACAACATGCACTCACTGGATACAGATTTATTGACGGATAGCTTGCAAAAGATCCTAAATAAGGTAGGGGGGAAAGGGGGGGGCCAACCACATTGCCCAGGTTTGGCTTTTTGTATATGTACGTAGAACAACAAGGCAGAACAAATATACGGGCATGAGTTGGGCACAAGAATATGCGTGTTAGCACATGATGCAGTAGAAGAAGGGGAATATGCTTGTTAACACATCAGGCGGTAGAAGAAGGAAAGGAAGAGAAAGACAAAATGGTAGATTGCAGCTGAGAAACTAGGGTTTGTCAGATGCTGAAGTCTCCCATTCCACCAGAGGTCAAACTCCAGTACCACCAATGTTTGGAATAGAGAGTCCAATTGAAGAGCATATGGACAGCATCAAATAGGGAATTCATTGAAAAAAACAGGAAACTTCCTGTTCATGGATTCTTGAACAGAAAATTGGGTTCTATGACTAAACCCCTTTTTATCTCAATGGAGCATCCTACATTCTATTTTGGGCCCCAAATTTTCTGGACATCATTTACATTACATTTTATTCTATCAAAGCAGACCCTCACACAAGTTAACTGTGTCCATCTATACCACATGCCAACAGCTGCATCAAACATTTGCACCTACTATGGCTGAGAACCCCTATCCAATTATTTTAGGGTTATGTGGGTTTCAAAGCTAAGAGGCATATCTGGACAAACGAGAAACATCTGAATCTCACAAAGGGGCTCAGAATAATAAGATAAGAAGCAATGATGATTATATAATCCACCTAAATGTCACAAGCATAAAAAATAGGTTAGTAGTAAGTGGTAACCTTTAGGAGAAGGAAAGGGAGATGGAGACGAAGACAGAGAAAGAGGGAGAGTGTAAATATTAACTACCAAACTTTGAAATTAATTAAGTAATCTGTATTATGCACATTGAAATGACTTCCCCGGCAGGCACTGCAGATAATCAGACAAGGTGCACAGTAATGTATGGGAACTAAAGCTATTAAAACAAGCTCAAAATCACAATTGTCAGATATAAACATCCAAGCATTTAAACCCAATTATACCAACGGGTGTAACTCAAAATAGATTTTTCAGACGCAAAATGTAAACAACTTACATTCAAGGCATCCAATAACATCAAGAATCAATTCATCCCCAAATATTTTCTCAAAGATCTGAGAACTATTGAGAAAAACTGCGGGTAAGCAAACGCTCAGATCAATCAGACCTAAAAAATGTACGCAGATACACAGCATACATTATTTACTAAATATTTAGCTAGAACAAAAAGTTAGGGTACAAACTGATGCCTCTGACTATTTTGAAAATCGTGTGAAGACCATCAATATTTTCCAAATCTTCCAAGATCCTAAACAGCTCCATTAGCTTCTGGAAAAAATCTTGCTGCATGAATACTAAATTGTTATTACAAAGACACAGTGATTATTCTTACAAGTAACAAGGCCATGAAATAGTCATTGTCATGAGAACCATAGAAACGAAAAACAAACCCATACATAAATAATGAAAAGACAGAATAGGCCAAACACTGAAAGTTTACAATCTAAGACAGAAGAAAACCAAGGACTTCATTTTCAGCCATTACTTCACTCTTTAGAAAATTAATACAAGAGACAATTTTCAGACCCCTTTTCACATAAAAAGTGCTTATGTCTATATCATCAAACAAATTTACCATATTTGCAGCCCAAGGTATAGCAAACATCATTTTGCCTTAAGAATTTAAAATGAACACTTGCTGATGGGGTGCATTATATAGGTGGCTGTCTTGATGAGCAATTTACTTACATGCAATGGCTAAGGAAATATCTAACACCAAAGATAATAATAATCTAGTCTGTAGTTGCCTAAAGCATCTTAGATCACTCACACTTTAGTTGTTTTCAAAGCAATACATTTCGGGACTTTCCCAACACCAAACTGACACAACCTGAATGGATTAAACAATGATAAAGTCAGTTGGACCCCAATACCCAGATCTGTTTGTTGCCAAACTTTTTTTGGGAGGGTTTTTTTTTTCTTTTTGGGGGGGGGGGGGGGTGGGGGGACATGCAGTGAAATAAAAGAAGAACTAAGACCAAAAACTATGAGCTTGACCCAATTCAGACCAAGGTAAAGATGAAGAAAAATAAATAACAATTACACCACTTACAGAATCTTTCAATGGGTCAATCAAAGTGCAGTAAGCATTAAAAACAAAACTACTGTAACATCAATCTATACACTAACTTTTTTGCACTACATATCCATGAAACTGTAATACAACCAACTACACCATCAATTTTCCAAACAGAACACACTCCAATTGCAATCATTCACTGGTCCTCATGTACAGTGATTCACTACTAGTGTGATTGAGAAATTGAATCTCTAGTTACAACCTGAATTCATTCTGGCATGTGTGAGGCTACCGCACAGGTGACTTGGCAAACAGTAAGGCCACCACCTCGGCTCCCCGAGGCAACTATTACCATCTCATATTTGACTCATGTAATACGAAATTCAATGCGTTAGAACTTTAAGACCCAAAAAATTATTGAAGCTTTCAGATGTTGGAAATCAGATTCATCATTCTGAAAAGCATGTTAGCAACGTAACACCTAAAGGCAGGGTAAAACCATCTCCAACAATGTATATTTTGTATTAGGATGGGCACACTAGTGTAATAAATATACTTGAATACAAAATTGTCAAGAAAGAAATATTCCCGGCCATGACAGTGCTGCATGATAGGTGAAAAAATTATAATCTACATGAATACAGAAAAGACTGAACAAAGCTCACATCACGCAGTATGAGTTCTGTCACATGCAACTGATCAGCAATCCCACCCTCAGCCACAGTCTGCAAGACCAAACGAAATATGTGTGCCCACATCGAAATAAAAAGACAAGCGAAATGAAAAAATCAAAACCTCAATGGTAAGGAAATGAGGTATCATCATGAGGGAGCACCAACATGATATTATCAAACACATACAACAATTTCTCCAACTATATCTGCCAGCAAGACAACAGGAAGAAATTAACTTCATACCGCCAATCAATCAAAATCCATATTACCAAAAATTGAAAGAAATAGCATTGATACTTTCTAGAATATTAAGAACAGGAGTGAGGTCCTTAAAGGTCACCCAATATTTAACACTGCACACTAGATATCTGTTTAATTCTTCCCAATGTTAATCAAGATTAACAAACTAAGAAAGAAAGTTATAAAAAGGTATAATGGAAGACTTCTCACACAAGAGAGCGAGGCTATAAACTGGAAGAAGAGGAAGGCACGCAATGACAGAAAGCCATCTGAAAACAATAAATCCATGATAGCATTGCCCCCCCCCCCTTTCCTTTCAGCGATGCTCACCCTTTTTCTCCGAAATAACAGCAGCAGCAGTAACAAAGAATAATAACAACAATGAAAAAGATTGAAATTAAAACAGTGAAGCAATGGTCTGTCCACAATTTTCACTGTCAGTTCCCATGAGGTGCTATTGAAGATCATATTACCTTCGATATGAGCATTTCTCTTTGAAACATGATCATCTCGACGGGGAGCAGTAAAGATATGTAGTAATACAGACCTCAAATGCCAATCAAATCTCTAACACCAATAACTTGAAAGTTGACTAGTTTATAGATGAGACCCCTATTTCTCATCAGAAGAGAGACGGCAAACTACAGAGAGTAAAATTAGATCATACCATCATAACAACTTTAGATGTTGATAAGGACAAAAAAAATTGTCAAGGATACAAGTCTACTTAAATTCCTGATAATATTGATAAGAAACAGATACTATACAGATTCCTTAGAAATGTCAACCATCAAGATCTACCAGCAGAAGCAGGCTAGTTCCCCAGTAAGCACTAAACTTTTATGTACTTACGAAGATACAAACCCATCATTGAAGAAATTGGAGAAGAAGAAAAAGGCAAGCTGAAGGAAAACTTCTCTAGGGGATTTCCAGATAAACTACTAATTAATACCATTAGTTCCAATCACATTCATGTGCCTATCTTACTACTTAATAGTTACCGGAGAGACCACATGTATAGACATTATAGTTATCGGATATGCCACATGTATAGTTATCAGATATGCCGGACATTTATAAATATCAAAAACCCTTCTAATACAGAAAACAAAAACTTAACATCCCTTTATTATCTAATTCCGATTGAAGTGTTATCCCTTATGTCCAGCAGCTTATATGAATTGTACACTAAAAGAGGGACGACAACAATCATAAAGCGATTAGAGCCAAGAGATTGAATACAACCAGGATCCATCATGCCCGAAGGACAATGAGGACCAAGGGGGAAAAACAAAGAAAAAATTATAAATATTTTAAGCAAATAATACCTTCAAGATTAAAGGAAGTGTAGATAGCTCAACTGTGGGCAACTCCCCCAACTCACTGTTGACACTATGATATGTCTCATCTGATGTAAGGACAAAAAGAAATATTAACTATCCATGGCATCCTGAGAAAAGGTACTTGAAATACCATACAAACTCTTAGAATGACAATTTTCTATATGGATGATATAAGGATTCAGGCCAATTTTATGCAACACGTGTCAACCTTTCCATGTAGACAGACTGTAGGCAAGGGTTTACTTCTTCCAGGAAAGACGTCTTCTAGTCCTTCGAAAATAAGTTCCTTGGGAAGACCAGAGTAATAAATGCAATTTAACCTTAAATGGTTTTATGCGGATGATATTATAGGTCCAAAATATGTGGCCTTTGCCAAGAAGTTGAATTGGGAGACCATTCATCCCATCTTCCCTATGAATCACAATTTTCAAGACCAATATTCATTATCCCCATTTGGAAACTTGCAGACCTTGATTTTGGACCCTAATAAACTAATCAAAACCCATTAATAAAGACCCAATTACCAATCTAAATTCAAAATGAAACCATTTGATCATCCTACCAACCTTGTCTACTACACATGAACTTACCACAATCCACTTGACTCCCATGAAGTATAACACAGTGCTAAAAAATTTTGAAGCTACAAGTAACATATGAGTGTAAAACAAACACTCAGTCAGCAGCCGATTCCTCCTTAAAGCCAATCAAATCAAAAAAAAAATTCTCTTTTTATGCTTTTTTCTTTAGCTTCTTATGAGTTGCATCTGATCATTTCTTTCCAGGTGTTACATGAGTATGTGTATGCATGGGTGTGTCTTCATGGTTCAATACGTACCATCATCTTCCTTTTCCCTTTTAGCTAACTTTGAACTAAAAACCTCAGATAAACAAAAACTGCCTTAGGGGTGGTAATCCTGTAGGGTTGAGTTGGTTCGTATCATACCTTAAAATGAAATTCTAAGAAATGGTCAACCTAAACACGACACAATTACATAATCATGCCAAAATATCTTACCCTCACACGGCTGCATATTCCACGTGGTGAAGCAAGAATCCATGCAACCCATTAAATAGACAGGTCATATCAGATTAGATACATGGATTAGTAGTGTTATGCGAGTTACACTCCCGGGTTGAAATAAAATAATAAAAACACCACGTCACAAACGGCTCTATGGATCATATTTGCACCAATGGTCATAATTGTGTTTGTCACATAAATGGGTTAAGGACTTTGTGCAAAAAACTTGAAAAAATATTTGTGTTAACCCATTTATCACAGGAACGCAATTATCCGCAGCTAAAACCCGCTAAATACGTGTCCGGTTTGAACCATGTTCATATGCCCCCAAGCAAGTTCAAAACCATTTAGATCGGTAAGGAATAACAGGAGGTCATTCCTTCAAGTGTAGTGGTAAATTATCGAACAGCCAATGAAACTAGATCAGGAATGACTAACGTTAAAAAGGTCCAATAAACTGTACTTCAACATAAGTGATTTCTAATTTTGGAACAACCAAATCTCACTCCTCAAACTATCCACGAATGGATAGGCGAAGAGGTGCATGCGAAGCAGATAGGAAGGTACTGAATCTCATGCAAGACACAACTAAAGGCACCTCATGGTGCTGCCAAGGGACTAACAAACCAACTTCGTAGTTGAGAAATGGTGAGCCAAGCCTTACAAATCATGGAATCTGGGTTCCAGGCTGAATGGAGCATACATATGGCACCTCCAGAATTTTAAGTTTTCTGTTAGAATCAGTTGCAATCACTATTAAGTATTATTCAGATATCTATCTCTACATTTTAAGATCAAAGTCACCAATATCGATGATTCAAATCCAAACTGTATGAGGTATCATGTGAGTAGGTCAAAGGAAGACAAGTTATATTATAAACCAACTTAGAAGGTCAAAATGCTTGACCTGACTTGCCTGCGAACTCAGATATAATGATTTCGCCTTCATTAAGCAATAGCAAGCTTCAAATCTTACAGAGGCAGGGAATTCAATAGGACCATACTTGTTTTTCCAAAGGGGAAGAATGATTATTACAAACACTTACTGTTAAGAGTACTGAAATGCATATTCCTCTGCACACGGCAAATGTGGTCCCTACATGACAACAAAATATGCCCTTAGTTTACAAATCATAAGTCGGCAAAATGAAAAGCCTAGACGATTACATAACGCGTACCATATGTAAGAGCAGCCAGTAGTCTCTTGAAAGCTAAGAGCTAGTTCAGCTGAATACTCTGGATCTCTCCAAGCTATAATTGTATCTAATGACAAGAAATACATTCAGCCAACATGCTGGGAGAAATAAAATATTATTTATCATACACTTAGAAAATAAAAAAGAACACCATCTTGCTTCCGGTAAATATCATCTGAGCTGATTCGGTGCAAAAGTAACGTTTCATTGTCTTCTTCATCGTTAACAAACAAACCTAGTTCTTCAGATCCCTGCAGGACAGTATTTATTCAGTTAAAATTCAAGGCGACTGTTAAATAAGAATTTATATAGAAACAGTTGAAAAATTACAAATAACAGTGTTGAACAAACATAATCCCCGAAACAGTCACACCTCCAAGTAATCAACAGTGGCATGCCCAGTTCCTTGGTCATCCCACTTCCCATCATCATTCAGTCGATAGACCTTAACACGCTGAAATTCAAAAATGAAAAAGGACAAAATAAGCACTTTTGCTGGTCATGAAGTCCAAGGTATGCATAGAATTGAAGAAGTGGCATCAATATCAAACACCCCCACCAATCAGTACAGATATCGAATGATGACATACACCAAGTAGAGTGCATATAGGACACGCTCATACTTCATTAACTTACTATTGGAGAGATATAGAATGATGAACCGCCCCATGTATATTGCATACACGAATGCACACGCTTCATTAATTGATAATTGGAAAAGTCCCCCAAAAAAATCTTTCCAACCAAGCTTATTGAGTTCATTACTGAAAACAAGTAATTATTACAAACATCAAAATGCAAACAAGAAGTTTCTACCTGTACCACAAGTCCCCACCACCCTAGTTTCTAGGACACAACAACACGGCATCCCAAGGTCCCAATGTTATAAGGTTAGTAGTTTGAGCCAGCCAACTGGCTGAATAAAGCTAAGTCTAAGCATGTTCCATAAGATGTGCTGCTAGAAAAAAAAATATATGTATAAAGACGTGTAAAATTAAAATTGAAAATAGTAGAACAAAATGTCAAAAGGGAGAAAACATGGATACGAAATCCAGGCAAGCAAACTACCAGAAGCAATACAAAAAAAGCAATAAAAACAAATAAACAAACATACCCAAAATCCTAACACAGTATCAGACATATTACAGCCATGACACACCAAGTTCAAAACCTTTGGGGAGAATAAGTCTAGTTCAAGGTCTTATGGGAGAATTTGTGCATGCATAAGTGTGCCTGCATATGCTGATGTAGGCAAGCGTATTAATGATTTCAAAATCAAGAAGAAACATCAGAAAAAGCCAGGAAAATATGTCAAAATTGTTCCTAGACTTGGAGAATGATGATACAAATACAAAGTTATATAGAAATTTTCCCAATATATTTCTCCCTATGAACTGAACTGAATGTGCTGGGCGGAAATGGATGTTTGTACTCCACAGTGGTCCTTAAATTACAAAATTGAAGACATGGACCCACCTAAACCAGATATAGAAGTATTTTTTATGTGTAATTACAATAAAACATATGAGAATGCATCCCCCTCTAGCACGTGGAATGGACCTAAAAAATGTTATTTCGGGATACCTAAATCTTTACTCTGATTAGGCAGTTCCCATTTGGCCTTATGTGATATTTCAATCTCATTAAGCTTGCTTCCTATACTCTCATAATTCTCACTTGGTGAATATATATCGTTGATCTAAACGCAGCAATTTTTTACGAAATTTAAACTGATTTGTATATGGTAAGTGTTGAGAAACTAGGATACGTCAACATATCATTTAAATCAAAAAGGAACCAAAAAGCTGTGAAAGAAGAGCCTTGAAGTGTGGCCAAAAAAACAAGTGGAAATTCATTGAAAGTGTTTAAGGCCTCAAGAACACAGCTTTTAAAATATCAGGCATGTGGTCTATACTCCATAGTTGTTACTTCTAACATCTTATGATAAAAATATCCCTTATCTTCATTACCACAATTATCATATGAGATTTTTTTTTTAATTTCTCCCTTTCTCTCTCTTGACTATCTTCCATCAATTCCCCTCTCTCTCTATCTTCTGTCACTCTCTCTCTTCTTTGTACCACCAAGCCTTCAATTGCATGCAAATGCGGTTGCAGATGTTGCAGCCCAAGTGTAAAAAACACCATGCTTAGGAAAAATGTCATACAAAAGAAAGCACATCTCCATTCATGGCAACTAAAAAGATCTAACAACACACGCATCTACAATCTGGTCAAATACGTGTAAGGAATCAATAGAACCAAAAATGATTACAACAACAAAATAAAAAATCCTAAGTTCCTAATAAAGTCACAATAAAAAATTCATATGATATAGAACAATCATATTAACTGGTGTACGACAAAAAGTAAGCATGTACAGAGTCAAAAGAGGGGGGGGGAGGAATGGCTTGTACTTGCATCTTAACTCCAACAACAGACTGTGCTAACCATTGTTTGTAATACGAAAACAAAAAATAAAAAACAAATCGCTCTATGCCATCGTTCTCTACAGAAACTTATCTTTGTACATATTGGAAATGGAAAGTAATATTTTGTCCAACAGGCAATGAACCACGGTCATTGTGACTGATTAAGTAGTTGCAAAAAATTACAAAAAATGAAAAGGGAACCCAAAAAGACAACAATGACCACAAAAGATCAGTATTTGTCAGCACCAAAAACAACTTTATGAGGGAAATTGGCTTAGGAAGGATCGAACATCATGTGTACTAACAATTTATTGACATAAATCCTCCAAGATTCCAAATACCTATCAGAAGAATTACATATGATAGATTAAAGAATAAATCCTTATTCCAAATGCCCCTAAACCAGAACCGACACCCAATTACTACCTTCTGATCAACAAGTCATATCTTAGACCACAACCGCATGTAACTACTAAACTACACCCATATCCTACATGTGTTTTCTTAACTAGAAGAAAGGTCAAATTGAAACAGCCCCGTGCGTAGCTTGACTCAACTTTCTTAAAGCACCATATCTAGCAATTTTATCATTCAACCCATGTATGCAAAATCAAAAACTATAGAAAGTTTGCAACCTTTAAGCATCCTAAAGAATTGATATAGACATCGAACAACCTCCTCTAGCACTTCAATTACAAGCATATATAGCTACAGTAAATAATTTCCATTTTCCTTCATGTAGCTTTTTACTCAACTTGTTAAACTTCAACTCTAGCAACCTTATCGTGCAATCCACATATGGTAATTAAAAACACAAGAAGGTTTACAAGCTCCATCCATCCTTAGGCATGCTATGCGCATATACCGCATCCTCAGCATTTTCCACTTGCCACCCACATAGCAAACTTCAATTGCAATAACTATGAGGTCCATGACAAAAGCTACACATTATAAAAATCCTGCTAAAACCTCAGTGGGCTCATACCGAGTACATCAAAACTGCTCTTTTCATGCAAGGAACTGTTCCTCCATGAACAGAGAGAACACAAAAGAAAAATACCAATGTGCACCTACCGGTTCCTCTTTATTACAAAGTACATACTTCAGCTAATAAAATACACCAAATACGGAAAAAAAAAACACAATAAAACAATTCACATCACTTAAGGTGCAAATACGGAGGCCTTGTGAAACAAAAACCAACAATTTTGCCACAATCGACCCAACAAAACAAGTCAACCATTCCTTACCCTTCGAATAAAAACATCCATTCTAACTCTAAAGTGGAATCAAATTAGCATCTATAGCAGCATCAAAAGTAGGAAGATTAAAACCCAAATTCAATTAAACCACAGAATTAAAGACTATTAAGAGAGAGAGACTCTAAATGCCACTGAGCCTCTGCTTCAATACGGCGAGCATTAACAACTATTCCTAGGGCTGATTAGTAAGCTTTGGCTTTGTGTGACAGTGAAAAACTCACCTGCATCGCATATTCCGCACTTGGTGATTTCTCTGGCGCTCCCATCACAGCTTGGTTTTTATTTTATTTTTTTCTCAGTCGAATTTCAACTGTAATTGTTTTTTTTCAACTGTAATCGTTGCACATATTGTGCTTTGACGACAAGGAGAGAGAAAGAGATGATAAATATTGGAGCTTTAGGTCTTAGGGATCAATTGGAAACCCTAATAGCCATTGACGTAGCATGTACCTTCGAATATCTCTCTCTCTCTCTCTCTCTCTCTCTCTCTCTCTCTCCGTTCCTTCTTTTGATTCATGTATTAGGTGCTCGAATCTCCTTTAATGCCCTTGTGTTTGCTTGAAACAACAGGGAATACCACTGATTTTGGGGGGGTTGTGGCTCGTCTGCGGTTGGGAGTTTACCGCATGACATGCGGCTTAATAAAACGGCACCGTTTTTGGGTGCTTTTTGTATTTTTTTTTAACATCCCTAACCAAAACGACGTCGTTTTTATAAGGCTAAAAACGTCACTCAGGCGCTCATATCTCTCAGACGAGCACAGAGAGGAGGGAGTTTCTGAGGGTGGTTGCCCCTCTCTGT
>CM042184.1:1214409-1236247 GCA_023539305.1 Ilex asprella
TTATAATATTTTTAATATATTGAGATTATAATATAAAAATTTTAATATTTAAAAATATAAATAAAAAAATTAAAATATTTTAGGGTACAAAGTGAAATTCGTCCTAAATTTCAGGCAAAAATGAAGTGACTCGGGTTAAACTCGATGCACTTCGGGTGCAAATTAGCAACATGACATGAGAGAGAGTGGTTCATCCGCCGCACCTTGATTTCTCCGTCTCTTCAAAGCTCCTTCAAGGCTTTAACGGACCCGTCGAGGCCTCAATAACAACCACACCACCTGTACATTTCCTCAGACCTCTCTCTCTCTCTCCACTCAATTTTTTCTCCCTAGAGTTCCACAATGCAGTCTTCAATTTCTCTCTCCACACCTCAGTCTCACTCATCCCTAACTTCCATTGCGAGATCAAATTACAAGTTTGAACCATCTTCAATCGCTCCGTCCTCTAATAAGCCTTTGAACCTCCGTTTTTGTGGTCTCAGAAGAGAGGCTCTAGCGTTTTCATTTTCTCAGCCCAAACGGTGTGAGCTTCAGAGAGTTGCTGTTTCAGGACGAGGACGCTCGAAGAAGGTCTCAGCTTCGTTGTCTGACAACGGAGGTCCTCCGAAATCGTTCGACTACGACCTTGTTATCATCGGAGCTGGTGTTGGTGGTCATGGAGCTGCGTTGCATGCCGTAGAGAAGGTACAAGAAATTGTTTCGGTGAATTGAATTGAAATTTCTGAGTATGAGCGTTTAGTTTTGCTGATTCGGCAATTGAATTATTCGAGGCAATTGAGTGGAGGTCGTGATGGCTGGTTTTTTACTTTTTTTACCGCTTAGTTTTTGTTTTACTGTGTAGGTCCGTGGTAATAGCTTTCTTTGAATTCATTAAATCAACTGTCAGTGCGATCATCTATACATTTCTTTTCGTTATGCTGCCAAATTTATCTCGTGACCCTTGCCAGTTGCCTGTTACTAGGAAAATTCCTTTTTAAAGGACACATTTTTTTTATCACCAGTATTCTGCTTGACAGTTGTTCTTTTGAGTCCGGGTATCACCTTTGCCAGTATTCGATTAGTATTGATAAGGACTTATTTTTATGGAGGAATTTTCCCTGTAATTGTTTGCTCCGTGATTGTTCTTTGAAGTCATTCAAGGTGACTTGGAAGTTGAAAGTCTGCAAGACTCGCTGTATACATAGTAATAATGTCACATTACGTAGGTGAAGAGAAAAAATAAGTTTAACAGTTATTGGTATCTATGATATCGAAGAATTTAAATAAAACTATTGTATGCACATTTCGGAACTAGCATCTGTTGCAGTTGACTACACCCTATCAGCATTGACGTCATGTCGAAGGAGGAAGTGTATTAGTGTAATCTAGCTATGGGAATAAAATATGACACATGGTAAAATTAATGTACAGCTATTACAGAGATTCAACCATGCTTTTGATTTCATGGCAGAGCATGAACATGTGTTTACTTACTGGGTTGGCAGGTTTTCACCCCTCTATATCATATTTATCTGTTGCTTACGTGTGGTGATGAGCAATGTAGTGTGCGAGTCTTGCTTAGTGCATTAACAAGCTCACTTATTGTTGTTATTTGTCCTCCTGATCTGATGTCTTACAGTGGAAAGAAATGTGTTGTTTCAATATCTTTCAGGGTCTCAAAACAGCTATCATTGAGGGAGATGTGGTTGGTGGAACCTGTGTAAACAGAGGTTGTGTTCCTTCTAAAGCTCTTCTTGCTGTAAGTGGGAGAATGCGTGAACTTCAAAATGAGCATCACTTGAAGGCTTTGGGTTTGCAGGTATGCTAAGCACCATGCTTAATCAAGTTATGAAGCTTAAGTGAATGCACATAATTAGGTTCTTTTTGCAGTGGTAGATATGCCACTTAGGTTTGTACACCTGCGATGACAAAAATTCTTGCATTAATGAAAGCTAGTAACTTATATGATGTCTTTTCCACGAAATTATGGTGGTGTACACATTGTTTATTAAATACATAGCGGGGAGGAATTCATAGTTCGTGGCATGACAGGTCTTTTTGGGAATAATACCATTGAAGATAGTTGACAAAATTAAAATTTGAAGTCCTTTCTCTAGAGTCAGCCATTCATTGCATTAAAGGGTGTTTTGGCCTGACACTGATCTTGTTAGTGTAAACCACAAGCTCCGTGCAGCTCAACTGTGTCATCCTAGATGTCTTCAAGTCAAATGAGTTGTCTGAGTGACCCTCATCGAACCGGTTGATACTATTCTATGACACCACAATATGACTTGAATATCTTGTTGTGCTCAGCTTATTCTTTTTGTACATTAAATACATAGTGGAGAGGAATTCATAGTTTGTGGCATGACAGGTCTTTTTGGGCATAATACCATCGAAGAAAGTTGACAAAATTAAAAGTTGAAGTCCTTTCTCTAGAGTCGGCCATTCATTGCATTAAAAGGTGTTTTGGTCCGACACTGATCTTGTTAGTGTAAACTGCAAACTCCACGCAGCTCAATTGTGTCATCCTAGACGTCTTCGAGTCAAATGAGTTGTCTGAGTGATCCTCATCGAACCGATTGATATTGTTCTACGACACCATAATATGACTTGAATCTCTTGTCGTGCTCAACTTATTCTTTTATTTTGCATTTTATGCGAATTGGCCTCCCAATACTATTCCACAATGCCGCGATCAATGCGTATCAATGTCCTCTGAGTTGATAGCCAATACTGCCGTGCTTAAAGCATTTTCTGCTTTATTATATCATTTTTAAGCAAAGCAA
Source organism: Ilex asprella (assembly GCA_023539305.1). Lineage (NCBI taxonomy): Eukaryota > Viridiplantae > Streptophyta > Magnoliopsida > Aquifoliales > Aquifoliaceae > Ilex > Ilex asprella. Next base: position 1,217,178 of record CM042184.1, read on the forward strand.
ATGCGTTTTAGTGTCAAACAAGTTACTCTTCTTGTTCAAAATTTCCCTTCAACATTTTGTTGATATTGTTACTTGGCAATGTCATCTGTCTTATGTTTTTTTACCACCAATGCTAGGTTTCAGCTGCTGGGTATGACAGGCAAGGAGTGGCTGATCATGCAAATAATCTTGCTTCAAAAATTCGTAATAATTTGACAAATTCAATGAAGGCACTTGGTGTGGACATACTGACAGGATTTGGCACAGTACTGGTAATTCAAATTTCTGACGATCTTCGTTAATGCTAATTCTGTGTTTGAAAATTTTATTTTATGGCTAATTAGTATTTTACTCTGGTGTTAATGATTTCATTTATGAACAAATTCAGGGTCCTCAGAAAGTGAAGTATGGTAAAGTTGGCTTTACTGGCAATGTGATAACTGCAAAGGATATAATCATTGCCACTGGTTCTGTTCCTTTTGTTCCTAAAGGCATCGAAGTTGATGGTAGATATTCTTCTTTCCCCATACGGATTTCCTATTTTGACTCTATGAGCAACTTTCTGTGATTAGCATCAGCTTTGATGCTACAGAAATGTTTATCCTGTTGGTCATAAGACCTAGTATAATTGGAGATGCAAACTGTTGATGAGCTGGGGGCTTGAGACAACTTATGTTGAGAAATTGTGTCAATTCTTTGCAGACAAAAAAAATCTGTATGCAGGCTGTGCAGTCTACATGGTTGGAATAAATTAAAAAAGTTTTCCTTCTATATAGCTTTTGGAGAGCCATGACCGTTCATATTCAAAAAACAACTTTGACCACAGTATAAGAAGAAACAATTGAGAAATTAAGGTGTTATTTCCCCTCTATGCATGTACATCTTAGATGACCATGATAAACAATTTAGAAGCAAATTCTGTGCCATAAGCTTTGATGAGTTCTGCCTAGGAGAAGATTCACAGTTCCTAGGAAGTACCTTATGCTCTTGCATCCTTATTATGGTCATTTTCAAAGAAAGAATTCTTACACCAGTTTTCTGCTATGTATATCAGATGTTTGCAAGCATTCTTGTAGTCATATGGCTTCTAACACTGGGAACAACCTGCAGGGAAGACTGTAATTACTAGTGATCACGCTCTCAAGTTGGAGTTTGTCCCTGACTGGATAGCGATTGTTGGAAGTGGTTATATTGGGCTTGAATTCAGTGACGTGTACACAGCACTTGGTAGTGAGGTAGTATCCTTCTGTTTCTCTCCATTTTCTCAATCCTTTTTTCTATAGTATATGCACTTTTCATTCTGAGTTGAAATCAGCTAATGCTAACCATTGTTTGGTTGAAGTAGACGTGTGTGTAGTTGAATATAACAGATGAGAAATTCGCTGCTTCTGAATGTTGCATTCCAGTTCTATTTGAAATTTGCGTTGCAAATCTTTCTCCTCTCTGCCACCCAACACATACACACACATACTGGATCATAATCATATCCGTCATACTAGGATTTTTATTTCCAAATTTGTCCCTCTCCAGTCTAAGAATATTTGAAAGATAAAATTTTCCTTTTTCAAAATTGGCAAAATTTTGTTGACTTACTATATTATGGTGATAAAATATATTTTCCTTTTTTTTTTCTCTCTCTATTGGAAACTTTGTTTTCTCTTTTAAGGCATTGTTTTATTTTTCTATTTTTTAAAAATGATTTTTAGGGTTTGAGTTGCCTGTTCTGAGATGTGAAGCTTTATTTGTATTGCTTTTCATTTCTGTTTTTTTAAGTAGTAAACTGCAGAAGTCAAAGTTTTATACTAGCAAAATAGAATATATCATTAACTTTCTCATGTCTTCTTATTGGTCTGACTCTTGAGCAAATTAAGTTTCGCTTCTATTTGCAATTCAATTAGATGTTTTATCATATATAATACCCTCAGTTCTCTCATTCTTCTTGGAATTCAACCAAATTGATCATAAAGATATTGCCCAGGTCACCTTTATTGAAGCTCTTGATCAGCTCATGCCTGGATTTGATCCTGAGATTGGCAAGCTAGCTCAAAGAATTCTAATAAATCCACGAAAAATTGACTACCATACTGGTGTGTTTGCAACCAAGGTACTTCCTTGATCATTTTTGTTTGATTTTCTGGTGCATGGCTTCATATATACAAGTACATTTATTTCTTTGACCTTTTCTTTTAATTAGATTACTCCAGCAAAAGATGGGAAACCGGTCATCATCGAGCTTATTGATGCCAAGACAAAAGAACCAAAAGATACTTTGGAGGTATGTACAACAGATGAGATCTGATTATTTCTATCAGAAATTGGAGTTTATGCTAGAGATGGTACACATCTCTTTTAGCTAAAATATTCTTGGGTGATTGTTTGTAACTTGTGTTGCAACTGGAGATTGTAAAATTAGAAGGCCAAATTGTTGTTTTGACAATTAATGGATTAGCCAAGTTCCATGAGGACTTGAATGAAAGGATTACCTTGGTTTTTCAGCGATGTGAGGGGAAAGGCCTTGTGTAGAACCTTTAAGAATGCAGCCACAGAACATCCATAAAAGTTTGTTGGATAACTAGTTGAGCAAAATGCTTCTGTTTCAACATACATCTCCTGTTAATGATTTTAATAAAAATCATTTCCCAGTGATTATGCTTCTTTTTTTTTTCTTCTTTCTGAGACGCTAATAGCTTCAATTGTGCTGTTGCACGTTTAGAATTGAGTGCAAGATATTTCTGGCATTCAGTGTGTTTTAACTCCTATGTTCAAAGTGATGCTAGCAGGTTTTAGCTGCTCGATTGCAATTGATGTTATCCTTTTGAAATTTATATCCATGCACTTCTGACTTTTGGAAGCAATTAATATTAGTTGATTAAGTTAAAAAGAAATGATGTGATTTAATAGCAAGAACTGTGGCATAGATAGAGTTGATTCTCAACAAAGAAATTTCTATTGTCAACCTTAAGTCGTTGAAATGTGCGACCAATATAGAGTGGTGTCCTTGCTCTAGTTAAACCATGGTTTTCATAGTAACTGGAGAACATTAAGTAAACCCCAATTTCATATCATCATCCATTTCAAAGGTTTACTTTTCATCTGTTTCCCCTCGTATATAATCATGTTGTGGCATTCATAACAGATTTTTTATTTTGTTTTTCCCAAAGGTTGATGCTGCATTAATTGCAACGGGAAGGGCTCCATTTACTAACGGTCTTGGGCTGGAGAATGTATGCCTTCTTTAATGTTATCATCATGTATGAGATAAACAAGAAAATCCTGTTAGATGAATGATTCTAACCACTATATTGAGTGTTTTTTCAGATCAATGTAGTGAAGCAACGCGGTTTTGTTCCGGTTGATGAGCGCATGCGAGTGATCGATGCAGATGGCAACCTGGTACATTGCAAGTCCTTTCAAGTACACTTTTGTGCATGGCTGATGGCAGTGTAACTAACATGTAACTTCTATCATTAGGTTCCTCACTTATATTGCATTGGTGATGCAAATGGTAAAATGATGCTTGCTCATGCAGCAAGTGCACAAGGAATTTCAGGTAAGTGGCTTACCTCATTCTTTGCTTTTTAGATTTAACATTTTCATGCACGTTTCGTGCATTAATGGCTCTCTTCATATAGTGGTTGAACAAGTCACTGGAAGCGATCATGTGCTCAACCATTTGAGCATCCCAGCAGCTTGCTTCACCCATCCCGAAATCAGTATGGTTGGATTGACAGAGGTAAATGCTACATCTTTTGCATAATCTGTTTTAGGATGCTAGGAGGCTAGTTGGTATTGTTTTTGATGTCCATTCTTTGTTAGATAAATCTGTTCACTGTGATGGAATTAGATGGTTTGTTTCATTTGGTTGATAGAAATAGGGCCATTACTCAGTTTGGTCCCCATTAATCGAGGGTGCTGGGAGGAATGAGGTGGTTGCATACCTCACCTCTGATGTTGTTTGCACCAAGCGGCTGCCCTTCTATTTGAACCCATAACCTCATGTTTGGTAGCCCGACACTTTAACTATTGCACCAGACGATGGCCACTTAAACTTTAATGATGGAATGAGCTTAATGATGAATTGAGTTTCAAATTCCTGGATTTTTATGCGTCTTTTTAGACAAAATTTGCTTGGATATATTTTTTGCACTGCAACCCTTATGTACTTTCCTACTTAGTGAAGAACCTCCACTTTTGGTAGGTTCTGCATCTTTATGCTAGGCCACTCAAAATAATGCCAATGACATTTAAGATACTCCCAGTTTGACCAATTTAAGAATTAAAAACAATGGTATCCCCATTCTATATAAATTTGATAAATACTGGTTAAAGGTCAAAAAGTTTTGAAAGTGCACTCATTGGGACTAAAGGTTTTGTAATCGCTCTGTCTGAAGCGTCAATCCCATTCAACCATATTATGAGCTTTCCTTGACTGTAGTTCCTGCTGTTCAATTTGGCGGAAAGACACTTCAAGATAGAATAGGTTGTGGTGTGACACAAATTTTTCTGTAGCCACACCCTGTTGGAGTCATTTTCCCCCCAAAAATTCATGCCTGGTTATAGCTAGAACATAGTTTTGTTAAGTTCGTTATGTAGTTGGTTCATTTCTTGTTTCTAATTCAGTTCAATACCTAGTTGGTTCATTTCTAGTTTCTAAGGTTGTAATTTGTAGCTAATTATATGGTATTTTATGGTTCTGGAATTAGAGGCAAACCAAAAGAATTATTGTAACCCTAGTGCTCAAAGAAGTGTGAATTTTTCATTCCACACCAACACCTATCGTAATCTAAGGTATCTTATCTTTCTTTACTAGCTCAATCTGCATTAGTTTTGGTCTACCCCTCCTCCTATTGACAACAGATATTCTCCCCTCACGTTGGTATCAGTAGAGTCCATATCACTCTTCCTCATATTGAACCTGTCCAAATCAACTTAATTTTTTTTCAAAAACTAAATCTTCTATAGGTTCTCCTTCTACCATTCCATGAACCAGTTTAGTATTTTCTTTGTACTTTACATCCATCTCCACATCTGCATTTCTATTACGTCCCTTAGTTGCTTTAACACTATGCCATGAGCATGACTGATTTTATAGCTGCTGTATGAGCCTTCCCGTTGACTTTCACAGGTATACATCATCACACAATGGGATACCCTCACTTGTCTACTTAACCAACTTACTCTGTTTCTTTAAGCAACATCATCTCCAATCTCTCACACCCTCTCAATAGTCCAACCTGCCTCCAATGTAATGTTGCTGAGTTGACATTTTCATGACCACTTTCCATTCTCCTTTACATATTTTTTTATCTTTCTTCCTTTGATGGTAGCGAAAGGGAAAAAGGTGATCTTGCTGATGGAATCTTGTATATTGTCATGTTTCACTTTTCGTTTGCTTTTTATTTTGCACGAATGATTTATATTGCTTTCTGGTTCACATATTAATTTTTCAGCCTCAAGCAAGAGAGAAAGCTGAAAATGAGGGATTCGAGATAAGTATTGCCAAGACTAGTTTTAAGGCTAATACGAAGGCCCTGGCAGAAAACGAGGGGGAGGGACTTGCTAAGGTGATATTTCCTAACACTTCTTTTTCCAGCTATTATGTGCCGAAACTACATATATAAACAGCACTGATCGATTCTCCCCTATGTTATGAAGTCCGAACTGTAAGGTGGCTATATATGGTCCTCATCCTTCTGATGTGGTTATGCTTCTTGGGATGCTAAAATGGTTGACAGTCCCTAAATCAAGTAAACCACAGGATAGGTTCTGTCACATGGTGGCGGCTGTAAATAGCAAATTAACACCACTTGGTAAAAAATTATAGCATATTTTGAATTTTGTATGTGTTTCCTGTGATGATATAGACAACTACTGTTTTCATTCTCTTTATTTCCTACTTATGGCCATGTAGTTCTGAAAGATCACAAAGCACAAAAAGAGTTTGAAGACTGCTTACCGCAGAGAAGTTCATCAACTCTTGTTGTGGAGTAGCACCAACCAACGTCAAAAAAACATAAAACCATGTAATATTTGTATGTGGAGACTGCATGTGCAGGGGGGGCGGGGGAGGGGGGTGGGGTTGTTGGCGACATTTAGTTTGGTCCAAGTACACTGTAAGACTTCTTCAGTTTGCATTCAAATTCAGCGACTGATTCCTATTCTGTGCCCTCATACTTTTCTATATTCCCACTGTTGTCATGTTCAATTATTTTCTTTTACTGCATTTGATTTTTTGAGCTCTGGATATGTAATTTCGTGCAGTTAATATACAGAAGTGACAACGGGGAAATTCTTGGAGTTCATATTTTTGGATTGCATGCTGCAGACCTCATTCATGAAGCATCCAATGCCATAGCATTGGGGACACGCATTCAGGTTATTCTGCTTATGCTAAATCTCCACTGTCAGGCCATGAATCCTGCTATAAGGCTACCTCTAAGATGAACCACTTCATGCAAATTGCAGTTTACCTCAGCTTGCAACCTTTATTGCTCCTTTTCATTTAACAATTTACTTGTGACATAATCACCACATTCCCCACCTCATATTTTACAAGTGATCATCTAGCTGATAATAACCTAGCACTGTAATTATCCTCCATTTTTCTTCTAACGAGTGCGAGCTGAACAATGCATGTTCTTCTATGAGAAAATTAATTTTATATGTTTTCCTCAACTACAGGACATAAAGTTTGCAGTTCATGCACATCCAACTTTGTCCGAAGTTCTTGATGAACTTTTCAAATCAGCTAAGGTAAGCTCCTGGTATTAGATACTAAAAGAAGTTTATCTCTTTCTCTTTATGGTCGTGTATCAATTTCTTTTGGAATTAATGTAACAACCAATCAAAGGACGACTATATATTTAGCCTCTGACTGCAGAAATAGTTAAGCTTAGGATCATCCCATTGGTAAAATGCTAACCCCTCACATCCCATTAGCTAATCATGCAGAAAAATGGGCTTTGCACATTTGCATGCATATGTTCAGATGCTTCAGGCTCGTATTTTAATGAAACACAATATAACACTCAAATGTATGGCATTTTCGACCGAAAAAAACTGTATGGCATTTTGTTACCTCTTTTGGTTGTTCTATAATTTTAATGGCAACACTCATTTGAGACGGTGACAAATTCTTGCTATTCACCATCTTTCTAATTTTGTGAGCAGGTAAATAACGCTCATGTTACTAGTCCCTTTCCTGAACCTGTTGCTGTCTAAAGCGTTGAACATTCCCGGTGTAACATTTTTGAAGAAATTTGAATGTATTAGGTAGTGTCAAGGGACTGCACATCATACGAGGGAAATAATCATCCTCCCTGCCACAAAAAGAGATGGAACAAAATGTTGAGAGATATGCTAATCATTCTATTAGAAATTTTAATTTCCTGTGTTTGAGGTTGTTTTTGAAGTCCTCGCCGAGATGTTGGTATTGATCATCCTCCGTTATACCATGGTTTATTGACAGGAATTGTTTTTACTTTTTACTGTCCTAAAGAAAGCCATTTAACAGAGTCTGCCATGAATTTTATCTCTAAAAATCGTGATAATTGTTGCAAGTTATTCGTTTCACCTTTTTCTTGATTTGAATTAAATGCAGCTGTTGATTACAAAATAATAACAATAAATTGAACTAATAAAATAAATAAATTATTTTGCATAAATCTTATTTTGTTCCCGAAAGATATAAAAATTCTCAATGTCTCCTGAACGTTTAATTTTTTTCACATTGTTCTTTCAAAGAAATAAAAATATTTCAATGTGGTCCACATTGTCTTATTTTTGTTTGGTCGTCAACAAAAAAATAAGATAATAGATCATATTATAACGTTTTTATTTTTTTTTAAAGACCAATGTAAAAAAATTAATCATTCAGAAGATAAATTGAGAATTTTTGTATTTTTTAGAGGATAAAATGAAAATTTCTCAATTTTCTTAGAATAATGATGTGAACACACCATTTCTTTTACACTATTTGATGTGACACAATCAAAATGATCGGATATTTGATAAACTGTAGGACCTATTAATTTAACGGTGTATGTTGAAGTGGTGTAGGAAATTGATGTGTAAAATTATTGAATTTTTTATGCCCCGTCAGGATTGAATAAACAACAAAGTATGATATGAATGTGCTCCTTTTAGGTACTACAGTAATTTGGATTGATGATGTGCGACAGAAAGTTGAAGATTCAACCCGGAAACTGAATGGCCAGGCACAAACAGCCAAGACTTGTGATGGAACTGATTCTCACATCATCGTTTATGATGAACCGCAAACAATATACTTAAGGACAACGCTATGAGAATTTTTAGGTTCCGTAAACTTGTCTTCCTGTACACGTCATTTAGGGGGGGTAGACAACGGGGATTGAATTGATGATAAAATAAAATCTTGAATCGCAAACAGTGATGATGAAGAAAGAGCATCTACATGATGCTTTGGCTGGATGAGAATCGATCATGACACTAATATCCCCAACTGCTTCATCAGTCATCTCAACATTTAGAATGCAAGGCCACGACAACAGCAATAAACCCCGGAGCATTGCAATCAAAACAGCAATCGATTAACTCGAGCAATAAAGCACTATCCCCAAGGTATCCATCAAACCGTGGTTAGAGCATCTCCAATAATAATTTGTATTTTAGCTACTTAAAAATCAACTTTTTCTATTTTAGCTGCTCACTTTTTTAATACACATTCTAAAAGATTCTTTATATTTTTAACTACTCATTTTAAACAATATTAGGAAAAATTTCAGTCACACCTCCTCTAGTTTTTAAATCTTCAATGACATCCCTTCTAGTTTATATTTAAACATCACTAACACTCCTACCATTAAACTGTCATTTCTAACAAAAAAAATTAATCTAAAATACCAAAAATGCCCCTACATAAATCTCAAGTATTTTTTTTACATAAAATTTTATTAAAATTCGAACCAATTAAAATTTGAACCAATTAAAATTCGATTAAAGTTGAATAAATTTTATTTTTTTGAAGTATTAAAATTTAAACCTATTAAAATATATTTTTTACGTATTAAAATTTGAATCAATTTGAACTCTACCCGAGTTGTTAGCGCCGATTAAAATTCGTTTTCGAGTCGATTAAAATTTATATTTTTTTACTTATTAAAATTCGTATCAATTAAAATTCAATTTTTTAAAATTTGAGTCGATTAAAATTCGATTATTTTTGTATTACATTTTTTGAGAATAATGAAAGAGAGAGAGAAAAAGAAAGAAAGAAAAAAAAGACGGAAAAAATAGTAATAAACAAAGTAATGCTATTGCTACAGCTATATTTAGCTAATTACCGTAACAAAAATACCTTTTAGCTATCCTTAAACTACTCTGTTGGAGTATGAATAGTTGTCCAAAATAGCTAAATTATAGCTATTTTGGTTATTTGACTACTCTGTTGGAGATGCTCTTAGGTAGTTAATTTTAAGAACCACCATCTAATAAGCAAATTCAACAACCTAAAGACATGTACAAAACACAACCATATGGCAATTACAACCTATTGTTCTTTGATGAAACAAAGAAAGAAAATAGCATATAAATGCATAAATTAATTGCAAAATCACTGAAAAATAGAGGTCCAATAAATCAAAATCCACCCACCATCTCCAAAAGTACCTAGCATTCGAAGAAGTGCATGAGAATTCAGCAAGTAACCGAAACATTCTTGCCACAACATTGTGGGATCTCACAACCTATACAAGAAGTCAATGAGCCATACAGGTGTGTGCCTATACAGAGAATTGTGAGATTGCCCACGATTCTCCGACACTGGACAGCACATGAACATACTTGTCATGACCAGGTAATTGAAAAGAATGGCCATTAAAAGAGACAAGCATAAGATTCAAAGCAACCAATAACAATGAGAGCTTCAAAGTTATTCCTGTACAGAAACAATAGCATTTCAGAAAATAACAACAGAGTATACTCATAATAACAAATTAAGTGCAACCCACAGTAGAATCTGATATCAAAATAGTCCCATAACAAAGAAAATTACTTTCTCAAAGTCACAATGCTATACTTCCAGCAGCTGGGATCACAATCAACGAGCCATACAGTGTGACTATATAGAGACTGTGACGTTGCTTATATTAGGGGTGACAGTTTTCAACACAATGACACATGAACTGTCATGACTAGGTAATCGAAAATGAACTGTCATGACTAGGTAATCGAAAACAATAACCATTGAAAGAGAATAAGCATTAGATTCAAAACCACCGCAAACAAGAACATAAAGAATAGCTTCAAAGTTAATCAAAAACATAAAGAATAGCATTTCAGAAAACAACGACGAAGTATACTCGTGATAACAAATTAAGTTCAACCCACAGTAGAATTTGATATTAAAATAGTTCCATAACCAAGAAAATTACTTGCTCAACGTCACATTAATATACTTCCAGCAGCTGAAAGTAAAACATAAAATCAAAAACCTAAACAGAGATCAAAACACTGATACGAATGCCATTTGAGATTCAGACGTAGATGTACATAGTCTACTCTTCTTCGGTGGCTGATTCACCGCTCTTGTTGTTGTGCTTCCTTGCGTACCTCTGGTTCCTCAAAAACTTCGGATCCATCTAACAAATGTCGAAAAAATATAAATCAATAGTTTGAACTTTGAACACATCGGCGTAAACAGTTTCACAACAAAAAAAAAATAAAATCTATATAAACATATATGTATGCGTCGAATCAAAACGAGCACGAACCCCTTTGGTGGAAGTGTGGCGGTGCTTTCGGGGCTTCTTAATCCCGTTCCTGTGAGCCTTGTGTGACTGGTTGTGAGCCGTGTGATTCTTTGACTTCGCCATCTCTTCTCTTACAGAAGCTGTTCAGAAGGGATAGAGAACGAAGTAAATCAAAATCAATCAACCAATTTAAACTGAGGGTTTCGATTATATATACGCAGAGAGAGAGAGAGAGAGAGAGAGAGAACATACCTTGTTGCTGAGAGGCAGTGGAGGAGGAGTAAGGGTGTTCAGAACAAGAAAGAGGGTGGGGCAGAAGGGTTGGGCATTAATGAGAGTTCTTTCTGAACCCTAGTTCTTGATTCTGATTTACGTAATGACAACATTACCCTTTTGGGCCTCGGGCTTTTCAGTCAAGATCGTCGAATTTAGAGATCCAAAACAACATTAATTACCCTTTGGGCCTCGGCCTTCAGATTTTTTGGATAAACGAACTTTAGGCACTAACAACTTCGACCACAAATTAGCATTATAAATTGGGCTTTTCCCTTAATTGATTCTGATTATTGACCCTCAATGGAGCTGAAGAGGCTTTTTTTAGGACCTTCTCTCTAGAGGATAAAACACGAACTTAACTGTGTACGACAACTGATAAAAAAAGAGAGTTAATCATCGATTTATTGAATTTCGGGTCTGATGGATTCGATACATAATTCGTAAAAGGTCTTATTAAGAAAATCTATGCCAACTAGTTCCTCTCCCTATTATATTATCCCCTTGAGACAGTAAATATGTAGTTTAGAGTTGTTTCATTTTATTCCTCGTCTAGGGCTAAATGTTTACTCTTTTTCAAATCCTCTGAAACGAAAAGCGAAGATAGAGGATTCAGTAGCAAATGAAACTATTGTAGTTGTGCTAGCTAGTTTTATCACCCATTCCCTTTTGGATTATTGGGAGAGCGGTGGGTTTCTCTTTAATATATTTTCTCTTAAATTTTTTTTTTTTTTTTGGTGGATTACCTATAGTACATTCAAGTGAGACCCATTGAGTGTAAGGGAGTCCTTTACTCATTGATAGTGAATGATATGTTGAGAAAAAAATTAAATAAAAAACATACTCATAGGAATCTGTATCAACCGGAAGAAAATTAGTGGAGAATAATTTGGAAAGAAGAGATTTATGCAACATGCCTTGTTGTGGAGGTTTGCCTGAGGAATGTGCATTAGGAACCTTTTTGGTTAGAGTCTTAGTCCATTTTATGCCTGTCAAGATGACTAGACTAAACCTTCACTTTTTTGTGCACCAAAATATGCTTTAGATTATCTGTGGCAGTCCGATCAGTAAATTTTATCACTGACCCAACGATTACAGATAATTTAATGTACAATTTTAATGCACATAGTTTTATTCTTTGTATTGGGCTTTCTAGAATTGGCTTCGGCCCACAACATCAACCAACTAGTGTGAATTGATTCTGGTTGTTGTCACTTAGGGTGTGTTTGAGTAATGGGATAGGATAGGATAAGATTTCTTTTTTTATATCCTAACTCATCCAAGCTAAACCCACTCATCTACTTTAAAATCCTAACCCAAGGTTATATCCAATCCTAACCTTTGTTTGAGAAACAAATGTATAATTCAGTAGGTCCCACAAATTACACAAATAATTTTATAGTAGTTTATCATTTTACCCATGACTATCCATTCCAATCCTATCTTATGTTTGGTTAACTCATCCAAGCCTAATAAAATTATACATTTTCCACATATACATAAAAACATAAAAATAAGAAAAGTTATATATATATATATATATATATATATATAAGGGAGAAATTTTATTTCCAATGAATCAAAGATTTACAAGAATCAAAAGGAAAGAAATGCATTTCAATCCTATTTTCATGAGTATAATCCTTCAATAATGACAAAACTACAATAAAACTCCTAATCAGGCTACCCATCATTCCTTCCATACCAGAAATAAATCCATCAAAGGCATTATCAACATGCCTAGCAACTCTGTCAGTCTTCTTCACCTTAAATAACCACACATTACCTTAACCTACATCATCAAAAACCAGAACTTGCTTGGTTCTTAGAACAGGTAAACACCTCTGGTCTTGCATCGGACTTTGAAGCACAGCAGCAGGCAACTGGTTGTTTCTAGAAAAATCAAAAGAAAAACTAGCAATTACTGCTTGATTAGCTAAGGCATCAGCTACACAAATTGATTTCCTATAAATATGCTCTAGCTAAAAAGTAATCCTGCTAAGAATCTGCCCAATTTGATCTAGGATACCCATATGTTTATTAGCTAACTAACCTTCCTATAGTGGTTAATCCCAGGGAATAGATAAAACCAAAACATTTTCCTCTGATCAATATCATCCAGTGAGGGGGACTGCAACAGCAGACTGCCAAATATATCACTCGCAGAAACCTAAAAATTCAGAAGTCAAACAAGAGAATTACTGTGACATGTATGAAAAATGAATTTTACAACTAAATCAAATCTCTACACCTCTATTGTAATCAGATTATCATTAACTATAGTCCACAGACCTACTTCAAACCATTTTGAAGGTATTGTAAGTAGTTTACAACAGAAAAAAATATAAATGTGTAAGTTCTTATGGCATACAGACCACTAAAGTCATTAGTGGACCATGTCTGAACTTCTGCCTCATATAAAAAGCTGAATTTCCCATCCTGGCATCTTAATTCTTGTAAAGTGATATAAAACTGTAATTGAATTTATACCCTAGACTCAACTGAAACATTTAATGCTAACATACCTTTAAAGGATGGCTAGTAGTTTTATACAAAACCTCTGTCCCAGTACCCAAGCTCACATTCAACAATATCTTTTCTTTTTTAGACATTTTCTTTCCAATAGGTGTGACATGTGCTGGAAAACTAAATGGAACACTAAGGCAACATTGACCATCACGAAACGATAATTTCTGGGACCAATTGAATTTATAGAAATAATGGTTCCTCCATCAACCTTGAACAAAAACATAAGAATACACTGTTTCAAATTAAGGGAAAAAATAAGAAGACCAATCATTTTCTCGTGATTGTCAATAGAAAACTAAAGATTCCAAGACTGTTCTCAAAAATTCAAACTCTTCGCCAATGAAAAATTAGATCAACCATTTTTACTATCAACCAATTATAAAACAAAAGTTACAAGAACAAAATTTTCACTTAATGCCACACACAACAAAATTAAACCCACAAATCCAAATATCAAATTTCGGATAATATTACAGAAATTGTCACAATTACATGAAAAATTAAACCAAATCAAGTACCAAAAGTATGCAAATTATTCATTCTACTAAAAAATACCAAAAAATCTATCCAGATAACCTTACAATAAAGTACCAATTTCACAAACCCTTATTACAGGATGTCTCAGGGCTTCGGATCCAGCAAGGCCACAAGCATTCCTTGAAGCTCCTGCAATGATTGCTTTGGAATAGAGAGACAGCGGAGAGTTGCGTGAGACTCGAGAGAAGAGTTTTTTGTAGAGTTGCGACCGCCATTGCTCAAGGCTTTGAATCACAGAGCATTCGTCGATGCACAGTGAACCAGACCTTTGGGTAATGGGCTTCGTTCGATCCACGGAGAGAGAGAGAGAGAGAAACGCTTACCTCTGATTATCCCATTAGTCGTCATCGTGGTGTTCTTCGTCGCCTTCACAGAGAGAGCACCTCTCTCAAGCACAAGCCTTAACGAGAATTGAGGGGGCATTAGAGAGTGTGGTCTCACATCTTGAACAAGAAACAAACGTGTTGTAAGGGGTAAATAAGTAATAACCCCACCTTGTCCATTCAGTTGGGATTTAAACGTAGGGGGAAGGTGGGTTAATTTTAACCCATCTAGGAGGGTTAAAAATGACTGTAACATCCGGATCAAATTTTGACCCGGAATTTATATCCTGTCACATTTTGCCATCCCAAACAAAGGATTTGTGGGCTTCATTGCATCGTTAACCCTTCCTAATTGATGTTAACCTAACATATCCCACTATCCAAACACTCCATTAGTGTGATCGAGGGGTTTGGCATTTTTGAACTGGTTTGAAAAAAGAAACAATGGGTGGTAGGGGTGTTCAAATTTTCGACTAGCCGCAAGTTCCTACCCTACCCGACCCTAACCTACCCTAAAAATCAGCTAGCCGCAAAAATCGGGTAGAAATGCGGAAAAATTTTTGTTCTTCCGATTAAATCGGGTAGGAATGCGGAATAGCCATTTATTTCTGCATTCCTACCCTACCCTACCCGCATTAATTTTGTATTTCATATTGTTAAAACTTAAATTAATTGTTATTATATTTGTGGAACAATTATGGTGGATTGATGTTCATACTTTCTTGTGTTTTATTATAATTGTTGTTATAATTATTTTTTATTTTAATGTTATTGATTTATTGTGTTGTTAAATTTGTGAATGTTATTTAATTAAATTGTTAAAATGATCTAAAAAATAATAGTTACAAAAGTATTTATCCGCCTTCCTACCTGACTTCCTATCCGATTAATCGGGTAGGAAGGCGGGTAAGAATACTAAAGCTGTCGGGTAGGGTAGGCCAAGAAAAAGTTCTTCCGCAAAGTATCGGGTAGGAATGCGGAAGAACATATTTTCTACCCGTAGGGTAGGATGAACACCCCTAATGGATGGTAGGTTTGACACGTGACCACCCACCACAAATGTCTCGGTTTGCGTCATTTTGTCATTATTTTTTAGGGAAGAAGTACAAAATTATGCCTCCCCTGCCGCATTCTCTCATCTCATTTAGGCTTTCAGCCAAATACAATAGCTTTTATCACACGTAATTTTTTATTAATAGAAAATATTAGTCATAATTCATATTCGAACACACTCTGAAATACAAAAAATTAAATATTAATTATTTTTTTAATTACATAGTAAAAAAAAAAGAGAGAGAGCAATAGTAAGTGTGAATTAATAAGGTCATTTGGTATTAAGAATTGTATTGGTCGAGATATTTGACATTGGGAGTTGCATATAGGCCTAGGGGGCCATCACATTTTGAAAAATTATATAGGCCCCATTCATTTTTAAAAAGTTCTATTGCTTCCCCCCTAGTTTTCCAAATATCTAGAGTATATAATTTCAATTAATCTGTTCAAAAATAATTGAAGGCTTGATATTCACTAACAAATTTGTTAATGTAATCACATTGATTATTGTTGCTCTTTCAGGGGAATTCACTTGTTTAAACAATTTTGATGACCAAAGGAAAAAAAAAATAAGTGATTTTTTATAAAATCATGTGAAATTATTAGTTGCAAAAATAAATTATTCATAGATATTATAATATATCATAAAGTAAGAAAATAAGAGGACGGTGACACTGTCACAAATTAATTGTATAAACCAATATTTGAATTTTATGATCCATAATAATTTCAACGAGTGAATTGTATAAAAATAAATTTTGATAAACTTTATATAACTACAAATTCGTTATTGCTTAAATAGCTTATGGAAAAATCATGTTAAATAAAATCCTTGTTTATTTTATTATTTACCCCGATTAGGCTAAAATCTTGGTTCTGTTCTTATTGGGAACCGTGTATATAAATTAGTTCAAACACAACTAATCGTTGAGTTAAAAAAAAATTTGCGCACGAGAAAATCGCGGACAAATAAAAAAAATAGTAAAAATAAAAAACAAGAGTTTAGGCAAAGAATCAAGAATTAAATAGTAATTTGACACTTTCTTGTGTTTGATACAGGTAAACCTTTGACTGTTTGACATATCATCACCTTACTGTATGACTTACTGTACCTAACTTTTCCTATAAACAAATCTAAATCTCACCTCAAGTTTTAAATCGACGGCCAGCACTCTTCTGATGACGAGCACTAAACAATCTAAATCGCTCCTCAAGTTTTCTAAATCGACGGCCAGCACTCTACTGATGACGCGCACTAACCAATCGATGTTTGCCATCTGGACAACATGCTCATTCACCGGATACTCCCAGTCACCTATTCCCTCCACGTCATCAATCCCATCGCTCACATAACACTCTCTAAACGGCCAAACCGGTACTCAGTCCACCTCACTGTATATAAGACACAACGTGAAATAATCTTCGTAGTTTGTTTTTTGGTTTTTTTTTCTCAAACTCTGGTCAACGGTTTTGTTTGATAGATCAGACGAAAGGCTGTCGTTTGCTTTTGCCGGCGAGATATACGATTTGGTTACCGGAAAGGTTGCCGTAGTGCAGTGAGCTGTTATAACTGTGGTTAAAAATAGAGAAAAATGTTTCTCTTGGATTGGTTTTATGGAGTTTTGGCGTCTCTTGGTTTGTGGCAGAAAGAGGCAAAGATCTTATTCTTAGGGCTTGATAATGCTGGAAAGACCACTTTGCTTCATATGTTGAAAGATGAGGTTCCAATTCTTTCTCTTTCTCTTTCTCTCGCCTGAAGATTCCTTTTTTCTTGTTACTATCTTTCTATATGTTTTTTTTTCAGATTATTTGTGAGTTAATTATAGTTTCTTCTTGAATTCATACATGGATACTGATAATTTACTATCTATGTATGAATTATAGTTCTTATGTAAATGGGAATCTTGTTTGGATACAGAGATTGGTACAGCATCAACCGACACAGTATCCGACGTCTGAGGAATTGAGTATAGGGAAGATAAAGTTCAAGGCCTTTGATTTGGGCGGTCATCAGATCGCTCGCCGAGTCTGGAAGGACTATTATGCCCAGGTAGAAACCTTTTTGCACTGTTATTTTATATGATTTTGTTCGATTAGGGTTTGATATCTATAAGATTTTACTTACATATCTTTGTTTGTGGGACATTATATGAGACGGTTTTCAATCTTGATTCTTGTTCATTTGTTTTTTCCTCGACTAAAATTGATAAGCGCAATTGAAATTCCTGTCTAACTGGATGAAAACGTTAGTGAGAAGATTGGTATAAACTTGATTTTTTCCATACACCATCTAATGGAAATGCTAGGGGAAGGGAAGGGGAAAGACACAAAAAAAATTTGGAGTGAGGTAATTAAGAAGAACATCCTAAAACAAACCCCCGGAGGGGGTTGGACATTTCTATTCACCTACATAGATACACAGAATATCGAAATCTTGGTGGAACACTCACATCAATTTTATCTTTCAAGGTCTTGTGTAAGAATGACAACTATAAGATTTCCTGAATGTTGAAGCCAAATAAGATTTGAAACCAAATTGAGGCATATATTGCTGTGCATTGGATTATTAGAATGTCATGATTGCACATATCTATGGAATTTCAAAAAATGGAAGGTCTCGGGGTTACCTAAAAAATAATTGTATATTGTCTTCTTTTGGGTAATTACTCTCTGCAAATTTAGTTCTTTTGGTGGTTTATTGTCTAATTAATGGCCAATTCATTCTTTGCACTCTCAACAACGCCCAATGTTTCAAGTTGTTGCAATAAATGTATTTTGAGTTTTTGTGGAATTCTTTGTTTTATTCCATTTGTAGCTTTGATTGCTGGAACCTTGTCTCCTATTGCTGCAGATATCATCTGTTATGGGACAAACAATTCCCTTCCAAATTTTAATCATCTATCCGTTATTGTCTTGTCTTTTTTATACTCGGAGTATTATTGTCTGTGTGTTGTGGTTCTGGGAGCTAATACTTTGTATCAAGTGGCTTTCAGAGGGTCAGGAGACTTGACCTGAGTTCATTGCAGTGCGATCTTACATGCTATGGTGTGCTGTTACTGTTCTGTAGTTGTGCTGCTCCTGTAAGAGGCATGCTTTACCGGATCACAACTTCTGGCTGCTAACAAACTCGATTTTTTTTTTCTCAATAGTATTCCATTTGCTTCATCATGCAGGTGGATGCTGTGGTCTACCTTGTTGATGCTTACGACAAAGAGAGATTTGCCGAGTCAAAGAAGGAGCTGGATGCCCTCTTGTCAGATGAGTCACTAGCCAATGTCCCGTTCCTGATACTGGGGAACAAGATTGACATACCTTACGCTGCATCAGAGGATGAGTTGCGTTATTACTTGGGTCTAACTGGTATCACCACTGGTAAGGGCAAGGTTAACCTTACCGACTCTAATGTCCGTCCCATAGAGGTGTTCATGTGCAGCATTGTGCGTAAGATGGGATACGGGGAAGGTTTCAAATGGCTCTCCCAATACATTAAGTAGGAGAAAGGAAGAGAAATTGGTGCGCAAGTCCTGCACGGTGGTTATATCCTGTAACTGCCGTTGGCAGTCTTATTTGAGCTGGTGTTTGCAGTGTTAATATTCACCGTGTAAAATTGAATATGTAGTACTTGCTAGTGGTCTTCTTCCTTTTT
>CM042184.1:1246114-1262454 GCA_023539305.1 Ilex asprella
CAAATTATATCTCATATTTTTATTACTTTTTGGATTACTATCCAAACATATTTTACTATTTTTTATATTTTAAAACTGTTTTCAGAGTCATATACCAAACATGTTTTAGGATACAAAAAAATCATAACATACTTTTCTAAAACTCTTCTCGAAAACATGTTTTTGTATCCAGTGTTTTGAGAACATATCCAAACAGACCATTAGTTACCGAGGATTCGAATTCTCGAGAGTTCAAACTCATAGGAGTTCCAAACTGTCGAGAATCAAATTTCTTAGATACAAACATGATAGAAATCTGAGAAAATTAATCTGCATATCCAAAAGAATTTAAATTCCCCTATCATAACACCAAGAGAAAAAAAAAACATATGACTCACATTGCTTATGTAGAGGTTTCTGCCATCTCCATTCTTTTGCTCAAAACATGAAATTTTTCCTGCCACCAAAAAATGCAGGCATATATAAATGTACACATACGAATGGACAATATTAGCTTGAAGAGTTCCAGCTCTGTTCCGTGTGGCATCAAGTTCAGTACCTTCTTCAGGTGCAGCCAGCATATTTAGATCATCTGGCACTAAAAGCTCATCCCATTCAAGTGTGTTAATCTCGTGGAGTCTCATTTCGTGACTTTTGACGATCATACGATCATTAGGCCCTGCTAAGTAACCAGGAAGAGAATATTATACTTCCATTATCAAGAAAATTACATAATTACTGCAATTTATGTATATCTGTAAGACTACTTTATCATGATAATGAATTATAAAAAGGTTGGTCAACGAAGTTAAAGCAGCCATTAGTTCTTGCAGAATGGAGCTATTCCTGACTTCCCTTGAACACAGTTTTGTGTCTCATTCGTTGTTTAGTTTCAATTTTTAATTTTTTTGAGAAAGATTTCATACCCACCAACTCTAGTAATTAATATAATAGTAATTCAGTGTCTGCTCCATTATGCTGTCTAAATAAAATGGGCAATCTCACATTGATAACGTAATTTAATTGTAAATGAATAAAGTTCAATTAACATCACCTAAATGTGCTCCCTCACTATTACATGATGCCCGATCAAGCACAGAATCAAGCTCTTCTGATAAAATCCAAGAAGCAGATGGATCAGAGAGAGCTGAACTAGAATTGGAATTACCAGATGTGTCTGGAGAACCCTGCAACTGTAACATGAGTCAACCACAGCGCATAGTTCCATTAGTACCCGCCCGTTGTTATTTCAAGAACTAAAGCACAAATGGCAAAGCAAAGTTCTAACAAGCTTAAGTTCATTTCAAGGATGCTGTTACTATGTCCAAACTTCCCTTATACCATAAAATGCACATTACTTTATTTCCGCACTTGTGATGGCTATAATGGAAGCAGAAGAGCAGAAGTGACGCTACAGAACCAGGACTTATTTTGTTCCATTTTGAAAATTTTAAAAGAAAAAAAATGCCTTTTTCATGATTATAATGTGGTTCTTCATGGAAGAACTCAAATTATTAAAAACTAGTTCAGTCTTTCAAAATGCTACAAAGATTATGAACTTATAAATTTCTGCCCTTGAAAAGATAAGTCAGTGCTTTGACATCAAATATTGGATGTAAATCTGCAGCTTCTGGACAGCATTCCAGCAGATTTCTGTCTCCTTAATTTATTATGACCAAATGTCTCACTCATCATTTGCCCTTACTGGTAGAACTGCGACTCTTGTATATGTCACCAAGATAATCGATCACATGATACATTTCAAAACCTAGGATCGAGGTATCCTCATTCACAAATTGAGTAATAGCAAAAAAATTTCACATAGCAGCAAATTCTGCATTGTACGAAGCTGTACGATAAAAATTCCTTGTAATGATTTTAATTTCAAGATGACATATACTTGCAAATATAAACGTAAAAATAAGAAATGCTTAAACATTCACATGAAAAACTTTAAAAATACACAAAAAAGAAGTCATTACATGAAGAGATAGTACTGAGATTTCAAAGAGCTACAGTCTTCATGCTCTAACATAAGTTTGAACAACATTGAAATTTCAACATGAATTTGAGTGAGGGTCTAAACAAAGAGAGTTGACAAGTAACAATGAGAAAACAACAATGCAAATTAGCAGCTCAAGAAACCAGCAAGCATCAACCAGAATCAGGGTAATCATAGCCACCAACATAAGCAGATCCTTTAAAGAACATAAGATATTGACGTACTTTTGA
The DNA here is from genome assembly GCA_023539305.1 of Ilex asprella. Taxonomy (NCBI): domain Eukaryota; kingdom Viridiplantae; phylum Streptophyta; class Magnoliopsida; order Aquifoliales; family Aquifoliaceae; genus Ilex; species Ilex asprella. The sequence goes on from CM042184.1 coordinate 1,248,326, forward strand.
ACATAACAGAAGAAGTGACAGCTTGCAAAAACAAAAAAGATAAATGTATAGAAAATCATCTTTTTGATAAACAGGCCATGGTGCACTTCCAATACAACAGGTTAGTTGTGCATTTGACACTCAAAAAATAGTCTCTTGTTAAAAATCCCAGTTTGCTTATGATTTTAATAGGTTATACAAAAAATCCTAATTAAGTCCATCGAGATAGCTAAGAGAAAAATTGACTCTAATTTATGAACAGTTTCACAATCAATATCAAGAGTTTGATGAAATCCAAACCTTGGATAAAGATTGGACAGTTCTTATACAGGCCAAACTTCTTTTGTAAGTGCTTTTAATAATGCTTCAATATCACAAATTCCTAAGTATTCCAGAATGAATAAATTTACGTGTATGCACATTGCGAGTTTGTATGGGATATGAATACGTATGTAAATAACTTGTATTGAAATAGAGATTTGTGAGCTATAGGAAACCAAACCTCTTGAGTTTCACGATAATGAACAAGGACTATGTGTTCCAGTGTTCTGAGAAAAAAAAATAGAAACGAATCAATTCAAATTTCATGTAAAGATCATTGTCAGGCCATGATCCATGAGGACTTGAATTGCATACTTGTCAAGTAGCCAGTAACATCTACGAACAAAGGTAGGTTTATCTTCGCCATGTGCATAGTAGACATGGATCCTTTCTTCATTGCTGACCTGTACCAAGAAACAAAAAGCCATTTACCTCCCAACTTCATCAAAACAAAGGTCGCTCAATGAAAGATAATTTGCAAATTAACTTCAAAAAGCATTGATCGTCTTTAATCAGAAGAACTAAAAAGTAAATTTTAAAATATTTATAAGGTATACCAATGCTTCATAAACCAAAGCATACCAGATTAGCAAACCTTACAGTTCAGACCTTTATTTTTAACAGGAAGAGATCTCATTCCCCTGCAACAGCCATCCACAATGCACCCAACTTACATTACTCACTATGTGATTGATTGCACAATGCACTTAATGGCTTGATCCTACTTCCTGAGGTAGACATCACAGGGGCAAGATTACTAAATTGACACCAAATATCGGAGATCCCCTATCTACTCTCCACTAGTGGACCATACACTAGTACAAGATATGGATTTGCCGATCTCCTCATCTAATAAAGGAAGAGCCTTATGTAAACAGGGGGCACAACCGCACACCAAAAAAAGAAAAGAACAACTCATAGGTTTCAAATTGCATTTTTTGCTCTGTTCTCACCCTTACTTTCAGAAATTATTTACATATTCTATATCTACTAATGTTACATCTGGAGAGAGTTTTTTTTTTTTTTTGCATCCTATTACTTGCATGTGTCTTTCCTATTAAATTCTATTTCCTTGGATTAGTGTAGACATTAGCTCTGGATATGTTGTTGAGGAAAGCATCACACAATTATTACCATGATGACTCAAGTACTTTTCAGACTGTTACAGTCAAAGTTATGCAAAAGTCCCCCTAGAGAACCTAACATACTGATTGTCATGATGTTATAAATTCATCACCTAATCTCTTCCCCAATTTACCTTGAAAAGCTCATTTCGTTATACCCTAATTTCATGCTTGCAGGATCCTGTATGATTACTTCACCTAGAGTGAGGGTATGTTGAGCATGGAACAATCATTTGTTCATACACTCTTATATGGGATATATTGTTAGTAGTATGCTCTAAGACCAATCATATAGATGATGTTTTAGGGTTGTACTAGCAACATTCATTACTTAATTAAATAAAAGAGCAAGTTTATTTATCATATTTCTACTTTATTTTATTTTAATATACATGATATAGTCCATAAAGTATAAGTTAAGAAGATAGTTTCTCAAGGTGTTGAGAAGATGAGACTTATACTTCTTAGTACTTAACTCTTAAATATTCCTAGTCATAGGATTATTATTTAGGCACTACGTAATCCGGATAGACTAGCACACACTTTGTTTACTCAGATTTGATATGAGGTGACTCATCCAAGTCACTAGTGTAGGAACACTAAAGCAAGTGTGTGGGTGCTTGTTACAGAACAAGTACACTAAACGAGACCATTAACTGACGTAAGATTTTTTATATGAAGTTTTACATACCTATCAATGTTAAATCATAAAGTTATAGTTATGCAACTGATCGTTAGACTTGAGACACCATGGTTGTCTTGTGCATAGACTTCTATACTTTAACTATACAACATATTCATATACTAACCATGTAACTTGGATATCTATTGTTGGACATAGTTAGACATACATGAAGACTAACCATGGTTGTCTTGTGCATGGACTTCTATGCTTTAACTATACAACATATTCATATACTAATCATGTAACTTGCATATTTATTGTTGGACATAGTTAGACATGCATGAAGACTTATGAGTGTACAAAATAGAATCTATCATCCTTAATAATTAAAGGGAGAATGTCATATGTGATATTCTAGGCCATTATTCAAAGAGTCATTGGCCAAGGCAAAATGACAATTAGAAAAAAGTTTTTAATTGATCATTAACAGTCATAGTCCTAAGATCGAACACATAAAATTAGTTTGGCAGTAATTTCATCTCCTAGTAAGTCAATTAGGGCATTATATGATAGAAGGATTGAATTGCATGACAACTATATACTGAATGAGTTCTTTACCTACTTCGTGCTATCCAGAGGTTGATCATGATATGTTGCTTGGTGTCACTTATGATTAGTAGAAGCTCGAAGAATGAAATTAATATAAATATATTAATTGTTCTTCATAAAGAGAGAATTAGAAGAGTTCTAATTCAAGCTAAATTAGAAAAAAATCTAATTTGAGATGTTACTTGTAGCTAGTATCAAATGCCTACAACCGAGTATGCTTAAACCTACAGGGTCATGCACAATAGAATTGATTGGAATCTAAAGGATAAAAGAGGGACAACCAATTAAGAGTTAATTGGGGTGACAACCTAATTAAAGGTTAATTAGGAACTTTTTATAATTAATGGTTAATAAAGGGGTTATATGTAATTATGAGATAATTACAATTTGATCCAAACTAGGATTAAAGTCTTTAAAGCTCTATAAATACCTTTAGGTAGGTGGTGGACATAAGATATAACAACTCTCTTGCTAGCACAAGAAAAACCACCCCTCATTCTCTCTCTCTACTAGTTTATCGATGGTTGAAGTAGATCCTTCAAGTTTGTTAATTCGTGTGGATACCGATAGAGGCCAAACATTTGCGAGGCTTGGGACAAAGATCAAATTCAAATTTGAAAATTTAAAGTTTTTGAGAATGCTTGAAAATTGCTAAATACACGCTTCACGTAACCCTTAATCTTCTCTATAGATCTAAGGTTTTTCGGTTTTGTATTAAACATGAATAGATTTTGGTATGAAGAATCAAATTATTAATATTTTTAAATTTCATTTCGTTTATTATATGATTCCTTTCATATATACTACCCATATCAGATAGAGTATCTTTGTTGTAGATTCACAAGGGAACTTCTCCCTTCCATTTTTTTTGGAGGGGCGGGCAGATTCCCTTTGATCAATTGTGAGTATAAGGCTCTTTTAATCCACCATTTCATCCAGAGAAGAGTGTCGTTTATTAGAGAAATTAATTTGTACAAAGATGCTGATGTGGATTATAGTAGGGAAGAATTATGGATGAGAAGAGAAGAAAGGGATAAAGATAGAGAGAATTTAAGGAAAAAGCAATATCAAAATTCAATATCAATAATCAAAGTCTACCAAAATAAATATCAGATCCCCTATATATATAGGGAAAGCACAAACCCTAAAAGAACCCTAAAAAAAAATCAAAATGACAACTAAACCCCTGAAAAGTAAAATGACAAATAACTCCAAATCTCAACGTCTACGCCTACTATAACAAAATATAATCCGATTCCTATCATTTTCCCCGGTTGAAAAGAACTCGCCTCCGGAGAAATACGATCATGATAATGCTCTAGAAGATCGGGGTCAGGATCATGATAATGCTCTGATACCAAATTGATGTAAATCGTAGTAGGAAAGAATTAATGATGAGAAGTGAAGAAGAAGGGGACGAGGACCAAGAGAGAATTTGAGGAAGAAACAATATCATGATTCAATATCAATAATCAAAGTCTACCAAAACAAATACCATATCTCCTATATATATAGGGAGAGCACAAACCCTAAAATAAATAAATAGTCAAAATGACAACAAAGCCCTTAAAAAGTAAAATGACAAATAACTCCTAATCCCAACGTCTACGCCTACTATAACGAAATATAATCTGATTCCTATCAGGTGCACCTCAGTATACACCATTATTGATCATCCTAAACAAGGTGACAGGTGCCTTAGAGAAGTTTTCTTAACAAAAGTGATCACGCGTCTAGAATAGCAAAGATAGAATAAACCTACAAAGAAATAAATGGGCCAGAAAAAAAAAACAGATTGTAGCACATGGCTGAATCCAAGTTGGCTATTAAAAAGTAAAAATTATTACATAAAATTAGTTAACAATACAAATGTTTTTTAGCCTGCCCACTCTATCCAAAAGGCCATGAGTATTAGTTAGTGGTCGATGACGGATGCTGTTCAACTCAGAACAGAGGTACTTAAAATTTCAGCCAATTTGAGGGAAAAAAAATAAATCTAGGGAAAATATACAATCGGTGCCTTTAGTACGAACATCAACCGATGATTTTAGCTGCCGTTAGTCAATGATAGATGTCAGGGAAACCCATTTCTCAAAGGGAAAATCTCACCTTCAAGTGTTCATGAGCTTCTTTGACAGTCTTCCCATCCTTTTTCTTCTTCCAGTTATGGCCATCTTTTCGAAAATTCCTGAGCACCTTCCGATCAAACCACACAATCGTACCACCTATTACATTGTGATAGCATCCAGATTAGATAGAACACAATATCTTCCATTATCTGCCAAGATCAAGTAGAAATTAAAGTTCTGCAAGGTATGAGAAAATTCTTTTGAAACAGTAACAGCCCTCTTATTTCAGCACCAAAACTAACACATCTGTGGAAAATTGGGAATAGATCAAAATTAGATATGTTTCAAGTACGCAATTAATATTACTTTTCGGTAAGTTCACTGGCTTGACGTTGATGTTGAAATACTTGTAGTTAGATAGCATTGCATGAATCTCATTTGGTCGGAGCCATCTTGCCTGAGCTTCCTTCATTATGCTGCCTATATCCAAATCTGTCCATGCAACAAGGAACCGTTACTATAGAAATTCTTTAAAAAAAAACCAACCACAGTTTTTTAAGTAACAAGGCACCATAGTGAGAGCGAATTCTGTCAAATAGCAAATCGATTTTGGCGGATTGAATTGGACATATTTACAAAACAACTAGTACTACAATAAAAGAGAATGCTGTGAGAGATATCTAAGTTAATGCGAGCGATCGAGTTAGGCAGAGATTAGCTTGTGATTTAATAAAAAAAATATAGTCCTCAGAGAGTATAACGGCAAAACACAATTCGGCATAGCAGAATTCATCAGCAAAACAAGATTAATGTAAGAAATCCGGATAATTAGGACTACACTTTGTGGAGTTGAGTTGAGTTGAGTTGAGTTGAATTGAGAGAAGCTAACTTGAAAGTAAAAGAAATGTCACGGTACCCAAACCTATTCAACAGTAAACCCTAAACAAACAACTCTAGAGAGACTGTACTTCCAGTCCAACCATACACAATCTCCACCACAAACACACTCAATTCCAACACTGAATTGCACGCATATATAGTCATTTAACTGTACCTTCCATTGTACGGAAGCCATGAATCTCGCAGCCTTCGAGTCGTCGTCCAGTTACGGCACTCTCCATTGCAAAAACCTCCGAACAGTCAACCGATCATTTCACACATCAAACGCTTCAATCTAAAACAGAAAAATCAACATAAAATCAAGAACTAGTTTAGATTAAACAGTGCTTAATTGCAGATTAAAAAATCTAATATAAGAATTTACACAGAGCAAACCAAAAACAGTGCTTACACAGAGTCTACAAGTGTGTTGTTGTCTCTGTGCTTTCTGCTGGTGAATTAGATAGAATTGGAGAGAGAATGGCTCCAAGTTTTTCAGAGTAAATACTAATGGTGTAAAGAAGAGAATCACAGTGTTATGACTTATGAGTTGAAATTGCTAACTCATTCAGGACACACTGGTCCAGGTCGAGGACGAAGGTAAAGTCCTGTCCAAATCAGTTTAGTACAGTTAAGGATAAATTGCACCAATAACCCCGAAATTTATTATTTATCATATTTTGCTCCTTAAATTTTTAATTTTGCCAATTTAATCTTTCAAGTTTAAACATTAAGCTGAAGTATTCCTTGACACACTAACTCCGGTTAAAAAAAAAAAAAAGATGAAAAATGACATGGGCTCATCACTCCTGACTTTTCGCGTTTTAGTCAAGGAAAATTCAATTTTGCCCTTTGAAAGATACAATTTTTTTCTCCTTTTTTTTAACATTACCCCTTCAAAAAATAAAAAACATTGTAACGAGGTCTACGGTTTTATTTTCATTTGATCGTTCATTTATTTTGTGATTCGTGATTAATTGATTTGACACAAAACATATGGATGGACAAATAAAAATAACACTAAAAAAATAAATAAGAGATTAAACTGTACTGGACACAATATCTTCTATCTTTAATTGTGGTAGTTTAGTTGTTTAATAGATAGTATAATTATATATTAATTTATAATTTTTTTAAAAAAAATTGGGTTTTTATTTTTGATTTTATATCAATAAATGACATAAAATAATATAAATTTTGGTTATAAAATGTAAAATATTTGATATTTTATTTTTAATTACAGTAATTTTTATCTAAATATAACATTTTAAACTTAAAAGGTTTAAGTATTACACACCTATAAACTTTAGAAAGTTTGAGTATAATTTAATAATGGATATTTTAACGGGTCTACATGCGCACAAACTTCATGAGTTTGCATGTAATATTTAAATATTAAATACATTAAATGATTAAGTGATAAAATTTAGAGGATGTGAGTGTAATTCTTCCTAATCTAAAATATCATCCCAGAATATGGGTGGTCTAGAATCTAGATGGTCACATGTCCAATCTCTTCATTTGCCCAAAGGATTTTTTGCACTTAGACCTCAAAAAAAATTATTTTGTATTCTAAAAAATTAAAATTTTCGTATTATACCTTAAATATATCAAAAGTATTACAATATAGTGTTTCTGTTAACTTCTATTATTTTTTTCTTCAAAAACCAACTCATTGATGCCGAGAAAAAACTAACCAAAGAGTCATATTGTAATTCTTTTGATCCATTGAGAGTACAATATAAAAATTTAACCTTTGAAACTACAATGTTGATGGATATAGTTTCCAATTTTGAAACTCAACTTAATCTGAGACTATTTGAATGTGAATGAAAAAATTGTCGTAAGATTGACAGTTTCCAATTTTTGTTTATCTATGCAAACAAAAAAATAAGTAAAAATATGTTAATTATATATTTTTTTTTAATTTATTTTTTTAAGGAGACTTGAACCTTAACCTCAAGAAAGTAAAACATTCACAAGATAAGAAATACCATTGGACTAAAGATTTGTTAGTATGTTAATTATAACTTTTTATAAAAAAAATGAGGTTCATTATGGTTTATTCTATTTTTATCTCAATCCATTAACCAAAATCTCAATTTTATTTATTTAAAATCATCAAGGTGGGTATAATTAAAAATATTACAAAAAAAAAGCATAAAATATGCACAAGTACAAAAAATAAAATAAAAATCAAGGCGGGCCCGACCCCCAGCCCATGCGTGCCTCCGCCATTGTTGACAAATTCATACCACCTTGTCGAATATCACGTAAAAAAATTTACAGTAATGTATCAAATTTTAGAACTAAATTTAGAGTCTAAATGTCGTGACCACATATTATCTAAAATTTTTATTAAGACTCAAATGATATGGTAACAAATAAATAAGTCTAGCTCAGCTGCTATGTCATTTGAACTCTAAATTTTATCCCAAAATTTAGTCAGTGTAACATTATTCAAAAAATTATGAGTCAACTAAATCTACTCCCTCTTTGAGACAGGTGTATCTTGGGCCACAGTACATGGGAGCGTAAGGGTTGGGTTATCTCACAGATAGTTTAAAACAATGTTATCAGAATTGGATCGGTCATCGAACCGACTAGGGGATTAGGTCAATAGTTCACTGGTTCAATCGGTGGGTCACTGATCGAATCGGCCAAATAATAAAAAAAATAAAAATATATATAATAATTATAAAATATAATAATTTAACTAAAAAATATAAAATATGGCTAAAATACATACAATTTGTCATAAAGTTAAGTAAAAGAAACATTATTGAGATATAATTTTTGAGAAAAAGAAACATTCTTGAGAAATAAAGTTAAGTAAAAAAACTCAATATTAAATTTAAAATCTTAGCAAGAGAGATCGTTTGAGATATAATTTCTGTTTAAAAAAAATCAAGCTATCATCATATTTTAGGGGTTAGGGCAATAAAAAAGATCAGAAGCTTGAGAGTTGAGATTTTAAGGGATTATAATTTAATTTTTAGTTTGTCATTGAACTGACCGATTTTTATAAAACCGCCGGTTCATGATTTTTAACAAGAACCGCCCGGTTTTTCATTTTTTAGCCAGTTCTCTTACTTAAGCGGTCCAACTATAAAACCGGACCGACCGGCCGATCCGATTCAATTCTGATAACACTAGTCTAAAAAGTGTGTGTAATTATAAATCTTCTACGGCCCTCACACTATTAGTGTGAGTGTCGGTGATTGTAGTTTGATAAAAAAAAAAAAAACTAAATCTACTTCTTTTTTATTGAAAGAAATTTATAAGAATCCAATGAACAAACTAAATAGCATCAAAGAAGCAGAAGAAATCACATAGTATTGTTGGATTCATAAAAGATATAACTAAGTATTTTTATTATCAAAATGGATAATAGTCATGACAGGTTGTATCATGTTTATTGTATTCTCATTTAATTCAGTTATGGACTTAACACTTATGATTCATTTGGTAGGGTAGATGAAAAAAAATAAAATGATGGAAAATAAGAGTAATACAATTTTCATCTTTCAACGAATTTGTTCTTTCTTCTTTTATTTGTGTTTGGTAACAGGGATGGAAAAGTATAAATGATTATTTTTTTTTTTTGTGTTTGATAAAATGATTTTTGTTTTAATTTTTATTAAAAAAATATAAATACATATTTTGCCATTATATTTATATATACATAATATGTAATTGATAATGATCTAATTATCTAAACTAAGTTTTGTGACTAAATGAAGAATATTTTTATTACGGATTTGTGATTGTGTCAATTGATAAAAAAAATAGTAAAAAAAAATTAATTAATATACAAAATTTTAAAAAATGTTGTATTTTATTAAAATATATAATTGAGTTAAAATGTAGTAAAAAAACATTTTGTGTCTTTTTATTCAAATTTTGTTTCGATTAAATGAAAATTGATTTTACTATTTCACGGTTATTTTCTATTGAGTCTTAATTTTTTGTTATTCTTAAATTTATTTTTTATATCAATTAATAATTTATTTTCACATTATATTTTGCCTTGAGATATTCCTTGAGTTCCCCCCCATATCTATTAATGATGGGGAGACATAAACATAATCAGGGGCGGAGTTAGAATTTCTCATTAGATGAGACAAATTATTACAGGAAAAAATTTCATCAGTTTATACAAAACATTTTCAAGCATGAAAAAAAAAAATTGGGATTCAACACTAAATTACTATTAAAACAGTAAAATTGGTTCCCATTTAAATTAAAGAAAATATGAATAACAAACCATAAAATAACTTATTATATTACATTTTAATTCAATCACATGCTAAAGTAGAATGTAATGTTATTTCAAGTCTCAAAATTCATCTATAATATATGATGATAAACTAAAATTTTAAAAATTCTATTCAATTTACAAAACCACATTATTGATATCAAAATCATTATTCATTTTATATTGCGAAAATTAGTTGAAATTATCATTCATTTTGTTGATTTACTCAATCCAGAGACTAAAACATTGATTTTTGAGAGGAGGGAGACAATGGATCACTAACTTGCCAAAAATTAAAAATAAGTTAGGACCGTTATAAATATTTTCAAAAATCAAGATGGCAAATGTATTGAAATAAATAATCCATCGGCCGTTAATAATACATAAATTAAAAATTGAAAAACTAAGGGGAGCCCCGGGGGTGGGGGCGTGGGGAGGAAGCGCCCACCCTCGTGCTTACGTGGCTCCGCCCTTGGACATAATATTGAATTGAAGTTCAAGTCCCCACTAGCCGACATAGAGACAGTACTCCCCAGCCACCTTGTTTAAAACGTTATACGTGGATGTTATTTATCAAAGATGAAATGAAGGAGGTTCAACACAAACAAATATAAAAATTATGTGGATCGATTTGAATGATATACTCCATTGAGAATGACTAATCTTATTATCTAAGATATGTATTATGTTTAGATGTGAGTGATACCCCATGTATAAGTAAGATTTACAATTTATAGGTAAGTGAAATTCGCTCCGAATGACTCTAGGCGTCATCCTCGTAATAGGGAGTGGGAGTGATTTTATGAAACTTGTCTTATCTTCGTAACAGGCGAGATGATAGCAGGGTTATCCATTAAAACTTGTTTTATTTCGTAACGGGCGAAGTGATCTCGCAAGATTGACAATGTGCCTCTGATAACTGCATCCCCACATATTCCTTCTCCTTGGATAGAGATTCCAAGAATTGAAATTCAAGTCCCCAACTAGCAGACATAAACATAGTACTCCCCCACCACCTTGATTAAAACGTTATTCATGGGTCTTATTTTCACACGGCTTATTGAATGATTGACGACTAGTTTACGGAGAACAGTCTATTCTATCGATTTTTTTTAACCGTACCATCTGATGATGCATAAAAATATTTATGCAACATCAATCAAGAAGGAAATGAAAAGGGTTCAACACAAATAAATATAAAGATTATGTGATTTGGTTTGGATGCCATATTTCCTTTGAAATGATTACGGTGGCCAAAAAAATTTATTATTCAAGAAATATAGTGTGCTCAAATGTGAGTGATACCCCTCATTTATAGGCGGGATTTACAATTTATAGGTAAATGAAATTGGCTCTAAAGGGCTTTAGGTGCCATCCTTGTAATAGGGAGTATGTCGTAAAGTTTGCCTTATCCTCGTAACGGGTGAGATAATAGCAAGGTAATTTATTGAAACTCATTTTATTTTGTAACGGCTGAAGTGATCTCGCGAGACTGGCGATGTACCCCCAATAGCTGTATTTCCACAGATTCCTTCTCCTTGAAAAAAGATTCTCACGTGCGCTGAGGATGGGTCGAGACTTTTAGAGATGTGAGTTTGGCCCAACTAAAATTGTGATTGGCCTTGTTGGTTTGCATCTATGGTCTGGGCTTGGGATACATTTGTGGTCTGGGCTTGGTCTGTAATTATGGGCTAAGCCCATCACCATGGATTATTATTTTATTATGGTCGAGTTATAACTTTGACATAAGAAATTACAACTGTTCAACGGACATTCATGATCGATACTGATTATGAACTCTCGATATCGAGCCCAAACTTTCATGATTGGTTATGCCGTTTAAAGTTATAACTTACATCTCAAAAAATTTAGTGAAAATAGGAGGTGAGTCCCCCTAGATGTACTTATTTGGAGATAAGCCCTGTAAGAGAACTTATAAGGAGTTAAGTCCATGTTTAAAATTATATGTAATGACTAAAGTCCACTTTTTTTTTACCTCAAAAATACCTTTTTTGAAAGGAAGTTAAATTAATTTCCTATTTTGGAAATTATTATCCCTTAATTCATGTCAATTAAATATGTCAATAAACTCTTCATCATAAATTTAAAATTCAAATTCAAAGCTCTATTTTTCTCTCTCCCTCTCTCTCTCTCTCTATATATATATATACCAAATTCAAAACTCTCTCTCTATATATATATCAAATTCAAAACTATATATGAAATATTAATATTGAATGTTTCAATTTTTTCATGTATAAATGTTACTATTTTTTTGTGTTTAAATGTATTATTTTTTGTGTCCCAATGATAACTTTTTTTTTTTGTATTTGAATGTTATTATTTTTTATTTTTAATGTTACTATATGTGTGTGTGTGTGTGTATATATATATATACCTAACCTATATATGGATGTAGATAGATAAGAGAGAAAAATTTTTAAAGTTAGTCAAACTCTTAACTTATATATGGATATAGATAAATATGAGAGAGAAAATACTTTAATATTAGTCAAACTACTAAGATTTAGGAGTTTTTAATTTTTAGTTTTATTTCACTTCTAAAGTAAAGGGATAGTATGGTAAAATTGACCAAAAATAGACTTAATAATAAATAAATTTCTTTGACGGACTTAAGTCCAAACAAGTCCATACAGGGAGACCGGCCTCCAAATTTTCTAAAAATTTATAGCTTAGACTTAAAAAATTATAATTTTTGGTACGATACTGATGACGATAGCGTAGCATTTTCCCAGGTTACTCACTTGATTGGGTTTTGACGACTATGCTAATCACTCACTTGAATTCCATGTAGAATTTTAATTCGAATTTGATATGATAATGTGTACAATTTTAATTTTACAATTTGTATATGTGATCCTTAAAAATTAAAACTGAAGTTTCAATTAATTTTTTTTTTAAAGTGAAGTATACAGGATTGATATAAACACTCAATCTCAAAAGATACAATAAAATCAACTTCATATTTGTGTATAGAAAATATTAATTTATATCCAACTAGTTAACTAAGAATTCAATTCTTATGCATCAAGGACATTAGCATTCCATTTCTTGATATTGACCATTGGATATGAACTAGTCATTATCAGATTAGGCACTTTGGTTGGACATGATTTACAAAAAGTTACCATTGAATAAACTCTTTTTTAATAAGAGCTTGTTAAATATTATAGGTTTTGATTTGGGTTGTGGCCATTCCTTGCCATCCAAATAGAGATTGAGAGTAGTGTTGTTAATCAAATTGAGTTACTTGAGATTGACTTGAGTGTGATTCGAGTTTAGCTTGTTTAGACTCGTTTTCTAAACGAGCATGAATTTGAATAAGTTTTTTGGTTCGTTTAGAAAATAAGTCCTATAAGCTCGACTCAAAACTCGACACACTCAACTCGTTTTTGTGCAAATACTCGGGTTCGACTTTCTTTTGACTTGTTCAGACTTGACTCGTTTAAACGAGCCGAACTTGAATAATTTTTTAAGTTTGATTAAGAAACAAACTTTTTAAACTCGGTTCAAACTCGATTTGAGTTCATTTGACTAACATCCCTAAGTGAGAGGATTTTGCTAATCTATTTGAATCAGAGAGATTTATTCTTTATCCTAACAATGTTAAAAAGGATTAATTGCGACGCTTCATATAATGTACAAAAATCTGTAATATGTCTCCACCGCTACCCTTACTTTCACCCTCCCAGAACCACCCCATTGTAACACTATTGAAAAATAAAGTATTAATGTGCGAAATTAATGTTTTAAAAATTTTAAATGAGATGTAATAAATAAAAATATAGCCAAATTCAAATTCAAAGTAGTTATCAAAAAAAATTAAAAGTGGTTATACAGGACACATGGAAAAATTTTATTGGATAAGACCAATATATTTTAATTATATAATTTAAAATTAGGATAAAATAAATTTTAAAAATAGAAAGTTTCTCAAGCCTATTATTTCCTAAATTAATTTTTATAGTATATTATATAGAATTAGAAGATTACTCAGTTATTGTAAAATTGGAGACGAGCTGGACTAGTCCTACTAGATTTGTGGCCTAAACTTGAACGAGCCCAAAGCCTTTAATACCTAACCCTTGGGCTGGTCCAACAAAGCAGAGTCCTGGTTCAAATCCACTAGATGTCACAGCCTTATTGGGCCAATGGCCCCCATTATGTGTCACTGTGACGATAAGCTTTTTTTTTTTTGGGAATAGATAAGAGATTTTTATTTTATTTTTGGAGACATTTATTCC
>CM042184.1:1271324-1309997 GCA_023539305.1 Ilex asprella
ATACATAATATATGATATATATATCAATAGATATATAGACAAATAAGATACATTTTAATATAAATAATTAACTTTTTATCTACTTTTTTTTCGATTTTGAAGGTATTGATTTTGGTGAATTGAAAGGAAAGCTCATCCAACCACTTTTTCATCATTCTTATTTTTATTCCTAAACAAACATGATATTTTATTTATCCTTTCAACTTTTCATCCTTTTATTTTTTTAAATAATTTTTTTTTAAAATAAATAAATTCATAATTGCATTTTCTTTAGAAAGGAAATTCGGCTATCAGACAACCCGACCCTAAAGCCGGTAGGGCTAATGGGCGCTTAGCACACCATGTGGCAGGCTGGGCTGCTCATTATCCTAGCGGGCTGTCGGGTCGCCAATTCCATAAGTTATGGGGGGTGATCACTCACATATTTCGACTATGTCCGACCGGTAGGTCAAGCGTAGAGTTTTTGGTATTCCGCAAAAATCAGGTAGGAATAAAGATGCCCAAAAGAATTCCTAGTTTATGTGTGCAGAAACCCTATAATCCCTACACATCTTTCTAACATTGATGTTTATGAGTTTTTTATTATATTTTATTATAATAACTTATGTATTATTGAATTTATTGTGTTTTTCTTTAGTGTTATTAGTTTATTGTGTTGGTTAATTGATATAAATTACTTAATTGAATTATTAAAATAATTCAAAAATTAATAACTAAAAAGTATGTGTTCACCCGATTTTCTATCTGACTTCCTACTTGATTGTTTTGGATGAAATTCGAGTAAGAATAAAACACTTAATCGGATAGGGTCGACCAATAAAATTTTTTTCCGCAAAGTATCAGGTAAGAAAATGAAATACCATAATTTTTACTCGTAGAATAGGGTGAACACCCAAAATTAGTTGTTTCATTTATTTAATCGTATCAATATATGTATTTTTTTATAACCCAGAACCCCGACCAACCGAGTTCATTTAGATTCATGACCGGTAGTCAACTTAGACCCACTCGTAAAACCTCTTCTCCACACGCAAGGATTAAATTTAATGAAGGTGATCGCAAGGAACATTTTCACCATGTGGCTTGTTACGAAAATGAAAAATTGTGCTTAACATGATCACATTAGAACATCCCACTCCCATATTAACTGTTTGTGTTATTTAGATTAACTAGACATAACTCGTGCCTGAAGACATGATAAAATATAAAATTCGAGCGTCTAAAAATCGATCCCACTATATTAATTTTTTTCAAAATATATTAACTACAAATTAATCAAATACTAATACAAAATGATTAAATATATGATAGAAACGAGTGATTGATATTTTTAGGGAAGAAATATATAAATAATTAGACATGCGATAGAAATGAGTGATGTGATTTGACGTTTGAGTCTGACAAAAGATGATGAGTGAAGTAAGTGATTGGTGATGGTTTTGAGGAAAAAAAATATGACTGAGATAAAATTTAAACACACTCCTGTTTTATTATATAGATGTGTGAAGCATAAAGACTTCTCTGATTTTTCAAAATTTTCTTCTTCTTCTTATTTTGTTTAATGGTTTTAGGCCACGTCTGGTGGTAACAAATATGGAGGACTTGTGCCAAAGAAGAAGCCATTGATCTCAAAGGCAAGTATTAATTGTTCCTTGTAGCAGCTGTCTTTTGAGGTTCAGCCTTTCACTGCTTATTTACCAAAATCTCTCAAGTGTATTGTTTGGATGCAGGACCATGAACGTGCCTTTTTTGATTCAGCAGATTGGGCCTTATGCAAGGTATTTTTATGGGAAAAAAAATTGTTTTTTTTTTAATGTGGGCTTTTTGCACTTTGTACCCCAAAAGATATCCAAAATCTCAGTTTACATCTTGAATAATTAATTTTTTCACATTGCACCCTAAATGTTATAAATTGTTTCCAATGTGAATGTTTTTCTTCACTTGAAAAAAAAATTAATTAGTGGAAATTCTGTGTCATTTACTGAGTGGATCAGGGCATCTAGTCTAGTATCTTATAGTCATGGTTGTCATAAGTTCGAGTCCTCTTTGGCTGATGTGCGTGGATAGATTGGGTATGAGTCGTATGACTGAATGCATTCGGAGTCTATATTGTATTTTCAGGTTCAAATAACACGGTTGGGATGATTCTTTGTTTACTTAGCTGTTGAAACAAACCTATCTACAATGTCTTTCCGTTTTTTAGCCTAAGTTAGTTTATTCGGGTGAGAATATGTCCCTTTGAAAGTTTTTTATTTTTGTGCACTTCTAATGTAATTTGGTCTCAATAAACAGCAAGGTGCAGGAGTGAATCCAAAATCAACTGTGGCCATAGAGACATTGCGACCAAAATTACAGGTATTATTATTACTCTACTGAGTGCTGAAGACTATCAATGTCACTGTAAAAGATTGTACACAGATTACAAGACTCCCGAGAGAGACAACTAGTATCATAACTTTTTCTCAAACAACATAAATCTTAGTGAATTTCATTAGCTAATAATGAGCTAAACTTGTTTAATCCACAGAGAACGCCTCACCAACAACTACCCCCTCGGAGACCTGCTTGCACATCTGGAAGGGACAATCTTGTGAGTTCCTAAGTGCAAGAGATCAATCATACTGTTTGTTTTTCAACTAGTTGAGAGGATTGGGTTGGAAATTATAATGGATTTGGTTAATGTTGATGCTATTGCAGGCTCAGTAGATCCTCATGTAGAGTGCTTAAGGAGGAGGGGTGGTTTTTTATGTATTATACATATGTATATGTACTTGATATGTCACACATTCACCATCTGATTGAACACTCTAAAATGGTAAATTGATGTTCAGATTAATAAGTTTTTACCATTTGACTAGTGCTTGATTGTGTTTATCGAATTTCAATTATAATAGTAAAGTCTTACTTTTTAAGTCTACGTAGCATTACTCGTTTTACAAAGTTCTAAGGCTATATTTGGTAATTGTTTTTGTCCTGGGTTTTGTGTTTTTGTTTTCAATTTTTGTCAAAAATGAAAACAAAAATATGTTTAGTAACTGTTTTTGGTTTGTTTTGTTTTCGTTGTATTGAAGACAAAGACAAAAAAATGGGAACAAAAAATTTTTTGTTCCAGGAAACACGCGAAACAGAAACATGCGCTAAAAAAATTAATGAGATTCGGGTTTCGAACTCTCTTAGCCGCAAAAATAATTTTTTTTGTGAACCTATTTAAACCACCTCATTTCTCTCTCCTCTCCATCGCTACTTCCCTCTGTCTATTCTCTTCTCTCCATCTCTCCATCGCTGCCTTACTCTCTCTATTTCTCAGTGTCACCGACGAAATCTCATCTCCTCTCTCTCGCCGATGGAGGTAAGCCCTTTTTCTTTCTCTCTCTTTCTCCCTCTCTCATCTCATCTCCTCGCTCTCTCTCTATATATACACACACAGATCTGTGTATATATATGTATATATACATAGATCCATGCATATATGCATATATGCACAGATCTGTGTGTGTTCTGTGTGGTTGGTGTGTGTGTGTTTTGTGTGCTGGGTGTGTGTGTGTATGTTTTGTGTACTGGGTGTGTGTTGTCTTCTATGTGTCTTATGTTTGTAATGGGGGCCGGAGTAGTGCTGGTCACAAAAGCGATTGGGGTCGATTTATCATGGTGGTAGTGATGATCTGGATTTGGAGAGGAATCGACTGCAATATTTGGGTATCTGTCGATTCTGATTTTTAAATTTTGATTACGAACAAGAGGTTTTCGATTTTGGACTTGGACTTGCAATTTTTCAAAGCATTGCAAGAATGACTGGGTGTGGTCTCTATTCATGTGGCGACTGATTCTGCTGATTTTTATTTGAATTTGGTACACAGTGAGGACTGATTTTGATGATTGTCTTTGGATCTGCTCCTTGGTTTTGATAAAAAATAATAAAAGAATGTTTTAGTGGCTGGAGAGCTTGAAGTTCAATGACTGCCTCAATTTTGAGATTTAAGAATTGGCTAGCCAACTGCCTTCTCTCTAATGTCCATTGCGTCAAGAAGCTTTCCAGATTTTATTTCAATAATAATCGATGAACGTGTAAAAAAACATCACAATTCAACCACAAGGCAACTAGTAATTTTGCTACAACAAAGATTTTTTGTTTTCAAAAAGGAAAACAAAAAATGAGGTATTATAAAATATATTTAGGATAAAATTTGAGGTAGTTACCAAACATATTTTTTGTTTTTATTCTCATAATTTGATAGACAAAAATGACTGTCAAACGTGTTTTTTATTTCGGTGTTTACCACAAAACAGAAACAAAAAATTGTCTTTGTTTTTGATTTTTTAAAGACACAAAAATAAAAACGTTACCAAACGACCTCTAAGTTTTACTATCATTTCAGTTTTCTTCAGCTGCATTTATTCTAGAATTCCCATCGATGTTTATTCAGTTCATTTTTTCAAAAATAATTAGAGGACAACATATTTGTTGTTTTTGTTTTTTTAAATGATGTGCATATAACATGCCTACTCAAAACAAGATTCATTCTTGGGTTGAATGTACATATGGATTTGAAAGTGGTTATCAAGAAATGATTTTCTCCTTTTTTGGGGGGGTCTGAGGTTGAAATCTACAACCCTCGTCTCGAGAAGAAATAAATTACAAATAGATATAAAATGCATAAATTTTTGTCAATTAGAGATGCGCTAGCGAATATCATATACTTTTTTCAATTAGACAATTATCATTGTGAATTGAAACTTCATATGGTAATAAAGATAAACCCATTTCCATTAGGTTGTCTGGGTTTTATAGCATCGTCAATCTATACCTTAAAATTTATTGAATCAAGATACAGTTGTAAATAGAACATAAGACCACATTCATCAAAGTTGTTTTAGCAACAAAGAATTGGCATTGTAAAAGCTCCGGGAGGATGCACTGATAATGATGGATGGCCGGTGGATGGAAAAGGGGAAGGTGGGGGAAAAGCCAAAAGGTCCTCTTGAGTGTAGTCACTGCAACAAAAAGGGGAATTGCCGGCATTTGACAAATGCCGGAAATAGCTTGACAAACGCCAGAAAAATCCATTCCCGGCATTTTTCCGACGTTTAAGCCAAACACCATCTAAACGCCGACAAATAGGTAAAAACTTGCAGTGACATTAAAAGAATATATAATTATTACATAACAGGTCTAGGAATTTACCTCACCATTCATAATGTGCAGCAGCAGTTTCACTAGGATCTGTCAAAAAATTGGCATTTTACTTCAGTGCATTTCAACCAAAAAATGATAATTGTTCAAGTGAATTGCAGCGGCAAATCACAAGAAGAGATGAGAGGTCTACGAAAGCAGCTACACTCAAACCTTGAGCTGGTTGAAGAGTATTATTGATAAATCCATGAATTTGACGCTATCGTTCTCCAGATATCTATAAATACAAATATAGAGAGAAAAAAAAAAGCAACAATTTAGGGAGACTTTACAAAATGATTAATCTATATATGGAAGTAACATGTGAAAAAAAAGTTAATTGTAAAACAAGAAACAAACTGGTAATCTGGTTTAGAAAGAAATTCCTCAGGGGAGAGAGAAAAGACCTATTTTTAAATGCCCAAAAACACTATTTTTTGCCAGAAATTATTGAAAGAGCAATGCTAGATTGATGGTGTGTATCAAGGTGGGTGAGTAGTATGTGTGAATATTCATGGAAGTTTTAGGATATGAGCTACAAGACTCGTGAAGTTTAAAGATAAAATCCTATGAGATAATTTGTATAATGAACTTATAGTGGTTCGCCGGCTCAGGAATTTGGCTAATCTTTTATTCAATGAAGTCTCTTGTTTCGAGGATCTGTATTAATTGGGAATCTGTTTTATAGAGGGTTCTTGATACAATTAGGGTTGCTCTCCTTGTATTGGAGGTACTGTACAGTATTTATAGTGTAGTTCCTATCTCTAAGGGATCTGTATCGAGATCCTTGTCTTTTATCCGTGGGATCTTTCTTGATTTCAAGAGAGGATCTTGGTTGGTTGAGAATTTTATGATTTGATTATAGCTTGCCTCTATTTCGAGGAGCCTTCTATTAACCAGCTGTCTCTTTCACATTTCCTCTGTTGCTTTATCTGGAGAGCCCGAAGTCTGAATCTTTGAGCTCTGGGTAACTCACATGCCCTCCTGATCCCATCTCCCTTCACGAGCTCATACTTAGTTAAAGTTCCTTCCAGGTATCATCATAGATGAACTTAAAACCTAGATTTAAAAATTAAACTTGATAATCTCAGTCATTGAATAGATAGTGGGTCCCAATAAATGCTGGGACTCACAGTAAAATCAATTATTGTAATTATCAAATATAGTTTTTAAGTATATTTTTTAAGTTCATGTATTACTCGTCATGATAGTGTTAGATTTGCAAGAATAGTGTTAGATTTGCAAAAATAAAAAAGATGTAATTTAGTGGTTAAAAAAAAAATGTATGTGCACGGAGGATTGAGAGTGACAAATGGTTTATGTGTAATTGACTAAATGTATCTTCACTGCAATATAAGTTTCTTAAAAAGTTGGACCGTATGACTCGTATCAACCCTTATTGGTCTATTAGGATGATTGATCTATGGTGTGACGCTATATCAATATCAATTTATTTTACTCTTTTCATATTGAACTGTTTTACATTAAAACATTACTATTTTGTCATTATGTACGATATGAAGTGCTCTTTTGTATGTCTAATCATGTTAAATTATTACTTTTAAAACATTAATCAAAATATACATAAACATCTTGAAACAACTAGAGACATTTCAAAAATATTGGTGAAAACGTACCAAAACCTCTTAAAACAAGTCGAATTATTTTGAAATACCCCAAAAAATTGAACTTTCCATAAATGGAGCCATTCAATCTTTTTAAAAATAGAAATGTATGAGTTGTTTTGGCCATTTTAAAATAAAAATTTATTCCTTGCATGCTATAAAAATACAAAGCAAATACAAGTTAAGAACCAAAAAAAAAAAAAAAAAAGACAAAGAAAAGAAAAAAAAT
The DNA here is from genome assembly GCA_023539305.1 of Ilex asprella. Classification (NCBI taxonomy): domain Eukaryota; kingdom Viridiplantae; phylum Streptophyta; class Magnoliopsida; order Aquifoliales; family Aquifoliaceae; genus Ilex; species Ilex asprella. Next base: position 1,278,349 of record CM042184.1, read on the forward strand.
AAATAAATAGAACATCAGAAATGTCTGGCCACCCAACCCGGCCAGGCTCAAACCCAAAGAGAGGGGGCAAACCAAGGGCAAGAACCAACCCGGTTCAGTCCGGTCCAAGTTATCCAAAATCCCCACCAGACGCGCACACAGTCTGCAACTGTGTTTGCTCTGTTGGAAGGGACATGAGAGGGTTTTCTTCTTTGGCTTGTAGAGCTTTACCAGCAATTAGAAATCTCTCACAACAATTACACAATCAGAGCAAACCCATTATACAAAAATCCCCAAAGGTCAAGCCTTCAACATCTCTTGATCAAAACCACACCAACAACCACATTGAAATCATATCAACAGGTAAGCCTTCCTTGAATTCTCAGCTTAAAAATCCCCACTTGTCTTCAATTCCAAAGAGTCGGATCTCATCTGATAAACATAAATTACAGAAAAAGCCTGTTGATCAAAATTACATTTCTCAGATTCTTTCAAGGAAAGACTGGTATTTGTTGCTAAACCACGAACTAAAAGCAAAACGAATGAGTTTGAATGCTCAATTAATTGTGTGTATTTTGCACAATCAAGAGAAACCATTGCAGCAATTAAGATTTTATGTCTGGGTATTGAATATCAACCCGTTATTCGCAAAAAATCAATCAATTCGGGGTGTTTTGGCAAATGCCCTTTACCGTAAAGGTCCAGTTTTGTTGTCAGCTGAGTTAATACAAGATATTAGGAATTCTGGGTGTCGAATGACAGAGGATGTTCTTTGTGTTTTAATTGGTAGTTGGGGAAGATTAGGGCTAGCAAAGTACTGTGCTGAAGTTTTCGAGCAGATCTCATATTTGGATCTTAGCTCAAGTACTAGACTGTATAATGCTGTGATTGATGCATTGGTCAAGTCCAATTCGCTTGACTTGGCTTATCTTAAATTCCAACAAATGCAGATTGATAATGTTAATCCCGATAGGTTTACTTATAACATTCTCATTCATGGAGTTTGCAAAGTTGGTGTGGTGGATGAGGCGCTTCGTTTAGTGAAAAAAATGGAGGGAATGGGATATTCACCCAACGTGTTTACATACACAATTTTAATTGATGGTTTCTGTAATGCAAGAAGAGTGGATGGAGCCTTTAGCATATTAGAGAGAATGAAGGAGAGCAATGTGAGTCCGAATGAAGCTACATATAGATCACTGGTTAATGGGTTGTTTCGTGCTGTGCCCCCACTTAAGGCGTATGAATCATTATGTAGCTTTGTGGAGAGGGAGCTCATCTTGCCTAAATTGGCTTGTGATGCTATACTGCATTGCCTTGCTAGTATTTTTTTACCGCGAGAGGCAGCTTTATTTTTGAGAAAAACTAGGGAGAAAGGTTACATTCCCGACTGCTCAACATTTAACATTACAGCGATGTGTCTGATTAAGGGATTGGAACTTGAGGATACATGTGAGATACTGGATAGTTTACTTGAGAAAGGTACGAAGCTAGGATTTAATACTTATCTGGCACTTATTGAGGCTCTGTACAAGGCTGGAAAAGTAGGGGAGGGGAATCGGTATCTAAATCAGATGCTCCAGGATGGACTTGTAGCAAACGTCTTCTCGTATAACATGGTAATTGATTGCTTCTCCAAAAGTAAAATGATGGGTAGGGCATCAGAGATTTTCAGAGAGATGTGTCAAAGAGGTATTGCTCCTAATCTTGTCACTTTCAATACCCTTATCAGTGGACATTCCAAAGCTGGAGAGGTAGGTAAGGCACGAGAGCTTCTGCTGATGCTCTTAGAGCATGGTTTCAAACCAGATATTTTCACTTTTAGTTCAATTATAGATGGTCTTTGCCGGGTGCACCAGATTGAGGATGCTTTTGATTGTTTTACAGAAATGCTAGAGTGGGGAGTCACTCCGAACAATATTGTATACAATATCTTAATCCACTCATTATGTGTCATCGGGGAGGTTACAAAAGCGACGTCATTGTTAAAGAAGATGCGAGTTGATGGTATAAGGCCAGATGTCTTCTCTTTTAATGCTCTTATTCAAAGTTTTTGTAGAATGAATAGGGTTGAGAAAGCGCAGAAGCTTCTCCAAATCATGTTGGCATGGGATTTGAGTCCAGACAATTTTACCTACAGTGCATTTATCAAGGCATTATGTGAATTAGGAAGATTTGATGAAGCTAAAGCGTTGTTCCTCTCAATGGAGGCAAATGGGTGCATCCCTGACTCTTATACATGTAATTCGTTTTTTAATGATCTGGTTAAGTCAGCTCACGTTGAAGAGGTCCGAGATATATTTCTGACATACAAAGAGAAGGGAATTGCACTAAAACCCATCGCTGTTTCATAAAATGAGGCGCTGGTCAGATTGTCTTTTCTTCATACCGATTCATGAGTTTGGACTTCTTGTGTAGCCTTCAACTTTAACAGCAAATATAGCTATCAATTGCCAGGCTGTTTTTCTTACTGCAGTGTGGAATCAAGTAAGTTGTATGTGTCTAAGCATATAACTTGATCTTCATTGTGAAATTAGGTGGCTTTTCGCATCATCTTGTTTTCAATTTCCAATTTGTTTTTGTTTGAGTTTGTTTTCCATTTTTTTAAGCAAAAAAGGTGTTTGGTAGTGGTTATGCTTTTAACTTAATGTCAAACAAAAACACATTTACTTTGCGTATTTATTTGTTCTACCTTACCTTATTCGAGTACTTATCTTGGACTATTACCACCATACCATTACCAACACCACCTTAACAGCCCCACCACACCACCATCACCCTTACCCTCATGACTACCATCATAGCCACTGTAGTTGTTCCAACGTCCACTTGGACCCCCACCTCATCATCACCATCATCTACCTTCGCCATCCTTTCCGCCATCACAAATGCCAACGTCCTGTCCACATAAGACATCATTGTGGTCATTATCAACTAGTGACAATTCATAGGTAATTGTCATAGGTAAATAATAGATAAAGTGAACCTTATAGTAATATAATGTCAACTATTATGGGATTGACCATATTCACCAGTACTTCAATAATATGGCATTGGACTGTTTGTTATAGTGGCAACATAGAAGATAAATTCTTGGTAGAGGATAAAGATAATGAAGCCGTACCCTAGCACCAGTCAAATTACTAGCATTGGATATACATTGAGTTTATAACACAGTCAGGACATATTTTAAGATGCATTTATGGGTTTAAACTAGAAATCTTATTTGGGAACTCCATCCTATCACCGCTCAACTTAAGCTACAATACCAATAGTATTTTATATTTGTTTGATTGTTTGTTGATTGAAATCCACAAGCATTATATGAGTTTACTATATTCATTATCCGATCAGCTTCAGTAATTTAGTCAGATCTATTTAAAAGTATCCCTGATTCTCATACAGGTAACTCATTTTTTAATGCTCTGGTTTAGTTTGCTCATTTTGAAGAGGCCCAAGATATATTCCTGAGATACAATGGGAGGAATGGCACTAGAACCCATCCCTGTATTGTAGTATGATGCTTTGGTCAGGTTGTCTTTAGTTGATACCAATTCATGAGCTTCGGCTTCTTTGTGTAGCTTTTGGCTTTGAAAGCAAAAAAATACTATCAAACACCAGGCTTCTGTTTTCCCTACTGCAATGTGGAATCAAGTAAGTTGTAGACTACAGTTATTTAAGCATATTACTAAGTCTTCATCGTGTACCTACTTAGAGTTTTCATTTTCCTTTGCAATTTGCTGCACTTGATCTTGTAGTGGGATAAGCATGCAGAGTCAGTTGTATGGATCCTCACACAAAATTATAGCTACTATGTATTGTACCATAATTACAGAGGTTTTCAATACTGTTGGGAAATTATTAAAAGGGTGTTCATTATCCCATCATTTGTTCATGTACCAGTGAAAGAGGAGACATTGATCATACCGTAACCAGAACATAGTTGAATTAACCAGGCTAGCTCCTTAGGGAGGCATTGTCTTTACCTCTATTTTTCAAGATACAGAATAGATGAGGTCACTTTCTGCATTTTTAATATTATAATTATGAGATTGAGAAAAAAATGAGTTTTATGTTCTCAAGGAACTGAACAAGAAATAAGGGCAAACCCATGAGAAAAGACTGGAGATATTGAAAATCACCACTTAAATGCTGTCTGCCCGCTGGCACTATCTAGCAATTTGGACAATTGTATTGACAAGTTGAGGAACTTGATCTTAATGATTTACATTTGGCTTGATACCTGTGATTATAACATGAGGTTGGTGGTAGTGTAAAATGTTTTAGGCTGCATATATGTGGAAGTGGAACTCCTTTTACAAAATTAGAATTATTTGAACATTGTAAGATCATGAAAAACTGTCTTTAGAGATGGATATATACTCACGTATTTATCGAATCGAAGAGTTGATATACAATAAAGAAGTTTTGTTTTCTTCTGTTTATGCAGCCTCTGGTGGCTTTCTGAGGAGCATGATGTTTCAAGAACTGCTTTCCTTGGTTTTGTACAATTAAATTGACGGGAATGTGGAAAACAATAGGTCAGTTCTTCTGACATAGCCAGGAATCCACCTTTTTTTTTTCCACACAAGACCACCTTTGTTTTGATTGCTGAGAAAAGAATATTGACTAGTTTTTCTAATCAAAACCCAGACTGAAATCGGGCTTTGAGAACTCATCACAAATGCTGCGGGAGAGTTGGTGGTCTATGACCATGCCATCTGCATCACTACTTGGAAGTTCAACCTTCAAGTGGTTGGGATAATATGTGTGGCTTAAGAGGGCTTGTCTCAGATGCAATGGCAGAGTTCGTGGTTTTGAAGCTCGACGTTCAAGTGGTTGGGGTTTTATGGCCTCTACCTGGATTGGGACTGGGAGATTCTGAGCAGCTGTATAAATTCATTAGAAGTCTGGTGGTGGTTTGCTAACTCACCCTCCCTTGGGAGTGTCCCAGGCCTTGGAGAAAGAAGGTGTTAATCGAGTCTTGTATTACATTAGGTCAGGTTATTTTAGCTTCATATACAGTACTAGTCAATGTAATTATTATCCAATATTAACTTGATTTGTTTTATATGTCATGTTCAGATTGACATGCATAAACAGTGAACCAGAATTATAAGATCAGGACCCCATTGTCTCTCCATTAAACCCATCACTCACATGCTCTTCATAAATTAAAAATCCTCATGATCCAAATACCAACATAATCAAAGAAAAATTCTCTCCAGAAAAAATCAGAAGTTTTTTACGGTGTATTATTGCCGAGTAATTTGTATTTGATACCAACTTGATTTGTTTCTTATTCGTATTAACACGTCGTGTCAAGTAAGTTGAAGTTGCAGTTGCAGTTGCGTACGTTTCAAAATAACCTAGGATTGCATGATCAAAGCTACTGTTATTACTTAACAAGATACGCCGCCTCTTGCTTGTTTCTCTATCCAACTGATAAGAGTACATCAAGCAATGCGTCAAGACTCAAGAGTGCCATTTTATTTTGCCTCGACTCGAGTGTGATGATGGGTCTACTAAATGATCAAAATTTCGTTTCGAAACATTCAAAATGTTACCGTTTTTAAGGACATCAAAACGAATCAGTGATTAACATAAATTTTAATACTTTGTGGTGTTTCATAATGTTTTGAGGTGTATTGTAACGTTTAAATGTATTTGCATAATTTTTTTGGAATGTTTCAAGGTATTTTGATATATTTCGATTAATATTTTTTTAAAAATAATTTTTATTTTTTTTTATTATGTTTCCGAAAATGGATCAAAATGTTTTCGAAAAACGTCAAAATATTTCTGTTTACTAGATGACCAAAACAAAATTTTGATCCTTAGGTCTAGTCTTGAAATTTTTTAATTTTCTCACTGCTATGAGGTAACCTTAACTTGTATTGAAAGCATGCAAATCTGAGTATAGGTTTGATTTCGTACGTACACAGAGATGAAGTCCATAAGTAAAAGTTGGCTACTTGCATTCCAACTGCCGTCTCCTTTAAGTCATCTCTATCTCATCCAATTTTTAATTCAAATTCAGAGCAGATTACCTAGTGCTGTACCTTTTTCCTGATTGAAATTTTCAAACTACCCCCACAAGCTTTTGTCAATTATATTTCCATTCTTCTGTTACAAGATTGTTCCATTCTAGAATTAGTTAGGTGTGGCATTAGAAGCTAACTATTTTTTTTGTAATATGGGTAATGCTACCTGTATATAATTAGCATAAAATGTGACCCTTCTCCACCATGAGCGTTAATTATGCAAAAGTTATTCTAATGGCAACCTCAGTTACCATAAAGCACTGGCTTTTAGCCTCAGCATTGATCTACATCCTTGTTTTCTGTTGCATATCAGGTACATTTAATAACCCCAAAATCATCTCTCTACCTTTGGTTCAAATCTACTCACATAAACGAATTCTCAAGATAATCCTCAACAACACGACCACCCATATCTACTTATCTTTCAAAAGTATACCTATGCGTTTGCTCATAATCATGATTTAAATAGAGATTGATTTTGTTGGAAAATGCTGGTTGTGAGAACAAATCAGGCTTACTAGTTATGAAACGGCAACGCATAAACATCAGATTTGCTCTCAGTTACTGTTTTCGTATATTTAAGTTGATATTTCTTTTACTCCTTGACAGGGAAGGCAGATCAGAATCCCCCTCAAACCGGAGTTACAAGAGTTGAAGCTGTTGATCCGGCTCATATTGTCGCCGAGGCCCTGCTATGTTTCAATAACAAACATGTAAGTAATGTTTCAACTAGCATGTACTAATTAAATATAATTTATTATGTTGGAATGTGTCATTAATCTAAGGAGAACTTACACGATAATCACTACTCATTCTGACAGGAAATTCATTAGATGATGCTTGTTTCTACAGGCCCTTGAGTATATGCAAACTACAATATACCAATGCCTCTACTTGTTTTCCTATTCTTTGTTGTATGAGCATATCTACATAATCCACTCAACAGACTATGACACAATTATCATGAAGTAAATTTTGCTCGAAAGACGTGGTTAATATTGGCTGTTTTATGATTCAAATAAAATCACAGATATACAGCACCTGCGATGAAGCTTACAGATTGACCGAGACTGGAAATCTCAAAGTGCCACATGAATATGTGGATCAATACTGCAGTGGGCCGTGCCTATCTGAGACAAACCTCGTGCTCAATTGTATTGAGAACATAGTATCCCACTTTGAATTTTACAATAAGGCTACAATAGAAGATGTGAGAGAGACAATCAAGGCAGGATGTGGCTATGGCCCTCAAAGAGGTAGCTTGTGAAACATCACATTCTTTCGAGCATTGAGAATTATCCTAATCTCGTGTGTTATGCAGGTAATTTCACTGTTGCTGAGCATCTCCAAGCTGAAGAGAGCAGTGCACACAAGGCTTCCAACCCCCTCCTGTTCAAGCTTATGCTGATGGTTTTTGGGCTTAGTTTAGCAGCTTTGACACGCAATTAATTGCTTGTATTTGGCATAATCAACGCTTAGTATGTTTAAAATAGGAACTAAGATATATTTACCTGTAGCTTATGTATAACTCTTCTTTCTCTGAAGATAAATAAATCCGAATGTCTGTTCTTTGATGTAAATTGGAAAGGACATGAATCACTCTGCATCTGTGAGAGCTCTTCATAGCTATTCAGTGCTTGCCCTTTTTGGGTTGGTGTTGGTTTTTTGTGTGTGCGTGTGTGTTTGTGTTTGTTGGGGGGGGGGGGGGTTGGTGTTCTGTGGGCAGGGTGCTTCTACTTTGAACCCAAACGAGGACAATGATGCAAAAAATGATAAAAATTTGATGAAGATAGGCTAGTACAATGATGCAAGAGGATCATTGAGGATCTGTGAACCTTGTGAAACAAGTGGGTCCTTGATCAAACTTCTCATAGACTAAGCAAATCAACCGCCGACAGCCCACTGAACATGAGAAAACGGTTTCTTTCCATGTTCCACATTACATGCAAGTACTCCCACTAACCTTATTCACTTCTAGTTGATGGCATGCAAACTAACTATAACTGCCACTGAAACATCAGAGAGAGAACAAAAGGAGCGCATGAACTCTCTCCTGAAGAACTTTGTTAATTACCCTCTAATGGCGTCTCTCAAGAATCTGTGTAATACTCTCATTCAATTTTCAAGAAACATCACTTGCTCTCTATCAAGATCAAGAATCCATGGCGTCTTCACATTGCTTCTCACTCTAGCTGTCTTCTTCTTCATTTTTTTCTTCTCCACTTCCGAGACCTCCCCAGCCGTGACCTTCACATCTCTTGCTTCTCGGTTTCATTCATCCCCAAACTATGTCTCACCATTATCTTCCATTGTTTCTTCGGATGACAGTGACAGTAATGATTCTGAAAGAATCCACCAGAGTCCAAGAAAAGATGGGAATGATTTCATTACTTCATGTAATATCTTTGATGGTCATTGGCTTGTGGATGATTCAAACCCTCTGTACAAACCTGGAGATTGTCCATTTCTCGATGATGCCTTCAATTGTTTCAAGAATGGCCGGTTGGATTCCGATTACCTGAGGCTCCGGTGGAAACCATATGGGTGTCAGATTCCAAGGTCCAGGATCAAAACCTAGTTTTAGTTTACAAAAAAAATGTTCCAGTTACGTAAATAACTCTATATAAATGTTGTACTCGTGAGTACAAAAAATGTAATGTGAATATGAGGTTTTGATCAAATGAAAAAATGGGCAATGTTTGATATGATTTTGTTTTCTTATGTTGCTGTTTTTGTTTAATAATGTTAGGTTTGATGGGTTGAAAATGTTGAAGATGCTGAGAGGGAAAAGGGTGGTGTTTGTGGGGGATTCACTGAATAGGAACATGTGGGAATCCTTGGTCTGTGCTTTGAGAGAATCACTGGTTGATAAGAGCAGAGTCTTTGAAGTTTCAGGTCTTCGCGAGTTCAGGACTCAAGGGTCCTATGCTTTCAGATTTAAGGTCATGGTCATACTAAGAACATTACCCCACAAATCTTATGTTCTTGTTATTTATTAACCCTATATATCTGCTTCCTGAACATTTTCTTAGGATTTATATAAGGATCTTGCGATAAATGTAGGATTATAATTGTTCAATTGACTTCATCAAATCGCCATTCCTGGTACAAGAATGGAAGTTTTTAGACAAGGCTGGGAAACGAAGGGAAACACTAAGACTGGACATGATACAAGGCTCTTCCACAAAGTACCATACTGCTGATATTATCATTTTCAACACAGGTCATTGGTGGACTCACCAGAAAACCTATAAAGGGTGAGTTCTGATTGTGTCTTAAAACACTGATTAATGCAAATCTGCAACTATGAAATCTATTTAAGTTCCAATTACTTTAATATTCAGCAAAAATCGATACTATGAGACTGTTTCTCTTTCTTTCAGAAAAAATTACTTCCAGGAAGGAGATCATATCCACAACAGACTACAAGTGGCAGATGCATATACAAAGGCCTTGAGGACATGGGCTCAGTGGGGTGATGCTAACATCAACAGCACTCGTACCAGGGTATTCTTTCAGGGATACTCTGCTTCTCATTTCAAGTACGTTCGATTCATCGATACACCAATACTGATGTCATGATTTTGAGCTACTTTTTTTTAAGAATAACTGGTTGCTTTCAGTACTCCCACGAAAATTCGAAAATTGCTACTGTATTCAATCTCACAGATTTATTAGTCACTGTTTTTGAACATTTGCAGAGGGGGGCAATGGAAATCTGGGGGAAGTTGTGATGGTGAGACACAACAGATAACAAATGAAGCCTATCTTGCAACATATCCATGGATGATGAGCATCCTCGAATCTGTAATAGCAAATATGAAGGCCCCTGTATATTTTCTGAACATAACGAAAATGACAGACTACAGAAAAGATGGTCACCCTTCAATTTTCAGGCAACCAAAGGCGAAACGGAGTCCAGGAATGATTCAAGATTGTAGCCACTGGTGTCTTCCTGGTGTCCCTGACTCTTGGAATGAGATTCTATATGCTGCTATGCTAAAATCCCACCATGACCTTCCAAGTAGTCAGTATGAGTTTTGTGAAGTTTTGCAGCCTGAACTGCTCTGATCATTCTTGAAAACTGCTTGTAGTTTGATCCAAAATTTACATACTAAACAAGAATTAAAAAAAAAAAAAAACCCCCAATGGTTGGATCGTTTGAGTTGGGTCTAAAACTTCTCAATTATAATTTATTCAATAATAAATCACTTAATAATTAACGAGTTTTACTTGAATTACAAAGAATGATGCATCAGTGAATAATAAAATTATTTAAAAGTGTAATGAATAAAATTTTGATCCAATTTGAATTGTATAAAAAAATAGTAAATTAATACAAATGACCCTTAAACTACGACCCTTGTATCATTTAAGTTCTTGAACTAATTTTTGTGTCAATTGAACCCTTGAACTCTTAAAATTTTAGCAATTAAGCCCATATGTCAGCAATTGTTAGATTTTTGGACAAAATGTCTCACGTGCTCACCACATGGACAACAAATTAAGCATATTTTAGATTATTCGTTCAAAACTTATCAAACGAAAAACGTCATTTCTTATACACATCAATTGAAACCTTAACCCTAAACCTCTTTCATACCCCAATCAAATGAAAATATATCAACAAGCTCTTTGATCTAGTGTAGAAAACAAATTATCCAAAGTTTAAGCTCTTTGAAGAGTTTGTTAATCTGCTTCGTCCATTGGGTATGAAAGAAGTTTAGATGTAGGGTTTACATTAATGGGTATAAGGAATAAGTTCTTCTTTTAATGGGTTTCGATCGAACAATCTAAAATACATCTACAATATTGTTCATGTGATGAGCACGTAAGACATTCTGTCTAAAAATTTAACGGCCGTTAAAAGAATGATTTAATTGTTAAAATTTTAGAGTTTAAAAATTAGTTATTTTAGAGTTTGAAGTTTTAATTAACACAAAAATTAGTTCTAAGGAGTAAATTGATACAACGCCCGAAGTTTTTTGCTTAACGAACAAGGAGAGAGACAAATATCTCTCAGCTTTTAAAACAACTCGCTAGACATTGCCTTGATATCTTAACCGGAAGTTCGGATTACCGGCCGTAAAAATGAGGCCACCGGCGAATTCCATCAACGTCAACGCCATGACTCGGAAGATCAACGTCGACAATCGAATCCCTCTCCGCAATTATTATCGAATCGCCGATAATCTACTCAAACAGGTCCATTTATTCGTAATTACAGATATTGGTGCATAGTTATACATAGATATGCGTTTAACTCTTTTTAATAATTTGCCGTATGAGTTAATTGTGAAAGGGGAATGATTATGCTTTGCCCAAAGTGATGGCGGAGCTGTATAGTGGTTGAATGTAGGGCTTTAGGGTTCAATATAGTTATTTACTTATTTCTTTTGGCGCAAAATTCAGTTTTTTCCGCTGAAATTTAATGTTTTGTCACAAATTGACGATGCATCTGTTAAATATCATAATCAAATTTTCTCTGTTAAATATCTTAAAGACACTGTTCTCTGAAAACTGGGGCTTATTGTTTAATCTGTTTTGTTTTATTTCCAGGCAAGTATTTATCGGGAGGAGAGAAATATCATAGATTTGTATATAATACTTCTTAGATATTCAAGGTAAATACAGAACTGTGCTGCCATAATTTTTTGTGTATTGCTGAATTTATAACACTATATATGGATTTGATGTGCTAATTGCTAAATTGTGGAATAGTTTGGTGTCTGAAACCATACCCTTTCATCGAGATTACCAGGCTTTGTATCCGAAGGAAAGAGCATCTTACAAGAAGGTTAGTATGGTGTAGTGATATTTGTGCTTACACGGCATTTGGCAACAGAGTCCCAAGGGTATGGGCTTTTGAATTGGATTTGGATAAAAAATTTATTTTGTGTTTCACCAAAAGGTGCATATGATTAGAGTTTATTCAGGTATTTCTGGGCCACAAGGTGTCCTTTTGATTTCATTTTGTTGTTTCAGAAATTGTTATCAGTAATAGATGAACTAGAGTCATTAAAGCCAGAATTCCGGCGTCAATCCGGGGAACTAGAAAAAGTTCATGCTGGAAATCAACAATATCTAGATGATGGTTTGGAGAGAACTCCTTTTGGGTCAGAGTTATATTGTTTACGGTGGCCTGCTGTCAATAATAAAGCTTCTCTTGGAGCTTCTTTGGGCTTTGGAAGTAAGCAGGTAAGATGTTCTTTGACTCTTCAACTTCTCTCTGTATAACATTTGTTTTCGGTTCATCTATTGATCAACTGGTTTACTCATAGTAAATAGCATTCGTAACCCATTGGAATTGCTGTCTCCTCCCATGAATTTTTTACCCTTTATGTCCTTTATTATCAAGTTTGCAAAGCTTCTAGGTTTTTTTGTCATTGTCCTGTTTTCAAATTTTGTTGCATTGTTATTGGGATGTGTGAGTTTCATCTCCCCCTTAACCTTCTTTCTTTGCCCAGCTGCAGTCAGCCAGCAGGGAATCTTTGTCTTCATGGAATCAGAACAGCAACTGTACTCAAGTAATACCATCAAATTCCATTGACATGCAGTTCCAGAAGCTGTGAGTGCTATAGATGGGGAAATGTTAATTCTGAAACCTTTATAGGATGTGTTATCATTGTTCTTTTGTAACTGGGAGTTGAAGTCTGGCATGACTTCTCATGCCCTTCTTATCCTTCGAGTTCGAGATGCTTTCATCTCCTTAACTTAAACTGAATGATTGTTTCTGTTGTTTAAACTGCATCTGCCAGTTTCGGTCATGGGGTTTAGTTATACCAGGCCACAAAATGCCATAGTCATGGTTCAAAGTCGTAGTATTGGCCATCAATTTGGAGAGGTTTGAGACACATCGGTCGAGGCGTCGTAGAGGGCAATACGACCTAAAAGAAAATGTTAAATATGATGAGAAATTCATGTCACATTGTGGCATCGTGAAACCATATTGGCCACTTTAGTGACGATATTTTGGCGACTTGGGATTGACTTGGATACAACTCGGATGACTTGGCTGCACAACCGAGTTGTGCGAGACTCGGAATTTATACGTATCGTGTAACGGTATTTTCTTCGAAGGTGCTGAGACAGATACAACTTGGCCAACTTGTATCGGTGCCGATACTTTGAACCATGGCCATAGTTGGTGTTAATATGAACATAAAATCATGCATAAATCTACTGTTGAAATAAAAAAAAATGACATTGAGTGTTTTTGCAGATCTCTTAGTTTACCTCTTCCGAAAAAGGAAACGTTGTCCAGACACTCTCTTTTAGGCCCAAATGGTCTTCGGGGTCAGTGGATGGGACCCAGCACAGAACTAAAGGTAAAGTTCACCACGTGACTTTTCATATTGTCGTCAGTTTTTGACAAGTTCATGATATGATTTTCAACCTCCTTGAAGTGATTGTTTTCTTTTTGTGATACAGGTTCACTATCCTACCACTACTGAATTAACTGCAAATGAAAAGTCAAGGTCAAGATACTAGCATTATTCAGTTGTTCATCTATTAGACTGCATACTCATGCTTCTGTTTTTGTACCACATTTCATTTTCGGTGGGGTAATTTAGAAAATTGAACCACATAAGTTTTCCTTAATATTTTATGTTAAATGTCTCTGCCTGCTTGTAACATCTTCCGTCCGGTGTCAATTATGTTTTATAGCATGAATGAGGCTGCACAAAATGACATTTTGGCAGTAAGAGGTGCCGATTCCGAACTAGATAGATCTGTCATGGACTCAGTGCTCTCCTTAGACGATGGTAGATGGTCATGGGATGCAAGGAAGGATCATTTTCAATTGGGCAATATCCGGCAGCCTTCTCCTCCTCCTGTTCTTGCTCAAGTGCAGCAAGTGTATGCTTCAATTCCTCCATCAAAAGTTGCAGATCCGAGACCTGGCCCAGCGAAACCTTTACAGGATGGGACACCCCATTCTAATTCCTACCAGCATTTACATCTTGTAAGTCTTCTAACTCAGTGGTTGATGTGTGCTTCCCTCACTCATGGATGATTTTTGTTTTGCACAATGTGACAGTGTTTTTATTTAATTATATTGCAGCCAGTAAAGATGATGGAAGATTTTTTGAGATTGGCCCAACAAAACACTGCAAAAAATCTAGAAACATGTGGTGTTCTTGCTGGTTCACTGGTAAAACTGTAACAAGGCCATGATTTCTTTATTGGTTCTGTATTTTGAAGAAAGCAATGAAGGAGTGCATTGGAGATTTATATATGTGATTTCTTAATTTTTTGGGATTTCTTCTGTTTGTAGAAAAACAGGGTGTTCCACATCAGTACGCTCATAATCCCAAAGCAGGAGTCAACCTCAGACTCAGTAAGATATGTAGATTTAGAGTGTTCATTGAAATTCTATTAGCTTTCTGGGGTTGATTCCTTTTTTGGTTCTTCTCCAATATTATAATTCTGTCAATTCTTGTGTGACCTTTAAACCAATGAACCATTGTCTAGAAGCAGAGGGAAAGTCTCTGTTAGGGAGAACTATATTTTTAGACTCAAGGATACATAATTATATTTTAAAATCTAAGGAGCCTGTTTGTGCTTTGGCTGCTGATTTAATTGAAACGACATATCTCACTGGTCTAAATATTAGGTCTTGCCAGTAGATTACATTTTATCATTACCGTAAGTTTTGTAATATGGCTTTTGATTTTTAATTCATTGTAATTACACAGAGTAAATGGATGCAAGCAGCATGAAATATAAGTTTTCATTTAAAATTTTCCATCTCATTGATATTGATGGGTCGTAATTTCATGTTTATTTCTAATTCTATGCTGAAGCATTCCTTCTTTGATGCTCAGTGTCAGACATTGAATGAAGAAGAAATCTTTGAGGTTCAAGACAAGTTTTCACTTTTCCCGCTTGGATGGATTCATGTAAGTACCAAAGAGCCTTGTTGAGAACACTTTTCCTCTTAATTCGGCTATTATAGTTGTATTTTGCCTTTTAGGTTCACATGACATAGTAAATTAATGGACCTTGCTTTGATATTTTTGTTGACTTAGTTTTTATGGGAATGAATTGGATATATTGGCTGCGAATTGCTTGTCGTCCGATGTAGTATTGATGTGATGGTGGTCATAAGATCAATAGATAAGCTTACTTCTGTTGTGATGTGCAATTAATGTATTATAAAATGTGATCCAATCTTATTATAGAAGGAAATCAAGAACAAAATGCAATGTTGAGGACAACATATCATCAAAAAACACAAAAGCAAAATACATATCAAATAGAATTTGTAAGGGAAAAAGACTAAAGAAGAACCGTCTTCCAATTCTGGCTAGTCTAAAGCAGGTGGTGTAGTTTCGCTGACCGGATGATACTATATATGTGGTTTAGTTATGGTAGTGGAGTCTTCAGTTTTAGCATTTGAAATTTTTATCTCTGCCTTTGGATTCGCACTAGGGCTTGTTTTCTGTGTGTTCCTGTATGGATACAGACATTAGGCACTTCGTATGGAGACAATTGTGGGGAACTGCTTCAGTTTTATTTGAGTAGCAGTTGGTTGGTTTGTGTATGCTTTCATGGATTTTATGTCACAGACTTGCGTTTGTCTTTTTGGTTTGGGTGGTTGAGAATGAACATTATCTCCGTATGGGTTCCATTTTGAGCAGCATTTTTGATATATATATATATATATATATATATATTTTTTTTTTTTTTGCATCAGGGATATCCAAATTTTCCACAAAATAATGCTTCTGTTTTTTTAGCAAATCCGATGTTTTTTGATGTTAGTCAACGCCAAATTGTTGAATTGTGTCAATTTTCTACCTTAACTCTTCATTGCTAATTTATGGATTATTGCCCAAGGCTATATGGCTACTTGTGTTGATTTTGATCCTTTAAAATGTTTCTTAATTGGAATGTATGTTGTTTATATGCTATTAATTAATCTGTAGTCCATTTGATTAGATCTCCTGACTTGATATACTTAGATGGGAAACAACAGGAAATCGATTTTGTTCTATTTATTGAGCCATATATTCTCATTTTTTCATATTGATTTTCAGACGCACCCATCACAAACCTGTTTTATGTCGTCAGTTGATCTGCACACTCATTACTCGTATCAGGTAATCACGTCAATCCTGCAAGTTATTTACTCTCTGAACTTCATGAATCCAGTTTTTGATTTTTCTTTGCTTTGATTTCGCTATGTTTAGGACAGCATAAAATTTTCTTTTAAACTCCTTATGACGGAGGTAGAGATTTGCGTAATGCACATGTGAAAAAATCTGCATTTGATTAAAGATTTATGTACATTTCAGTTTTTGATTGGTTGTTGTCGTGGGGATTTTCCAAGTCTACAAGACCTCTGATTGTTTGCATACTAGTGTGGTCTATCTTTTGAAATTAATCAAAAAATTAAGATTTATAGCGGTTTTTGCTCATTGAGAACCACTAGGTTCATCATGTAAAAAATTTTCTTGAACGTGCATGGTATTCCAAGTACCAAAATGTTTAAGCAAGCAGGGTCTATTATTTATGGTTTGGCAGATACAAAGTCAGCTGCTACATGTGTGAGTGAAAAAAGTGTGAGATCTATTTGCGTGTGTAGCATGTTCCTGTCTTTAATTTTATCCAAGGCTTCATCTTTGCTTATCATTGTGATATCCTTTGTCCTTTTGGTCTCTCGCTGCAAATCCGAAATTCATCATCAGGGGATTTTCTATGGTATTCTACCTTTGCATAGTCAGTCCACAGTGGAATCTCTGCACCGAAGTTTCAGTTCAGATTAATTAATTAGAAGCTAAACAATCCCATTGTTTGGTAAAATAGTAAGGGTTCCAAGTAAAAGGCTATCTAATTTGGACTAATTAGACCGAAGGTTAACTTTCTAGGTGAATCTTTTTGTACCATGCTTTGACAGAATAATTGCTTGGTGCAATGATGAAAGCTTGTACCTCAATTGTGAGGATGATTGTTCCGTCCTCCTCGTATTTGTAATATTTATTGGTTTCCTACAAAACAAGAATGCTGACTAGAAGTGATTTAGTACTCAATGGCAGAAAATTTAACAGGGTGAACAACTAATTAATATGGCTGCTTGCTGTAAAGTACCTATTATTACCCTGTCTTCCTTATCTCTGTGTGTGTGTGCACATGTTTTCAACCGCCTGACCATACATCAGGAGTTTTGAGTCGGGGAATTAATCTCTCCATAGTGGAGGCAAGACTGCCTACATTTACTACTTCTTGACACCGCTAAGGTAGGAGCCTTGTGGATAGGACATACATGAGTACATTTAAACTTGGCCGTTATCCTTCTGAGAATAACTTAACTTTTTGCACTTGCAAGTATTCTTGTAGCTCATGTATACCTTCAATCCATCTAATAAAAGCATTGCATTGAACTGAAGTGCTTTGGTAATAGCTGATTACTTGACCCTTTTTTTGGTGTGGGCGGCGAGAGTTGTACCAAATCGAGGAAAATCATGAATACTAGATATGACCTCAAAATAGCAGGGGTCAAGGTCGACAAATGAGATGATAGGGGATAAGCTACATCATCGAGAGGGACACAGCCCGGATCACCAGTTAAGGTCCTTAAATGACCGCTCTGTGATGAAGGAGATAGGGGTATAGAGACAGCCAGGAGGTTTTCCTGGAAGTAGCCGCCCTTCAAAGAGTGTGTAATAGCTCACTGATTGAGCGCTCTTGTGCCGAAGATGAACAGGGGCTAAGCAATCCACTTTCCTCTTCTGGCTGTTTTAAAATTATCTTGGTAGTTTTCTCTTTTTTATAGGATGAGTTGGTAGTAGTCAACTCCCTCCTTTAACCTTCTTTGCATAGTAAAATTACAGCATTGCATTCATGGAATAATATATAGTGGTCAATAGTTTTTTTTAATTTTTTTTTGAAAATGATGGTCAGTAGTTGCGAATGCATTATGGTATATAATATCAAGGGCAAGTAGCATGTTGCCTAGTATGCAAGAGTTGCTCTCTATCAGCATGGCTGCACTTTCCTATTTGTGGTTCTTGATTCCTGTTCATCCACTATCCTCCTGCTCACTCCAATGTATTTATACTTCACTGATAAGTGTCTATTCTCTGGCTTCTTTCTAGATCATGTTACCAGAAGCAATCGCAATTGTGATGGCTCCTAAAGACACAGCCAGGTTTAGTTCTGTTCCCTTGTAGTTTCCTTGCATCAAAATTACTTGTTTAAATTGGAGTATAACGTTTTTCAAGGTTGTGCTGATGAAATGAATGTGTAATTCACTGCTTACAATCTTTGATAACTAACGCTTACTAGTGAGCAACTTTTTTGTTTTCGTGAACTCATTTTTGTTCATATTAATCGATGGGACCAAAGTATTGGTGCATATTTCTTTGGTTATTCAGCGGTGCTTTAATTTGCCGCGGACAGCTGGTTCTTGGTTTTATGGAAATTGTGCTTAATGAGTTTATTATATACATATTTTGGTCTTTATTTTCTTCTTCTCTATTGCATTTGCAGTCAACATGGCATATTTCACCTTTCTGATCCTAGTGGGGTTTCTGTTATTCGAAACTGTCAAGAGCGTGGATTTCACCCTCATGAGGAGCCTGAAGATGGAAACCCAATCTATGAACATTGTTCACATGTTTATATGAACGAGAATTTGAAGTTTGACGTAGTAGATCTCCGGTGAGCTCATTTTTATCCGATGGACAAGTACATAAGACCAACTGTAAACTCTTTTTTCCAGCCGACAACTCTTTTGATGTAAATTCCTTCACTGCGACTTGTGAAATAGTAGGATTGAGGGAAAGAAGAGAGCAAATTGTTTTTATATATACACCATCAAACAAACGCACCAATACTGAAATGTGGTGCACAATGATGAAAAATATATGATACGTTGATAGCGTGGATAGTCGGGCTTTGACTTTTCGTATCCTCGCCTGGGGGAATGAATGAATTATAATTTCAATTTGCCCTCTCGTGGTATATACCAAAAGCACTTAGCCTCCATGTTATTTAAAAATGTCCACGTAACTCTTGCTTGGTTTGTGGATTAAAGTGCATTGTTGACTCCGTTAACAGAAAACTTGAAAATGACCGACTTTACTACCCGTATCTTCTTGTTCTTCTCAAGCAAACACCTGCCGTTCTTATTCTTCCTGCCACCCTCTCTCTAAAACCCAACACCATCCCCCTAAACAACCGCATAAGGGTAACTCTAACAATGCTATTTAAAATATATTTAAATATTATATTATTTATTTTAACTAATATCTTTTTCAAATTTATTTTAATAACGCTATCTATTTTAGCTAACTATTTTAACTAACTTTAACTAACTTTTAATAATAAAATTCAAAAAATAGTAATTTAACTATACATTGTACAAATTTAATCAATTATAAGTTACAAGAGAGAACTCATCTCCCAAAAATTACTACTCTCAAACCAAACTCTCTCAAATTAAATCACAAAATTCAAAATAAAATCACCTCAAATTACACAAATAACTGAAGTCAAGATTTTTGAAGGGTTTTGTTGGATTTTTTGGGGGGAGTTTGTTAGATTTTTGGATTTTTGCTGTTGATTTTATTTAGCCAGTCTACCAAACACTTGATCTGCTTTGAGTTTGTGACTACCGTGAATCTAAAGAACAAAAGAAAAAATGTCAAAACCCTCATCCAAATTTATCATCAGATACCTCCATCACAATCACATCTCATCAAAACCTTCAGTACCCACAAACCCAAATGCTACTACCAGTAGTAGTAGTAGTACATGTATATCTCATCTTCTTTTTCATCACCCAAAAAAGCCTAGCCCCATTTCTCAATAGCTCTCAACTTCTCAGAGAATTCATTTCTCATGTTCGTCAATTTCAAAGATTGGTGAAAACCTAGTTCAAAATCTGTTGAAGTCAAATCCGATGTCGAACACAATTTGTGATGAAGACGAATTACTGTGTACGCTATCTGTTTTACTGGATTTTGGGGAGGGGGGTTTGCTGGATTTTTGGGGGTTTACTAGATTTAATCACAACTCATCGTCTTTCCCGAGAGAGACACAGACCATACCTGTTTTGGAGATTTGCCTTCAATCAGTGGAGCTTTGCCTTCAGTCTTCAGTCAGTGGAGCAAGCCTTCTGCAATGGAGGTGTTGACGTCGCAAAAACAGAATAGTTAGCTGCTTTGCCTCGCTAGGGATAACTAACCAAACGAAGTCTATGGGAAATAGCTATTGTGATAGCTAGCCCGTTAAAGATGAAATTTAAACACTATTTATGTAGCTAAGATGGCCCTTTTACTTAGCCTGTTGGAGTTGCTCTAACACAGCACTATCCTCATGCCAATAGGACCTTCCTCCACTCCATAGCAAACACACCACCATGCCACTACCATTGCACTGCCAATTGTTAGAAGAATCGCATAACCACATGCCTCAATTTCAATTAATTCAACATAGAATTCAGCGGAAAATTTATCAAAAATTCTGTGGAGATTTTCAGTCACACTTTTTAAGAAATTTTGCAGTAGAATTTTTTATGAAAATTAACATTAGAAAATTCACTCGGGCAATTTTTGGTCACATAGATATAGTAGGGGTGAAACTTGGGTTGGGCAACCTGATTTCAACCCAAGTCCAACCCGAAAAAATTAGAACTTGGGTTAGGGTTTTTAATAATTGGGTTGAGCTTGAGTAAAAAAACTTCAATCCGAATTCAATTTAGGCCGGGCTGGTTGAGACATCGAGAACCCGAATTCAACTCAGACCCGAAAAATTAAAAAAAAATTATAGAGTATTAACACTTTTTCATTTTTACTCCATCGTCCTCTGTGTCTTGTTGCTTGCTACTCTGTTGTGCGTGATTAGTGGTGATAGTATGATGTTTTAAGTTTAATATTTTTATGGGTCTAATTTCTGTGTTTTCTGAGATTATGCTTTGAGATCACTAGCTTTTTGATATGAAAGCAAATGATCAATAATCGTGTATTGTTATAAATGAAATATATGAATTGTTTTATGAATTTGTAATTATTCCCTCGTCTCTTTGTCTCTCTTGTAGTAAACCCAAATTCAACCTGAGCCTGCCCGAATTAACCTTGGGTAGTGCTCGGGTTGAGTTTCTTAACCCGAGATAGGGTTAGGGTTGAAGATTATATACCTAAGGTTGAGTTAGGGTTGACTGTTTAACCAGTTCGAGTTGCACCACTAAGATATAAGTGTGTTAATGGAGACGAGCTACTTGGACTCGATTCAAATAAAAGTCGGGTCGAGTTTAACTCGTGTTCTAAACGAGTTGAGTTTGAACAATCTCAACTCAATCTCATAAAGTTCGATCGTTTATATGTAAAATAGTCGAGTTATTTGGAATCGATTCAAATTCGGACTCGGCTTGAGTTCTAAATATATCAAACTCAAACAATTTTTTAAACTTGTTTATAGAAATAAGTTCGTTAGGCTAGTAATTGCTGGTAATGACAGGAAGGATATAGGAAATACAAAGAATTGGAAAAAAGGAAGAAGAGAATTATGTGGACATTTTTAAATAACTAGTTGATCCACACGTGCCTTGCACGTGAACTATTGACTTATCAATTTTTTTTTTGCATTTTAATTTTAATTTTTACACCAATGTGTTGTGTGACCAAATTTCCATTGAAAGACCATACATTGAATAAAAGCACTAAGCTAGAGTATAATAGCTAGAGTTAATCGAAAATAAAAGCTTGTATGTATTCTTAACAAGTTTGCGTTGACCTAATGTACTTTAATCAGATAAACAGTAACATGCGGATGTAAAATTAAAAAAACCAAATGCAAGCTTCAATCATGCACCACATGTCTTTCATGTATAGCAATGCTCCTCAGAGCATCACTAACACAATTTTGAGCAATAACACTCCAACGTATTCTTCAAAAACCTGAAACCAAGAAGACAAACACACAATTTTAATTCAAATCAAGCCTTTCAAGCAGCATGGTTAATTATGTTCCTCATGATGAAAACAAATATATAATTATCCCTCCCTAAATTTGGATCCCCGAAATGAACGTAGCAAACCAAATGTGTAGAGGCAAGGGTCCAATATGGTATATGAAAGTAATACTTCACTAAAAAATTCTCGCACATGCTGAATGCATCATTATGCATAGGTCAAGATCATAGCTTCTTTATCAGCTACATTACCCTTTCTAGAAGTTCAATCCTTGACATTAATGTTCTATAAATGTACTCTTTATGCAAGAAGTGGATACTCTTTAATTATAGTTGATTGTGACTTCCAAAAAAATTACTCTTCATTCAAAATTCGAAATCGCATGTGTACTTTAAAGGCATCCTATTAGTGTGAAGAAAATAACCCTGTAAAAAAAAATGGAACCCATGACAAGAAGACAAGAATTTGGCAAGCATATCATTCATTTGCCAAATTTTCACTTGGCGATCATCTGTTCCAAAAACAATCAGAGGGAGAGTGGGATGGACTGGAATCCAATTGACTCCTTGGCCCTCTAAGACATACTTTACAACAATATCAAATACACCAAAAATTGTGTTCATCTGGCTGAACCGAAGGATGTCATTAGCTGGGAAAACTATTTTTTTTCTTCAGGGCACCAATATATCGAACACAAACAGTTTTATCCAATGATGCGGAAACAACCAAGTCCTCTTTGGGATGGAACAAGCACACATCACATAATAAATATGTCCATTCAAAACATAAATACAAGTACGGAATCGCTAGTTCCACTCACAGTGAAATTCAAATGTACAAATGTAATCAAGATGTCCAAGAAGGGTAAAGAAAAACCTATGCAACTTTTAGTTCTACACCTTGATCTTGTAATCATCTCCTGCATAAACAAGTGTTTTCATCTAACAAATAGCTCCCCCATGCACAAAATGAATAAAGCACTTAAAAGCTTATTCTTTTTTTTTTTTTTTTGTAGTACATATATTTGCAAACATGAAGTATCTATGATTTTTTTTATAAGCTAGTCAACTACATGTTGGGCGGATAAAATGATAAGGGATTCTGATTGTTGAAGGCCTTGAAATAAAGAGGAAAAAAAGCCCATTAAATTCTATCTCATTTTAGAGAAGTAAGGGAAATGGAGAGAACAAAAATTTATTCCACATGTCATGCTTTATGGAATTTTTAACCAAGCCGGATTGTTGTTAATGGTGGAGTTTAGAGGTTCATGGTTTCTCAGCTTCCAAGTACTGAACAACCTACGATTCAAAGCCAAATTCAATTGATTTTTTTTCTATATATTTTATAACAATCAAACACAGGGTGACTTGGAATGAAAGTTTTGTTTAAGAATAGTTCAATGAAGCTTTATTTGTTATTTTTATTTTTAAAGTAAATCAATCTCATGTATATATAGTGGGCGGGTTGCACCCTCATCCTGTAGGCAACATACATCTCCACAATAACACTACCCTAAAAACCCACAATTTTAGTAAACTTTGATGTTCGCTTTATGATCCAAGTTTGACACATGTTCAATAATTGTAATTTTTTTATGTGTTCTAAGGACATGACCCTAAAAACATATGTTGATGTCTCTGGTAAGTTAAACAGAAGGAAAGTAACAGAAATTGGGAAAAGCAAGAAAATGTATGTGAAATAAAAAAAATAGCATTTTTTTTGACAAATCAAAAACTCATTATAGGTGGCAAACAGTGAGATGCTGCTCAAGGACATAATGAGTATTCAAGAACTCAACTTTCTTGCTACATCTAAAACCATTTCTCTAAGAAGTCCATCCAACTATATTACCCAAGAGGAATATTCTCTGTAAAAGACTAAAAGAGACATCATGAGGTTCTTTAGCTTGAGCACCTAATTTTTGACCCCATCAAAAGTCACCCTACTAACTTTTTTCCCATCCAAATGGACCATACAAAGAAGAAGGGAGTTATCTTCTTGAATTCTACTGGAAGAGGAGCAGATGGGCAAGGAGGGTATCATTCCTTGTATACTGCTTATAGGCTTTCAATTCATATTTTGTAAGTAGAATCTGTAAAACACATCAATACCAATAAATTTTGACAAAAGGGGATAATTATTATTGCATGGTAAATATAATCAAAATATATTTGACTGAAATTTTCATGTTTCATTGTAATTCCAAAAATAAAAAAAAGGAACATGGGCATTGACCATTATTTGAGGTTCTAGAATATTCGTTAGAAGTTGCGTTATGTCATCTCAAAACAAAAGAATCTTAATATGAAACGTAGTTGAGGGAGAGAGAAGTGGTAGTTGATCGGTGAAAAGATGTCATGTGAAAGAGAGGCACACTTGAAGTACAAAGGTAGTGAAAATTTTATTGTTTTGACGAAGTGGATTATGAAGCGGCACTTGGAATTATGTGCTAATTACTGATTAAGATAATTTAGGCTATTAATTTAAGAGTAAAATAAAAATAAAAGTGAATTTTTCTAGATAAGTCAATAATCTAGAGCAAACTAAAATCAGGATAACGAATGAAGGATTTATTGTTTAATTAAGTATGAAAGGTTAATCTATTTCTTTTAAAGTTGTTAATTATTTGATAAAGAAAGTAAAAGCTTAATGGCAAATCTAAAAAAATTTTTGGGTAACAAAAGTATCTTCACAAAGACAATCAATACAATACCAAACTAAATTGTAAAAATCTACTAACTTGGCGTAATAGTTTCGAGAATCAATGCTCAATCTTCACCTTGAAAACCATAATGAGTGATGTTCACCGATTTGTGAAACTTTTGGGTTTTCATGAAAATATATCTCAGCATATACAAAATAAATGCATAAGAGGCAAAATCATAATATAAGAATAAATGCTGAAAATAAATGCATAACACAATAAATGATATAATTGGTTGCCAAAACTATCATACCAGGCATAATCATAATATAAGAATCAAAACTAATATGTAAGGTTATACTATATGTCAAACCTAACATATGACCTTCAATTCATCAATACATTCTCTTGATGTTTTCTATGAGAATCCTTCACCTCATGGTTTGTGACAACTTTGGCCCCAAAGCGACATCATCAACCAATCTATTGAAAAAATAGAAGTAAAACCCAACAGATAATATCATCAACCAGTCTCATATTTGTCATTGATTCATTCAAGTTCGTGAAACAAATACTAATTTTGATTAGAACTTAGAAAATATAGCAAGTTCCACTTCAATAAAGTGAAAATACAAGTTCTACATCCATGAAGTATATTCCAAGAATTTATGTTTGCTTTCATTTTATCAAGAGAGAATATAGGAGCCAATACTTTTCAAGTTTTACATCCACTTCCTTTCCCACTCCTTAGATGAAATTAAAAACCTACAATATAAACAATGTTTGGACAGAATTTGTGGTGCTTCCATTCCCATATCCGTATCCATATCCAAGCAATGAAAAAAGATATGGGTGACAATTTTTGACATGAAACGATAACTCGATACGAACACGACACAAATAAATGAGTTTGAGTTGACTATTTTTTATACGAATCTGTGTATGACACAACCTGTTAACACTAAGTGTTAATGAGTCGTGTTTATGTTCAACCCGCTTAACCCGAATTGACCCATCAACACGAAGTTTTTAACTCAAAGGAGATTGACCTATCCTTTTCGTTGCATGTATGAGTTTTCATGTTCTGATGACTTATTTTTTTTATGACTTCTGATATTTAATTTAGTTACGCGATGTACGATTAACATATTTAATTAGTATTATAAAAATAAAATATTAATTATTTGTAACTATTTATCAAGCAATGACATAATTATTGTATAAAAAAAGATATTATTACTCATTATTATTATAATTAAGTTAATTTTTAGTTTGTAGAAAAAGTATGAGGATATTCAATTAAGTGAAAATAAAATCTTAGAGTTAAAATTTTTTATTCAAAGTTTATGTAGGTCAATACGAACACGACACGAAAATAAACAGGTCAACTCGACACGATACGATTAGTTAAATGGGTTGGATTAGGGTTGACAAATGTTCGACACGACACGAATCCGACACAACACAACTCAATTGCCATCCCTATACAAAGATAATAACCTTAAGGACCAAAAATAAAAATCACAACTTATTAAAGACACAAGAAGACTTTTAGATAGGTTTGCTTCCACGTTGAGAGAACCATTAACACAATTTGAGTACATCTAACATTCCTACAAATCCTTGTGGCCAAAGGTATGCAAAGAAAGGGGTTAAAAGAGAAGGGTGAATCCTTTATAGAGGCAAAGCTTGAGGAAATGGGAAGCTGAACACATGTATATATACATAATGGGGTAAACAAAAACTAAAGATAATCATGTTTTAATCTCTTTAGTGTAAGAGAAAGAAGCCAAATGAGAAAATGAAAGCAAAACACCTAAGCAATTATAATAGCCAAGTATTTTTTGAACAATACTATCAATATCTAATAATAAAATAAGTCTAGCAAATATAGTTACAATAACTTTATAGGCCATTTCAACTGCCACATTATTAAATCAACTTATTTGGTCAAATTAACATGTCTCAATAACATCGCCCTTATTTTGTACACTAGGGCTAAGTGTCTTAAGAGGGATTGTAGCTAGAAAACCTTTCTCATTAGTGATGCCTATGGCTCACACTAAGACCAACCTTGACTTTAATGCATGCATATAGAGCAAATACATAGCGATCACCATCAACATTTTAATGTAAGTAGTTTAAATCATAATGCCAATAAATTTTGATGGAGAATGGACATTGACATGTTTGGGATAGATCTATTGAAATGATACCATTTTAATTGGTCCTCAATGATAAAAATGTAAAATAATCCGAAAACACGATACTTCCTTCAATTCCCCTTCTATATATAAAATTGACGAAAACAACAAATAAATTAACGAAACAGAATATAAACTTCTCTCAGCAATTCATCCATTGTAATTGCAACTCGACAATCACAGCACGACTTCCCATAAAATTTATCTAATTTCAACTTTATAAAGAATGCCAAAAAAATTTAAATGCATGAAACATCTTTTTTATTTGAACTTTCACCAAAATAAAAAATAAGCATTCAAAACAAATTTTTTAAAAAGACGAATGAGAATAAAAGTAAAAGAGCATATCTCACAAGCTAGACTGGTGACATCAAAAGGAAGAAACATTGTTGTATACATGTGCTCAAACAGAGTGTTTTGGGCATGCAAATCCTTGAACACATTCTTTTCCCCTCTAATCTTATTTTAGAACTTTACCATGTGTATTCTACAAAACGAACCCAGAAATTTAACTTACTGTATATTGGTGACAACCTTTTAAATCTCCAAGAAAATTATCAAGACAAGCCTAAAAAGTTTGGATTGGAAATATTCATAACTACGGAAAAGACTACGGTACCAACAATGACGTATCCAAAAATACCAAAGTTAGAAGTCAAGTTACACATTGTAAAAGAAAATTTATAACTATTTATGGTCGAACACAATATTTCATGTTTAAAATTTGACCTTAAAACGTTGTAATTTTCAATACAATACCTCGGTCGTAATCTTCCTCAATAATTAACAGTATCATAATAAAAGGGATTTTTCAAACTTTTGGACATATGATGGCTTTTGTGCCGTCATCTAATCCATCTTTGCTTGAATTCTATAAACTCTGGAATGTTCGAATATGGTATGATACAGCTGTATGAGGCAACCTTTTTCCTTTTTTTTTTCTTTTTTTTTTTTTGTGTTGAATGGTGATTGAATCTATAAAATAAAAAATTGCATTCTTTTAATCATGGTAGAGTATACAATTGGTAAAGAAGACGTACATGATCTTGCTCCCACAAATATTGTGCTTTATTGTTATTGCTATTTGTCAATCAATAATAAAGTTTTAAGAATTATATATGAAGAAGTTGATGAGAAAAAATATTTTTAACTAGTAGATGGACAAAATAGGTTGATCAACTGTTGATATTATTCTGAAACAGGATTCAAATCAATCCTAGGTCACTCGTCATCTATACATTGGTGGGGAGCACACTTAAATATAGATCATCTTAGTCGGACTCGTCACAGAGAGGATCAATTAAAGGAATTAAGGGATCAAAGCTAGTACCCGACATCTTACTTTGAGGTCTGGGCAGCCCAGAACATTGAGGGAATAAAATAGACAATCTACTGTAAGTTCTACTTTTTTCTCCACCATTTTCTAGTGACTTATCCAAATTAGCTGAAATTCAAATAAACCCTAGTATTTAAGAACAGAGTATTAACAACGAGTGCATTTGTGTGAGTTTTTGAGAGGGAGAGAGATCAAAAGTACCTTAGGTAGAAGCCATCATCCTATCATTTAAGGCTCCTTGGAAAGCAATACAGAAAACACCAATCCGGCTCTCCCACTGGATGTAAACGTGTTCATTATTAAAGATGGACTAAACTGTGAAAACATAGCATTTCTTGAAGAAAAATGCATACCCATAACAAGAAACATAGAAATTCAAACCCTACAATCATAAACCATAGAAACAAGGGAAAATATGATACCCAATAAACCTAGGGTTTTAGCAATTGCAAGAATATCAGAAATATAATAACTTCAAGAACATTGAGAATGAGAAAGCTGATTTTTCTTGTCTCATTAAATTAACAACGAATTTAAGAAAAACAAACCTGAAGAAAATCACACATTCTCGGCACCTGGTGTCGTTACTGCTAAGCAGTGCAATTGAGCCTCACAGAAAAGGAAAGTTACAATAGCTACTGTAACGCCCAGGGATGGAACTATTAGTGGGCTGTGGTGGGCTGAAGCCTAGTGTAAAAAAAAATAAAATTTACAACTTTTATAAAAGTCTACCAGTACCAGTACCGGCCCACTAAATCACTAATTATTGGCTCAATTTGAGTATAAAACCCACATTTCAGCCCCAAAAATTTCAACCCCAAATTCAACCAAGTTCTCTCATCTTCCATCCATCACTTAAATACATGTTTATATTTAGAAAATCTTTCAAATAAAAACTTAAAAATGCACTTGTGATTAGATCTGTGCTTTCTTCCAAAAATTTTCTAAATCTTCCAAAAATTTCAGCCCCGCCCGAATGACTTGAACTCAAAATCTTGACCCAGCGATTAGATATGTGCTCTCTTCTGGTCGATGTGGTTGTTGTGGTTGCTGCTTGCTTCAGACGATCGAAGACGAGGCGATCTCCTGTTTTGCGTCGCTCCATCCGTCCATCGGCTTGGTTTCTTCTCTTGGGTAAGTCCATTGTCCACCGCCTCTTTTTTTTTTTTTTTGTGTGTGTGGATGTAATGACTCAAGTCTTATCCACTACCGCCTCTTGCTATCTTTTCTTTTTTTTTGGATATAATGACTTACCTGTTGCCCATCGCCTCTATTTTTTTTTACAGTAAGTTGTGTATTTCTCTCACCGCTTCAGCTACCACCTTTATTTTTTTTTCTTTTTAATGATGTAGTGTTGCTTTATCTCTTTAGATATTATAAATTTATAATAGTGTGTTTGAGATATATTTTTGGTCAAATAAAACATGTGTTTAATTAAATAATTTTAATAGAATTTATTAATTATTTTAATGAAGTTTACATAAGTATCACAATTAAGAGTGTCAATCGTGTCGTATTCATGTCAAGAGTCAAGACCTAAAAAATATATATATATTTATTGTGTTCTAAGTGTTAAACATTAGTCATATTTATTTATTATTATTCCTACATGAAATATACTTTTTTTGTGATAAATTTGAAAATGCCTCGACATGACTCAGAAGAAGGTTCACAAAGCAATCTCAGTGATGATATCGGTTGGAACTTTGCGACAATGACTACCAATAGACTTGATGCAGTATATACGTTTTGTAAAAAAATAATTAAAGGTGGTATTACACAAAAAAAAGAACATTTGGTAGGAAAAAGAGGCAACCCCCCCACGGTCAAGGGCGGAGCCAGGATTTTTATTAGTCGTATGAATGCTAGTTTAGCCCGGGATAAACAAAAGTTTTGATTCCGCCTAGGTCTGTGGAAGATAAAGACAAGGGATGTGAATTTAAATATACAGTAATTGTTCCTCAGTTAATGTCTCTCTCTATTCCCACTTTCTCTACCTCTTCTCTCTCTTTCTCTCCCTATTTCCTCTCTCAAATTCACAGACCTAGAGGCTCTACTTCTCTTAGCCGTTACAACCTCTTCCTCTCTCCGACTTTCTCTCCCTCTTTTCTCTCTCTCTTTCTTGCAAATTCACATAGTTGTTATGCTAGAGGATAAAATTGAAAAACAAATATTTTTTACATATGCTGACTTTTTAAAGTAGTATAGATAGGGAGGCTACGGTTTTTTTTTTTTGAGATATACTACAAGGAATTAAAGTGAAGTTTGCGCTTATAATTATTTGTTGGTGTTGATAAGAAGAGCACTCTCATCAAATAAGAGTTAATTACCATAATATAATTTTTTTAATTACCATAATTGCAATGCGACTACCGTCTGTTGATGAAAGGAAGACAGTATGAAAAAACTTGTTTATTTTTAGTTTTTTTAAATTTTTTTTAAAAGTGTGTTTCACGTTCACACAAAAATATAAATTTAAATTTAGAAAAAAAAAAAGAACACCACTGATGTAGATTTGAAGTCGTATTGGTCATGATCGGACAGAGTGGTGGTGGCCTATCTGTTGCTATTGGACGGCAGCCAGTATGAATAGATTGGAATAGGACTATGCTAGGGTGACCATTTATAAGTTTGTCTTGTACTTAGAATAAAAGAATAACACTAATGTAGATTTGAAGTGGTATAGATAAGGATCGGACAGAGTGGTGGGCCTGTCCGTTGCAATTGGACGACAGCCGGTATTAATGGATTGGAATAGACTATGGTACCGAAATTTCGGTAACATTCTGAAATTAAATGGTGATCGACCGTTTATGACTATTTCTTCTAATTTTGTTTTTGAAGTTTCTCAAAGGTGAGGGTGAGGGTGAGGGTGAGGCTGAGTGGATAGTGAG
Source organism: Ilex asprella (assembly GCA_023539305.1). Classification (NCBI taxonomy): domain Eukaryota; kingdom Viridiplantae; phylum Streptophyta; class Magnoliopsida; order Aquifoliales; family Aquifoliaceae; genus Ilex; species Ilex asprella. The sequence continues at coordinate 1,309,370 of CM042184.1, forward strand.
TCGTGACCTCTTCCTTCAATCGATTTTGATTTAAAAGTAACTTTATAAGCCAAATATTTAATATTCACCTCATGGTAGCATTCAAATTTATCAAATCAAAATTTAATTAAATTCAATTAATATTTAGTTTATCGAATTAACACCAAATTAATTAAAATTGAATTCATCAAATTAATATTCAAATTCATCCAATTAACATTCAAATTCTCAAATTAGCATAAAAAACCTTCTAATAAACATTCAATTCATCAAATTGAAATAGCCAAATATATCTATTAGCATTTAATTTTTGGATTATTTTAAAAATTCAATTAAATAACATGCACCAATTTAACAATACAATAAAATCAATAACACTAAAACCTAAAACAACTACAACTACAATTATAATAAAACAGAATAAAGTATGAACATCAATCCATCATAATTGTTACACAAATACAATACCAATTATTTTAAGTTTAAACTATATGAAACACATTAAAATCATAATTGTTTAAATAGATCATCAGTTCACCAAAAATCATGTAACTTACACAAAAAATAAGTTCATATTTTTGTAATTCTAACATCCACAACAATAACAATATTATAATATAAATTATACTACACAAATACTCTTATAATT
>CM042184.1:1310097-1312597 GCA_023539305.1 Ilex asprella
AAAAAAATGTGGATAATAACACGGACCTGGGGTTGCCGTGCCCCTCCCCTCCCCTCCCATAGATTTGGGATAACCTCTAGGTAAGTGTAAGGGGTATCACCCTTCACATAGGTCAGCTGAAATCTTTCGTGGAGGGTGATACCCCTTATAAAAAGGCACCTTTTTGTAAATAAGTTTAAAATTGATAAAGGAGTTTTACTTGACAATGAGAATTACAATGTTATTAATTTGTCATACATAGGAGTCATGCTAGCAAAATAGGCAAAAAGGGATGAGTGGTGAACAACTGATAACTCCTACAGGATAGGCGGAAACACTAAGCCTGGAATCACTTTCTCTAAATTCGCTAAACACTTCCAATACCTCACTACACTCATTTCATAGCTCAATTTGAGTAGCTCGACTTTCTTTGTAGCTTTCAAGCTCCTTTATTAAGTAAGATAGGGCGCTTGAGCGCTTCTATGCGATATGACTGAAAAACCTTGTTTTGCCTGCTCTTTTTTTAAAGAAATTACTTGAGCAGCTTTAAAATCTTTCTTTTAAACTTCTATTCTTCTCTTACCACAAGCCCTAACCTTTTGAAAAAAAAAATAGAAGTAGATGATGCCTTATAAGTAGGGGTGCAACTCGGGCTGGTTGCACGGGTTGAGAGGTCTATCCTAACCCAACCCTAGGTATATAATCTTCAACTTTAACCCTACCTTAACCCAAAGTACTCAACCCGAGTACTGTCCTAGTTTAATTTGTGCGGGCTTACGTTTAATTCGGGTTATTGATTTTGGGTTAAATTCGAGTTGTGCTTAGGTTACTTAATTTAGGTTATTTTTTTGAAGTGTAGATTTGATTTTTTCAAGTGATCTGAGATGAAGGGAGAGACGTAAATGAAGAGAAAATGAGTGAGAGAAGAAGGAAGGACGAGTGAGAGAGTGAGACAGAGAGTCTGAGACGACTCAGACGAGTGACGATTGAGAGAGGGAGGAGTGACGAGTGAGAAAGGAATCTGAAAGTGATGCAGGTGCAGAGGTGAAGACTTGAAGTGAAGATAAATACTAACCCTAGTTAAATATATTTTTTGTCTAGGCTCAACCCAAGTAATAAAAATTCTAACTTAAACCCTTTTTTCGGGTTAAATTCGGGTTAGCCTGCCCAAGTTGCACCCCTACTTATATGTCCAAAACTCATTCTTCACTCTTTCACACAAGAAAAAAAAATCGTTGATTAGACTCAAACAAATTAATTCGTTGCTTTATACTCCATTAATTAACTAGTTAGTACTATTATTGATTTTTCCTATTGACTGAAAGAATGTCAAGTATCGCTTAGATAGACAATTGGATTATTATGTATTAAAAACTATTTCTTTTGTTAATTTTATTTTTGCATCTATAGTTTTGTTCATATCAAATAAATTGTTGGGCTTTTGTGGAGCCTAGTTTTTTGTGTTGATTTGGATGGCGACCCGACCCGGAATAATATTGCACCATTTTAATAGAAAATTTTCTAAGGCTTAGTCCATGGAGCGAACGCTTGGGCCGATGCGCAAGACATATAAATTTTTTGGGCCTATTTTGTGGGCCGGTGCGCAAGGCATATAAAACCATTGTTTTAGCGATTAGAGTTTGTGAGTGCATTATAGCCGCTTTTTGTAACTCTCCCTCTCAGTGGTGAAATCTCTGCAACTTCGTGGATGTAGATAAATTACCGAACCACGTAAAATATGTGTGGCTTGTTCTTTATTGTTTTCTCTTTGCTTTATGTTCTTGGTTTATTTTTCGATCGTGTGTGTTTTTTTTGTGAGTTTAAAGCTCGTTTAAATCTCAACAACTATTATCAGAGCTCTGGGTTCAGAGGTCAAGGGTTTGCACAATGGCTGAAGACAAAGTCAAGATCAAGAAATTCAATGGCACAAACTACGCGTTCTGGAAGATGCAGATGAAGAATATTTTATATCAGAAGGATCTGTATTTACCTATCGATGGCACGAAGCCAGCGGATATGGAGCAATCAAAGTGGGATGTTCTGAATCACAAAGCCTTAGGGACTGGGCGACTGTGCCTTGCGCCATCAATTAGGTTGAACATCGCCAAAGAAAAGACTACATCAGATTTGTTCAAAGCCCTAGAAAAGATGTACGAAAAACTTTCAGTGGTGATAAAGTATATCTTATGAAAAAGTTGTTTAACCTAAAGATGTTTGAAAATACTATTGTTGCTGAACATATCAATGAATTCAAAACGGTCACGAATCAGTTAGAATCTGTGAATATCATTTTTTATGATGAAATTAGAGCTCTCGTCCTTTTATCGAGCTTGTTGGAAAGTTGGAATGGACTTGTTGTGGCAGTAAACAATTCTTCCCGATCTGGAAAGATAAAATTAGGGGATGTTGTGTCGTTGATATTAGGAGAAGAGGCTCAGAAAAGAGCATTGGGTGAGGATGTTGTTTCGAGTTCAACACTCAATACGGAGGACAGAGGTAGGTCTATGAATAAGGGAGGCAA
>CM042184.1:1315097-1331575 GCA_023539305.1 Ilex asprella
GCCAATTAGCATACTTTTCGCAAGTCACTTCAAGCTTTCGAAGAAAAAGTGTGCAGTAATAGATTAAGAGTAAAACTATATGGCAAAGGTTTCATATGCCTTGGCAGTAGGGGGTTTGATGTATGCCATGGTCAATAGAAGGCCAGATATTACTCATGCAGTGGGAGTTGTCAACAAGTTCATGGAAAATCTGGGCAAGGAGCATTGAGAAGCAGTCAAGTGGATTATACGCTACTTGAGAGGTACTTCAGATTTGGCTTTGAATTTTAGGGGTTCTGATATTTGCTTGCAAGGATTTGTGGATTCAGATTTAGCAAGGGACATTGATAGCAGGAAGAGCACTACATGGTATGTTTTTACATTGGACAGTGCGGCAGTCAGTTGGGTCTCAAGGCTACAAAAAATAGTGATTATTTCAACAACAAAGGCAGAGTATGTTGCAGCCACGGAGGCGTGCAAGGAGACAGTATGGTTGAGGAGCTTCATGAAAGAGTTGGGTAAGAATCAAGACAATTCTAAATTGTTCAGTGATAGTCAGAGTGCGGTACATCTAGCAAAGAATGCAGTCTTCATTCGAGGACCAAGCATATCAACATAAAGTATCACTTTATTTGCTCTTTGTTGGAGAATGAGCAGTTCACTTTGGAGAAGATTCACACAAGGGATAATCCGACAGACATGTTCACGAAAGTGGTTACTGTAGAGAAGCTGAAGTCTTGTTCAGTTTCTGTGGGTCTGTCAGCTTGAGGACAGGAGGCCAAGTTGCAGGGATGAGGGACTGTTTCTTTTGGGAGGATTGTGGTTGATGTTGGTGATCAAACTAGTCTCAAAGTGGGAGAATTGTATGAGCCTTTTGTGGAGCCTAGTTTTTTGTGTTGATCCAGATAGTGACCCGACCCGGAATAATGTTGCGCGGTTTTAATGGGAAATTTTCTGAGACTTAGTCCATGGAGCTAAGGTTTAGGCCAATGCACAAGACATATAAAATTTTTGGGCCTGTTTTGCGGCCCGGTGCGCAAGACAGATAAAAATCGTTGTGTTGGTGATTAGGGTTTATGAGTGCATTGTAGCCGCTCTTTATAACTTTTCCTCTCAATAGTGAAATCCCTACAGTTTCATGAATGTAAGCAAATTTCTGAACCACGTAAAATCTGTGTGTTTTGTTTTTTTATTGTTTTTTCTTTGTTTTATGTTCTTGGTTTATTTTTCGATTGTGTGTGTTTGTTTGTGGGTTTAAAGCTCGTTTAAATCTCAACATAAATTATTTTGTTATATTGAAATTTTGAATTTATGTGGTAAGAATTAATCCCTTAAATATAAAATTTTACTTCGTCGCTGAGAATGAAAAAAGGGAACAAATGAAGACCACCACACAAAAGGTCATGATCAAGATCACCACTGGCAATAGATAGTGTTAGAGTATTTTAACTAAAAGAGTGTTTTAAGTGTGGGAACTCAATCCCACATCGACAAAAGGTCCAAAGATACTTGAGTATATATATAGACTAGTGTTATTTAGCCTTTGAATTAAAAAGAGTCTTGGGACTCTCACGTGCGCAGGGGGTGGGACTAGCGGAGGAGATATGAATTTCTGAAGCTGGACTGTTGTATCCTGGGGACGACGCGTTATTACCTTGACTGAATGAAAGGTGGGTGATTTTCTATTTTTCCTTTGTGATTTGTCGTAGTATATATATTTTCTTCAATGTCATCCGATGCTTGGATGCATGTTAAGTGTTTGTAGTGAGTCCCACCGAAAAGACATAATTGTACTTTCCAATGACACATTAATTGATCATATTAAGTTTTTTTATTAGTATTATATTTATATCCAAGTGTGTGTTGAGAGATAATAGTGTAATTTAACTACCATATTCTATAGAAAGCCCATATATCACTCTACAACACCGCCTATTGGACGGTATGAGATAAGCTTTTCTACATGAGTTTCGGGACATTGTAGCATGCAAGCTGGGATATTGATCCCATTAATAATTCTTCATGTTAAAAACACATCAAACAAAGTAAAAGTGGAGTTCAAGTACTATTTATCTTCGTCTAAAGACCGACCTAATATCAAAAACAAACACGGCCTTAGCTATTGTCATTGTAATAGATCGTGCCCTTCATGCCATTATTTCCAGGGGCGGAGCCAGGATTTTGTCCCAGTGGGGACAATCTAAATTTTAAATTTTAAAGTATAATTGTAACATTATTTTTATCAAAATATGTTCTATTAATAAATTATTTATAAGTATAGTTACATAAAAAAAGGCCATTTAGAAGCGCAACTCATGTATATACTTATATTTCAAAATACCCTATACTTTAAGAAAATCTCAAAAGTACTAAGGTCTAGACGAAGAAGACGAAGATAAAAAAACAGGCGTGTCAAAAGTTACCTTTTAAAGGTTAAAAATTATATTAATATACCCTATACTTTAAGAAAATTTCAGTGAGACAAATTTAAAAAATTCTTGAAATTTTTAAAATTACACCTAGGTTCCAATTTTTTTTAAAAATTTCAGTGGGGGCAGCTGTTAGGGTGAAAAATGAGAAGGAGCTATTGAAAATTATATTAATATACCCTATACTTTAAGAAAATTTCAGTGGGGGCAAGTTTAAGAAATTTTTGAAAATTTTAAAATTACACCTAAGGCCCAAAACTTTTTAAAATTTCAGTGGGGGCAGCTGCCCCCACTGCCCCCATGCTAAATCCGCCCCTGATTATTTCCAAATCAGTATTTATGCTGTTGACCCCGAAATTTCACAATTGGTTCCTATTCTGTCATTTTTTTTTTAATTTTTTTATAGTCATAAAAAAGAATGGGACAAAGGAGAGCGTCTAGATATCACCCCAATAAGTCTTCACTGGTGGGATCACTAGGTTTCTGAACGCACCCGTTACACCTCTCGGGAACGAACCTAGCTAAGTTAACATGGAAGTCAATTTATATAGGCTACGTGAGTAAAGATAAGATGCTAAAATAGAAAATCTAGACGTTTATATATAGACTACGACAGAGACATTTATATATAGTCTATATAAAGATCGGCTCCCAATGGGCTTAGGATTCTTATAATTTTAGTAATTATAAGAGTATTTGTGTGGTATATTGCTGTGAATGTTAGAATTACAAAAATATGAACTTATTTTTTGTGTAAGTTAAATGATTTTTGGTGAACTGATGATCTATTTGAACAATTATGATTTTAATGTGTTTCATATGGTTTAAACTTAAAATAATTGGTATTGTATTTGTGTAACAATTATGATGGATTGATGTTCATACTTTATTCTGTTTTATTATAATTGTAGTTGTAGTTGTTTTAGGTTTTAGTGTTATTGATTTATTGTATTGTTAAATTGGTGCATGTTATTTAATTGAATTGTTAAAATGATCCAAAAATTAAATACTAATAGATATATTTGGATATTTCAATTTGATGAATTGAATGTTTATTAGAAGGTTTTTTATGCTAATTTGAGAATTTGAATATTAATTGAATGAATTTGAATATTAATTTGATGAATTCAATTTTAATTTGGTGTTAATTCGATAAACTAAATATTAATTGAATTTAATTAAATTTTGATTTGATAAGTTTGAATGTTACCATGAGGTGAATATTAAATATTTGGCTTATAAAGTTACTTTTAAATCAAAATCGATTGAAGGAAGAGGTCACGACTCACTCACCACTCACCACTCACCCTCACCTTTGAGAAACTTCAAAAACAAAATTAGAAGAAATAGTCATAAACGGTCGATCACCATTTAATTTCAGAATGTTACCGACATTTCGGTACCATAGTCTATTCCAATCCATTAATACCGACTGTCGTCCAATTGCAACGGACAGGCCCACCACTCTGTCCGATCCTTATCTACACCACTTCAAATCTACATTAGTATTGTTCATTTATTCTAAGTACAAGACAAACTTATAAATGGTGACCATAGCACAGTCCTATTCCAATCTATTCATACTGGCTGCCGTCCAATAGCAATAGATGGGCCACCACCACTCTGTCCGATCATGACCAATACGACTTCAAATCTACATTAGTGTTGTTCTTTTTTTTTTTTAGAACGTGAAACACACTTTTTTAAAAAGTTAAAAAAACTAAAAATAAACAAGTTTTTCATACTGTCTTCCCTTCATCAACAGACGGTAGTTGCATTACAATTATTTTATTTTTTAACAAAAGTAAAATTATTGACTCTATTTTTAAAAAATATTTTAATTTAAAAAATAAGTTTTAAAGTATCGTATATCGATAAAAAAATTAAAAAATTTATATTATGGTAATTAACTCTTCTTTGATGAGAGTGCTCTTCTTATCAACACCAACAAATAATTATAAGCGCAAACTTCACTTTAATTCCTTGTAGTATATCTCAAAAAAAAAAACGTAGCCTCCCTATTATTTAAAAATGTCCACATAATTCCCTTCTTCCTTTTTTCCTATTCTTTGAATTTCCTATATCCTCCTTGTCATTACCAGCAATTACTAGCTTAACGAGTTTATTTCTTTAAACAAGTCTAAAAAATTGTTCAAGTTTGATTTATTTAGAATTCGAGTCGAGTTCGTACCCAAGTCGAGTCCAAATAACTTGACTATTTTACATATAAACTAGTCGAACGTTACGAGATTGAGTTGAGATTGTTCAAACTCAACTCGTTTAAAACACGAGTTAAACTCTTGAATAAGCGGTGTAACATATAGAAACGAATGATGATTTTTTTAAAAAAATGATGGGTGCTTGATATTGGAATTATGGAAATTGGACTCAAGAAAAAGAGCATGGCGCAGCCCGGTAAAGTATTTAAGGCTCTAGCAGGTAATTTTTTTTTAATAATTATTTATTCCATTAAATACTTATAATTATTTATGCTCCTGTCAAATATTTAAGCCTAAATACCCAAATATTTATACTTTAACAAATCGGAATACCTTGGACAACAATCCCAAAAAACTAGTGTGTTACCAAATTGTCGTTGCACCACCTACCTCTGTAGGGCTCATTTGCTCACGAAGTAACTATCATTCTCAGGGACCATTCACATGCAACGTTTGTCGATTGCACAGCACAAACATTGGTCAAGAAATGGTCCCAAATGTTAAAAATATCCCAAATAATTAATCATAGGAACCTCTTGAGAGTTTCTGGTGATCTACTTGAGAATCACAGGTGGATTTGAATTCGGTACCGTATTCGTATACCGTTGTTTTTAAAGAAAAAAGATATCGACTCATTGGAATGAACTTAGAAGTCCTAAAACTCATCATACAATCGCTTAGTGGTGACAATTTTTGACTCAACCTGACTCGAACTCAACACAAATTTTAAAACACGAACTCGACTGTAATTCGACACAAACTCGAATATGACCTGACATGCAAACACGAAATATAAACATATCATCTTTGGGTTCAACTCGCCAAATCCGAAATTGACACGATCAACTTGTTTATTTGAAAATTAGCACTTTCTTATTTTTCTCGTTTGTATGGTAACACGAACAATACGAAATTAACAAGATTAGCATGTTTAATTACTTTAATGGAAATAAAATATTAATTATTTATAACTATTTATTAAACACTAACATAATTATATAAAAAAGGTATTTTATTATTATTATTATAATTATGATGTTTTAGTTTGTAGAAAAAATATGAGCATGGATTTAATTAAATGAAAATAGAATCTTAACATTAAATTTTTAATTCAAAGTTTATGCGGGTCAACACAAATATGAACACGAACATGACACGAAAATAAACCGGTCAACTGAACACGACACAATTAGTTAAATAAATTGGATTAGGGTTGATTAATGTTCGACACGAACACACAAAAACCCGACACGACTCAATTACCACTCCTAATCATGATATATAGGAGAATGTTAGGAGTTTATTTGATGTACTTGTTTACTAGAGTAAAGTCTTTTTTAAACTTATTTACTCATTCACCATAGTTTTGAATTTATTTACTAAACTAAGATATTTTTTAAACACAAAATTAATAATTCCATTTTTGTTAAAGAACAGAGTTAATAACTCCGTTTTTTTTCTTCAAATAATTGTGGATAATAATACGGAGCTCTTCAATGGCCTGGGGTTGCCATGCCCCTCCCCTCCCGTCCCCTAGATTTGGGATAACCTCTAGGTAAGTATTAAAACTGATGAAGGAGTTTTACTTGACAGTGAGACTTACCGCGTTGATAATTTGTCATACAAGAGGAGATCTCTAGACTAGTTAATAAAGAGACATTATAATATTTTTTTATCCTATCCTCATTAACACAATAAAAGCTGCCCCTATCCCATTTATTCTATAAAAAGCATGCCTGTAGCCAACACAATTAGAGCACATAGGAGTCATGGTAGAAAAATAGGAAAGAAGGGATGAGTGGTGAACAGCTGATAACGGCTACCGGATAGGCGAAAACACTAAGCCTGTAATCACGTTCTTTAAATCCGTTGAACACTTCTTATACCTCGCCACAGTAATTTCATAGCTCGATTAGAGGAGCTCGACTTTCTTCGCAACTTTCGAGCTCCTTTATTAAGTAAAATAAGGAGCTTGAGCGCTCCTGTGCGGTACGGCTGAAACGACTTGTCTTGCTTGCTCTTTTTTAAAAAAAAAATTACTTGAGAAGCTTTAAAATCTTTCTTTTAAGCTTCTATTCTTCTCTCACCACAAGCCCTAGCCTTTTGTAAAAAAAATAGATGTAGATGATGCCTTATAAGTCCAAAACTCATTGTTCACTCTTTCACACAAGAAAAAGAAAAATCGTTGATTAGACTCAAACAATTTTACTCACTGCTTTATACTCCATTAATTAACCAGTTAGTACTATTATTGATTATTCCTATTGACTAAAAGAACGTCAAGTATTACTGAGATAGACAATTGGATTATAACGTATTAAAAACTTTATCTTTTGTTAATTTTATTTTTGCATCTATATTTTTGTTCATATCGAATAAATTATTTTCTTACATTGAAATTTTAAAATTTTGAATTTTTGTGATAAGAATTGATCCCCCAAATATAAAATTTTAGTTCCGTCGGTGAGAGTGAAAAATGGAACAGATGAAGACCACCGCACAAAAGTTCATGATCAAGACCACCACTAGCAATAGATAGGACTAGAGAGAAATGGTGGATCAGCTTGGCTGAATGAAAGGCAGGTGATTTTTCGGTTTTTCTTTTGAGATTTATCGTATTATATATATTTTCTTCAATGTCAGCTTATGCTTGAATGCAGGTGTTTGTAATGAGCCCCACCAAAAAGATATAATTGTAGTTTCCAATGAGACATCAACTGACCATAATAACTTTTTAATGAGTATTATATTTATATCCAAGTGCGGGTTGAGGGATAAGAGTGTAATTTAACTACCACATTCTATAGAAAGCCCATATGTCACTCTACAACACCACCTATTATTAGATGATATGAGATAAGCCCTTTCTACATGAGTTTCGGGGCACTGTAGCTGTGTAGCATGCATGCTGTGATATTAATCTGATTAATAATCTCTCATGTAAAAAATACATTAAACAAAGTAAAAGTGGAGCTCAAGTAGTATTTATCTCAGTCTTAATACCGACCTAATATCAAAAACAAACACGGCCTTAGCTACTGTCCTTGTAATAGATCGTGTCCTTCACTATTCCCAAAAGCAGTGTGTATGATGTTAACCTCAAAATTTAACACTTGTTTCGTATTCTGTCATTTTTTTTTATGTAGTCATAAAAAATGGAGAAATAAAAGGGAGTGTCCAAATATCACCCCGATAACTCTTTATTGGTGGGACCATGAGATTTCTGAGCGCACCTGTTGCACTTCTCGAGAACGAACCTAGTTAGACTAACATAAAAGTCAATTACCAACCATCAATGTGAACTTAAAAGCTCGAACCTCTAACTTTAAGGAGAGAAATTCGGCTGATACTCCACTGAACCACGCCACTCAGTGGTGATTCCTATTCTATCATTGTAACAGCTACTGGTTTGACGGATACAGGATCCTCCCATTGCTGCATAAGCCATAAATTTAGGGCCAATAGATTACGGTACAACCATTTGATTTTTTGGTATCATACCGAAAAGTTGTCACTCCACATATCTTGTCACGTGTAAAAACAAAAGGTAAGGCAACCGGTTTCACCTATTGCTTTTTAAATTGTCTACACATATCAATTGAAGGTAAATTTACAGCATATTGAGAAATTTACAACAATATGAGACAAAATTATAACATTATTTGAAAATTTACAACCACAGTAGGCAAAATTATAACATCAGTGAAAATGTATAAAAGTAATAGACAAAATTACATAATCAATGAAAAATTTACTACAATAGTGGAAAAAATTATTACAATAGTGGGCAAACTTTAACCAATATTTATACTACTTTAAAACTTTAAAAAGTCAGCATAAGTGAAAAACATTTGTTTTCCACTTTTACCCTCTAACACTACAATTATGTCATACTTATCCTCCAAATTTTTTAATGTCCACCCTTTCGTCTATCTTTCTCTCTCCTTGCTTAATGTTAATTAGTCTTTTTATTATCCACTATTACGATAATATTCTCTTCATCTCTCTCTCCTTCAAATGTAACGTTAATTGAATTTTTGTTCTCGTCATCTCTCTCTCTCACACACACACAATTGAATATACAGTCGGCTTTCATCATCCATGTTTCTACAATTAATTCACAGGCGGGTCTTACTTCCACCCGTTACCAATCTGAATGTGAATAATTTCATCTCTTTACTTCCACCCGTTACTTCCACCCCTTTCATATGTTGCAATGTAATTCAGTTAGGTTCTTCTCTTACATCTCTATCCCTATAAGATGAACAATCCTATTCTGTATTGTTATTGCAGAACCAGCGACATAATTCTTCACCAGGTACTACATTTTTTTTTGGTGAACAACTCTCTACCACGAGATTAGGAAAATCATTAAAAAAAATTTGACAGCAAATTAGATCCCTTCTTCTTAGGGTTGGAAGACCCTAATTTTTCCTATGTATGTGATTGTATGTATTTGAATGTTATCAGGTAAGAATTGACAACAAATTTATAACTTTTTAGTTTTTCAATTCTTCCATTACTTATTTATATTTTTTAGTTTTAATTTGGGGGAGTGCTCATTTGATTAATTTAGGTAGTTCTTTTTTGTTTGCATTTAGGGTTATTTGTTCATAATTTTGGATCAATGCTTGTTTATTTGAGAGATTCCTTTTAAATTTGTTTTGAAAGAGTGCTTGTTCATTGTATATGTGTCTCTGTTACCCACAAATATGATACTTTTACTATAGAAATATTTCTGATTTTTGCCTGCTTGTGGTTTCTTTGTGTGTTTATGGGTATTTGTTGGTAAATATGAAAGATATTGACTAAGATTGAAATTATCACAAGATACACTCTGTGAATATTATGCTTAGTTTGTAGTTTCTGAAGTTACCTATCATTCAATAGTTAAAAGAAAAGTGATTGAATTAAATACTCGGATTTGTGATAATATAATTTGTAAAAAACATATTTTCGGGTGTAATTTTAAGTTCTTGGTGAAATTTGTTCAAATGGGTGTCTGACGAAGTGAGAGACAAGGAAACTCTTAACATTGGTAAAATAATCTTGAATATTTATCATAAATTTTAATTTTTGAGCTACAAATTTGCTTGTTTTATGACATTGATATCTGAAAAATCATAAAAAAATATTAAACCATCTCAAATTGTAAAATAGGCTTTTTGTTGATAAAAGAAAACTTGTCCTATGTTTGTTTACCAATATCATTAATTCATAATTTACTTGTGAATTGGTTAGTTCAATAGATGTACTTCTTTTGTGAATTAAGCATTTGTTATCTTTATTCTCATATGATGTTGTTTAGTAATATAAATAGTTATATGTCGTCTGCCTACTTCTTTTCTCTCTCCCCTTTCACTTATTCTTCACCGAGTCCTTTACTCTTTCAGTTATGGCTAACCCTTTTATGTTATTATCCTTATTCTTCCATATCTCATACTGAAAGTTTATCTTGCTATCTTGGTTTAAAATCATATTTTAAACCATTGAAACCAACCATATAACCTTAATTTTCTGTCTCAAATCCTTGCTATATTAACTACTCTTTGTTTCTCATCTGTTACTACTCGAGCCCTTACTTCAACACCTTACTAAAGTGCTAAAATCTCTATTTTTTCCTACATCGGTCTTGTTTTTTTCCTAGAAAAAAAATGTCCTCATCTATTTTCCCCATGCCCTCACAATGACTTAACTAGACTCAAATCACACCTTATAAATTTAAGAATCCATCTCTATGTGGTTTAATCATATGCATTTCATTGATTTGTCTACCTAAAACCATATTCTTTTTCACAACTTTGGGATCAGTCCTTTTGGATCAGGTTAATAAGTATGAATAGATGGTGCCCAGCAACAACCTGTTGTTTGGAAAAAAAAAACAAAATATAATAAACTTGATGATGAGATCGACTTTTTACTACAACCTCCCATTATGTTCCTTCATTTCCTGTTTCTCTATCTTCTTTAGATTCAGTCTAAATTTAGGAGAAGATTCAGACTAAAAGCTATCTAATTCAGGAGAAGGGTTTAAAGGAATGATTACAAATGTCATTCGTTGCGAGACTATTATGAAGACTTCTTTGTGATAGAATGTTCACCACATTAGTTTAATGTCATGTAAAGTATGATAGATTAATTCAATTTTTTGTTGGATGTTTGAAACAATTTTTATTTGGATTGATGTTTTCCTTTTCTGAAAACTTGAATTAATTTTTATTATGGTTCTCATATTAGGAATTAAACAATCCCAATGAGTTTATTTCATTTTACGAGGAAACAATGCCCTTGGTATGAACACTTGCCACAAATAATGTAGAAGGAATTGATACATTCGAAGCTTCTTAATAGATTTCATTTGAAAGGGAGGCTATCTATTGAGTTGTTACTATGTCAGCATGTACAATTGGTTCATTATGTAACAGAAAGGATATGAGCAAGAATGGAATGAAAAATTTGATTAAACATGTTATTCAACTATTGCTCAATCTTCCTTTAAAAATTTTGGCAGTTGTATTTAACTATTGTTCAGTAGTTTCTATTGATTTTTTGTTTGGTTAATGATCAAGGAAAATTGGATGAGTAGTAAGTTTAACGATTAGAGAGATGGATTGAGAATTACTATTCTGAACTTCCATTTCAATGCATTGTTGTATTATGAGTAACACAATTTCTTCATTCTTCGTAATTTTGACTTTTATCTCGCTAGAAAAAAATGAGAAATTTTCTCCATTGGTAGCATGCAATGTGGACGAAACGGATTATTATTATTATTTTTTACTAGAATAGATTCAAAGTAAGATAGATAAAAATGTCAATATTTTCTTGCTGATTGATTTACTCACCAGTTGTTGATGAGTAGTTATACTATTTGTTGAGAAAGCCTTCTTGGTATTATAGCATTATTTTTCTCTTTTTTTTTTTTATTTCTTTCTCAGATTTTGAATGAATTTAGTCCTACTTTGATGTCAAAATAAACAAACATAAATATGTTAACTACACAAATCATAGCTCACAAAGATTCACGTGCAACGCACGTGTGCACCAACTAGTGCTAGTAAAAGTACTATTGACACATTTAACTACATTTGTTATAAATACAACACTAGAACATCCCATCGATGTCAGAAATTTACCCCTTATAATTTGTATTATTTTCCATGGTTCTCATAATATTAATTAAAATAAAAGCAAAATTGGCATATATAATTATCCACAATCATTGTAACTTAACATTAAAACGTAATAAATTTTCCTTTTGATGCTGTAATGTTACCATAATTGTAGTAAATTCGTCCACCATTATTTAACTCAACCTCGTTTTGTCATAATTGTCCTAATATTAATCAAAATAATCATATATTCTTCTCTAAACATGTAAATTTATCCACAATTGTGGTGAACTCACACTCAAAGGTGATAAATATACCTTCAATTGTGATAAATTATCCACTGCTATCATAAATCTTACCACAACGATAGTAATATTATCTTTTACGATATTAAATGCTACCAATATGAAGGTAAAAGATTGATTGACATTTTTAACCATATTTGTTATAAATAAGTCACTAGTGCATCACCTAGGTATCATACATTTACGTTTATTTTTGTAAAATTAAACACAATTATTGTAAGGTTAACCAAATTAATGGTTAAATTATCTTATACACTAGAAATCTTACCCACAATCATTGTATTTAACCCTTAGTTATAGTAAATTTTCCTTTAGATGTAATATTGTTTCCCCAATTGTGGTAGAATTATCAACCATAATTTTAACTTAACCTCTTTTTGTCGTAAACTTACACTTAATTCTCGTAATGTTACTCAGAATTGTCATAATATTAACCAAAACAATTATAAATTCTTCTCTAAATATTTAAATTTATCGACAATTGTGATAAACTCACACTCAAAAATGGCAAATATTGTAACACCCCAACCCGGACCCGGGATACAATATCTGTAATCCCTGCTTAGGTTCTTTTATACACCTTTCTTTATATAAAAATAAGCATATAAAAAAAATTCATCAAACCCCTTAATGGTACGACTTGCCATGAGCCCTGCTTATTTACAAAACATAATATTGATCTCAAGAATATGACATATAATAATACAATTTAAATTTAAAGGACATATAAAAATGAACCCCATGATGACATCCCAATCGACTCTCTAGACTCCACAGTGGACTCCTCGCGTCTTATGGTTTTTCCTGAAAAGTCATTAAGACAATTAGTAAAAGCAAAAATGCAATTAATATTTAAGAGCACAACAAGTGATAAAGGAAACTTTATTTATCTAGGAACAACCTTAAACACGAATTAGATACTTACTTTCAAATTACACTTCACCTCATACACATTCGTTTACATTGCATAGACATAACCTGTATATATCACATCGACAAAATATACAACACATATATTTACTTCCACATAGTTAATTTATTCCTCACAATGAATACCCCACATGCAACACAAACTAATTGTCACGTAGACAACAACCGCCACTGGCTTATTTAGTTGTGCAAATTATTGGCTTATTTAGTTGTGCAAATTCTTGCGTCACATAGGCCACATGTATCGCAAGCTTGTATCACCTCATAGAAATCATTCATCACTAGAACAACCCAAACCACATTAATGATTTTTCCTTCAAACGACCCACATCACAAAGAGTTTTTGACCACGTTATTTAGACGACTCCACCACATAATCAAATTCCATCACGTAGACGAGTCAAGTCATATAAATAATTCATGTTATTTAGACGATCCAACTCACATAATCCTCTCTCGTTGCTTAAACGACTCTCATAACACTACCGTGTGTCTCCGCTCAATTAATTATTCCCAACAATGACCGTAGCAAAAATATATGTTTAAAAGTTTAATAAATTATCACAAAAAATTGTAGGGTGGTGCACCTACCTTGCGTGATGTTTTACTCGTAGACAATGCCTCCACCGAAGCTTCTAGTGAGGCGATTTTAGCGGTGTTCGTCTTCAGACCTGGGATAACTGATATTCACAATTTCATTCATACATTAATACATAATACCGCTTAAGTTTGAGATGGTTTACTCGAACCTAGTTTAATGATTATATCCTTTCGAATTAAATAATTTATTTATATTAAATAACATTATTTATTCCAATCGATTAACTAATAATTTGATAATTAACTCGAGTCAAGTTAAGTAATCAATTCACATCGAGTAAAAACTATCTACTCGAATCAATTTTAACTAATCTTCTTGAATCCGTTTAGAAAATATATATTCAAATCAATTACATACAAATTTAACATTTTTCATAGAATTATAAACATCACAAAAATATACTTAAATTTGTGTAATTTTCTATTCAAACATAAAATAACATGTTTACTTGTAATTACTCATATTCATGGATTCATGAAAATTCAAGAACAATTTACAAGATTTCTAAGATACCCACCAAACTACTATGTTAATTTTTCCAAGCAGCACCCATGGTACAACACATTCATAACAAGCATCCCAACAAACCTACATGCAATAATTCTACTCTTCTATTTTTCATACAACAACATTAACTTAATTTACAAACTCACATAAATATTGAGGTAAATTCTTCATGCAGTAATCAAAGTTCTTACTAAGCAACATACTTACAAGATATCATACTTTAAATACATGCAACACTCAAAATATATATACTAGAGTTAGATTCATAGATCTTAAAGGAAGAAAATAGATTATAATTCTTACTTTTGCACCCACACTTTTTTTTCCTTCCCTTCTCTTTCTTTTTCCCTTTCTTTCTTCTTCTTTCCTTCTTGTTCTTGTACTTGCCGAAAATGTGTAAGTAAGACTTCTTGTTTTTCTCTCTTTTTTTTTCTTTTTGCATGTCCTCCAAAGTGGAGACTTCCATCATTATTTATACACACACACACACACACATATATTCATACTTATATTTATGTGTCCATTTTTTCTTTGTATGCATATTTATACATAGACATGTATATATATAGCCAAATTATTGATCACCCATTAAATTTGTATTTTGGACCCTTAACCACTCATTATATATCCTAACACATTTTATTTTAATAACAATAAATGGATGTCACATGTTTGCTACCCAATTAATTCCACATGCGCTAACGTACATAAAATAATAAACTGATATCTGTCAACATTGTTATTTAACTTTGCACACTTGTATAAAACAATTCTCCCTATAATCATTATTTATAAATCATTTTTAAATATTAAAATATTCGTTGTTCAGGTTCAGGTCCAGGTCCAGGTCTCATAAAAGATTGAATGTAAATTTGATGTATTGAATGTTTATTAAAATATTTTTATATTGATTTAAGAATTTGAATGTTAATTACATGAATTTGAATATTAATTGGATGAATTAAATGTTAATTTGAAGAACTGAACATCAATTTGGTGTTAATTTGATGAATTAAATTTAATTGTATGATCTTTTTATTTTAATTTTGATGAATTGAATGTTAATCAAGTGAAATTGAAAGTTAATTTAAAGATAAATGATCACCATTTAATTTCAGTAGGATACCGGCATTTCGGTACACTCCACTAGCCGTAGGCATGTCCAATTTGATAATAGTCCATTCCACACAGTGCAAGAAAGCTTGGAGGGCTTTCATACGAGGGTTCTGCGTATTGTGTCATCACCCAGCCAGTTCGGCAATGGTCAACACAAAATAATAGTATAACTAATGCGAATTAGTAGTGCAGATGTTAGATACTATTGCAGGTATTTTATACTGATATTGACTTGACTTTCATATGAAAATCTTCAAGGTTCTACTAACTTCAACTCATTGCATAGATTATCTATGAACAAGGGTGGAGCCAAAAAATACTTTAGGGTGGGCACATTAATAAATTTTATTTTATTTTTCTAGCAATGTTATAAAGACCTAATTCAATATAGTCCTTGTTTTAGTTATAAGTTCTATTGTTTGATGAAATTTATTTTGAAACAAAGGGTTGCATTGAATTATGTTTAAATAGCATTTTTCAAAAAAAAAAAATCAATTTACCACAGAAGTTCATAAATTTACATTTACTATAAATTATACATAAAAGTTCATCAAACATAAAAGGTTAAAAAATGATTTACATGAGATGAAAAAATAAAAATTAATTAATTAAAACTTCGGATAAAACTAATTATTGTTATTTTACGATTGAATCTGATTATTATTTATCATTTAAAAGTATTACAAATCAATTATATGAATAAATATTTTTTTCTATATACAAAATAGTAATAATAATCTTTCATTTATTACCTTGTAATTTATTACATAATGGCGTTAATTTCTATATAATAACAAAATAATCCTATAATTTTAAAAAAATAACTGAGACATGTCTAAAAATTATTCAGACATATGTTTAAAAATTTAAGAATAATAGTAGTTACATTTAATTCAAAATTTAATAGGTATGAACTTAATGGATTGTGACAATTGGATGGATAGTTGACATTATTAAATGTAGGGACTCTATTAGACTTAATATTACAATGTATTAACTCCAAATAAAATTATTTAAAAATTAATAATTATTTAAGTAGTGGTTTATCTTAATTCATATCACAATAATAAAATAGGCACAATTAAATATATTTAAATTTTATTTAAAAAATATATATCAAATGTCAAAAAAAAATATGAGGGTTGGCACAATTAAATATGTCTAAATTTTATTTAAAAATATATATATATATCTAATGTCAAAAAAAAAATCACCCTTATTGCTAGATCAAATTATTTCCCGGGTCAACCATATGGACAACAATAGATTGTCTCCTTGGA
>CM042184.1:1343592-1355638 GCA_023539305.1 Ilex asprella
ATATAAATTAATGCAAGTAGGGTAGGGTAGAAATACGAAAATTAATGCTTATTCCGCATTCATTTCCGATTTAATGAGAAGACAAAAAACTCTCTCGCATTTTCACCAAATTTTTTCAACTAGCCGTTCAATAGAGTCGAATAGGATCGGGTGTAAAATTACGACTAATAAAAAATTTGAACACCCTTCACAACACTTTCCAATATATTCTTTCTCCATCTTAATTAAATTCTACAAACAATCCTTGATTGTCCTTGAAGAAATAATATCGCACTTGATCTCACTCCCATACCAATGCACATGGAGCTTACCTATGGCGGAGTGCCGTTTTAGAGATGTCAATTCTTGGACTTGGAACTCGTAAAATATCACTTAAACAAACAAAACACTCAATAGATAGTATGACTAGTTGGGCATATTAAATTGCTATAATGGGTTAGACAAAGGATTGCACCAACTCTATGTCCATGATGTCACACCTTAGCAAGGGATGAAAAGAGAATTCGGGCATAAACACATCAACTTCCATTAAAAGTTACTTGATTCTCTCATCTACCTAAACCACAAGGAAAGAAACTCATGTGTGATAGGACAGTGCATGTCAATATGAATTGATGGATACGATGAGAGAATCTTTTAAACTTAGCCATGAAGAGATTTCGAGTCTGCCCATTGTTTTTGTCATGGAGATTGATGATACCATTGGAGGAAACAAACCTATTGTAGCACTGACTTCATGGTAATAATTAATGAAACCATATATATATAGCAAACAATAAGGTAGAGAGATAAAGACAAATTGAAGACACTCTTGCAATGATAAATGGAATATGGAATAAAGTTTGGTGGTATATAGTTGGGACTCGGGAGATTGTCTAATGTTTTCTAATTCAAAAAAAAAAAAAGAGATGAGATAATTAATAAATAGTCTAACTCCGACCTCTACTTATCTCTCCGTGGGAGCTGTGTTGGAAGCAGAAGGAGCAATTGGTGTAGGAATAATTATAAGAGATGACCGAGACACTTTCATAGCAGGCTTGTCCAAAAAAAATCATCTCTTCCAATGTGGTCCAAATGGCAGAGGTCATTGCCGCAAGGCAAGCAGTCCACTTTGCTAGATACAATGAGGTTGGGACGAAATTATTTTGGAAGAAGAGTCAATTAATGTGATGAAGTTACTCTCCGCTACTGAAAGTGAATCTAATCGCTTGGGTTCTATTCTTGCGGACATTAACTTTCATAACGTGTCCACGGCCAAAAAATTAAGGAATAAGATAACACATAGAGTAGCTAGATATGCTATTAGGCACCGGATTTCATAATGTTCCTCTTTGTTTCAGATATTCCTAATTAATTGAATTTTTACTGTTTCTTTCAAAGAAAAATTCTCTCTCCGTTGGAGTTCTTTACTAAATTAGTATATTTTTCATTAAAAAAAAAATATTTCTGCTCTTTATATCTCTATTTGCTTTAAAACTTACATATTACATCGAGTTGACCCAAAAAAAAAAATTCCATCAAAAATTTAATTTTTTTTAGAATTAACACCAAATTAACATTTTATTTAATCCATTTTTTATAGGAACATTCGATTTAACCCAATTAATATTTCATTTAATTAAATTAACTTTAAAAAAATATTTTCTATTACTTTAAACTTGTTTGATATGGTCAAGGGTAAATTTGTTAATTCACATCATACTTTTTTTACTTGTCAATAACAGCATTAGGCAATAAGGATAGTTTGTGAAGTGTATATATAAACTAGAAGTGTGCTGTGATATTTCAAAAAATCAAAAGAGGTGTTATTAACATATAACTTAAATTCAGGGGTGTCAATGAAATTTACCCAACAATTAACTAAAATATTATTTATTTATTCAATAAATAGAATATAATAGGTTTGAATGATTTTCTCTGTGCTGTGCTGTCAAAATTCAAAACTGATTGACGCCAGCCTGGCAGATTAATTGTGGGTCCCACTACCTCCTCACTGTCCTCTCTCCCACATGCGGACTCCAGTATTTTATTCACCCCCTCCCTTTTACGGTAACACACACTTTCCATCAAACCATTCTCACATAACGCCCACGCATATACAAAAAAATCCTAATTACAAATTTGAAATAAGGTAGCACCAAAACTCCATGTACTTCTTAGCTGTTTTAACATTGTCCAGCTAAATTCTCTCCCCTGACTAATCATGTTATGACAAATCTAAGCCAGCATGAAGTCTAACCTGGAACTGCCACTACATGTGTGTTGTCTTACAGCTACTTTCTCTCTCTAAAGCCCTTTCTCCCTCTCTTAAAAAAGCTTCATGCCCTGGCCATTTCAATTTCAAACAGGCAAATCTGTTGGCGACAGGCGTTATTCATGATTATTTATTGTAATTAGTTCTGGGTACAAGGTTAATCATTTTGTTTTATTAACCTTTTTCACCTACCTAATGTTTAATTTACTTTTGGAAAGTAGTATATATATGCTTGCATGAAAAGCTGACATTTTTATGGTGGTATTATTTTTTTACTTAGAATGTATGCATATTTTTTGTCAGTAAGTATATAATGGATTCAGTATGGTAGTTACTATGTCTTATAGTATCTTATATACATAAAGGTCGTCCTTTTTTATACTACTTTTCCCCCTCTGCTGCAGTGTTTGTGGTTGTGGTGGTGGTGGTGATTGTTTGGGCATCAGAGTCTGCAGTGTTGTCTCTTTGGATGCTCAATGCTGATGCAGAAGCTCAGACCCACGAAGATGCTAGTAAGTAGGTTTCTTTTCTATTTGGGTTTCTGATTTTCTCTCCTCTCTCTCTCTGGTTTTCATCTCTGCCAAATCGAAAATTATCAAGGCTCTTTTTTGTCAACTTTTTTCTTCTTCTTCTGAATTTGATAGCTATTAGTGTATATTTAACAATATATGTATTTGGGTGTGGTGAATTTTCCTTGTGGAGTGATTTTTGATGTTCATGAATGATTTGCTTTGTGGGTTTGTTTAGATTCTGCAATCAACAATGTTGTTGACGGAAACTCAATTGTGATCTTGTTTCCTAGTTTTAGCTTCTTTTGTTCTCTGCTGTGATGCTATGCTTTTAGCAAAATGTTGTTGATGGGGACTCAGTTTTAATCTTCTTTTTTTCTCCAATTTCAGCATGTTGTCTTTCTTTTTCTTTTCTGTATGATGCTATGTTTTTATCAGAAATGACCATTTTCTACCTCATCATTGGGTTAAATTTCATGTTTCATCATGCCTTTGTTCTTGATATCTGTGTTTGTGCGAGGATATTTGTGTGGGTCATTACCATAGATTTTGTATGTTTTTTCCATAACATAGATGGGACATCTTTACTTCTCATTCTTACCTACCTGCATTCATAAAATCAGGAACATCTTACCTACCTGCATTCATATAATGTGCAGTTCTCATTCTTGGTTGCTGGAAAATGTTTGATTGGTGACATATAACTGCTACCCCATCTGAAACAAGGCCAAAAGGCACTTTAGAATTTGATTAGAATTGCTCGCCCGGGAAAGAAATTGAAATGAATTCCTGAAGTATGGATATGATATATTTCATTCTGTCAAATGTTGTTTGTTAATGTTTACTGATTTTGGTAATGTGCTGAGTTTGTTAATGGTATTTTGTCAGACTGAATTAATAACGGATTAGAGAAGCACAAACTTTATTTGTATTAGTGCATGCACAATTTACTTCTGAATTTTTAATGTATTCTCCTTTGCTGTTAGTGTCATACAATCTGTTTAATTGATGTGAAATTGGTTCAGTGTTGGGCCATTTAGAGCAGCAAAACCTTGCCATTAGTTTTTGCTTTAGTGTATGATTGTACTCGTGTGCTTGTATTTTTTTTCACTATTTTTCAATTACTTTTATCCATTCGATAACCCTTGGGCTGTCAGCTGTCTGAGACTGATTCTCCTAATAGCCCCAGGAAAGTAGAAATACATGTAAATGCTTCTGTAATCAGTTACTGGTTTCTGAGGATGAGCTCTTGTTTCATAGGATTTGGACACATTTCATTTGGTGCTCGAGCATGTCTTTCAGCGATTCTGTGATAATAGCATTCAAGGAATCCACAGCTTGTGTAGTTGAATAAAACTGCTGAACATGATTCTTGATTTGTCTACTATATATTGTGAATTTGCCTATTTTCTCATTATACTTGGTTTTCTATCTTTGTTAATAAATTTATGTTTTCAAAATTGAGACTGGTGTGAGAATTGACTTATCTTTGTCCGGTTCCATTTCAGGCAACATTGATTTTGTTTCTGGCATTGAGCAATGCTCTTGAAATTAATGTTGAAGCGAGAGAGGGGCAGTGTGAAAATAAGCCAACATTAGATCCAAGACCACATAGTGTGTCCATTCTTGAGTTTGGTGCTGTGGGGGATGGGAAAACATTGAACACCATTGCCTTCCAGAATGCCATTTTCTATCTCAAGTCCTTTGCTGACAAGGGTGGCGCTCAGCTATATGTGCCACCAGGAAGGTGGCTTACTGGAAGTTTCAATCTTACTAGCCACCTTACACTCTTCCTTGCAAGTGGGGCTATCATTCTTGGATCACAGGTCTTATTTATATATTTTCTATATTTCAACGACTTTGAATTGTCCTCTTCTTTTTTCTGATTATCTGAGCAAAAAAGTATTTCAAACAAAATATTTAACTGAGAACTTCATGACCTTTGGATTTCCTACTTGTTTCACTTCTCAATCAGGACTTATCTTATTGGGAAATCGTTGAACCACTACCCTCGTATGGTCGTGGGCTCGAACTTCCTGGAGGCAGGTATCGGAGCTTAATTAATGGAAATAAATTGCATGATGTGGTAATTACAGGTAAGACTATTCCTGCATAATTTTCGCAGTTTTGATCATCAAATTTTCTGTTTGGCAGGTTTGCTCAATATATCATAAAATATAGTTTTTACATTCATTCACTGCGTTAGGTGATAATGGAACAATCGATGGCCAGGGCTCAGTTTGGTGGGATTGGTTCAGCTCTCAGTCCTTGAACTTCAGCCGCCCTCATCTTGTCGAACTTATTGACTGCAATGGTGTTGTAATTTCAAATCTTACTTTTGTGAATGCCCCTGCCTACAGCATCCATCCTGTCTATTGCAGGTAGTCTTGGCTGAACCCTTTTTTTTTTTTTTTGGCCTAAACCATTTGACTTCATAGTCCGTTCAATAAAGCATGATGAGCTACAGGATACAAACCTATTACTAACCGGATGTTGTGCAGTAATGTGCTAGTTCAAAACATTTCTGCCTATACTCCGCCTGGATCGCCTTACACAGTTGGGATTGCCCCAGGTATGAGATGATTACCCTTTCACTTTCTAGATTTTGTTTCATTACCTGATGCAATTATATGTTAAGAGAAGCAATTATACTTTCATGCCATTTTGAATGTAATAAAATTGCATTTCCTTTTTTTCTTTGAAATTATAATTGCAATTACTTCTGATATCTTTGTTTTGCTTTTATTTTATGTTTGTTTACCTTTTGTCGGGAAGAAAAAAACCACCAGGGTGGTCTGGGAAGGGTGGCTTAGCTACAAACCTAACATTTGACATTATTGACACAAAGTGGTTATCCTCAAGTTCAATCCCACAACCTCAAGGTTATTGGACAGTTTTTTAACCACGGGAACGGTGCACCAATTTTTTGACCCTTGATCATGTTGTGATCGGTGGAGTTGTTTATTAATATTAACCTTAATTCCTGAATTGATGTCAATCAAAACTTGAGTTTTTGTCATTCAATTTTAGCTTTTCTTATCTTGATTGGGTACAGTTCCTTGTGTTTTCTTGGGTGATGTGTATGCCTAAAAGTTAAATCTTCTTGGGACGGGCCGAATATGCCTTGCTTCAATGTCATGTCTAGTTGGAAGATAATCCGCGCATTTTGGTTTTAATGCCACCTATTTGACCACATTATGTACGCATGATCTCTTGCTGGTTCGGTTAGCTTTCAACTAATTGGAAAATTTCTTCCTTCGTTTATTTAAAAGACTTTGTATATGTTTTCAACCTCCAGATGTTTTAAAAAATGCCAGTAAACCACTTGTATTGACAACTCACATCAAATCATTTGTATACTGCTTATTTCTCCGAGATCCAAATCCTCATTTCTGACACCTTCAAGCAAAAAGTTGGATGCCATTTTTAAATGGTGAGCGGCTGGTAAGTTCAGGGACTCACGCGTGGATAATGTTTTAGAGACTTCCTTGGTAATTTCCAAGGATTTGAAAGTTTGAAAAGCATCTTTCCATTTTACAGTTTGAACACTCTCACTCTGCTTCCAATGTCATTCTGAAACTTAGGAGCCTGTGTCTCTCTAGTAAACATTGGAACTTCAGAATTTGTGATTTATTGAGCACTCATTAGTCATATCTGACAATTTTGATTTTGGTTAGTTGATTTTGCATTCGTATAAAGCAACTTGTGAAATTTGCTAACTGTTTCTGCATATACCAAATCTCTTTCAGATTCGGCAGACAAAGTATGCATAGAGAATTGCAACATTAGCATGAGCTATGATGGCATTTCACTGAAGAGTGGTTGGGATGAGTACGGCATTGCCTATGGCAGACCGACCACAGGTGTGCACGTCAAACAGGTCTACCTTCAAGCAGCTACTGGTTCTGCACTTGCCTTTGGCAGTGAGATGTCTGGTGGCATTTCTGATGTACTTGTGGAGCATCTCCACGTACACAATTCATCTGTTGCCATCGAGTTCAGAACTACTAGAGGTAGAGGTGGATATATCAAGGAGATCATTGTAACAGATGTTGAGATGCAAAATGTCCACACTGCATTTGGTGCCAATGGCCAGAGTGGGTCTCATCCAGATGATAACTTTGATCCCAATGCACTCCCAGTTTTGGATCAAATCACTGTGCAGAATGTTATTGGGACTAATATCACCCTTGCGGGGAGCTTCACTGGTATTCAAGAATCTCCCTTCACTTCTATATGTCTATCCAATATCTCCTTATCTGTAACTTCTGGCTCTTCTACCTCATGGGTTTGCTCGAACGTCTTGGGATTCTCTCAGTTTGTCTCCCCAGAACCATGTCCTGACCTTGAATGCTCGTTTTTGAATTCTTCTTTAGCTTGCTTCAGTCTCCTGAATTCTTATGGTCAGGCTGCAGTTTTATGATAAAACATTCCTCCACGAGTACAATCACATCTGTTAGCCCCTCCATGCTCTTCAGAAGCAACTGAAACCATCAATCATACACCATCTCCAAATTGGGACAGATTCTTTGCAATAAGGCATGCCCAGAGCATATATCTCTTCACCTTCTTGATTTCCATTCAAGCGTGTTACCCATCTGCAGATTGTGTACAGCCTCATTTCTTCATTCTTGTGTAAGGAATATTTAAGCATTTATTTCTTCTAGGTTTGGTGCATTAATCTCTTATTGTGAACCTGAGTTGGCTGTGAAACATGTTAGATCCATATTGCTATCTATCAGAAAAAGAATCATCAGATTGGCATTGAACTGTAATGAGCTGATAAATTTTGGGCTTATATACCTTCCTCTTTCTTTTGCCATTTTTTTCCGGTAAAGATTGTTTATTAGATAGACAATGATTCGACAAGCTATAACATGGGCTGCCAGAAAATGAAGAATTTCAGGTACATCTTAATCATCTAATGCAGATTAAATTTGTAAAAACAGTTTTTGTAGGACAAGAAGGAATTGAAGAACAACACAACTTCAAAGTTCAATGCAAATGATCTTTCAAGTATAGGCATGAGGGTGTGCCAAGAGGTAAGCTTCCACAACTTCATACATCCCAACAGCTCTGTCCTTCCCAAGCTCAATGTCTTCTTGTTTGATCTCTACATTCTCTTTTGTGTTGTATTCACATGATATCTTACAAACACATCCACTATAGCCATATTTCTCAAACTTGACCTCATAAGATACTGATTCAAGCTTGTCCATCAACGCATCGCCTTCAAACAACGTGTACTTGCTCGTATAATTTTCTTTGTCAAGCGCATCAATTCTGTGCTTCACATATGTGAAAGGACTGGCTGCAGCATAACAAGTGAAAGCAAACATTTCGGTTAGAGACTTTATGTTACTATGCCAAGGTTTCAAGTTCAACTACTCTGTTGAAAGCGTCCTCGTTTACTCGATATTTGTGATTTGAGGATGCATGATTACGTTTATTCGAAGTTTGTATTGTAGCCACGAATCCATCAAACTCGTGTCCAAAACTAGGCACTAAAGCAAAAGCATAAACTCCCAACAATTTTTCAGATGGTGGTAGTAAATACACTAACCTTCCGTGAAGTTCATTTGTTTGATGCTTCCAACTTCTCCATCACCCTGGATATATTCAATGCTTTTTATTGATGAAAAGAGGAGCTTTGGGCAAAGGTTGTGGGAATCAAGGATCAAAGCCTCGAACATCCTGTCTGGAGTAACCTGTGTTTTGAAGGTTTGAAACGTCTTGATTACACCCATATTTTCCTAGCAAAGAGTCACAGAGCTGTTTGAAGAAGCAGAAGAAGATGATGATGCAGAAGAGAGAGAGAGAGAGGTGATGGTGAAGATTTTGTACTATCAATTTATGAATGCCAGAGGGGGAGGATTAAGATTTGAGGTGACTTAGCGTATGAATGCCACCATTATACCGGTAAAAGTCGTTGAGGGTAGACAAGGAATTCAATGGGCAATCGCCTATCATTTGTGGATTTGATTTTTTCAACACGTTATGGAGATTTTTTTATTTTTTATTTTGGGTTCAACGGTCAAAGCTGTTTAAGTTAACTTATGCATAGTTTGACTAATTCATTTTTTGATCCGGTCAAAGACAGACCATCACATCAAGACTAGGGTATTCATAAGAGATAAATTTTTCAAAGTTAGGCCTAAGTTATTAGTAAGATTCAAATTTAATACATATAAATTTACAACTTATCTTTATTATCACTTTAACTACCTTTTGCGTTATTATGAAACGTTCCTGTGACAGAAATCATCTTGTTCACTTAGGGTGACATGAATTTTCTTCTCTATGGAGTTAGGTAGTGACTTAAGACTTGAAGAAAAATGGGTAACTTTTTTTTAAAAAATTGCTATAATTGATTAATTTGTTTTAAAAATTGTTGTAGATTGGTAATTCAGTGCGGGTTGGGGGTGCATTATTGCTTGTCAAGAAAAACTTATAGTGAAATTATTTAGGACTTACTGGTAATCAGATGATTAGTAAGTCCTAAATAATTTACCAGCCGTCGTAAAGAAGATATCAAATATCTTCTTTATCACGCCTCACCATCTACCCAATTGAATTGATAAACCATCAGATCAACAAAGTCTTTATCAATCGCTGGCAAGTGGCTCAAGGAAGTTTGCAACACCCACTACAACAACACAACACTCTCTTTGTCGTTGTCTGTGTCTTTGTCGACTGTCAAACTTGAGTGAACATTTTGAATAAAAAAGCTTAATCAATTAATAACATCACTAAACAACACTCAATTTATGTAACATTCACGTAGTAATAATAATATCAATCGATTTGAAGCTATTGTAGTAGCCCAAGATGTTTGAACCAAGCAGAAAACTATGGGATAATTATTTTATCAGGAGCATGTTTCGATTAGTCAAGCTCAAGGAGTTAATGGCGGTAGGCCAAGATGTTTGAACCATAGTCAAGGATAAGGCTGCCCAGACCTTACACTTGATTACGGTACCAAAAATAATTCGTTAAGATCAATCGTAAATTTCCTGTAACGTAGACTTGTCCCGAGACCTTATTCCCGTCAAGACTGAAATTGTCAATCTTTAGAAGTCCTACTTTTCAGCTTTCTTTCAAGTGGTTCAGGGGCCCAATTAGTAAAGAAAATAGTTGAGCTTATGCATCATACATAAAAGAGCCAAAAAATATTGTTATACGTATATACTAGTTGCAATATAATATATATATACTAGTTCTTGTTTATGTCTAAAGACTCAATGTAAAAAAAAATATATTTGTATTCATATCTAAAATCAAATCACAAACATAAAAAAGAGATAAATGAATTTAAGTATCGGTTTGTAGTGGGGGTGAAAGGTGGTGGACGGTAGTGGTGGTGGTAGGAGACGGTGATGGTTCTGATGGGTAGCAATGACAGTGGCGGCGAGGGCGCCGATGGTGGTAGTGATGGTGATAGTGGCGGCGACGATGGTGATGGCGGTGACAGTGGAAGTGGTGGTGGTGGCGGCGGTGTGGGGCAATGGTGGGGGCGATGGCGATGAGTAATAATTTTAAAAAAATCACTTCAAACACACTCTTAGAAGTCTATTTTTTCTATTAAATTTAGGGTGTTAATATTAGTCGTTAGATTAACTTTAAAGTAAAATTTAAAATAATTTCAACAACGAATAACAAAAATTATTTTATTTATTTTTGAAATTTGAGACAGGATCCTAACTACTTGTCTGATTGAGACTTCATTTTTTTTTTTTATCACGATTGAGAAGACTTCATTTGCAACTGCAAAGTTTGGTAGATAAGGCCAATCAGAGACTATTTTTAGTTAGTGTACATGCAACTTGTTTAGGTGTGTGTAAGTGGAGAAAATATTTCTTACAATGGTAATATTACGTGGTAAGGTGACGTAGTATCACTAATTAATAATACTAAAATAAATAAATAGATAGACCATACAAAAATTAATAACTAATTTATCATGTAAGCAAATAACTCTTCATTCTTCTGCCATGTAAGTTCAAGTGAGGTTCATCTTGTCCATTTATGGCTCGTTTAGTTGTCGTATTAAAAATATATGGATTAAATAAAATAATCCGGTATAATACAATACAGAAGGATAAAGATAAGACTAAATAGAGTATTAGAATAATACATAATTTTATTTAGTGTTTGGTAATACACAACATAAACGTTGAATAGTAATTATTTAATCTGATATGTTGTTTGGTTAAAAAGTTATTTTATCGTATTAATGTTGAATTAATAAAAATACTTTCAATCAGTGTTTGTTACATCGATGATAATTTGATTTTACTAGTTAGGGGGTTATAATGGTAAATGTTTAAAATAATACGTTTGAGTTGGATTATAATATTATATCTTTTGGTGGTATTAAAATACTTTTATAATACAAGTATAATGTATAAAACATATACGATTAATATATTTTTTTGAAATTAATACGATATTAAATTTGTTTACCAAATAAAATATTAGTCCCGATTAAATAAAAAATAGTACAATCCAATATTTAATCCCTTTATAATACGTCTACCAAACGAGTCGTTAGAGTGTTATTATTGGTTGATGATAGCATATCATCAATTGTGACTTAGTATTACCGTTGCATTCAATATTTACTCGTGTAAGTGGATATACAGAGTCACTCCAACCATGGACCAGCTTTGTGAACTGAGTCTCATTCTTATAAGAGTAATGTTAGATGGACTTAAAAACTAGACTTAAAAAATTGACTCGATAATCTCAACTATTGAATAGGTAGTAGGTCTCAATAAATGTTGGGACCTACAGTAAAATCAATGATTGGGATTATCAAGTCAATTTTTTAAGTCTACTTTTTAAGTCCATTTAGCATTACTCTTCTTATAATGATGAAAATATCTAGATGCTAGAATTTTGAAAACTCTATGGGTCAGATCATTAGGGATTTATCCCTCATTAATATCTTAATTTCGATATAGTTGACATATATTTGATTGGACCGGAGAAAAAATTAATCGAAATACGCATAAATTGACTCAAACATTTCTAACTGTTAACCTAAAAAAACAAAACAAAAAAAACTAGTTGTACATTAGAAAGCAGTTTTATAATTGGGAATTACCATGAAACATAAGTGGCCATGAGCTCCCCTCTCGAATACATAGAGTACGCAGGTGGAAGTGGAAGTGGAAGAGGTCCTCAATTAGTACACCTGTCAACGGAATTGATTTGGTTCAGATTTTGTCTTTTATCTGAATCTGAATTAGAATTAAATTTAAAAATTGATCAAAATCCAACC
>CM042184.1:1357478-1383870 GCA_023539305.1 Ilex asprella
TATATATATATATATTAACAAATACACATGAATCATGGTGCATTAAAGATAAGAGATTTTGAATTAAATGACTTTAAAATGGGCATTTACGTCTTTGTATCTTTGTTGTGTACTTTTTTTCAAAACATTTTGTTTTATATACTTTTTTGTCAAATAAGTCTAATTAGGTGTACCGACTTTCAAAGATCCCTTAAAAATTTGAGGTCTTTTTTTAAAAATGGGCCTAAAGCCCAAACTTTTTTTATAACATTGATGAGCTGCCCCTGCTTAGCTCAAGGAGTAGTTGCACAAGCCTAGACACTTTGTAGCCAATATATATATATGACACCATTTGATTAACATTAATGAATTAATGTTGTTGTGATGGATTGTATTTTGAAGGTTTGTTAAGGTGCGGGAAGAGTTGCAGACTGAGATGGATTAACTACTTGAGAACAGACTTGAAGAGAGGCAACTTCAGTGTAGAAGAGGAAGACACCATTGTGAAGTTGCAGAGATCCTTGGGAAATAAGTATGAATTCTTTCTGTAACATCAATCTAAGCCAATGATATTGCAATTTAGCATCTAACTGTTATGAAAATTGTACTCACCCCCTTTTTTTCGACACTGTTTTATTTTGAAGAGTGTTCACGAATGCAGGTGGTCTCTGATTGCTAGCCATTTACGAGGAAGAACAGACAATGAAATAAAGAATTACTGGAATTCTCATTTGAGTAGGAAACTTTACATCTACATGAGGCCCTGCAGTGAATCCGTACCGGCCTCCACGAGTGCCACCAAAATTACATTTCCATGCAAGCGAAGAGGTGAACGTGTGAGCCGATTAGTGGCCAAAAAATACACACCTTTGAATATTACAATGACAAAGACGACGCCTGAGAGTGGGGGGCTCGACTTCAACGCTACAGACAAAGCTACCCTGCCAGACCCCATTACAGGACCAAGTGACGGAGGATGTGTAAATGTGCTCATCTTGCAAAAACAGCGATATTTTCACCATCCCCGGTGTTAATCTGCATTCCAATGCAGTTACATTATGTTCTAACAAAGAGATAGAAACTGAGGGATTAGTACCATATCAAGAGGTCGATGAAGAAATAATAGAGCTAAATCATATAGTGGAAACTGAAGTTTCAACCCTTGATGATGATGATATAGGGAATGATCAGTTCAAGTGCCTAGACAATGGGGCAGCTGGCAAGGAAACTGCAGTTTCAATCTTTGATGAAGATATAAGGAATGATCAGTTCATGTGCCTTGACAACAACGCGACGGTTAGTGAGGAAAGTCTAGATTCAATCTTTGATGAGTATATGGAGAATGAGTTTATGTTCCTATACAACAACGCGACAGCTAGTGAGGAAAATATAGTTTCAATCTTTGATGAGTATATAGGGAATGAGTTCATCTTCCTAGACAACAACGCGAGAGCTAGTGAGGAAAGTCTAGTTTCAATCTTTGATGAAGATACAGGACATGAATTCATGTGCCTAGACAACGTTGTGACAGCTACCGAGGAAACTGTAGTTTCAAATTCAATAGTTGACGAGGATACAGAAAATGCGTTCATGTGCCTAGACAACAACGTCACAGCTAGTGAAGAGAGACAATGTGAAATTTGGAGCTCAAATCCAGAGATGGTGGACTTGTATGCATGTTCCTCAATAATGAATTCATGGTTTGAGGATGAGTGGATGAAGACGGGTTGGGGGTGTACAGAGGAAGGCCTTCGCCGCACCTCTAATGTTCCGTTTGGTAAGAATGACAGAAAGTAGGAGGATACACTTTCTATTCTTCAAGAAAAGAAAGTAAGAATGATACAATTTCATTCATTTGTATTTGATCGGATGGATGGAAAATAAAAATGATTAATTTTTTTTTTGTGCGTTGGCTAAGATTAGGGGTAACAATCGAGTCGTATCATATCAAATTCGTGTTGAGTCATTATGGGTTTGTGTCGAACATTAGTCACACCAAATTCAACTCATTTAACTAATTGTGTCGTGTCGAGTTACGAGTTGACATATTTATTTCGTGTCATGTTCGTATTCGAGTTAATCAAGTTCATGTTATAAAATTCGTGTCGAATTCGGGTCGTGTCATCATGTCAGTTAAAATTTTTCTCCCCTAATTAAAATGAGAAAAATATTTTTTTATTTTTTATTTTTAAAATTTATTTTTTCATTGTATTTTTATATAAAATTAATGTATACATAATATATGTATATATAAAAAGATATATAGACAAATAAGATACATCTCAATACAAATAATTAATTTTTCATCCACTTTCAGCCCGATTTTAGAGGGAATGATTTTGATGAAAGTTAATTCATCCATTTTTTCATCCTTCCTACTTTTCTTCTTTACCAAATATGATATTTTATTTATTATTCCAATTTTTTATCCTTCTATTTTTCCATCATATCAAACGGAGCATAATTCTTTGGATATTCTCTGCTCTCATCTAAGGATCATTCCTCCTTTCGTAGACATCCGGCCCAAGGAAAAAATCCATTGTTGTCCATGGTTGACCTGGGAAGTAGTTTGATCAAGTAACAAGGGTCATTTTATTTTACATTAAATATATATTTTTTAAAATAAAATTTAGACATATTTAATTATACCCACCCTCATATTTTTTTTTTGACATTAGATATATATTTTTTAAATAAAATTTAGATATATTTAATTGTGCCTACTTTATTATTGTGTTATTGTGATATGAATTAAGATACACCACTACTTAAATAATTATTAATTTTTAAATAATGTTATTTGGACTGAATACATTATAATATTAAGTCTGATAGAGTCCTGACATTTAATAATGTCAACTATCCATCCAATGGTCACAAGCCGTTAAGTTCCTACCAGTTAAATTTCGAATTGAATGCAACTACTATTATTCTTAAATTTTTAAAGACATGTCTGAATAATTTTTGGACATGTCTCAGTTATTTTTTTAAAATTATAGGATTATTTTGTTATTATATATAAATTAACGCCATTATGTAATAAATTACAAGGTAATAAATGAAAAATTATTATTACCATTTTGCATACTAATCGGTGCACACGTACGTTGCACGTAAATCATTGTGAGCTATGATTTGTGTAGTTAACATGTTTATGTTTGTTTATTTTGACATCAAAGTAGAACTAAATTCATTCAAAATCTGAGAAAGAAATAAAAAAAAATTAAGAGAAAAATAATGTTATAATACCAAGAAGGCTTTTCTCAACAAATAGAAAAACTACTCATCAACAGCTAGTGAGTAAATCAATCAACAAGAAAATATTGACATTTTTATCTATCTTAGTTTTAATCTATTCTAGTAAAAAAAAATATTAATTTGTTTCGTCCACATTGCATGCTACCAATGGAGAAAATTTCTCATTCTTTTTCTAGCGAGATAAAAGTGAAAATTACGAAGAATGAATAAATTGTGTTACTCATAATACAACGATGCATTGAAATGGAAGCTCAGAATAACAACTCTCAGTCCATCTCTCTAACTATTAAACTACCAATTACTATTCATTCAATTTCCCTTAATCATTAACCAAACAAAAATTCAATAGAAACTACTAAACAATAGTTAAATACAACTGCCAAAAAATTTGAAGGAAGATTGATCAATAGTTGAATAACATGTTTTATCAAACTTTTCATTTCATTCTTGCTCATATCCTTTCCGTTACATAATGAACAAATTGTACATGCTGACATAGTAACAACTCAATAGATAGTCTCCATTTCAAATGAAATCTATTAAGAAGCTTCGAATGTATCAATTCCTTCTGCATTATTTGTGGCAAGTGTTCATACCAAGGGCATTGTTTCCTCATAAAATGAAATAAACTCTCTGGGATTGTTTAATTCCTAATATGAGAACCATAATAAAAATTAATTCAAGTTTTTAGAAAAGGAAAACATCAATCCAAACAGAAATTGTTCCAACCATCCAACAAAAAATTGAATTAATCTATCATGCTTTATATGACATTAATCTAATGTGGTGCACATTCTATCACAAAATAAGTCTTCATAATAGTCTCGCAACGAATGACATTTGTAATCATTCCTTTAAAACCTTCTCCTGAATTAGATAGCTTTTAGTCTGAACCTTCTCCTAAATTTAGACTGAATCTAAAGAAGAAAGAGAAACAGGAAATGAAGTAACGTAATGGGAAGTTGTAGTAAAAAGTCGATCTCGTCGTCAAGTTTATTTTGTTTTTTTTTTCCAAAGAGAATGTTGTTGTTGAGCACCATCTATTCATACTTATTAATCTGATCCCAAAGTCCTGAAAAGGAATATGGTTTTAGGTAGACAAATCAATGAAATACATATGATTAAACCACATAGAGATAGATTCTTAAATTTATAAGGTGTGATTTGAGTCTAGTTAAGTCATTGTGAAGGCATGAGGAAAATAGATGAGGGCATTTTTTTTCCTAAGAAGAAAACAAGATCGATGCTGGAAAAAATCGAGATTTTAGCACTTTAGTAAGGGCTCAAGTAGTAACGATGAGAAACAAATAGTAGTTAATGTAGCGGAGATTTGAGACAGAAATTTAAGGTTATAGGGTTGGTTTCAATGGTTTAAAATTTGATTTTAAAGCAAGATAGTAAGATAAACTTCTAGTATGAGATATGGAAGAATAGGGATAATAACATAAAAGGGTTAGCCATAACTAAAAGAGTAAAGGATTCGGTGAAGAATAAGTGAAAGGGGGGAGAAAGAAAATGAGCAGGCAGACAACATAAAACTATTCATATTACTAAACAACACCATGTGAGAATAGAGATAACAAATGCTTAATTCACAAAAGAAGTACATCTATTGAACTAACCAATTCACAAATAAATTATGAATTAATGAAATTGGTAAACAAACATGGGATAGGTTTTCTTTTATGCACAAAAAGCCTATTTTACAATTTGAGATGGTTTAATATTTTTTTATGATTTTTCAGATATCAATGTCATAAAACAAACAAATTTGTAGCTCAAAAATTAAAATTTATGATAAATATTCAAGATTATTTTACCAATGTTAAGAGTTCCCTTGTCTCTCACTCCGTCAGACACCCATTTGAACAAATTTCACCAAGAACTTAAATTACACCTGAAAATATATTTTTTACAAATTATATTATCACAAATCCGAGTATTTAATTCAATCACTTTTCTTTTAACTACTGAATGACAGGTAACTTTAGAAACTACAAACTAAGCATAATATTCACAGAGTGCATCCTATGGTAATTTCAATCTTAGTCAATATCTTTCATATTTACCAACAAATACCCATAAACATACAAAGAAATCACAAGCAGGCAAAAATCAGAAATATTTTCATAGTAAAAGTATCATATTTGTGAGTAACAGAGGCACATATACAATGAACTAACATTCTTTCAAAACAAATTCAAAAGAAATCTCTCAAAGAAACAAGTATTGATCCAAAATTATAAACAAATAACCCTAAATGCAAACAAAAAAGAACTACCTTGAATTAATCACATGAGCACTCCGCCAAATTAAAACTAAAAAATATAAATAAATAATGGAAGAATTGAAAAACTAAAAAGTTATAAATTTGTTGTCAATTCTTACCTGATAACATTCAAATACATACAATCACATATACACATACATAGGAAAAATGAGGGTCTTCCAACCCTAAGAAGAAGGGATCTAATTTGCTGTTAGATTTTTTTTAATGATTTTCCTAATCTCATGGTGGAGAGTTGTTCACCCAAAAAAATAGTACCTAGTGAAGAACTATGACATTGGTTATGTAACGACAATACAGAATGGGTTTGTGCGTCGTATAGGGAAAGAGATGCAAAAGAAGGACCTAACTGAATTACATGACAACATATAAAAAGGGAAAATGTGTATAGATGAAATTATTCACATTCAGATTGGTAACGGGTGGAAGTAAGAACCGCCTGTGAATTAATTGTAAAAACATGGATGACGAAAGCCGACTGTATATTCAATTGTGTGTGCGTGAGAGAGAGAGAGAGATTATAGACAGAGAGAGATGAGGAGAACAAAAATTCAATTAACGTTACATTTGAAGGATAGAGAGATGAAGAGAATATTATCGTAATAGTGGAGAATAAAAAGACTAATTAACATTAAGCGAGGAGAGATAAAGATAGACGAAAAGGTGGACATAAAAAATTTGGGAGGATAAGTATGGCATAATTGTAGTGTTAGAGGATAAAAGTGGAAAAGAAATGTTTTCAAATATGCTGATTTTTTAAAGTAGTATAGATAGAAAAAAATATTTATTGATATCATTGATTTGTAATACTTTTAAATGATAAATAATAATCAGATTCAATCGTAAAATGACAATAATTAGTTTTATAAGAAGTTTTAATTAATTTGTTTTTATTTTTTCATCTCATGTAAATCATTTTTTAACCTTTTATGTTTGATGAACTTTTATGTATAATTTATAGTAAATATGAATTTATGAACTTCTATGGTCAATTGAATTTTTTTTTTTTTTTTTGAAAAATGCTATTTAAACATAATTCAATGCAACTCTTTGATTCAAAATAAATTCCATCTAACAATAGAACTTACAACTAAAACAAGGACTACATTGAATTAGGTCTCTATAGCATTGCTAGAAAAAAAAAATTAAAACTTATTAATGTGCCCACCCTAAAGTATTTTTCTGGCTGCACCCTTGTTCATAGATGATCTATCCAATGATAGATGGAAAAAAAAAATAGATGATCTATCCAATGAGTTGAAGTTAGTAGAACCTTGAAGATTTTCATATGAAAGTCAAGTCAACATCAGTATAAAATACCAGCAATGGTATCTAACATCTGCACTACTAATTCGCATTAGATATACTATTATTCTGAGTTGACCATGGCCGTACTGGTTGGGCGATGACACAGTACACAGGACCCTCGTATGAAAGCCCTCCAAGCTTTCTTGCACTAAGTGGAATGGACTATTATCAAATTGGACATGCCTACAGCTAATGGGAGTGTGCAACGAGCCATAGCAGGAGGTGCTTGCCATGAATAAATGTATGGTGGTAGGAACTTGTATTGTACCATTTCCTATTGACCACATGCAAACATCACCATTTTGTTTTTGTTTTTTTTTTTCTTCTTTTGAGAGGAAACAATAGAAACTTCTAAAAATCAAAAATATCCAAAAGGAGCACAGGCATAATAGAGAGCTAGCTCATGGGCTACTTGATTCCCTGATTAGAGCTACATCATCATTTTGTTTGATTCAAATGCAGATAGTCACTATAAACCACCTTGTAGCACCTGATTGATCGTCTTAACAAGGGGAGAAGTTCTTTTAAAATGCTATCTGAGATGTGTTGGGCCAAAATATATGATCAAGTCACTACTAGATTAGCCTTGGGGGGATTTTTTATGGAATATGCACAAGCGAGTATCACACAAAAGCTGATAGAGAGCTCAAAGAGAGAACATCAATGTGGGCAAGTGCATAGCCCAATGTATATAATGTTGATATGTGTTGAAGTACCCCCCCCCCCCCCTTCATTTATGCTTCTTGTGTTCTCTTCTTTCTTATGGTTAGCCTTCACCATTTGCAGCATTCTAAAGAGATGGTTAATTTTGTACTAGTACCACTTTCAAGGGCAGGCTGACAAAGATTTATCTGTATAAACATTCAAAATCTGGCTCTACATTATTGCACCTGATTATAAGTTAACTCTACGAAATAAAAAGAACATAAAAGTGATGGAAGAATAATGTAGAGGAGGGAACATTACAGTCAGGCTGTCAGAGAGGCAAGATATCGGAAACAACTTCATCAAGAAGAGAATTAAGTATCCGACCCTCAATCTCCACTCCCAGTTCAAATGCTTCAACTTCAAAGTCAAGCCATCTTCCATATTGGCTGCTCATGTCCTTGTCCACTAGCTCATCTACCATACAGTCTCCCATGCCTTTCCACCCTGAGATCTCCCTGTACACTTCTTCTGCTAATCTCTCTTTGCTTCTCACCACGGCCAACCCTTTTGCCCATGTCGTGCATCCTCCACCCACATACCTCCTGCATCTGATGTCCATGCATTCGCTAACACAATCAAATAAAACCTTGCGGCTTAACTTTGGATTGTCCCCATCTCTTTCCAACACCACATGTAGACTTTCCAACAGATAAAAACGATGAGGAGTAATGATCTCACGAGCTCGACCCAATGCAAAATCCTTAAACATCAGCTCCACACTGGATAGTATCTCCTTCACATATTCCAGCTCCCACTTTGTTGGTCCCACGTAATTTTTCACAGAGAAGACAGTCGCATGCTTTCCGGCCATGGTTCTAGCAGAGATGGAAGAAGCTGAGTCAGATAACTCTGCATCAGCTTCGATCAAAAGGAATTTGCTTGAAGAACTCGTACCAAGTACCTCCTTAGCTTGGACAGACGAAGAGTGCTTGCTACCTGAATTTTATTCACAACAATTCTCTCTATTTAAATGGTACTTTCCTTGTGAAGGCCAAATATTTAAAATAAAAAATTAGCTGCATGGTGCTTACCTTCTGTACTCTTACTCTCTGCAGTATCTGAGGAGTTGCTACTTTCTGCAAAAAAAGAATGCTCCAGAACAGATATTGGACTTGGATGCCGAGAATCGAGCAACTTTCTGCCATCAGTATCGTTGCTGCTACACTCTTCGAGTTGTTCAGCTCCCTGAGCAGTTCATAACTAAATAAGCTAATCACCCAGACAAAAAATGGTACAGGAGAAAACCCCTTTTTCTGTCTTCCCCCCCACCCCCCGGGGGGGGGGGGGATCTGTTTTAGGGCCAGCTCTAACTAACATTAACACATGGTGATAACTACATTTCACTTTTGCTTGCCAATACTAAAGAGTCCATTACTGATAACGAGATACTACAAAAAATAAAAGGTCATTATGTGTAGAAGTTGGAAAGCACTCAAACAATGAATAGATAAATTCAAAATTGGTTTCAGTAGACCTGAGACTGAAATGCACTGGATCCATTATGAAAGATACCAACAAGGAATATAAAGGAAAAAGAAATTGCAAGTTTTTAGGAATTAAATGCTTATCATGAGCAGAGACTTAACTGGTTGATAGAATTCCAACTTCTAACATAAAGTGGAACACGAGTCAAAAGGACACACGTAGGCAGCAGAACTCAAAAGAATGGGAAAGGGAAGTTTAGAAAGAAACAGATTAACATGGTGATAAAATACGATGGATAAGCATACAATAAGTACCTGAGGCATATGATTCTCTCTGGGCCGCCGGAGCTGAGTTGATGGAAAACCAGGGGCAAAATAGCCATGCATTTCATCTGCGTACAGTTTGTCTTGGCTCCTTTTATCATGTAACATTGGTGTGGTGGTTACTGGTTTGACAGCAGGTATGAAATCGTTAGAGGTAGAAGCAGTACTACCAGCCATC
This sequence comes from Ilex asprella, assembly GCA_023539305.1. Taxonomy (NCBI): domain Eukaryota; kingdom Viridiplantae; phylum Streptophyta; class Magnoliopsida; order Aquifoliales; family Aquifoliaceae; genus Ilex; species Ilex asprella. Next base: position 1,366,945 of record CM042184.1, read on the forward strand.
CCTGTTTTGTAAACAGAAGATTCCACTCCATGAGCTAATTCCTTCAGCTTTCGCTCCAGTAGGGTGCTTAATGCATCACCTCCTATCACGTTATATCCCAGTGAAAATCTAGAACTATTTGTTCCATCTGAGTCAACAAGCATCTTTTTACTTCGATAATCTGAATAAAAGCCATTGCTTTTCTCTACCACCTCTCTGGAGGTCTGTGAACCAGGTACTGATCGTGTCATTGGTGCGGTGAATGTAAAAGACACAACATCCATTCCTTTCCTTTTGCTATTTTCAGCCCAACTCATCAGTTCATTTGATAAATTTAGCTTCCTATTTTTATCAATCAACCTGTTACCGACATCCTGATTTTTCTCCAAGTGAAACTCCCCCTCTATGGATCGTTTCTTTCGAGGGACATTGGCTGTAGTAGAACATGAGACTTCTTCTTTCCTCTCTATCATGTCTAAGCCTGACTTCCTGGAAACAGCCTTGGAGTTCCCTGCATATTTACTTGAGCTTTTCTGTTGCCCAAAAGCTGAATCGACAGAATGTGATTTTCTCCCTTGTGAGTTAGAAGCAAAAAGCTTTGAAGGTGTAGCCCGATTTCCTCTCTCTGTAGAGCCGTTCTGCTTCTGATTATTCTGCCTGAGCACACTGGGATTTTTATGCATAGAAGGTTTCTTATGTGAATTCTTTTGTGTATTATTTGGTTGGCTTTTGAACAGCTGGCTTGACATAACCTCACTCTGTTCTTGTTGGACAAACAAATTTCTGCTGCCACCAGAATTCAATCCTTCTCTTTTCTGGACGTTGACCTTTGCTTGAAGTGCAAGAGAAACAGATTTTCCCTTACTCTTTAAACCAGCAGAGCATTCTTCAGGATTTGAAGAAATTCTAAATGATGTTGTATCTACCGATCCATTGCAACTCTTGTTTATAGATTGACCCTTAAGATATTTGGCAGCATTGTATTCAACTGGCCTTCGCGAAGGTTCAGCAGGGTTGCAGGGTTTTTGAGCAGCTGCCACTTTCTCTTTCAAATCTCTAACTCTCAAGGGAACTGAAGGAGAGCCTGCTTGAGACATTTTCCCTTTAGTATTCATCTGAGGTCCCAGCTCAATAATTTTAGCAGCTGCTTCCATTATGTGGGCCGCATTCTTAGTTGGAATGAAACCAGTGCTTTTGATAGGAAACAAAAGCTTATGGTGGGTAATGGGAATTGATTTAGCTGATTTAGGAGGCAAACTTTCAGTTTGAAACTTCTCGATTGGTCTACTTATAATCTTCAAAGGTTTTGGCTCCAAGGCATTTCTAACAGGGGCATCCACCTTATTGTGCAGATTGTCAGTTTGCATGTTTTGATGCTCATGACGGCAGTCTAGATTTTTTCTGCGGTATTGATCATCTCGAAGAGACTGGGAGTTAAAAAGTGGAGTAGAATAAGGCTCTGGAAAATTCAGCGTTGGCAACGAATCCAATCCCATAAGCCTCGCAACCACCCCAGGGGCCTTAGTAACAGAAAATTCCTCATCAGTTACTGACGAAGCACAACTGTAATCACTGCTTCCTTTGAAACTTGACCCAGCTACAGTTTCATCCTCATCCATCTGAACATAAGAAAATTTTTGGGGGTGGGGGGTTATGGCAGTTAATCAGCACATCTAATCAAGTAATAAGATAAATTTTGAAGATAAAGATCAAATGACCATATTCCCACCAGATGAAGCTGTGTCATTGGCAAATTCCCATCACTTCTCTTTTTCTGCTTCAATTGCTCTACAGGGAATGACATGAGAGGAAAACATAGTCAAAATTTGAGAAAACAAGGAAGAAAAGCCTAGAGAATGAATAATCACACACGCACCAACAGGCATGTGTGCATATCGACATTATGAGATATATGTGATATTATGTAGTTGCAGAGTTCACTAATACCTGGTGAGTTGGACTTGCTGAAGAACAACTTCTTTTGCGATTTTGCCTTCCAATCGAAAAGCTGAAGGATGCCACCAACATAACCTACTCCACCACCTTTGGGACATTGTTTCTCAGCCCCCATATTTACGTGCAGAAATTAGCCCACTTCAATATTCACATACAGAATGAATAACTACTGAGACAAACACCATCCCACCAACCAAAAGCCATCTGCGACTTGATTTATAAAGTGATTTAGTTCTCCCCAAATCAAAAAAAAACTGTTAAAACAAACATTACTCCAGTGAACAAAACCCATCCGCAACTTCATCAAATACCGTTTAGTGTTGTTTTACATATTGTATTCTTCAAGCACACGTTTTTCCCAAAATAAAAATTATATCGCTCCTATATACTCTAAATTCTTCACGACATTTTCTACAGAACTATTAATCTTCTAATGGGTTAATTTTATCTATTACAGAAAGGGAATTTCACTTGATAATGCTTGAGGACTGTGCATCCAAGTAGTTTTATGAGTTTAGTGATTCTGAAGTCCTACAGTGTATGGAATAGATCAAAGAAATCTAGTTGCATTGCCATTGGATGAGGTTTGTATGACAACTACGCTACATAAATGTTGATAACGACTAGTAAGTTGGCTTAAAGTTAAAACAAATGGGAACTTATGGTTACTCTTGAAATTTTCACACAATTTGTACCTAAAACACTGTCAACGATTGAAGTGGAAACCCGTGAGGTCCAACAATAGCGAAAAGGGGCATACATTAGTATGAGAATGTGCCATACCTCCCCCCTCCCATCAATTCTTATTATACTTGTTCTCATCAATCCCTTTTCCTGTTCTTTTCCTATTCTTTTGCACTTTCATCAATTCTCATTAGGCTACACATTTTTCTCAAACTACTACCAAAAAAAATTCAGGAATATTAGGAACAAAATATCCAGATCTCTATCAAAGACTTCCCCCAGCCTATACATTTGTTTTTTAATCTTTACGAACCCAAATCCCATTGAAACTAACATCATTTGAACCTCAGTTATTGAGCATGAGAAGAACTATAAGCAGCCAACTCTGTAAAAACCACAAAAATTACAAATCTTTAAATGACTACTGACTTTATGCTTACCCAAATATACCTAGACGTTCAAACTAATAGGTTCAAAGAGGAGAAAAAAGAAAGAAAGCAAAAAACACAACTTTATACACATTTGGTTACCAAGAAATTTGATTTCTTTTCTATTATTTCACTTTCTCAACTACCAAACAGAACACTGACCAGGAAAACACAGACTGAATTTAAGGAACAAAAAGCGCCACGGGAGAAAAAGAACAACTTCAAGACCAACCAAACAGTAACTCCTGACCACAGAACATTCAAAACCAGATAAACCCCAATTTTAATTTTTCGATCAAAAACTAACATAACAAACCCAAATCAACAAAAAAAAAAAACTTACATGACCCATGAGAACTAAAGTTCCAACACTCGCTGTCTCTCTCTCTCTCTCTCTCTCTCAATGCTGGAAAACTTCTGGGTCGTAGAGCTATATACAGAGAAACAATACAGAAAGAAGAAGAAACTGAGAATGGAAGGTTTTTTGGTCAGAGAGAGAGAGATAAGTGAAAAGCTACTGTCTTTCTTGTGTATAGTGAGAACTGTTGAGTGGTCGCTTAGTTCAAGCATTAAATGGAGACGACAGAAACATTTCGAAATTATAAAAGATAATTTTTCAAAGATAAAAAATGAATGTATGTGGAAAAGACAAATAGTAATTGGTTGCAACAGAAAAGGCTAAAAAGCTTCTAACGTCTCTTTTGCATAGAGGGAGAGATTTCAAATTCCAAACAGAGATTGGTGGGGTCCACAGAGATAATGTATTTCGCAGTATATGTTATAAAATGCTATACTAGATCTATAGTTGACACGTATTTAATCGGGCCTTTCGACAACACATGCCATCGCCCCAACTACCGAAACAAAGTTTTTTTTTATCCAAATCGAAACAAAGTTCAAACGGCAATGATTTATATTTTAAATTTGTATTTTAAATGTGTATCTCAAATGAATGAGAATTATTGGATGAGTAAGTCTCATCAATTTTTTTAATTTAGACCCACCGATCCAATCATACTTATTGATTTAGGATGCACATTTGAAATATATAGCATTGCTCAAATTCAAATGAAGTTGGGTGTTCCAAGATAACTCTAATGATCCCCCTAATCTTTGGCACGAGGGATTTATCTTTCATAAATTGTTTAGTTTTGATGTGGATGACCTATTTTTAATTAGAATAAAAAAAAAATTAATTGAGATGAGCGTAAATTAACTCAAACATCCCCTAAAAAAGAGAGAATAATAATTGAATAGTAAGTCGCCTATCTTTGCTTAGCATACAAGGCAGCTAAAACTTCATACAAGGGCAAAAATTGGTTGTTCGAGTTCATACAAGACGGCTAATACACGAGTATCTCAACTAATTTTCTATTTAATTTTGTCAAAGACGGGTGATTCACATAAGGATTAGGACATTTATGAGGGGGATAAATCTCTCGTGATTCTGGCCTTAAGGGGTTATTAAAGTTTAAATTCAAAACGTTTAAAATTACAACTCGTCAATATTACTACTTAAACTATATTTATCCAAATATTAGTCCCAAGTCTAAAAGGATAAGAGGATGTTGAAATATATATATATATATATATATATATATATACTAGTCATAATTTGTGCCTGAATACACAATAAAATATAAAATTTGAGCGTCCAAAAAATCAATCTCACTATATTTAATTTTTTTAAAATATATTAACTACAAATTAATCAAATATTAAATGATTAAATATATAATAAAAATGAGTGATGTAATATTTTTAGAGAGGAAATATATAAATAATTAAAAATGTGATAGAAATAAGTGATGCAATTTGATGTTTGAGTCTGACAAAAGGATGATGGGTGAGGTAAGTGATTGGTGATAATTTTGAGAAGAAAAATATGACTGTAATAAAATTTAAATACACTCTTATTTTATTATATATATATATATATCAACATCTTTTTATCATTTGCATTTACCTTTACTAAGTAGTAGGTTGTAAAGTGTTTTGTACTTGAGAGAAACAGATGGAATATTTGTTAAGGTGGTAGAAATTATGTGACCTTCACTTTCTGATTCTACATTGCAGTATGTGTCATTCATTGATACATAGGTTATCAGATGGAGAATTGACTAGGTACTATGGAGAGGGCCATGAAGTCACATGTATAATATTCGAAATTTTGGGTTCGTGATTTTTTAACTTGAACATAATCACGACAGGTAACTTGATTTTTGGATTTAGTTGTACTACAAATTTTTTTTTGAGAAAATCCTACTCGAGGGTTATGAACCCAAGTTTTGGCCCACCTACAGCCGTTCGTTTCTTTCACATTCCACCATACAATAAACAACTAAAAACATCCTCAAAAATGATTCTTACACCAAATATTCCTCATTTATCAATTTTCCAAAGTGTTCTTACTACTAGTAGTTACACCTTTTATCCCCACCTCCTTTGGCACACTCTTGAATAGAAATGGCAATCTTAAACCATTACCTATTAACCTACTCAACTCGTTCATAAATAAATTGGTTGGATACATATATTAATTAATATGAGTTCTAAATGGGTTGGATAATATGATTCATTTTAATTAAATGGGTTAATATGGATTACAAATGGGTACCTATTGGGTTGAGTATTTATCTTTTTATTAAATAACACAAGTAAAAAAATTAAATAAATATATTGATATACCAAAAAATACACACACTATTACACCAAAAAATACACACATATACACTTATGCACCAAAACATACACACACTAGTACACTAAAAACACACACACACACACTAATACACCACCAATGACCCGCGAATCGACCCATGGCTCAAGGACCGATCCATAGGTTGACCCATGACCCACGGGTTGACCCTTGACCCATAATTCATGAGCCGGCCCATGACCCGTGGATTGATCCATAATCCATGGGTCGACCCCACCACCCAAGGGGCAACCACGGACCACTCATTATGTTTATTTTTTTTATTAAATGTGTTTTAGTTTTTATGCTAGTATATGTGTGTATATTTTTGGTGTATTAGTGTGTATTAGTGTGTATATTTTTAATGTATTAATTTGTGTGTATTTTGGTGTATTAGTGTGTGTGTCTGTGTATTTGTATTTTAGAGTACTACTAATGTGTGTGTTTTGGTGTACTAATGTGTCTATTAAGAATTTTAATTATTTTATGGGTTAATTGGTTTAATCCAACCCATTATAGCTCATTTATTAGGTGAGTGAAAAATAGATTGAATTTATTTTAGTCCAATCCAATTTAACACAATCCATAACCAACCCAACCCACCCATTTCCCACCCCTACTCTTGAAGATTGAAAAGGACATAAACAGACTTGTGTGATCCCTAAACTTTGACAAGAAACCAATCGAATTCCTAGATTGTTAGCTGTAAATTATCATTTTACTTGAATTATAATTGAAGAAACCTTTATGTTTGTTTCACAAAAAAGATAATTGAAGAAAACTTCATTAATATTTCCAAACAGCAAGACATGTCCAAGTAGTCAGATTCGTCGAAATCTCTGTTCCAACTTGCTCAATCAACAAGGACTTGATCAATTACTCACTGTGATTTGTTGAAAGTTGATAGCAGAAAAATAATTTAGAGAAAAAATGAAGGGGAAAAAATAAAAAATAAATAGGTGCTGGAGCAGCTACAATTGCCTTAGCGGGAGCGAGAGCAAGAGAAGGCACAGCAAAGTATTGACTTGTTGACCTTTAGAATTCTGAAGGATCCAATGTGACAACATCTACAAGTAAACATCTAAAATGGCTTGAATTAAAATTCCTGGTATTAGCAGAATATTTGCCTTTTTTTCTGAACTCAGCAAAGCACCTTTATTGGTTTAATTAAACACATCACCTTAAAAAGCAAGCAATTTTGAGAACCTTGTGTGAAACTTTGAATATGAAGCCCAGACCCTAAAGAATCTCTATCCTTTAAGCAACCTTTGTTCCAAGCTATTCTAAAACTCTCTCCATAACTCTCTCACTTTTGTCTGGAAAAATTGACTTCTAAATCATCCTCTTCCATCTGAATTAAGCCTGCTTTGGTCCTCTTCCCTGATACAAAACTGCTGCAGCAATGGCTGTAACACATGCCGATCTTAGACCAGGTCGTCGAAGCACAGAGTTGGGTAGCAAAACAGGTGCCTTTCTCATGGTCTTGTGCATACTCTTTGGCCTGTTTTGCTTCATTCTGTCTCTCATTGCTGAAGCCAGTCGTTCCGAGGTACTGATGACAGAATACAAGAAACGTATTCACTTTGTTCATTTGCCTAATCAACCACTAATGACCTATACTGCCATGTAATGTAACGTTTTAGAGTGTGTGTTTGTTGGTGTTTATATGTCATAATGAATGATGAATTTGCAGGTGACTTGGATGAGCACAAGAGAAAATAGGAAAGAAGAGAGATATGAATGTACATACAGTGGTAGTGGCAAGACGCCGCTTTTATGTGCAGCCAGTGCTTTCATGGCACTGGCAATTGCTATGGTGGTCCAACATACATACTTGTTGATTGCAGTGAGTAAATCAACCTCTTCTGCTCTAGTTACCTGGGACCTGGATTCTGATTTTGCCAAGACTCTCACCTGGCAAGCCGGGTTTTTCTTCGTCACAACTTGGTATATTAGTTTACCATCTTTAATTTTGAGTTTTGCATTTCAGAATGTTATGCCTCTGCATCAATTTTAAACTAAGCATTTTCATCAGAAGCTTCTAACAGGCTAATTAGGACACAGAAAGGCACAAAATTTCTTCAAATTCCTGAAGATTCTCCAAAATTCTTCTACCATATCATTAGATTTCAGGATTCAGTATGTAACTAAAACATGAAACCAGGTTAACCCGAAACATTTGCTTCAATTTTGAAGTATTCATTTGCATCAGAAGCTGCTAACTAGAACAGATGTGGGAAAAAATATTCACCACATTTTTTCGACTTTATAACTTGCTGTTCATCATTCAATATATACTATCACAAAGTCACTGTCTTCAATTAAACTGCAGGATGTGTTTTGCTGTTGGAGAGATTTTGTTGCTAATTGGGATCAGTGTCGAATCAGGACATCTAAAGCATTGGTCAACACCAAGGTCAGGTTGCCTCATCATTCGACAGGGCTTGTTCTCGGCTGCTGGGGTGTTTGGATTAGCCACAGTCTGCCTTGCTGCAGGCTTATACATAACAGCTTTACGGGCACAAAGACTAATCCAAGGACAGGAAAATGTGCGTCGTGAGGTCTGGGAAGCCTCGGCCCTCCACGCATCTCCACCAAGGTCACCTGGCCATCGCCTCGCCGCTGCTGCAAATGAGACTCCGATGATCAGGCAAAATCAGAATGATCAGCACTTATTGGCACATTACTTATCTGCTTTTGATAAGCATTCTAATTTAGTGTAGAATTTTCTATATCAAGATTTAGAGAGAATTGAAAACCATATCCATATATTTATTAAACTGATTCCTTCAATCTTGTACATATAATTTTTTTCTAGGACCTGGTTGACACTCATTTACTTTGAATACAAAGGGATAAGCTATTCTCATATATGTTTTTGCCCCTTTTATTGAATTGGTCCTATTTATTTGGATCCGTACCAATCTTATAAAAGCTTAAGTAAAATCAGAAAGAGAAATATGTCTTTTTTGGTCCTCATTGTTCGCCTTTGGAGACTTGATGTGGTCATGAGTACGAATAGGGGTGGGTGGCACTCGGTTCTCCGGATTTTCAAGAGCCGCCGGGTGCACCGGAGACACCACTTGACGTGCGGTGCTTTTCCAACCGCTGAACCCACCTCCAACTGAGCCGATTCCAGGGTGGGAGGCTGTTAAAAAAAAAAAAAAGATAATTCTTCTCCACAGATGTCTCACTTGAGAGAATCATACTCTCCAATAATGCAGCTAGAACCGTAGATTGCACACCCAAGACCGTTGAAAAATTAAAAACTTAGAACAATTAGAACCAACACTCATATAGGAGAAAAAAAATACAGGAACTTTTGTTTCATAATACTTCTCCTTTCACTCTCTACAAGGAGACACCCTTAATGACTCAAAATACTTCTAAAATTTATAGGACACTCCTATCTTGTACCTAGACAAGTAGATTCATGAATGACTCTTAGAATCCATACATGAATATTACTAATGACTCTTGAACTACATTCATGCATCAAACCATGTACATGAACCATGTGTGAAAATACTAAATTAAACTAATAAAGTTAGCACAACTTTCAACAGTCTCTGAGCTCTTAAATTTTTTTTGTCCAAAATAATTACTCAATAAAAAATTATGGTCAGTTGAGGTGCGCATTTCACCCAAAAGACAATGGATTATTTGACACACCTGACCGTTCAACTTATTAAAAAAAAAGAGGACTTTGGTTAGTATCCATTCAAACAATCTTTGCAAATTTTGAAACCAAATTTTAATACCGATCTTTCTAAAATATTCTTCTACTTTCTCGAGTATGGATACTTTTCCGCATTATAGGTTATGTTCGCCACCCTTTCTGAGATAAGAGTCTTGGAACACTCTCTTTTTTGGCTGGACAAGTTATACGATCTCAATTGTGTGATTAATGTGTGAATTTTGGGTTCATTTAAAAATATATCTAATCTTCCATGAATAAAAATAGGCAATGCTGAATTTTTTTGATCAAGAAGGTAGTAATCTTCATTCAAGTAGGGAAATTTTGATTACAATCAGAAAAAAAAAAAACAAAGTCATAAACTCTAATGGGGGACAACTGACCCAATTCACAGCAATTGAATCGAAAAGTATAGTTGCAACCACCCAATGAGCAGCCCTGTTGAGGGCTCTGGACTTGTGAAAAAACCTAAGATCTAGGTGTGTAGCATAAGCTGCAATGCTGAATTGGAAAGATCTAAATAGCGCGTTAAACATCACGGCATTGAATTTCCTAAAAAAGACATGGAACCTTCAAAAAAACGTTTAATAATGTTTTTAACCCCGCGTGATAAAGCAAGTCAAAGAAGGGACGAACTGTAAATTCAAACGTTATGAATTTAAATATTAGTAATCATGTGAGGCTAAACTATAAATGATTTATCTCTCATGAATATCATACACCTGTATATGGACGACTATGTCTTTGATCAAACCAGTGAGAAGATTAATTGAAGTGCGCGTAATTGACCCAAAAAAAAAAATAGGGTTAATCTTACTTTGTACCCTGAAAAATACTTTAATTCTCAATTTACACCTTTAAATATTAAAAATCTCAATTTATACCCTCAATGTTATGAATTGATAACAATGTGAACTTGACATAGACTATCATTTAATTTTGAGTAATGTTGTATAGACTTAAAAACTTAGAATTAAAAAGTAGACTTGATAATCACAATTATTGAATAGATATTGAGTCTCTATAAATGTTAGGACCCACAATAAAATCAATAATTATAATTATCAAGCATATTTTTTAAGTGCATGTAGCATTACTATTCAATTTGTTGTCATAAATTGAAGTACGTAAGTTGCAATTGCTTCAGGCATTGGCTTATGTATAAATTCATAGACTGTTGGTGAATCATGTGGGTTGCACATGATATGATTAATTTCTATTTGATTAATGAAATTCTATTTTCAATACATAAAACAATATCAAATTAATTGCATACGAAGATTTGTAGTAATAAACATACCTCATTTTCATGTCAGAAGTACTTACATTTCACGTGCTTCAATTTATTATAAAAAATTAAACAGCAGTCTCGGTCAAATCCACATTAGTACTGATTCATGTCATTGTGAGTGTAAATTAAAATTTATAATATTTAAAAGTATAAATTGAGAATTAAAATATTTTTTAAGGTACAAGTGAGATTAGCCAAACAAAAAAAAATATTTTTGACTCGTCGGTGCCCTTTCGAATTCAAAGTTAGTGCCGTACAACCGTAAATAACCCTCAAAAGCAGCCCTATTGTACCTCATTCACCCCTCTTTTGATTTTAAATCACACTATAAAAGTAAGAGTCCTGCAGTAATCAAAACGCTTTCTTCCCCAATCCCAGCTGTCTCTTCGCTGATCAGGTATGTAGATACATACGTACGTGTACGTCAATTTGAGCTTCTCTGTGTATCATCAATTGAGCAATCTATCCGTTTCTTATATATATGTATTTGTGTATATGGATCTGAATATACAGTGAAATTAGGGTTGTGATAAGAGTAATCATTGTAGAATTGAAACGATGTCGTTGAGGCCGAGCGCTAGGACCGAGGTTCGCCGGAACCGGTACAAGGTGGCGGTGGATGCGGAGGAGGGTCGGAGACGGAGAGAGGATAATTTGGTGGAGATCCGAAAGAGCAAACGCGAAGAGAACTTGCTCAAGAAGCGTCGCGAAGGCTTGCAGCCACAGCAATTTCCCACCTCCATTCAGGCCTCCACCGTTGAAAAAAAGGTTTTATTTATTGCAAATTTTCGTATTGTGCTGCTTTAGACAAATTTCCTTTTCTGAACTACCCTGTGGGGAAAAAAAGGTCTCTTGCATCTCAGCCTATTGCTATGCGTACACTTGCGTATAGATTTGTACGTGTCTTGTCTATTTGTATTGCGGAACTGATGGATTATTGTCGATTGGTTAATGGATTGAAATTTCGGGGTTTTATGGCTCGTTTTAACTAGGTATAGGGGTAAGATTTTTGAGATTATAGCGGAATTTTAGCTCTTTGATTGTTTTTTGATTCTATACTAATTAGTTCAATTAGGGTTTTGAGTTACCATTTGATTAAGTTTAATGGTTATTAAACTTTGGTGATTGCTATAGACAAGTTTGAGCTTGATTGTTGATCTAGTTTTTTATTTTTTGTTCGGTTCATCTATATGAAGTGGGTTATTTGGGGTTTATGCTGGTGTTGGACTTTTGGTGCAGTTTCAATAGGACACTTTAATAGAATGTGTAGGGTATTTAAATTTCAATGGATATTGGTTGGATTGTAGTTAGAGAGCCTTCCTTCTATGGTTGCCGGTGTTTGGTCAAATGATAGCAATTTGCAGCTGGACGCGACTACGCAGTTCCGTAAATTACTTTCAATAGGTATGAATGATGCTCTTGTGTATGCTTTGTCCGAAGATAAGTTTCCATCATGTCATCAGAACCAGTAAGTATAACTTTTGAAATTTGGTGGACAGAAAGAAGCCCTCCAATTGAGGAAGTTATACAATCTGGGGTGGTTCCTCGCTTTGTTGAGTTCCTCATGAGGGAAGATTTCCCACAGCTCCAGGTCTGAAGTTGTTTTAAGTGGCATTCTAGTCTTGTTGATATTTGGGTTCTTGTGTTTTCATATTTATCTGTATATTATGTTTTTGAATGTTCTACAGTTTGAGGCTGCTTGGGCACTCACAAACATTGCTTCTGGAACCTCGGAGAATACCAAGGTGGTAATTGATCATGGGGCAGTCCCAATCTTTGTGAAGCTTCTAGGTTCTTCAAGTGATGATGTTCGCGAGCAGGTAAACTGTCAAAGTTATCCAACCTTTTCTTTGTTCAAAGGTTGTGTATTGATCGGAACTATGCAACACAGGGTCTCTGTTTAACCATTTCTTAAATTATAGGCTGTGTGGGCATTGGGAAATGTTGCTGGTGACTCCCCTAGGTGTCGTGACCTTGTCCTTGGCTGTGGGGCTTTGATTCCTTTGCTAGCGCAACTGAATGAACAGGCCAAGCTTTCAATGCTGAGAAATGCCACATGGACGCTATCTAATTTTTGTAGAGGCAAGCCACAACCCGCTTTTGAGCAGGTTGTTTATTGATCTGTGTAGTTTTGAGTTCAAGTTTTCTTGTAGCTGTTTAATTCGGCATATATAAACTTTTTTGTATTCCTTCTGTTAGACACGGCCAGCACTTCCAGCCCTTGAGCGACTTGTTCATTCAAATGATGAGGAGGTGCTGACAGATGCCTGTTGGGCTCTCTCATATCTCTCTGATGGTACGAATGACAAAATTCAAGCCGTGATTGAAGCAGGTGTTTGTCAACGACTTGTTGAGCTGCTTCTGTGAGTAGCATTTTGTTTACTCTTTGTTTGAGCCCCTATTTCCATTTAATTTCTAAGTTTGTTTTGATTTTTTATTTTTTTTGGTGAGAATAATTTTGAGAACATAATAGATATGTTTTTTTTTAATGTTTCAGTCATCCATCTCCTTCAGTGCTCATTCCTGCGCTTCGCACGGTTGGGAATATTGTGACAGGGGATGATGTCCAGACTCAGGTATGGGCTTGGTACTTTAAATGTTTTTACATTTTACATCCTTGAGAACCTTGACTATTCTCATAATTTGGAATCAAGTCCTTGAAAATCTGCAATCTCTTTTCACGCTTTTTTGAGATTACATGTCGTTGATCATATTTGGGTATACCTTTTCGCTATCATTGTATCTGAATTGAAAGTATTTTCTTTCTCCAGCGTATAATTGACCATGGTGCGCTTCCGTGTCTGTTGAGCCTGCTGACCCACAATCATAAAAAGAGTATCAAGAAAGAAGCTTGCTGGACAATCTCAAACATCACTGCTGGAAACAAGGAGCAGATACAAGTAAGTCTGTAGATCTATTTAAATTTTGAAAGATCTATCTATACTTGAATCATAATCACAAGGCTCTTCTTTGAATTTATAATTTATACACGCTAGTTCTGACTGATTACTGGTTAAGTCTTGTAAAAACCTCACTTCCTCAACTTTTTCCTGAAAATTCTGAAGTTTCATTTCCATGCATGCGACCCAAAATCTTGCCATAAAGCACATCCCTACAATTTTAGAGCCCTTTTTGTGATCCCAAAGCCATAAAAAGGGTCTCTAAGGTCCCCAGATTAATTTATACTGCTTTATGTTCCATGTTTTTGGTCTAGAGTTTAAATTGAATGCTGGTTCTGATGCATCTGTCTTCAGCTAAATTTTGCTTCGTTATATGGCTAATGCATATTTTCCAAACTCATTGAATATATTTTGAAACAACAGGCTGTTATTGAGGCAGGGTTAATCGGTCCTCTGGTCAGTCTGCTTCAAAATGCTGAGTTTGACATAAAGAAAGAGGCTGCATGGGCAATCTCAAATGCAACATCTGGTGGCACTCATGATCAAATCAAGTATGTCTTCATAAGCAATTTGTTACTTACCTTAAATCTCTTTCCTTAGATGTGAATTTTAACAAGTGGGCTGCTATGTGGGTATAGGTACTTGGTGAGCCAAGGCTGTATAAAGCCTTTGTGTGATCTCCTTGTCTGTCCTGATCCAAGGATAGTCACTGTTTGTTTAGAAGGGCTAGAGAACATTTTAAAGGTCGGTGAAGTTGAAAAGAACTTGGGGAGTAGTGGCGATGTTAATTTCTATGCCCAATTAATAGATGATGCCGAGGGGTTAGAAAAGATAGAAAACTTGCAGAGTCATGACAACAATGAAATATATGAGAAGGCAGTGAAGATTCTCGAGACTTATTGGTTGGAGGAGGAAGATGAGACTTTACCTTCTGGTGATGGTGCCCAGCCTGGGTTCAACTTTGGAGGAAATGATATTCAGCATCCATCTGGCGGATTTAACTTTGGATGAAGGTGAGCACACCAATCTTCAAGTTTACTGTTTGCCTTCGTTTTTGTATGAAAGATGGCCAGACTTCTTTTTTCTTACTTCGTTTTTTTTTTTTTTTTTGTTTGAGAACAAAAAGGGGTGGGGGTTGATGTAATCATCTTATTAGTGTTTATACAGTTTGAAGGCATTGAGCACTTATAAACATGCAACTTGCGTGAGCCTATCCTGTATCGGTGTCAATATACATGGCTAACATACTTGCAAAACTTGCAGAAGTTTCAGTTTGGTGGACGGAGCTGCTCAGGTTGAAAGGAACAGCATATATGTTGGCGTCGGGTCGGGTCGGGTCAGAGCACCTCACTGTGTCTGGTTTCAGTCTAGGTCCAGTGTGTTGTGGTTGAAGAGGTGCCAAGGTTGGTCAGTTTATAATACAATTGTCAAATAAAGGTGGTGTGACCGTGTTTAATGGTGAAATAGATGGCCTGGTGGGTGCATTGTTTGGTCCTTTGCTTTTGTACCATGCATATTTTGGAGAAGTCACGAGGGGATGGGTGTCGCTTGAGAGTATTTTCTGAATGCTGGTCTTTTTTAATGTATTTACATCTTAGTTGTATTAGTAGTCTCGTAAGAGTCGGTATTCTTTTTGCTGTTGCTGGGTGAACATAGTTTCTGTATCTTTTTTTATTACCTGGTGTATTGCATGAAAGAAAAGAAAGAGGTCTTATTTTCCTGTGTTATAACCGTTGCATGTTAAAATGTATTTTTCAAGTATTCATTACATTTCTTTCCTGTATGGCAATATCATAGGACCGCTGCAAAACATTGTGTGTGTGGTTCATCTTGATCACTTTTTCGCTTGATTTTCTTCTGCAATGGTGGTGAATAACCTTGTTGGAGGATAGCTTATGGTTGCACACTGGTGCACATGCACACCACCCAGGCCATTTTCATATAGACAACTAGTCGATGGTGTGTGTTGGAAAGTCTGTTTTCTTGATCTGAAAACTCGTGAACCCAATGAACTTTTGGAACTTGCTATGAAACATGCTCAGGAACCTCCCGGGAAAACCAGAACCAGAAATGTACTCAAGGAAAATCCATTTCTGCAAAAGAATCTATTTTTCTATTGCCCCTATAACTAGAGAGGGAGAGACTGAAGCTTTTGGACCCAAACCCATGGTTACAGCCACCATGACAACGCCCTCACCCGCCAATCCTTGCACCTCCCAACTCTACAACCAAACCCAATTCAATACATCTTCAACCAATTACATTAACCATAGATTTTGAGTAGAGGGAGGAAGGGAGAAGGAGATACTAAGGCTTCTCCATTGCCTCAACCGATTAATATCCTCTTTCTCCCAACAGAGATGACTTCTCACTTTGAATGTTTTATTTTGCTATTTCGATAATCAGGGCCATTTTACTTGTGACAATGAAAGGTGGTGAAGGTATGAAGGTAGTTTGGTTGGTGGTGGCTCGTCGGTGGAATTTGTTTTTGCTGGTTCGCAATAGAGGGTGGTAGACAACGGCGACTGTTTAGGTGAATTTAGGAGGTTGTTATCTGTCACAAAAAAAAAAATAAAAATTAAAACAACTATTACTGACAGAAAAAGTCAATGTTATTTGTCCTCAAAAAAGGTTTAGTTATTATTTGATCAAATCCCATAAAAAAAGTATGTAATTTACATAAAATTACAATCAATGACTTAACATTGAGAGAGATAAAAAATATTAAAATGAATCTGAAGGAGTCTTTTATAATTTAGTTTGGACAATAATTATTTTTGTACCAGTGCCAACAGGAATGTAAGTTGACCAAGTACATGTACAGTTGTACAAGGCTGGTTAATACTTATCCCAAGCCCAAGGACAACTGCCCAATGATATTTTATATTATGACGATCCAAGTGACTGTGAGCTATCCATTCATTCCACTGTGGGTGGAGGTATCATTTTCCATTTTAGGGTACTTTTGGGTTTATAGGAATGGGAAAATACTATACTTTATGCCAATCCAATTGGGCAACAATATTATTTACTAATTTGAGAATTTTATAGTCATCATATGTGCCATTGCCCAAATTTTTATACTAGATTCAGATCGACAACAATAAAGTTATTTTATTATAGTCTGAACGTCAAAAATTTAAATTGCGAACAAAGTTTCGTGCATATGAGAGGAAGATTGCATACTTCTATCTCTTCTTAGACTTCAAAATGACAAGAAACTTGTGCCCACGACAGGTTTGTTTGTTTTTTTTTTTTTTTGAGATTTGTGTTAGAACTGGTAAAATTTCAAG
>CM042184.1:1388870-1407120 GCA_023539305.1 Ilex asprella
GAACCCTGCTTACTAACCACGTGGGAGTCAAGATGCGACCCAAGACGGGTCTGCCTTACAATTAGACCACCAGCTCCGATGGTGGATGGAGTTGAATTGCAACTTTTGAAGTAGGGTTATAACTTTTTTAAATTGAGTTATAACTTTTATGGTGAGATTATAATTTTTTTAGATTGGGTTACAATTTTCTGAGGTGGGGTTACAATTTTTAAATGTTATTTAAAAGTCGATACATTTAATTAGACTTAATTGTAAAAAAATACATAGAACAAAATATTTTGAAAAAAAAGTATACAGCTGAGATACAAAAACGTAGATGCCCATTTTATAAAATTTTCTTTCCTAATTAGACTTTAACAAGACATTTATTAAGCGCTGAAATTTAGAGTCATTTAATTCAAAATCTCCTATCTTTAATGCACATTGATTCATGCGCTTTTTTTTTGAAAAGTCGTTTTATTTTTAAATTATATTTATGCATTAAATATTTACTACTACTAGTTTTATAGGAGAATTTTAATATTCAGTTTATTTTAGAATATATCATTTGTTTGAATTTTAAAATTTGTTAATATCCGAATTTCATAATAGTGTAACAAATACATTGTAACAAAGACAGTGTAACAATACACTATAATAACAACAATGTTAAGTAATTTTGTGCATGTGGTAACAAATTCAAAACGGGGATGAACTGTTTTGAATGAAATTATTTGAAAATATATGTTTGACAAAATGTAATAGTACAATATTTTGTGTAAATGACTTGTTACACTGTTATTGTTACACTATTACACTGTTTGAATATTAATATAATTTGAAAACAAAACTACTTAAAAAAAAATACGCAATAATCAAGGTGCATTAAATATAATTTAAAAATAAAATCACTATAAAAAAAATACACATGAATCAAGGGATGACATACAACTATGGAATATTAAAGTTCTTCCATAAAATTAAGAGATGTTTAATGCACCACTTTTCAAGAAAATAAACATAGATCAATGGAGGACAAAATGTCACAAAAAATCAGTAAAATTCAAATAATGTACTTAGATACAAATAAATATCAAAATTAAAGACTTAATTACCCAACATTTTTTTTTGTGTACTTTTTTACAATTAAATCTAATTTTATGTACCTTCATCCAATTTTTTCAATCTTACAATTTGTAAACTAGGGTATAACTTTGAATATGAATTTATCACATTTTAGGGCCATGTTACAACTTTTTGATATGAGATTATTTGATTATGTAGTCAAAACCCATCTCTTTCTTTGACTACTATTTTAGCAGCTAATGGGTATCTTGTGAAGTGATCAACGGCTAGAAAACATTAAATATTAAATCAATGGTGGCAATTACTTTGGCAGTAAGTTACCAAAAAAGGAACCATGTAATTAATGTAATGAGTAATCTGGTATGTAATTAACGTAAATTGTCATTTTCTCACCAAATAGTTCCGTAGTAATAAGCTTATGGATTCCATGAATGAAACCCAGAAAAAGTTCAGTTCTCTCCATAATCTCATAGATCCATACATTGAATTGATGGCCACAAAAAAGCTATGAAAAACCCACTTTTCTCTAGTGATGAAGATCAAACTGACTCACTAAATTCACCCTTCTGCTGGTGGAGATCAGCACCAGAAGTGAATGAAAATGGCCATTTCAACGTGGACATTTCTGATCTCTCAAACCTCACACCCAGACTCAAAGTCCTCAGAGAAATGGAGAGGTTGGCCTTGATTGCTCCTGAAGGGCTCGTCGATCTTCGCCATAAACTCATAAACTACCGGTCCGGCGACCTTTGGTTGCCTGTTGGTGGAATCAAGAAAGAAGAAATTGATATACCTCCGACCATCACCCTTCTTCTTGTGGGTCTCTCTGGTTCTGGCAAAAGCGCCCTTGTCAACTTGATGTACTGCGTTCTGGGCCTTTCTGGTCTCATCCCTTTCGCTCAAACATCAAGTATGTTGTGAATCAGATCATCTCCCTCTCTCTCTCTCTACATATATACAATGTATGTATTTTCCATTGGTGGAGTATCCAAAAGCTTGATTTCTCTTGCTTGTAGGTGAATCTTCAAATTACACTACTGTGTATCTGGAAGAACATAACGTTTTGAGATCAATGAGAAATGGGTTTTGCGTGTATGACACGAGGGGATTCGATTGTAATGAAATGAGCGAAGGTCTTGAGGAGTTTTCAGGATGGATGGTTGATGGAGTTCGCCATAACCAGGCCTGTTGCAGAAGAAGAGATGAAAAGCTCAGTGGATGTGATGGTGTCATGGCTGCTCCATCAATGGGGCCAGCATTATCCCAGACAAGGTTTTGTAAGAGACGAATCAACTGTGTGATGGTTCTGGCTAACTTGGAAGAGATTTACAAGGCCTTTAATTCTGGTGATTTGAAGCCATTAGAGGCCACAAGAGACCTCTTCCACAGCCCTTCCATGAGGAAATCCAGTAAGTTCATCAAACTCCCTTTCTATTTTCTTAAAGATGTATTTTTTTTTAGGTTCGCCGGAGTGTTTGGGAGCTTACGCACATCGCAACTAATTCTTCCATTGATCCTATTCGGTAAAAAACATGTCATTTACACAAAAATTAACGTATTTATAAGGGATAAATCGTTTGTAGTTTTGTCTTTTTAGAGGGACTAAAATTCGAACTTATGATGTTTATGCTTACAAATTCGATCATATTAACTGAAAATATATTTGTGTGGATACTTCTATTACATATTCTTTGTTCTGGGAACAACAATATTGATATCGGGTTTAATATCATATCCAAAATTACAAAGATTAGTTAATCAAGCTAGATTTCAAAAATATCAATTACGTTTCAACTGGGGCTAGATTACCACTAAAAGATTAGGATTGATTTGAAATGATAGAATTAGTCCCAAATGATTTCATTTTATCATTATTGCAACTGATTGATAGTAACATAACTCGATTAAGTTGTAACTTTTGAGTGTCGTACTAACAGGCTTATTTTTTTCGCACATGATTGAGTCAACCCAATTAAGACTTACTCAACTTTTGATACGGTACCGAAAATTACCCTTATGGTATCTTTGTCTTTTCTCCTTTGTAAAACACAATCTTCTGTTGCACTTTTGAGATTAAAATCTGACATGTATGAGCATCTTCTTCTTGTATTGATGCTCTAATAATGGCAGATGAGAACCCTATCCTGATACTAACACATGGAGATAGGTTAACCATTGATGAGAGGATCAACGGCCGGCTGATAATATGTGAATATCTGGGTGTATCAGAGACTACAGGTGCATATGATATACCATGTCTAACAGAGCAGGGAATACTACCCGAGGAATCAGACCCAATTACTGCATTTGCCATAACTGAAGCTCTTTATAGGGCATTGATGCAATCAGACAGGACCCATCTTCCCAAGAGAAAGCCTATGGACTGGGTAATACTCAGTGTGTCATGGTTCATGTGCTGCCTTGGTTCCTTCTTTGCCATGCTTGCACTGTTCTTCTCTAAACTGGGTCATAAAAATGAACTGAAGATGTGATTCTTCAGAGAGAGAGAGAGAGAGAGGTTGGTTGTGGAAAAGGTCTGTTGCTGAGGCTGGGGGGTTGAACTTTCTCTTTTGTTTTTGGAATGATGTTTCAGGTTGTTTTGTTCATAAGATTTTCATGTGTGGAAGTTCTGAAGAGCTTTGATATTCTGAGCGTGGTGGGGCCTCATCACCATAACTTGGGCTCCGTCATCTTGTTATGGCTATTCACATGCATTTGTTTTGCTTATAAGTTCGTGCTTTGAGAATTTGAATGTGATACAGGTGTTTGAAATGTTCTATTGTAGGTTTGAACCGGCTAAATTATAATTATGGAAGTGTTTTTTTTATAATATTATTAATCTTTGTCTAATGAAGTGTTTACTTTGAATACAAAAAGCTAATAGTATTTTTAATTCTAATCTCAACCCAACTATTTTAATATCACTCCCAGGTGGGTTTCAATAACCCCATGTACATGGGGTTAATGTTGACTCATGAATCTTGTAATCACACCTGAATGAATATAATGATTGACAATTACTTTCCAGAGGAGAGATATATAGAAAGAAGGAATGACAATTTGTATTTGAACCAATACAACTTTTGGAACAATTGTGATTGTCAATCATCTATAAATATTAGTTGATGAGGGCATTGAATGGTTGGTTCAATCTTTAGGGTGGTTCAGTAGTTAAATTTGATATTCGATAATTCAAATGTATTAGGTTCAATTGCTTTCTCCACCCTCTAAGAATTAGTCACATTTGTTTATCAGAGAAATGTTTTAATCTAACCCAAGTCATGGTGACAGTTGCTAAACTCGATAGACACTCTGTAATAAAAAATGAAATAATTATTTCAATTTATATTTATTCTTATCCAGAGTTTGCCAATTTTCCCTCTTATTGTATCCCTAGAATTTTTTCCTGGAGATTGCAATGTGACCCCCCTTGTCCAACGTCAGGTCACCGCCAACGTTGATTCAAGTG
The DNA here is from genome assembly GCA_023539305.1 of Ilex asprella. Lineage (NCBI taxonomy): Eukaryota > Viridiplantae > Streptophyta > Magnoliopsida > Aquifoliales > Aquifoliaceae > Ilex > Ilex asprella. Next base: position 1,393,405 of record CM042184.1, read on the forward strand.
TCGGGGACTAACGACCTAATTATAATGATGATTGAGGGCTAAAATTCATAATCATATCAGGATAAAAAAAAAAACATTGACAGAGAAAATATTAACCCCATAATATATTTTAGCCAATTCTAGAGTATTATATCAAAGAGCAGTTGAGTTTCATAAAAAAAAAAAAGCATGACTATCCCTTACTTTTGAAAGTTGTAATAGGAAGGCCCTTAAGTCATTGGTATTGATTACTTCAGCAGCACCGCAACTCCCATTCTCCAAAACTCTAACCCCTCACTCCTAACCATACGACCCCAACCACCTCTCCTTTGCAGCCCTCATTACACAAGAGAAAGGAGGCCCAATATAAACCCAAAAGCTGAAACCTCACTCACTTTCTCTCTATTTTTTGTTTGTTTTAGTCAAACACTATGATCAAGAAAGAAATAATGAGGTTCAAATTCACGATTTTAAAATCTAACAACCGGGTAGTGGCCAACTGCTAACCTCCACTTCCTCTATATTTTGAATTCTTCTTTTTCTCTTTCTTTCTCATTTACACACCCACCCACCCACATACTATTAGTCTATTACCCACCCAACGCACAAAAGAAACAAGGCCCAACAAAACCTGAAGCTCAATCATTTCTCTTACTAACAATCTATGTGTCTACTCTCTCTCCATATGCGCTTGTATGTACAAACAAACATGCATTTTATATTTAGGGCCGCTAATTGAGCTGAACTATTCAGATTTGGTATGAATAGGATTAAACAAGCTGCACTCGCAAACAAATTTTCAAATTCATTTAAAGCAAGTCTAAAATGTTCGACTCGTTTATATACAAAATAGTCGAGTTACTTGGGCTCAACTTTTTTTTTTAAACGAGCCAAATTTAAACAATTTTTTAAATTCGTTTAAAAAATAAGATTGACAGACTCGGCTCAAACTCATAAAGTTTAGTTGAGGTGGTATCAAAACCTTATATCTTTTTTTTGATTTAATGATCAGAGATGTCTGACCCAATTTACACGCACTTCGACTAATCTCTTATTTGCTCTGGTTAAAAACAAGTCATCTACGTTAGGACTAAGACATTCATGAGGGATAAATTCCTTGTGACCTGGCCCCAGGAGATTGTTAATATTCAAACTAAAAACGTATGAGTTTACAGTTTGTTCCTGTTACTACTTGAATTATCTTAAGTTATGGCAAAACCTTCCCATTCTTGAAAATCAAACTCTTAAAATACACAAATTTTATTGCATCCTTGATGCAAATGTTGCGTCCCAATTGGGGTATTTGGTTAATTGTAGCATTCACCAAGTGGTAATTCTGTGTGCACTGTTGGTGCAAACAGTAGAAATCAAAGGTCATTATCTTTAGTTTAAAAATGATTTTCAAAGCATGTTTATTATAGATTTGGAACCCTAGAACTCAACAAAAATCTAATGTGAACATGCACAATTTAGGATTATTGGGTTGAAATGTATCATAAGACTAGGGTGGGATATTTGTGGAGGGATGCAGGGGCAACGAACTATATTACTTTAAATCATTTTTTTTTAATGTACAACCATGAATCTAGCCTGTTTTTATGGAAAAAATAAATAAAAGGACGGCCGATGAAACTCGATTTTGGAACATGTCTTAGGTGTACAATTTTTTCCTTAAATGTAACCGCATCCTAATAAATAAATAAATAAAACTTCAAGGGATAGTTTAAGTGATATCAGAGACGAGCTTTAAATTCAGATATTTTGAGTTCAAATTTTGATAACCCCTTACAATTAGATCATAAGGAATTTATCTCTCATAAATACCCAAACCTCGATGCGAATGGTCTGTCTTTGACTATAGAAAAAAAGATTAGTTGAAATGCACATAAATTAATTCAAACAACTTTGACTGTTGAACTAAAAAATAACTAATAAAGACCTCAAAACGCATCTAAAAGAGAGGCTGGTTGGGCAAATGTGTGGAAAAGTAGTGTGCTTGAGGAAGGAGGAAGGAGTAAGGACTTCATCGGAGATTAGGGGTGCAACTTGGACAAACTAATCCGAATTTAATTCGAGTCCAACCCCAAAAAAAACAGGACTTGGGTTAAAATTTTTAATACTTGGGTTGGGACTGGACAAAATATCTCCAACCCAAATTGAATTTGGGCAAGTCTCGAGTTGTTAGGTTCAATCCGAATATACATAAATATATAAACATATTTACCCAGAATTAATATTTATCTTCACTCTTAAGAGTCTAAACTTTCACTTCACTTCAAGTCTTCACTCTCGCGCCTCTGTCACTCTCATATCCCTCTCTCACTTGTCACTTTTTTTTTCTAGTCTTAGACTCTCAATCTCTCGCTCTCACTCGTTTGAGTCTCGTCTCAGACTCTCAGTCTTCCTTTCTAACTCGTCACTCCTCTCTTTTTATGAATCCGAGTCCGTCTGAATAAAACTCGGATAATACTCGGGTTAAGGTTAGGGTTAGAGTTAAAGATTATATATTTAGGATTGTTAGAGTTGACTTCTTAACCTGTCCGAGTTGCACCCCTATGGAGAGACTTGTCTATTATCATAAATGAACAACAATAATATTATTTAAATATAATTTACTCACATAATTTATTAATTTAATTTATCACAATTATTAGATTGATAACAAATTTCATCAAATGCTGAGCCTAATTATTAATTTAATAATTATAAATAAATTAAATCAATAAATTAATTACATTCCGAACAATTATCCACAAAGCCCATTGTTCATTCTTTGCAAAGGTGACAATCATATTGGGCGAGAGGAGGCAAGGACTTTATTATTAAAAGAAGGCGAACACATCTTTCATTTTCAATCATAAATAACACCCAGAAAATTACGGTCGCCAATGAGCCGAGCAGCTTATTTATTTAGTTATTTCATTAAATATCTTTAAAAAAATATTCAAAAAATAAAATATATTTGATTATTATTTTGTAAACATAATCTACTTATCTCTTAGGTCTAAATGGTATATTTATTACATCTGTCAACCGTGTCACGTGAATCGAATTCGTGTTAAAATATATTTCACCCATACCCGATTCGTATCATACGATACTTGTGAATATGAATTGTATATAACTAGTATATAAACGAGTAGAGTAGCTAGTATCGTATTTTTTTCTTTTGATTAATTTCTTTCATACTTGATTTATTTATTAATCGTGTCGGGTCTATTCATTTATGAAATAGGTGGCCTAAAAAAACTCAAACTCTTTAATTGTATGTCGTGTTTGTATCGTATTTAACAGATCGTATTATATTTTGACACCTATAATATTTATCCATATGCATAGGTGCATTACAATCCGTGCGATAAAATTAGAAAAGTGGAACAAATCCATAAAAATAAAAAATAATAACCAAAAAACTAATTTAAAATTATTTTTAAAAGTAAAAAGTATTTTTTTTCTCATATCACAGTAAATCACAACAACTAAAGAATGTCTAAAAGGGCAAAACAAAAGGTGGACCTTTGGAGGATATGAATTGTGATTTTAATGCAAATGGTCCTCTTTGTCTTTGTCTTGTCTAAATTACAAAACAAATTGGTCTCATGAGCCATCCTTTTCATTTGCTGCCATTTAATATCTGGCAAATATTTGTCTCTTTATTACATCTATCTATCTCTAAAATCTTGAAATGATCATATCAATGTCTGTATGTTTTGTACCACTTACAATATTGCTCAATAGCTCTTCTCACTCTTTTTAATTATTTTGACATAAGTCGGATATAAAAGTCGAATATAAGTTGGGTATCAAAATATGATACAATTCATTAATATGGTACGAAAATTATATTGATTGGATTATTTTTTTAAATCATGTGTTTCGTAAATGAGTGAATTCAATATGACATGATTAATAAATGAATCGAACATGTGTCAGGTCAATCAAAAAGAATATACAATACAATTCGTGTATATATTGGTTATACATGATTCATATATGACACGAACCTGATATGACATTATTCGTTAGACACGAATTAATAAACAATCACGTTTGTCGTCGTTTTTTTATCACATTTCTAAGTGTTTTTACCACTGTTGTGGTACCCAAAAAATGATAAAAATAATTATTATAATAGTGATAAAACATCCACAAATGTGATAAATTATCACTTTTATTCACAAATGTGGTAAAAACAGTCATGAAATTGACAATTTTTTGTATCGAAAAAAAACGATAAAAGTAGTTATCATAAAATGTGATAAAAATATCTACAATAATGATAACAACATCCGCAAAAGTGAAAAATACTTTTGTTCTAATAGACCCACATAAGTTATAAAAAATACCCATTAAAATAGTAGAAGTTAGAGGTATGGTATTGAAATTGATATATACATTTTCCATATTAGAGGCACCTATTTTGGAAAGATAGTACAAAACACTTGTGATTTACAATAAAAAGATAAGGTTAATTGTACTAGAGGTGCACAACATACATTATTTGTCTTATTTTTGTCTCAAATGATTCAATTGTATTATTTTAGTCTCTGAAGTATTGAATGTGTTTTTATATGATCCCTCAAGCAGATAACATCTAAATTGTTAACCATTTTTTATTATAAACTTATCACATAATATCTAAATATAGACAAAAAATAATTTTAATAGCTTTTAAACAAAATTTGGGTAGCTCTTAACAAAAAAAAAATGTAATATGAGCAGATTTTGACTAAAATTTGAATAATTCATGATCAAAACTGTGTAATTTAAGTAGTTATTTAACAAAATTTGAGTAAAAATTTCGTTAAGAGTTATCCAATTTATTTTGTTGTCCATATTTAAGTATTAAGTGACAAGTTTATGATAAAAAATTATTAACAATCGGGATGTTCTCTGGTTGAGAGATCATATAAAAACATATTTAATACTTTAGGGACCAAAATGATGCAATTGAAACATTGAAAATCAAAATAAATCAAATTATATATTTTGCGGACCTTCAATGTAATTAAGTAAAAAAGTATGGACTTGACTACGTGATTAGTTAGTAAAAAGATAACCTCCATCCATTTTGATGTGGCTTTTGATTGAGCTACTTGTGTTATTGAATGCCACTCGTCAATCATCTCTCCCTGTGCGTTGTGATCCATGCAGATTCCTTCTTGTGGCTTTCTTTTCCTTCTGAGTTTTTGAAAAATCAACCAAAATATAGTAACTTTGATAATGAATGTTAGTCCTTTTTACATCCACCATATGAATTTGGGTCAAGATTAAAGAAATGTAGCGCATGAAAAATCAACAAAGTGTAACATATTAAGGAGTAAATATTTAATATAATGGTGATAGCACATCATTAATTTTAGACGGAAATGCCAAGGATAAAATTATGTTCTCAATTTTGTATATCAAATGTTGTATTTGAAATGATGTGTTAGAATCATGTGCATTCAATATTTGGTGGAAGTTACTGAACCCACTGATCTAACAACTCGAACTAATTTGAAATATAAAATTTGATTAGTATTGTATTATTCACCTTGTTGGTTACTCCGAATTTTAGTTGTTGCTTATGATTTTCGAATCATCGTAAACATATGATATTTGCGTTGTAAGGACTATGAGAAAAATTAGTTGTCCGAATTAGTTTCCTAAGCACAAACAACCCATTATCTATACTAGGAAAAATATTTAATATAATGGTGATATTATGTCACCACCACCACTGCATTATCATTATCTAATAATAATTTTATAATTTTGACTAAGAGCTTGAGGCGAGCGGTAAGATCCGACTGTTCGCTATTACGAATCCAATCTTCCAGGTGTTGTTAAGGTGATGAAAGTCCTTTCCACTATTAGGATGGACGATACTTTCAACCAGCTAGCACCGCCTTAAGGGTAGGAGGGAGTTATACTCCTTCAACCTTAAGTCGACGACTGATCAGTTACCTGTTTACCTCTCGTATCTCTAGCCCTTTATCAAGCGGGGACAACCCCGCCCCCACAGCCACAGCATGGAGGAGTTGTTCCTTAATCCGCACTACAACAAATCAAAATGTTCTCCAAATCGAAATATGATGTTAAATCGAGACCGAGATAGAGAGGGTTGCCCTTTTTGTGGGTTTTTCGAGACAAAATTATATGAATGATTCTCATTTTCATGTTTCTTCTAGTCTCGTTTGGCTTTGAGAGCCCATTCATGAGAATATCGACATTGCTTGCTATTGCATATAAGTAAAGATAATTTAGTACAATAATAATACTTGGATTAATGACATTTAAATTTATAATTCGTGGGTATTACCCATGAAGCTATCCCTTCTGTTTATCACCGGACATTCCACATGGGCAGCAGGAAGACACCGATGCTGTAATGGAAGCGATCAACAGTTTTTGTATGAATATAACCCTAGCCGCCAATCTGTTCGGTACCATAATTACTATTAAAGGCTTAAAGTAATCTGTTCGTTGGTTTGGTATCATGTTTTCACTTTCACCTTAGACGGCGACGGCAAGGTGACATATATAATTCAACTTTGGGTAATTTTACCTACACCCCTATAAATAGGACCTAACTTCAATGATATCCCTGACTTTTCTAAAATTTACTAACACCCCCTTTCAGTATTTGTCTGCTGGCGGAATTTAACAAAAATACCTATTTTACCCCTTAGTTTTTATTCAAATTTGCATTTTACGTATTTCACCAAAGTATACATTTATAAAAAAATGAGGTCTCGTTGAAAATTTAAGAGAAAACAAAAGGGCTCATTGAAAATAAATTTATCTCCAGGGGTATGAATGAAATTTTCTCTAAAATTTTTTCTATCTAGTTGTATAAAGGACAAAGTTGTGTGGGGTCACCCATGGAAAGATTTCTTAAAATCCCCTTAACGAAGCTTGTGAAAAGACAAAATCTTAGAAAAACTCGACACGGAATTATTAGGTACAAATTATAACACTTATAATCGAGTTGATTGATCAAAATTAATTACTAAATGAATTGACACAAATTTGATTATGAAACAAATAAACTTGACTTGTATATAATAAGAAATTAAAGACATAAGATTATCAATAAATCACATATGAATTTTATAAATTTCAGCATAAGATAAATCTTATAGCATACAATTTGTTGCTAATTCTAGTCACAATTTTATCCTCCATATGAAAGTAGTAGGTTGGGGTTTAGTTTTGCTAATTTTAAATGTTAAACGGGTAAAATGGATCGACGTTAATGACACTAAACATAAGAGAAAATTATTCATAGTTGAAACACGATATAACAAAAATTTGTTTTTGTACGTTGATAAATGAGTGTGAGATAGTTTGAATAAATTTGAACACGACACGGGCACACGAACACGGGCGGGTAAGATAAATTGGCAATCCTAATGGGTAATTTATAAGCAAATCTCATGAAGTTTCCAAATATAAACGAGAGCACAAGGGCATTCCCTCCATTTCCAAAAAAGTCCGATCCGAAAATTAATTCAATGGCGCCCTTTTTCATTCAGAGGCCCTTTTTGGCGGGTGTACTGTTTGATCAAAAACTTTTGGAACTAAGGGCATTTTCGTCACTTCTTAATTCCCCCGCCTAGGGTTTTCTTTAACCGCTTATAAGGGCAATTTTCTAGATCGGCCACGAGCGGTCGTGTGTCGGTTCTTTATCTCTCTCTGTGCGCCTCTTCATGTCGGTTTCGTTTTAGTCTTAGACTGATTTCTCCACAGTTCAGCACCTCACTACCTTTTTCTCTCTTCTTCTTCCCTCTCCTCTCTCTTTCTCTCTTTTGAAACTCCATTTCTATATATTTTGGAGGTTAAAGCTGACGAGTCTGATCCATTTCTGTGTACTAAGTGGGAAACCTCCAAGTCTAGTCTCCTCTAAGTGTGCTCTGTTTGTTTGATTTGCTCTTCTTGGTACTGGGTATTGGTTGTTTTAGCTGGAAATTAGCTTAGATCGTCATCATCCCATTCTTTGTGTCTTTCTGAGTGTCAGGTTGATCAGGGTCTGTGGTGTTGTGATCTCTGTTGTTTTGTTTTGATCAAGGTGTTTATAAGGTTTTCAGACCATAGGAGTGTTTCAAATCTAGTTTAATAGTCGATTGATCGGTCAATCTCTTGTTAGTTCTGATTCAGATCTTCGAAATAGGTGGTAGAAATGGTGGATCTGAGTGACAAAGTGAGTGATCATGAGCTTTCCACGTTTGTCTTTATCTTCTTTCATCATCCTCGAAATCCATGTACATCTGCATGTATAGTTTTAGTTATCATTTGATCATGGTTTGTTCTGATTTAATTTATTTCTCGACACAGGGATCGTCAGAGTCCGAAGACATGAACTCTCAAACACCTGATAGGGTTTCATCAGAAGGAAACAAGATCAAGACCTGTGCTGATTGTGGTACCACCAAAACCCCTCTCTGGAGAGGTGGCCCAGCTGGCCCTAAGGTCTGATTCATTTTCCATACATTTGTGTCTATTATTTACATGGGTTTTGTCGTTTTGATTTGATTTTGAATATCTGATCTGGGTTTATGTGCATGCAGTCACTGTGCAATGCATGTGGGATCAGAAGCAGGAAGAAGAGAAGAGCGATTCTGGGTGTTAACAACAAAGAGGACAAGAAACCCAAAAAAACAAGCACCACCACCATCGGAAACATCCAAAATCAAAAACCAAGTTCAAGCAATAGCAGCAACAAATTGGGCGATTCAGTGAAGAGAAAGCTGTTCTCAATCGGGAGAGAGATGGTTTTGCAGAGGCCGAGATCAAGATCCACATCGTCGGCGGCGATGGTGAATCAGAGGAGGAAGTTGGGTGAAGAAGAGCAAGCGGCCTTCCTTTTGATGGCTCTATCGTGTGGCTCTGTTTATGCTTAAGCCTTAGTAGTAGTAGTTTGCAAGTAGAACAACAAAGTTTGAGAGCTAGGTTTTTTTTTTTTGTAAGTGTAACTTCTAGTCTCAATCCAACTTAATTTTCTTTAATTTTGCTCTACTTAGTGTAATTCTGTGTTTAGTTTTGTGATCATTGCCTAATTAGTGCTAAACACCTTACTTTTAAGAGGCATTGTTGTATGAAAATGGGAAATTAATCCTAATTCAGATTGGTGGTGAATTAATTTAGATTCAAATATGTACGTTGATTTTTTTTTTCTGAATCGATTGATCAAATGTCGGTCATTCACGCAATTATTAACAATTATGTAGATGTGATTATTAACCACCAAAGAAAGGAAAAAGTAGCTAATGATTGATGACAGATGAGGGCCTCATGGTCTCTTCAATATGTGGTTGGTAGGGTGTTTTTTTTTTTGTATTATCTCAACTTTTTTTTTTTCACTTTGTTTTGAACCATTTCTAATTATTGATAAAATAGCAAAATAAAAGGTAATAATACTGCAAAAATAGATTTTCTCCTGTGTTGTATTATTATCTTGTTAATAAATTATTTATTGTACATAATTTTGGTGTTTGCAATTTCAGAGTATACAGTGTAAGACCACATGTTAAAGCCATTTTGAAGCAGGGGGGCCACCTATTGTTTGGTTTAGATTGAGGTAGGTTTTTAGTGGTATTAATAGAATTACTTTTTATATTTTGATAATAATAATCAAAGTAAAAAAAAGTGAAAATTGATGCGTATAATTTACGAAATTTATTTATTATTCAATAACCTTGAAAAACATTATAGGCAGAATCCTATAATATACACTGAATATATAATTCTTATGAAGGAATGCAAACTCCCATCTTGTTTAAAAGAATTGTCTTTTTTTTTTTACAATAGGGTACATTTGAATATGAACGGGTAATTTAATGGTAATAGAGACGGTCTATAAATTCAAATTTCATGAATTTAAATTTTTATAATTTTTTTTGGGATTTATCTTCATGAATATCATAGTGCTGACGTGGACTATTTATTTTTGAGCGAACCAGAGAGAGGAATAGTCGAAGTGCACATAAGTTAGCCCGAACATTCTTAACGGTTACACCAAAAAAAAAATGGGGTCGACTTGTGAATATTGAAACCCAATGGTACATATAGAAGATCTATCCTACTTCAAATAGTCTTTTTTTTTTAGCCAGTTAATTTTAGTAAGTTTTTTATTTTGTGGATGATAGGAGAATCAGTTGTAAAAAATAGGGGTAGCATGCTAATTTTTAGTTATTGCATGAGTTTGGTAACGTATGGTTGGTGGAAGAGACGGGAAGTCTATGGGCGTCTAGTGCTTCGATCTTTGGTTTCTTATTAGTTTTCAGGTTAAGGGTGGAAGAGAGAGAGGAGGGTTTTGGTTTCTTCTTCTAAATGATAAAAAAAAAAAATCATCCAAGTAGATGGGTACTCATTATACTCAACCCTTGTATTGATTTGTTATTGTTTTTTTCTTTATTTTAAGGCTACCATCCAAGCAATGAAGAATCTTATTACAAGACTTATGAACAGTGGTGTATGAATGAATAATGATGTTGAAGTTAACCTATGGTTGAGCTTGGTGGCTCTGAAAAATGCAACAGTAAACGTAAAACAAGGGTAAGAGTTAGGAAACAATATAGATTACAGTGGTTCATTAGCTGAAAAAGTTTGACTACTCTATTTTAATGGAATCTCTTGCTCCTTGAGAGATTTTTTATTGTTTAGGAAAAGAAGATAGAGTTACAATTGTCGGGATTACAATTCATTCAATGCCTTTACATGGGTGAATGCCCTTGTATTTATACCTACAGGTGGGGTGGTCTTAACATTATCATCATATGGTCCCCAAATTTGTTAGAATTTTGTTGAGGGAATATTAAGTCGTTATAGACTATACTCTTTATGTGTGACGTGACTTTCTAAAATTTGCTCAAGTGACATTGTGGCTTGTCTTCAAGTTTAGACACGCCGTGGTCTTTTGTACATTTGGAAGACCTTTTATTCTTCAATTCAACCAGTGAATGAAGGAGCTCGTTCTACCTTCCTGGACTGAGCTGGAGAAATTGATTTAACATAGATGACTTGGATATATGTATCTGAGATCATAAATAGACGACCTAGATTCTTTTATCTGGGGTCATAAATAGACGACCTCGACTCTTTTACCTGAGATTGGATGCGTAACAGGAGATCGGAAGATAAATCTTAGTCATTAGCTCTTCCCACAAGTCGTCGCTACGAAAGTATCCTTCTAGTTATTATTGATTTCATTTTTAGGTATTGATCATGTTTGAAGAGACTTATTATCTAAGTATGAGCTCAAACCGGGAGGTCAAGTCAGGAGCTCATACCAGGAGGTCAGACTGGGCGTTTATAGCTTGGGGGTCCAGACCTCGAGCTCTACTCAGTCAAGGCAACAAAGAAAGTGTGAAGGAGGCAATTGGCTAAGGGTAAACGCCTCCAAAGAGGTAGGAAGTTGTAATCAAGGCACCAAATTTCAACCAACCAAGATCCTTTCCTAAGATAAGGGAAGACCTCACATAAAAAGGGCAAGGATCTTGCTGGATATTTCTTAGAGATATGAATCACACTATAAATACAGTACATCGCCTCAATCAAGAGGCAAGGAATCCTACTGGTATCAAAAGCATCTTGTAAAACATTCACTACATGAATATAAACTCTAGAAGCAAGATACTCCATTAAAGAGTGGACTAGCCGAACACCCAAGCTCGGTGAACCACTACACTTTTTGTGTGTTAGTGTTTGGTTTATTTCAATGCTATTCCTAACATTTCCCTCAATGTATGTGTATGATCTGTGTGAAAAGGGGAATGTTACTCTCTCTTAGGGATAATGTCAAAAGAAAGGGCAAGGAAATGAGGAAATGAGAAAATGAAATGCTAAAAAGTATGGGATGTGAATGAACAAAAGTGTTTCTCAAGCGCAAGAAGACTTTTGCGGGACGTGCTTTACTTGGAGGTATTCTAAGGTCGTTTCATCGGGGAAGAATGTGATTCATGTAGAAGGTGATTTTAGTAAAAGAAAGTATAAAATCTTTTGTAGTTTGAATTGGTTTGTGGTTTGTTTTGTGATGAACTTAGAATAGAAAATAAGTGTTGGCTAATCCAATGGGTCACTCCAATAGGAATACCAATTCAACTCAAATCAATCCTCCAATAGAGCTTAGGTGAACGATTGATTCGTGGGAAGCTAGAGACGAGATTGAGTGAGGATCTAAGCATAAACCATGACAAGTCTACGAAATATCAAAGACTCACTATCTCATCCACTTTCTACTCAATCAAACCAAACCATCGTACTCTGAGAGAAGGAGAGAAAAAGAGTTGAAATGACATTTTCAAATGGAGGTCTCCCTTTGGACTAGCCAATTAAAAAGATTAGCTACTCATGCTTAAGCTAAAACTAGCAATGTAATAAAAAGACATTATGAAGATATGACGATTTAAACTAAGTTAATGCAAGAAAATATAAGTTAAAAGAGAGTGCATTGAATACCTATTTATAGCTAAGAAAATGAAGAACATAGAAACATTAATGGTGAAAGTTTTAATGAAAGACTATACCTGAAAACAACTTGAATTGAATGTCATTAAAGACTTCAAATAAAACTTAAAAGGTTCTTTCATGGAATTAGAAAACAATGCATGGAAGAAAATGTAAAAATCTCAACTTCTCTCTCTAAAACATTTTTCATCATCTTCCCTAGACTATCTCTCTGTATATTCTAATGTGTATTTCATAATGGTCTGTGTATTCCTTCTTGGAAGCTTAAAAAACGTGCATGGAGTCGTCCCTTAGCCTGCAGATGTAATCTCCATCCATAGGGCTGCAGGGAGGTGGGCTGGAACAAGATGGTGCAGACCTTGTCTACACACTCAACATCTCCCTTCTTCTCTCTCTTTATTGATCACCAAAGTTCCAGAAGTCCAATGCTAGGTGTGAAAGGGGTGAACAGTGTGTTGGGCGTGTCAGAGACAAGTGAGAGTGTGATTGGTGGGACCCTCAAGTCAACAAAGAAGGCCTTGCAAAATCTGGGCTGTTTCAGTAGAGAGTACCGGTACTGCGTACCGATACTTCGAATTCCAGTAGCCTAAGCATATCGGGACTCTTTCCCTTGTTTTATGATTTCTTGATTTTTTTCACCTCCTGAACTATCCTCAACCCTTCTTGTCATTCTCATTCACTTCAAATCATATAAGTAGGTTTTAAGAAGCTCCATTTAGCACCTTTTATCTGCAAACACCACAAATCTTTATTAATAGCTAAAATAACATAATTTCACACATTTAATCCCCAAAAGCAAGTGAAAAAGGAATGTACTAGCACATGAATATGCAATGTTTTGTGCTAATCAATTAGCCATTTCCCCCATTCCCCTAAGAAATCCTCCTTAGACAATTCGAGCCCAGAAGCACATATTGAAGACATATTCTGATTTTCGCACAATCTATTCATCCACATAAAAATTACACCATCAAGTATCATAAGAAAGATTGATTTTTTTCTTATGATGAAGAGTGCATGCAAAATGAATAGTTCCACACCTTGGTCGATAGACAGAACCCTAAAACATATGATGATAAATTGTTTCTCGATTTCCATTTTAAAATGTTCTTTCTACTTTTTATGAATATAATATGCAATAGTTAATTCTTTATTTGCGAAGTTCTAAGGCAAATGCACTCTTGGGTCAACAAGTTTTTCCTCTTTTCTAATCCTTAAACATAATTCTAACTTGACCAAGGTTAGATTGTAGTCAAGTTTGATCACGGACGAAAATGGCAATATTCT
>CM042184.1:1412120-1437079 GCA_023539305.1 Ilex asprella
AGAGAGAGAGAGAGATATAGAACTTTGAATTTGAATATATATATAAAGAGAGAGATAAAAAGATAGAGTTTTGAATTTCATATATATATATATATAGAGAGAGAGAGATAGAACTTTGAATTTGAATTTTAAATTTATGATGGAGGTTTTATTAACATATTTAATTGACATTGAATTAAGGGATAACAATTTTCAAAATAAAAAATTAATTTAACTTCGTTTCAAAGAAGGGTATTTTTGAGATAAAAAAAATGGACTTAAGTCATTACATATAATTTTAAACATGAACTTAACTCCTTATAAGTTTCCTTGCAAGACTTATCTCCAAACAAGTACATCTAGGAGGACTCACTTCCTATTTTCACTTAAATTTATATTTGAATCAATTAAAATTCAATTTAAACCCGATCTTTTTACGGGTCTATTGCCAGCCCTCTTCATTTTTGGGGCCGATTCCGTGAAAACTCAATCCGTCAATTCTGAAGGCCCAAAACCACCACACCTTCGGTTGTTCATTTCCCACTCCCCACAAATCCATCATGTTTTGCGGCAAATCTTTGTACCTCTGGCCTACATGTTTGTCAAACAGAATGAATGGAATAAGACCCTATCCGGGGAATTCGGGTTTTTTTTTTTTAACATTGGGTCGAATTTTGAAAGCAAAAAATTTATTTTGATATAATTACACGAGGAGGGTTATGGGTCTAGAATTCAGTCATATCTGTATAATAAAGTATAATATAAAAAATATATTTTATTTTTTACAGTTGAAATCGTTTTAAATTTTATTTTAAAGTTAAGTCATCGAGACTCCCCCCCTCTGTCCCATCACTGTTGTCACCATCTCACTACCATGATCATCATCATCATCATCGTCATTCACCACTGATTATTACCACCGCTACTAACTGCTATCACCAATCACCATCATTATTTTATTTTTTATATTATTATCATTGTCACCATCATTCCATCACTATTGGTATCACTCACTCCCACCACACCTACCACCATCATCCATCATCGCCCATCACTACTGCCACATACTGTCACCCACTATCACATCTCACTATCACCACCACTATCGTCTCGCCCCACCACCACTACCACTACCACTACCTATCCTTATCACTGTGTCACCAACCACCACCCACACACACCGCCATCATCATCATCACTCATGACTATAATTATCACAATCGTCACAAAAAATTCATCACTATCGTCACCGTTGTCATCTATGGTTGTCGCCGCCCACTACAACTAACACTGTCTTCAACCACCACCATCACCGTCTCCCATCTCCGTCACTCTTGCCCACCACATTACCACCGTTCACCCCTTACCATTGGTGTTTATATTCATTTATCTCTCTTCTATGTTTGTGATTTGATTTTAAGTATGAATACTAATATATTTATGATTGACAATTTTTTTTTATTATTCCATATTTTCAGACACGAGCAATAATTAGTCACTTTATAAACTCAAACTCAAAACTCAACACAAACTCCAAAGTTAAATGATATGATTCAACCTTGATCGCATAATTCTCTTGCCAATCATATTATATTAAACTTTCATCTCTTGAACTCGGAACAAACTTCACAGTGTTGTGATTGAATCTTGATTGCATTACTTTCATAAAGATTGTTTTAGATCGAATTTTGGCCTCTCCCCCCCCAACCCCACCCCCGCGCGCAGCGTGTCCTACTTTAGAGGACCCAAATTCTCAATCATGGCCTAGCACTTGGAAAAGCATATAAAGATATTGGTGATCTAAATCATACTAAAACAGCACCCAAATCTTACATTTTCTATATGAACGTGATCATAAAACAAGAGTGATGGAGGCCCGCCCATTTACTAACATTGGGCTCGTTTAGTTGCCGTATTATAAATGAATGGATTAGATAAAATAATATAGTCTAATACACTACAAATGGATAAAAGACAAGATTAAATATGGTATTAAAATAATATATAATTTTATCTAGTGTCTGGCAATACAAAATATAAGCGTTAGATAGTAATTATTTAATCAAATCGGTTGTTTGGTTAGAGAATTATTTCATCATATCAATCAGTGTTTGTTACATTGATGACAACTTGATTTTATCACTTAAAGGGTTATAATAGTAAATGTGCAGAATAATACATTTGAGTTGAATTATAATACCACATCTTTTGGTGGTATTAAAAGACTTCCATAATACAAGTTGATCGTGTAAAAAATATACAATAAGTATACGATCAATATACGTTTTTTAAGTTAATACGGTATCAAATTTACTTACCAAACAAAATATTATGTACGATTAAATTAAAAATAGTACAATCTAATATTTAATCCTCTCATAGTACGTTTACCAAACGAGTCAATTATGTAATACTAGACAGACTAAAAAAATTAGTGATCAAATTAAAAAAATTTAAAATTAAAATTTAAAATATATAAAAGTAATATCAAGAATACCCTCCGTCACCACAAAATGAAAAGGGTGATCTCGTAATTTTTATTTTTTGTGAAGCATTGAAGAGTATCTCCAGCCCTTCTTTCTTTTTTGACCCTTTTTTTAAAAATGTTAAAAAACTCGTAAAAACATTTTTCAATGTTAAACTCATGCTCATACCAAACGAAGAAAAATTATTTTTTAAACCTCAATCAAGAGAGACTCAAATATTTACCCTTTTTTTACCAATGGTGAGATTATACCCTCCATTAAATATCCAATGGTCGTATTTATCTTCTTTTAAATTTAGGTTTGTTCTCATTTTAAAAAAAAATTATCTTCCTTTAAATTTGAATTTCTTTATTGAAGAGGTCTATACCAAATAAATTTTTTTATCATTTTATTAGTCAAATTTGGGTAAGGATTTGGGTCTTCATTGAAGATGGTCCTAGGTACTGCATTTGATTTTTCCATTGAAGCCAAACCTATACTTGTGTTTAGGGGTGTTCATGGGTTGGATTGCTTGTGAGTCCCATTACCCAGTCCGAAAAAAATAAGTCCAAAATTCGATAGGCCCGATAGTTGGATCGCTTGAGTTCGAGCTCAATATCTTTCAATAGAAAACTTGAGCTTACCCCAAACCTATTACTCGATCCGAAACTCGACCTAATAGTCTGCTCGCAAAAAAGCCCAGTAAAACCCATCTCAAGAAACCGCATACCCAACCCAGCCCGAACAGCCCGCGCCACTTTTTTTTTTGAAAAAAGTTATACACATTAAAGTTGAAATTTAAAAAAGATAAATACGTGGGTAGGTGTCAACTTAGTTGAAATATACTCATTCTATTGTGATGCAATTTCTCCCTTATTTATAAATAAAATTATTAATTATTTACTTTTTGTCTATTTTGACTTTTTCAAAAATATAATTTACAAAAATATTAAGTTATAAAAATATTCATTATTTCTAAATAAATATGTATATAAAAAAACCTGTTCAATAAGCCTGCCCGTAAGCTCACCCAACAGGCCCATAAGTTTGTGCTAACAGGCTAAGTTGGATTACGGGTAACCTACCCCTACTTGAAGCTCAGTCCGGTTCGTCCTATAACTAAGTCGGATAAAGGTTTGAGCCTCCCCTATCCAAGCCCAATCCAAAGAAATTTTACGGGCCAAGTTTGACTCGGCCCATAGACACCCTTAATTGAGTTTGAGAGATAGCTGTCATCCATACACTCATAATATCACATTATTTAATTATAATTTTTTATCTTATTATTATTAGTGTCTAGCATTAGTAACTGGTGGGACATTCCTTTCTATGATCATGACGCGTGTCCTCGATACCAAGGTACTATTACATCTGATTGGATTTGGTGTCGCAAAACATCCCCTAAAAGATGAACCATGCACCCTGGGCGCTATATGGCACGCCTCTCCCCTGAGGGCACTTGTTCTTGGCATAAAAATCGTACTCTCCGAGGATGTCGTGTGTCTCGATGGCAAGGACATATCTTAAGACACGTGTCCTCGGCACCGAGGACACCCTGTTCTGAATTGACTGCTGACAACTATGGTTGTTAGCCTAAAAAATTGTCAAGTGAATCATTTGTTTGTCTTTTCAATAAAGTCAGAATGAATGAGACGTTTCACCAAAAAAAAACTGACACGTGGCAAAAGTACCGACTAAAGGCTACCTACATAGGGACACCCTTGCTGATAAAATGCTGTCTCAGTCATAGCATTCAACAAATCCTCAGTGATGGGACATCTATGAAGGCTTTGGAGGCCGAGAACAAGGGACATTAAATCCTCTGAGAGTCAAGCAGTTAATACATCTACATCGAAAAATGAGCATTAACTATTCGGGAGTCTGAGACAGACTGAACAATTAATACTGGGGGATTACCCATGCAAATCAGGGGGAACACTGCCCCATCTCTGACAACTACCCACTACCTAGGCTATCAAACAATGATGAGTCTTTGAAGGTATAAATAGTCTTTCAAAATGCAAAGCAAAGGTATGCAAAAACCTCACACAAGGATACTACTCAGTGTTTTCTCCTTCCCCTTTCACAAAGAACTGACTTGATCATCAGAAGGGACACGCCGAAGAACACTTCGGCCCCCTTCTAACTTTTCTCTTCTGTGTTCCAGACATCCCCAACGACCCACCAGAATCGATCGAACCCCAGAAATAATTCATCACCACTCTTTAGGCCCCCCTTTGGCCTTCTCAACTCGTTCCTTGCCACCGGAATACCGCATTTTCTCGACGAACTCGAGTTCACCACGAAATATCACTGTGCTTCATTACATTGTACATAAATTTGCCGGCACAGTAACCTTCCTTTCAGCTAATCTAAACACGATAAAAGGACCACAGTATCACTGGCCCTAATGTCCTCCTTTCTTTGGGATACCACACCATACCATTACCAATTTGAGTGAACCCCACTCTATGCCAGTGCATGGCTTCCAGCTAATCCTCCACACCCTTTTGTCTCTCTTTTATAATATCACACAGCAGAGTTATATCACCACCACATTTTATCACCAGGTCTCATACTCCTCTGTAAATGTGCCAGTAAACTTACAAATACAGCTCACATATGTCAGACACCCACCCTCCTCCTATTCCCATTCCTATATCCTCTGTCCATTGAACGGTCCACAACCAAGCTTTAGAGGAGTATGAGACCTCCAAAAAATCCCCAAAGTTGGTCAATTTGGACTTAAACTTGTGACATTAATGTTGACTCAAATCAATTACAATTTTTTTTTTTAGATTCAATAATCAGAAATATCTGAACTGACTTACATATCCTTTGACTAACTCTTTTTTTTTTTTTAAATCAAATTCAAATGATTGAAATTCATTGCATTGCATTCATATAAAAGAACAAGCCACTTTTTCTTCACATGGAGCATAGAAAAAAAGGTGATCTCATGATGAGTACAGCATGATGAGAACACCACAACCACATCCTTAGTTGTGAAAGTTGAAAAGAAAACACAAAAAAAAAACCCCCCCTAAAAGACATTAGTGAATCTCAGCCAATTAGATGCCTTCACGTGTATAAAGTCGATCGATATTCTGGAAAGTTTTGTGTTTTGCTCCCAAAGGTTGCCCCTTTACTGACAAAATAATCTCTTCATCTACTTGGAAGGAACAGAATGCTGATGCAGAGGATCTTGACCCAGAAAAATTTCGTATCTTTCTTTTTTTTTTTTGGTTTTCTTTTGGGTTGGCAATCAAAAAATAAAATCAAGTTGGGGAGCTTTTTCTGAATGGTAATTTTATATAGAGTGCTTCAATTCTTATCTAAGTGACAATCTAAAAGAGAGCTACATGCTTTTGAAAAGTATATGACAGTGTAAGTGATTGTTGAATTAGCACTACAAGGGCTTTACAAAATGGTCTTAGAATCTCTCAAAATTGACTTTTTCCATACTTATATTGTGCAATATTGATAGATTAATGTTATTTGTTTCTCATTTGTTGAACTAATTTATTGTAATTATCGGATTAATAATAACTTTTAATGTTCTAACAACAGGGGAGAACATCAAGGTAACATCGTGACGTTGCTATGCTATGTTTGATCACCCCTTTTTTTTCAACAAAAAAAACTTCTTTCAATGTTATATTGAGTACCCTTTTTAGGGTGTATTAGTTTAATAAAATAAGTCAATAAATTTAATATGAATAACATTATAAGATGGTGATAACCTTAATGAATATTAGTTGTAAATTCAAAAAAAAATTAATTTGAATTGAAGAAAAATGACTTGATAAACAACAAAGAGATGAAAACAAAATAAGAACTTGTGGAGTTTGTAATTGACACTTAATATTGAGGAAAAATGACTAATTTTCTCACATTCTATTAAAAGATAAACTAAATTAACAAGAAAAAGAGGCATAAATTGTCAAGAATTTACAGATTACCCAACAGCAAGAGAGAGAAAGAGAAACAGGGCATTTACTTCAGTCATCATCACCATTAATTTCTTCTCCCAGAGAAGTCCTCTGTTTTTCTTCAACTGCTGACACCACCATCAATTTCTCTTAATTTTGATAAAAACCCTCTTTTTCTCTGACATCTCCAAGCTTGTAGATCTGTGCATCTGACACTTTATTTTCCAAATGCCTTATAACCCATAGTTTCAGAGCAAAAATATGAAGAAGATGAAAAGCAGAGTGATCAAGTAAGCTGTAGAACCAGACAACTGTTCAGACCCAGATGCAGAAGGTGGTGGGGGGCTATAAAAGTAATATGGGAAGTACGGCATAATTGGGTTTGGAGGTGTTCCCGGCCCTGTGGGATGGTTCTTGTACGACGGAGGGGGGTAGTAGTACCCAATTGGACCCCCTGGCGGCGGCGGCGGCGATGAGTAGGAGTACGTGGAGGGTGGTGGTGGAGGGTAGTAGTATGAGCCTGAGGGAGGTGAGGGTGGTGGAGGGCAGTTGGAGGAGGGAGATGGCGGTGGCGGTGGCGGTGAAGGTGGTGGTGGAGACGGTGTTTGGTTGCATGGGTTGTCACAGGCTGAGCACATTGTACATTCGATCTGGTACTTTGAACCAACCCATGAATTTGCACCAACAAATGACAGATTTCTTGATGATAATAGCATCACAAGACTGAAAAAAGAAAGCTTCACTCTTTGGGTTCTCTTCATTTCTTCTTTTCTTCACAAGCAAACAGAGAAGGAGAGAAAATTTTGCTGAATTTTAGATGAGAATGTAGAGAGAGAATGTGAGAGTTGATCAAAGAAATTTTTGGGGAAATTCAGAGGATGATTCAAGGGGGTTTTTTGATGGGCAGGAACAAAGTGTACGACAAGAGAAAATGTGTCTATTATTGATGAGAGAGAGAGAGAGTAGAAGAGGAGAGTTGGAGGACTGGTAGTGGCAGTGGGTGTCTCTTTTCTTTGAAGCTACACCATCTCTACTTTTTCTACGGTGAGATGAGATCGATATAGAATACGACAAGCTTAAATAGATTCAACCACTAACATCTCCCTTAAAACAAGTTATATTGAACTATTTACGAATTATTTATAGTTGAATCGTATTAAATTATGTACGGATTATCTCTACTTGATTTATAAAAAATAGTCTGATTTTGAGTTTAAATAATGATTAATTTATTTCTCATAAATATTATAATTTTAATTAAAATATTAAATTTTTAATCAGATAAAAATATTAATAAATATACACATAAATTAACTCAAATACTTTTCACCTATTTCAAAAAAAAAAAAAAGAGACTAAGTCATAAAAAAAGGGTTAAAGTGAGATTACTGTATAGAGTAGTTTAAGTGCCAAAAGGTGACACCGACATGTTTTACTTTAACAGCAATGCTCAGCCGACGCCATTCTTTGATTAGATTAATATTTTTTTTTGTTTTTTTAGGAGCAGTCACTATGGTTGGAAACTAGGAGTACTCAAGTAATCAAATTATTTACTACTAAATTCACTATAAAACCATGGACATAGTTATTATTATTATTTTTATAAGGGCGTTCAACTCAATTTATATACGTCTCAAATAATCACTTCTTTCATTCAGTCAAAGATATATCATTTATTTCGGAGCTAAGATATTCATGTCTAACATCAAGAAGTTGTCAAGATTTAAATTCAGGATATATGAATATACATCTTGTCTCCATTATGACTTGAATTATCATTGAAATTCTAGACATAGGTGTTAAGCAATAGTAATGACTCAAAAATTTGCCCAAATTTAATTTGTTTCGACTCGTTCAACTCATAAAGGAATCAAATTTAATTAGATTTTTAAGCTCCTTTAACAAGCAAATTAAATCCAAATATGTGGCTCAACTCGCATATGCTACCTATAAAAAAAAAAATTAACGATCAGAGTTGTCTAAGTCAGTTTATATATATCTTGACTATTTTTTTTTTGATCCGGTCAAAGATAAGTCGTTCACGTCGTGACAAAAGAATTCATAAAGGAAAATTTTCTCATAGTCTAATCTCAAGAAATTGTCAAAATTTAAAATCTTACGTCTAAGTTTAGCATTCTTCCCTATTAGTTTGTTATCATTTAACCTATCATTGGGTTACCGACAGGACAGGAATAAACACACGGAGGATTAAACTTTCGGTGAAATTGGAAAATGGTCAACTTACAATGTGAACAGTCTTTGTGAAATTGAAAAAAAACACACACACATCTAACGTTAGGAAATGCATGTTCATGATATATATATATTTGGTATGTTCATGATGGTCAGGCTTGACCAATGTGGGTAACAGTTCACACATGGACGAATCAAACTTTGGTTGTTTGGTTAGGAGCGTATAGACGTAATTGACACGCAACTCCCACAATGGGTTGGCCTTATTCAATATTTAGTAATGGCGGGTCGATCCACACTGTCTACCATCCTTTGCCTCAAATCACTACCAATGTTTTCTATACAAGGCACACATTGATGCAATGAATCTGTTACTAGTTTTATTGCTTAGTCAGTCATGTGCTTCACAACAAACCCTCCCCCCCCTCCCCTCCCCAAAAAGAAGCAAAAACCAACAAAAAAAGAAGGTGGATTCATTATCAATTATAAGGTGGCTTTTGAAGATAAAATTGCTTTCCATACCTTTTTCTTTTGTAGGGTTTAGATGGATTTTTTTTGTGGTCCTAAGATAAGGGTGTCTTGGGATCATCAAAAGTATGGTCAAATTTCAAAAGATAAAATTCAATCCACTATAGTCACACGAACTTCTAGGCCTTGTTAAGGGCACAAATGATGCAATTGTATGTAATTGTAATGTTCTTGTTCAATTTAAGACTTTGAAGTTTGGCCAAGTATAATGTGGGCCTTTAAAGTCCAATTCCAACAGATTGTAATTCAAGATTAGTTGTTTTAACTCTTCCATCCTCCTAGTTCCCTTTTATCCCTTCATTTTTTAAGATTTAGCTAATGACATTGAAATCTCCATATATCAGTCAAGCGCCTAATTAAGGAACTTCTTGTTGAGGACTTCGTCTACATGCAAACTCAGTATCTGCATAAATAAAAGTCCCATACCAAATGGCAAAGTGGACCTTCCATTGATAATGTATTTACTTTCATATCTATTACTACTCTAATGTCATCCTTCCACCATAGGGTTAGGCCTCTCGAGATACCAAAGGGTTCCACCTAGTCACAATTTGGGTATCTTAGCGATCTATGCAACTGCTCCAGCTTCTAGGTTTTATTCTTTGTCTTCATCAAGAAGATTATTTGGGGATGATGGGTATCTATAAGCCCTCGCAATGTGTGAACTACCCGACGTTGTCTACTCCCAGACAGTTCCAAGAGAGTACTAACATGGAAGTTGGGACTGTTCTAGGCTAGCCACCACCGCCTTGTCAGATGATGCCAAAAGGGCCGTGTCAAATAAGGGAGGGATCAAAGCTTGGGAAATCCACTGATTTATATAGGAATTCATATTGCTCTTACCTTTGCTTTCTTGTACCACTGAAGGAACTGAGTTATGATCAAGGGTCTGATATACATCCATATCAACCAAATCCAAAGGGCGTCAAATTGGTGAATACCCTCCACTGGTTGCCCTTCTTCTTTCTTCCTCTAGTAATCTCTGGAGATTTTTTTGACTTTCCATGCCTAGTGTTTCTTGATGTCGTCGGTGATAAGCGTTGGGTACCTTGACCTTTAGGTAATGGTGAGGCTAGTAGGCACAAATTCGGGCAAGGGACTACCTTTTGCTTCTTTGGATTCTTCATCTCTTCTACAAAAGGCTCTTCTTCTTTAGGGCCATGAGTATAAAACTGTATTCCAAACGGGTTTCATCATTTGAGTATGACATCTTCATGGATTTATTTTCTCAATTTGGATCCTCTTCCACCAACATAGACGACCACAATTCCTCGAAGAAGTTAACAATTTGAGAAGGTTGTGCTAGTAATTCTAGACCAAATTCCAAGTGGGAACTCTCATGTCTTCCCCTTGAGCAAGAGTATTGAGTATGACCTATTTTCCCACAGAAATAGCAAAAATTAGATAGTCTTTTGTATTGGAAACTTATCCAGTTATCGCCATGGTTGTCCCAAACCAGATAGAAGCCTTTCTTCAAGGGCTCCTTCAAGTGAATTTTGCAATGAACTCTGAGATAGCTTTAGTAGATGAGGAGGATATTCTCTCGAAGTTGTTTGAAGTGAGCATTTCTTCAAGATTAAGATGGACCTATCACTAACCACGGCCTCTCATTGAGTATTTTGTGACGATCTTCTTCATCTTTGCACATGAAAATGTACGTATTCCTTTCCCAATGGGTAATTGAGAAACCTTCGGAGGTTTTCCATGCATCCATCAGAATGTTGCAAACACTATGTTTATTCAAAGTCATATCCCAAATGAGTCTTTCCATTAAGCTAATTGCTGGATTCACAAAGAATAAGATTCGAGGGTATTGGAGTTTCTAAGAACTAGTTTTGATTTCCTTTGCCATCAATACCTAGCTAGGATTGGTTTATACTTCGTTTGTAGAAGAAAAAATGGGGGCTAATTTATTTTCGCGAGGTTAGGGTTTATAGGATTAGAGATAGGTTGGGTCTAGCTCATAGTGGTAAGAGAAAGAGGGTTTAAAGGTTGAGTAATTTGTGGGTTTAGGAGTCTAGTGGGCGAGGATGTAATTATGCCCTACCACAGTCCAGACGAAGATTTCTAGTTACCATTTATTGAGACACAAGCTCAGAGGGAGGACTCTAGGTAGAGTAAGAAGGCTCTAGAGAGAGTATAAGACTTGAAGTTTACCATCTACAATTTAGCCCAACTTTAAAAAAAATCTTAGTCAATTAACATATATGAAAAATCATAGCCATATAGGGTTAGATTTACTAAAATAGTTCAATGAACCTTAAAATTCAATGTTTGGTTTTAGATTTTCAGCTCGGAATTTTTAGGGTTATTTTGTCCCAAGTCCGACATGTAATGTGATTCAAAACTCAGATTCCTCAAACCCGAACCAGGACAAATATTTGGTGATATTAAAATGTCATGGTTGGATATGATGTTAAAAAGTTACAATTCCATGACAAATATTTGGTGATACTTGTGATCAATTCGTGGGCTTCACACGTATTTATGTCACTTATCCAATAGGTGATTGGATAGGGCATATTATTTTAAGAGCAATGTTATGTAACTCAAATTTGCATCTCTAATCAATAAGGATCATTGGATCAGTGATTCTCATTTAAAAAAATTGATGAGACACACTCATTCAATGGTCCCTATTCATTTGGGATGTAAATTTATGCTATGTAACCCAAATTTGTATCTCAAATCAATAATGACTATTGTATCAGTGGTTCTTATTTTAAAAAAATGATGAGACCTACTCATTCAATGGTCTCTATTCATTTAAGATGTAAATTTTAATTACAAATTTGGGTTACATAATATTTTCTTTATTTTAATTGCATGTACAAAACCTTGTGGATTGGATTTAGAAGGACTTCAAAAATGCAACCCAATCCCCTCATAATGACTATCCAAATAGGCCATATGTGACTATCTATAGGTCCCCAATGGCGGCTATAATTAGCATGTGTACTTCAACTCAAGCAATAATTTTGTAGGATAACCTATTGGTACGACATGAATATCTATATTCTCAGATTGAGGAAATCAACTCTACTTTTTCATATACTTTGTGCAACAATTATATACACATACAAGATAACAAACACTTGTTTGAAATCCTAAAATATAGATCAGTTTGAAACTATTTCCTATCTCTAAGGAATAACTATTCCAAATGAATTCAAAATAGAGAAACTAAGGGACTGTTACAATCCTGTGATATGGCCCCTGAATATGGATATCGAGATAGAAGTCCAATCTTGGATTTTAGATCTAGAAAACGAACACGGTGAAGAGGCTTGGTGAGTGCATCTGCAAGTTGATCTGCTGAGGATACATGAGCAACTCGAAGAACACCATTTTGTACTTGGTCCTTGATGAAGTGATAATCGATGGCAACATGTTTCATTCTGGAGTGGAACACGAGATTGGAGCAGAGTTAGGTAGCACCAACATTGTCGCAATATAAAACGGGACAACAATGTAGTAGAACACCAAGATCATTTAAGAGACAGCAAAGCCAGTTGAGCTCAGTAGTTGCATTAGCTACTGATCTGTATTCAGCTTCAGTGGAAGACCTGACAACAATTTTTTGCTTCTTAGAACTCCAGGAGACTGGATTGCAACCAAGATAAATGACGTAAACACTGGATGATGAAAAATCATTCTTGTCACCTGCCCAATCTGCGTCTGAATAGGCGTGTAGATTCAATAGAGACCGGCGATGTATTTGGAGGCCTTCATCAATAGTTCCATATAGATAGCATATGAGACATTTAACAAAGCTCCAATGGTCGGTTGTTGGAGTGTGCATGTACTGAGAAAGCTTGTTAACCACAAATGCAAGGTCTGGTCTTGTAATCAAGAGATATTGAAGGCTTCCAACAACTGTTATGTACTCGGTGGGATCAGACAAAGCAAGCTCGATTTTAACAAAGGTGGACTAGTTGGAATGGGAGTGAGCACATGTTTGGCATCAATCATATGAGTTTTAGCCAGAATATCCAAAATGTAACGCCTTTAAGATAATAAAATACCTTGCTAATTTGGGACTACCTCCACACCCAAAAAATAAGATAACTATCCAAGATCCTTAATTGAAAATTGATGAGCAAGAACATCAACAAAGGAGTTGATCATCTGAGTGTTGTCTCCGGTGATTATTAGGTCATCCACATAGACAAGTATATACATACTATGACCAGCAGTAATGAGAACAAATAGTGAAGTATCTGTATGAGAGTTTTTGAAGCCAGAGTAAAGAAGGAAAGTGCGAAGTTCATGATACCATGCTCTTGGTGCTTGTTTGAGGCCATAGATGGCCTTACGAAGTTTGCAGACATAAGATCGATGATCTTGATCAACAAAACCTGGTGGTTGTTGCATGTAGACATTCTCGGAGAGGTGGCCTTGGAGGAAGGCGTTGTTGACATCAAGTTGGCGTAAGGACTAACCCAAAGATACTGCAAGGCTGAGGACAACATGAACTGTTGTTGGTTTTACAACAGGGCTGAAAGTGTCTAGATAATCGACATCTGATCTTTGATGAAATCCGTTTGTGACCAAACGTACTTTGAACCTGTCAATAGAGCCATCAGAGTTACGTTTAATTCTAAAAATTCATTTACACTCAACTATATTTTGTGTAGAATCAGGTGGAACAAGTTTCCATGTCCCGTTTCTAACTAAAGCATCACATTCATCAGACATGGTTTTACGCCACTTTGGATCTTTAAGAGCGTTAGTCACAGTGGTTGGTTTAAGGTCGTTGGATTTTGAGAGCTGGGTATGAAGGTTCATTTTAGTTATGGGTTTGTGAATGTGGTTCTTGGCTCGGGTGGTCATTGAGTGAGTTGGAAGGGAATGAGTTTCGGGTGGGGTTAGGAGGAGGTGACGTTGGGTTATGTAGTGGTGAATCGGTTAAGGATGTCAAGGAAGGGGAGTATGAGTGGTGGGCTAGTTTGTGTTGGTGGATGGAACTTGTACTGAAGTGTGTTTTGGAGCTGCACTTAGAGGTTGTTGAGAGACGATGACTTCAGATGGCATGGTGAGTGACTGCTGGGAAAAGGATTAGAGAACTCAAATTGGTGCAGGAATCCAAGTGGCGATGGGGTTGGGAAGAGGACTACAGGACGGACTAGACAGTGAAGAGTCGGGAAATTGAAATTCAACAAATTTGACATGTCTTGAGACATAGATTTTTGAGGTTGAAGGGTCAAGATAGTAGTATGCACTTTGAGTGAGAGAGTACCCAAGGAAAACACACGACTTGGACCGTGATTCAAGTTTGTGTGAGGTGTAAGGTCTGAGCCAAGGGTAGCATAGACAACCAAAGACCCTTAATTTCGAGTAGTTTGGGGATGTCAAAAATATTTTATGGTAAGGTGAGGAGAGATTTAAAGTGGGAGTGGGCATTCTATTGATGAGGTAGACGGCTGTGGCAAATGCATAAGTCCAATAGGAGAGAGGTAAAGAAGCATGAGTGAGGAGGGCAAGACCGATTTCTACGATATGAAGATGTCTTCTTTCGGAGTAACCATTGTGTTCAAGGGTGTGAGGGGGAGTGGTGAGATGAGAGAAACCATTGGTGGAAAGAAAATTAGCTAGGGAAATGTACTCGCCACCATTGTCAGAATAGAATGTTTTGATGGTTGAATTGAAGTGTTTTTCTACAATGGCTTTGAATCTTATGAAGACTTCTTTGACATCGGATTTGTTTTTGAGTGGGTAAAACCAGATATATTTAGTGACATGATCAATGAAGATTACATAATATTTAAAGCCATTATGTGAGTAAATTGGAGAGGTCCAGACATCAGAAAATATGATTTCAAGAGGTTTAGTAGAGACAATTGTAGAGTTGGAGAAAGACAATTTGTGGCTTTTATTGCAAAGACAAGCATTATATGAGAAATCAAAAGATAAAGAGGAAGATAAGCCTACGTAATTGCTAGTAACAACATGTTTGAGAATTGGAAAAGCTGGATGTCCTAAGCGATGGTGTCAGTCGAAGGTCGTGGTCTTTATTGTGCTGAAGGCAATTAAAAGGGAGGACGTTGGGCACTCATATACACCATCTTTAGTCTGTCCCTTCAGCAGTGTTGCTCCGGTTTGAAGTTCCTGCACAAGAAAAGTGGATGGTAAGAACTCTATGGAAACATTGTTAGAAATGCAAAATTGTGAAATGGAGATTAGATTCTTTTCCATAGATGGAACACAAAGAACATTGTTTAATGTAAAGTTATGGTGAGGAGTTTTGAGAAAGGTGGAACCAGTGTGAGTGATGACAAGATTAGAGCCATCTCCGATCATCATGTCATCAGTGCCAATGTAGGGAGTATACAGGGAGAGGTTGTTGAGATCAGATGTGACATGGTGTGATGCACCACGCCAGGATGGCGTGATGGAAGGATGGGTGGCAAGATGAGCTTGTGGTTGTCATGGTGTGCCTTGTGGGGAAGAGCTAGAGGTAGGGGAGGGCTGAACTGGTACGAGGCAAAATGAAGGACACCGTTTGGCAGTGTGACCCTAAAGCCTGCAAATTTGGCAGTGACCAAGGTATGGCCTGGGAGAAGAACGAGAACCTTGTGATGAATGGGGTCTTGTAGTGGTTGCAACAGACGGGCGGTTGGTGAAGTTGAAGGATGGGTGCCAATTGGTGGGGTTAGTGCCTTGTGGTGGAGCAGGACGCCAGTTTTTGGTGTTGGTTTTGTATATGGGATTTGCAATAGCTGGAAAATAGTGTGACTCAGGTGGGATGCTTTGAAGGAAGGCTTCAAAATTGAGGAGTTTTTCGTGAAGTTCTTCAAAGGTGATAGAGGTGTCTCTTACTTGTACAGCGCGTACTAATTCTTTGTATTCATCACCGAGACCATCGAGAATTTTGTATGTGATTTCGTCTTCATCTATTGGGGCACCAAGAAGAGCAAGATCATCTGCTCGAGTTTTGATGGTTTCCAAAAACTCAATGACACTAAGGGAGCCTTTGGTGGTGTTTTTGAGTTGGTTTTTTATTTGTTTGATGCGGCCACGAGAGGGTTTAGCATAGGTGTTGGCTAGATTTGTCCAGGCTTGTTTTGAGGTTTTGGCTTGAGCTATGAAAGGAATAATGGTGGGTGAAATGGAGCCAATTACAACGTTGAGGATCAGTTGGTCCTGTCGATTCCATAGAGTGTAACTGGGATTGGGTATGGTGGTATTTTCTTGGGTCAAGGTTGCTGGCGGACATGGTTTGGAGCCATCAATGTAGCCAAGAAGGTCATAGCCAATGAAGAGGGTTTGGAACTATAATTTCCAAGAGAGGTAATTGATAGAGGTGAGTTTGAGAGGGGCTTGAGCAGCAACGTTGATGTTGATGAGAGTTTGGTGTGCTTCATTGGTGTTGAGGATGGTTGCAGGGTCAGACTCGGTAGCCATGAGTGCTGAAGAAAAGGGGAAAAGAAAATTGAAGATGGATCGGCTTAGAGCTCTAATACCATATCAGATTGAGGAAATCAACTCTACTTTTTCATATACATTGTGCAACAGTTATATACACATACAGGTTACACATACAGGATAACAAACACTTGTTTGAAATCCAAAAATATAGATCAATTTGAAACTATTTCCTATCTCTAAGGAACAACTATTTGAAATGAATTTAAAATAGAGAAACTAAGGGACTGTTACAATCCTGTGATATATATTACTTAATAAATTCTCATAAATTTCTCTAAAGGTTTAGTTTTTTTTTTGAGATGAAAGGTGAATTTGAACATACTAAACCTTGTAACTTCATCTCAATTTGCAATAATATTAAGCAATTTGTACGTTATTTATTTTAGTATGTTCTATCAAAAGCGTTAGTAAGAGAACGAACTACAACACATCACGGTGAATCACTGACCATTTGTACTTTACACATGGATTTGCTAGCTATTATGTACACGATACGAGTGTAGCTGGTCCACCACGTACCTTCTTAGAATTAAATTGATTTTTCCATTGTCAAGTTGCAATAGAAGGCAAAGAATACCAAAGGATATTGTCTGCATATGTCTGCTCAATTTCCACTTTCTTTTTCCATCACTTTGTTTCTATTAGAATTGTTTTTTTTTTTTGTTTAATGGCAAGAATTGTTTGAGTTAATTTATGTACACCTTGACTACTGTTCAACTCTATTGGTACCATTCATCTATATATGGATCACTAATACTTTCTCCCCAACAGAGTGATATAAACCCTTACAAAAAAAAAGAACCTTTAAATTCAGTAACCTTAGCTGAAGAGTTCCCAATTAGATCAGTAGTTGGCCGAGTTGCTAATAGACCAAATAAGCACAGTAGATGTTTAGAGTCAAAGGTGTTCTATTTGGGTACCTTTTTTGGTCCGATTACAAGTAGGTCACTCATGTCGGGATTAGAATATTTGTAATGGATAAGTCTCTCATGACATGGTCACAAGGGGCTGCAAAATTTTGAATTTAAAACATCTGCATTTGCAACTCGACACCAATTATCATTTGAGCTATTTTTAGGTTATTGCTGAATATGTCACACACTCATTCATGTGCCAAATTTCATTAATAGAATAAGGAAAAAAAATGTAGAGAGAGAGAGATGATGATGATGGGCAGTTATGTGAGAGTCTGACACTCTTGAGTGAGACTCCCTGATTGTAATCGGTTGCTCTCTCAAATATTGTAAAAAATATATATATTTTTTTTCATGTTGATCCCAACAGAAATCTCCCTGAGATGGTATATTAGTTCTTTTCAGAAGAGTGTTTTCTATTTTATATAGCAGAATTTGTCTAGTTTGCTGTATGAGTACACTGTTGGCAGAATTTCATTACGACTCGGCCTTACCCCTTAAATAATTCAGTTGTGTGATTTTTCCATCGTTGGAAGAATCATAGTTGACCCAAAAAATATTGGGACAAAAAAAAAAAGTAAAAAACAGTTTTTCTTCAGGGCTAAAGTAAATAATTTGTCTGCAAATGGGCCAATGTGAAGGCAGAAAGAGATATTGGAGTTCTAATAGCCATGAGCTCAATTGAATTGGTTCCCTCTAGGAAATTGAAGCTTTGTATTAGGGTCTCATACTCACATACTAGGGGTGTAACTCGGGTGGGTTGGATAGTCAACACTAACTCAATCTTAGGTATATAATCTTCAATCCTAACCCTAACCATAACCCTACCTCAGGTTGAGGGATTCAACCCAAGTCCTGTCCGAGTTTAATTCAGACGAGCTCGGGTTAATGATTTTGGACTACTTTATGGGTTCAATTCGAGTTGAGTTAACATTGAGCCAAAAAAAAACTTGTTGTTCTAAACCTGATACATATATTACATAATATTCACTTAAATTCACCTAAGACGAAGGAGGCTGAGAGAGGAGTAAGGCATAGAGGAGAGGAATTTGAGAGTGAGAGATAGATCTGGGAGTGAGAGTGAGAGTGAGAGAGACAGAGAGCGAGTGAGAGTCTTAAAAGAGCCGCATACTTCAGATTAGCCCTAAGATAAAATTGTATTTATATAGTATTAATTCGGATTAAATCCAATGCCTCAACCAGAGGCTCGCTCAAATTGAATTCAAGTTGGAGTTTTTAAACCCAAGCCCAATCCAAGTATTAAAAACTCTAGCCCAATGCCTAAATTTTTTGGGTTGAGCTTGGGTTAAAATCGGGTTAGTCCACCCAAGTTGCACCCCTACCACATACTTGTTCAACATTCCACCATGATTTCCTTCATGTTCAGTTCATCTGTTTTCATCTTCTTTTTTTCACAATGTTTTCAACACGAGTGCAACTAGGCAGACTGGCCATGGTTGTGCACATTCTAATTCTCTCTACCCAACGACATCGGGTTAGTGACATAATGCCCAGATCCCAGAAGAACAAAACTCAATTCATCTTTCACATTTTGGTCTGTTAGAATAAAAAGTCAATGAAACATCATACAACAAATCAACTATTCGCCAGAAGATCTATTGTTAGTAACCAATGATTTCATAAATAGAGCTAAATAAAGAGCAAGGAGAATTTCTAAACACCATTATCAAGGAGTTAATGGTTCACAAGAGAACATGAAGCAAGATTAAAACAATCCTCAACTAGAAAGGAACATCTAGAAAAGAATACCAAGACTTATGTCTTGAGCAATCAAATGAAAACTGTACATTACCATCAATCCTGCATAAGATAAATAACAGCTTGAGTTATTAAGAGTTAGAAAGATCTAAGTGTACGAATGTCCCATAACATTATATCCACACCTCAAAATAATTGCACCCAGAATCAAAAAACAACTTCACAAGTACCCTTAAAATATGCTGCTTGCTAGTTTTCACCTACCTAAAGCAGTCAAAATTTTGCATGTATGCCTTCGCATATCATACTGTTGTATTCTACATCTGTCTCTGCCATCTTCCAACATAATTGATCTGTCAGATTACGTGTCACGTTTCTGTCTTAAAACTTCGAAATAAACAAGCACAACAAGCTATTCACAACAGGAAGATGTAGCAAAGTGTAATCAAGGTCTTGTATCTGGAACAAGGCATTAAACTGGATCTCAACCATTTGATCATAGAAAAGTGAACTTCAGCTGTAACAGTGGCTATGTACACCATAAAATAGAGTCACAGATAAAGCCAAAGCATAGAGGATGCCCTACACAGGAAGATTATCCAAGTGATGCCCATCAAAGCCGAACTCACTTTCAACTGGTCCAGTGTCTCCCTGCTGCTGCATACGATGAAAGATTAAATAAGGCAGCCATTAACCTCCATATTTAGATTCTAGATGCAAGCATCAAAAAGCAAACTGCATTAAGGATAGATATAGCCAGAAAACTGACCTGCTTGAGGAGTACACTCATGAGATCCTCCTGACCAAACTGTTCAGCAAATATGGTATTGTGATAGCTCGCATCAGGAAATCTCTCAGCCTTAACCATAAGAGGATTGTCAAGGGGAAATGTGTTAAGTTGTTGACTAATGTTTGGGACATTCCCGTGCGCACTCTCTTGCCCTGATGAAAAGACTGCCTTGCCCATAACACTCCTGTTTTGCCCATTATTTTGGATAGTGGAGAAGCCTTGTTGAACTATAACAGATGGTGAAACATCATGGCCACCTCTCATATTTGCATGGTGGGAGGTCTCATATGTCAATCCTACATTCTGTGAACCCCACACTTGGGATTTTTGCTGATGCAGCTCATTAAGAACATCATAACTTGGAAGAAATCCCCTTGATCCTTTTGTTTCCGAGATAACATCCTCATGGAGCATCTCTTTAGAGGGGAGAGAAGAAATCCCTGCATTACTCCCAATAGGAAAACTACTACCTGGCAAGTCTGTGCCATGGTTCACTGAGAAATCTAATACTGAAGAGGCTTGGGCAAGTGGATTGTATAATGTACCTCTAGCAGTGTTGGCCATTCCATTTCGTGTCAAAACTCCACTTGCACCCCCATTAGACATAATAGGCTGCCCCATGGATGACTGAATCCTATGACTGCCATTAATTTCATTTAGCATTTGTGACCTCGACTCCGGTTGAGCCATCTGCACTTGTAAAGAGTTACTCTGGCTTCCATGGGAATTGACTTGCATATTCATGCCCCCAAATGACTGGGCAGACTGGTGTAAGTTTACGAGCTGCTTTGGCTCCATATTTGTTGGAATTCCATGAAGCAGATTAATTTGCTTAGTATTATTGCTTAGTTGTTGCTGTTGTCCCTCTCCAAATCTTGGCTTTGGAGTTTCAAAGCTAAAAAGGTTTCGTTGATCTACAAGGGGCATGGATATCGAAGATTTGGTGGTAGACCTTCCAAGCACTGCTGCTTGGAGTGTAGCAAGACTTTGTGCTGGGAGTTGCATGTCAAGCCCACTAAGTGAAGAAATTGACCCAAAGGTTGCATCCGGGGAACCCATGAAAGAGTTATTAAATCCACTCTGATGCTGTGATACCCCACTTATCCTTCTAAGGTATAGACGATATTTCTGCATCAAATAATTGCAGCGGTGAATGCTTTGCAAAGGAGGTGGAGGAAGACAGGTTTTGATATATAACAGTTACAGCCCACATAAAATTCCCAAAGAAATAAAAGCTGAAATATTGGATAATCAAGGTTCTTCCCTATGAAATGCTGTCCCTCAAGAATGATTGCGCCCTTACCTGAAGGTGGCTGGCAACATTTTCTCTTGTGAGCCCCGGGACGTTCATCAACTCCAGAATTTTCTTAGGTACAGCCTCTGTTAAGATATACAAATGTGAGAACATGAGGAAAGAAGAATATAATACCAGACTATAAAAGAACGGCACCCATCTTCAAGAAGCATACAGCAGTTGAATTCACACAGGAACCAACAAAAAAGCTTAATTATGAGATTCGTCTTACAGCGACCACTAGGATCTGATTCATCTCTTACTTAATGCATAATCCAAGCTGAACTACAAGTTTACAACAGAATAAGATGACAGATTCAAGGATGGTGATAATTCAAAATGTATAACAACCCCCATGTTGCCTCATTAGATAGGTGCTTCATCAAGGATCAAGTGTTCTTCGATGGGGATGAGAGAAGCTTGGTAAAAACGATAATCCAATGGAGATGCAGAAAGATATAGTGCCCTTCTTATTGAGAGGGTACAAGATAAGAGTGAAGGACCATGGATTGAGTCTGACCTTTCGATACTTCAAAATGCACTGAGAACTTTGTAGGGTGATAGTCAGGGAGGTAGTTCGAGTTAATTCTGTAGTTCAAATGGGCGCTCCTCAAAGGAACATTCTAAAACTTCATTTTCCATAGAGGGCATAGCATCTCACCCTCTCTTACACTCATTTCCCTCTTGAACGAATTTTGCCTACCCCATCAAAGAGGCTTAAAGAGAATGGGAGCCAATAGTACGTAGCTCTTATGAAACACACAGACGTTACCCACTATGACTGAGTATCAACGGTGAGCATATTATGCAGAACAGAAGGAAAAAAACAAGAAGGAACAATTAGATCAAGATTCATACTATCAATTCCAAGTTGATTAACGGCTGCCACAAACTGCTGATGGAGCTCAACTGACCATACCACCCGTGGCTTCTTCAATGTAGATGAATCATCCCTTTCCTCTGCTTCCTCTTCCTCATCCTTTCTTTTCTTGGAGTTTCTCCAGTTTCCTTCATTTGCTGAAGATGAGTAATCAGCATCTTCAGGCGGCTTTTGCTGCCGTTCCCCGTCTTCCACACTTCCCGTTTGCTCAAAGTCTTTCCATTCATGCTTCTTTCTCCGAACCACATGCTGCCATATGTTCCTTAACGCCTCAATGCGAACTGGTTTGATCAGATAATCACATGCTCCATGAGTAACACCCTTCATCACAACATTTTTACCATCATCCGCTGACATCACTGTGCAATAACAAAAGCCAGATCTAAAAAATAAAAACTATGGTGGTTTTAAATGAGGTCAACATCATCTGAAGCAAATGAAACAGGGTACGTACTGATAACAGGCAGATCCATCTCAAGCCCAACATGCTCGAGAAGCTTGAATCCATCCATGTCAGGCATGTGGACATCACTTATAACAATATCAAAGCCATTTTTATTCTCGCGTAGTAGTGATAATGCAATTTCTGCTCGGTTGCATTTGGTAACTACAAAACCCCAAAAGAATTGAATCAATAATCCAACAACCACATAACTACAACAATTCAGCCACTGGACTAAACACATCCACCTAGAAAAAAGAAACATTAACTATCTATCCAAAGAGGCACAGCTCAAAACTGTGCGCTTTCTTCCTGAGAAGAAATAGAACTCCAATTGAGCCCCTATATCAAATTCAATCACTATGGAAGTGTTCGTATTTGCAAATATACTATGCTATGTCAATTCATATCTCAATTTTCCTTATAACCATTTTCGAATCTGACAAAAACACATAGCTTAACGTCCATAAGATATCATAATACATCCAAATTTCACTGGTTTCTTCCCCCCCCCCCCTCCCCCCTCCCTTTTCTCTGTGTGTGTGTCTATCTGTCTCATTCATCTACCACAGACTACTAATCCCATAAACAAATCTTAAAAAGGAAACAGAGGCACACAAGAAACAATAACCCAGATGGTACTTACTACTACCACTTATTTTAGAAGTCAAAGATAAAGATTCGAACTTTCTGATTACTAAAACAAATCAAGAACAGAAACTTAAGAGAAACCCGAAATAGATAACTATTGAAGAAAAAAAAATTAGTACTGGGATAAAATTGTGCACGTATGCACCTTCATAGAGGCAGTTCCGAAGCATCTTCTCTAAGATCATGAGACAAGTCGGGTCATCATCCACAACAAGCACACGAAGACCTGCCGGAAACTGGTCGGTGACTCCATCTCCGGACTTCCATGAAACACTTGAGTTCGGCATCGACATGGATTTCACTGTTTCACCACCACCCAGATTCATTTACTCAATCTTCAACTCAAACCAACACTTTTTTATGTATAACATATGCATATATAACACACCCAGAAAGAATAATTTTGTAATTACATCACTTTGCAATAACATGCAAAGAAAGATAGACCCAATTCTAAAAAAATCAAAAAAGACACCACCGGAGAGATGCACCCAAAGTTTCAGAGATAGAAATAAGAGAGAGAGAGAGAGAGAGAGAGAAGACGGGGAAGAAAATTGTTTATATCTATTGGGTAGTATCTGCATATGAGGTTGAAGGCATTGTTCTGTGCTTGATGCAGTTATTTTCTTATTTTATTCAAAAAAAATTGGTTTTTTAATTATTATTATTATTATTTGAGAGTGGGTCACTCCGTTGAGTGTGGATCCAGCTCATGTATGAGCTTAACCAACCCCACGCCAGCCAAAAATATATTTTAATTTTTTTGTATATATCCGCTATAATTGTGGGTATATAAATATGTGTGTATATGGAATCCAAATTTTTTCCCTAAATTTGTATTTTAAATCAATAAAAATTATTCGATCAGTGTTTTCTATTTAAAAAATTTGATGAGACTCATTCATTAATTAATCTCTGTTCATTTAAAATGTAAATTTCAGTTATAAATTTAAGTTATATAATATTTTTCTTTATAATTTATTAACTTAATCAATCATAGACGATTGAATTAGTATTAAATTCCAACAAAGAGAAAGTTTACAGTACCAGAAAAAAAAAAATCAATATTGTGTCGTTGATTTTTGTTTTTTTACCTTAAAGTTATAACTTTAAAAGACTAAATTATAATTGTCCAAGAAAAGGTTATGATCGATCACAACCACCCATGATCGATCATGAACTTTTGGTATCAATCTCAATATTTCATAATCGATCATATCCTTTAAAGTTGTAACTCACACTTCAAAAAGTGATAACTTAACTTTAAAAAATTATAATTTTTGGTACTCATAGTCAATTCAATAACAATAATTAATTAAATTAATAAATCAGATCAGCATTTTAGATTAATTAGCATTGCTTGAATATACATCCACATCTACTACCGTATTCAATAAAATTTACAGTATTGGATGAGTAATATTATTGTAAATTTTGTCTATCGACTAAGTTTTCAAAATGGGTTGTTTGATTCTTTCAGATATCAATATTCATTTTGAATTACCACAACAAACAAACTTTAATTTTTCAGTTTTGAAATTTTAAATATAATATTCATTTGCCTGAAATATCTGGGACATAGTATCCCTTAATTTTAGCTAATTACTGTAAAGAATCTAAACTGAATTGTTTGACTCTCTTTCTTAAAATTTGCAAGGTTGGTAATTGATAGTATATATTTTTAAATTAATTTTTTTTGGGGGGTTAGACACTATTACACAAAAGGGAACGATTATGTTCAGAT
>CM042184.1:1495956-1511391 GCA_023539305.1 Ilex asprella
CCCATTGGGACTTTTTACCTCTTGAAACAGGAAATTTGCATGAGCTAGATAGCTGGTAGTAAAACATGGGATTGTCTATAAAAGTCATACTCAATGAAACACCTGAGATGATGCATAGTACTCGCTTTCATTGAACACGGGTCTTAAATCTTCTTCGCACATAAACTGCAACGGGAAAGAAACAAGATGCCCCTTCACTGACTCTAATCTCTCCATTGGATCAGTGCCCTTGATATCTCCATCTTGATAGGACTCAAGCCTCTCAGGGGCAATTCCTAAGTCTATAGTAGTGTGTCCAATTTTTTCCTTCCAGGAGGCCATGCATTGTCTGAGTGATGCTCTGCATGCCATTATAAAAATTCTTACACATCAGAAACTAGGACAAAAACAAAAAATATAAGAGGAAAATGGCAGTTGGATCATACCGGGAATGTATGAGATCGTTGGGAATGCAAGAAAATACATCTTGGTAGATCATGGTATTTGTCTGTGAATAAAACAGCAGTTTTTCATTGTTAGTTGGCGGAAAATTAAAAGCAAAAGATGAATACAGAATAGGTTGCACACACAACAGTTTATTTTAGAACTCAAATGATGATGAAGAAACCTATATTGCACAAGAACCTCAATACCAACCCCACCCAAAACAAAAACAAAAAAAAGAAAAAATGCTTTTACATTCATCAGAATCTCAAAAGGCTTGATTTTCTGTCACCAACTCTTGCGGGGAAAATGCAAATGGTAATTTCATTAAGCTTTGGAGTACAATAACTCCTTTTAGTCCTCACCTTTGCGGTTGCCATCCATATATCTTTGTACGTTGTGTCCACCACTGGGTCATTTATTAGACTAATCTGGAAAATTGGGAGGAAAGTGTTAGAGCTTGTCCAACATGGATAAAATAATGCCCTCCCAAACTAGTATATGGGCCTTAGGAAATTTTTCTCAATTGCTTCCCACAAACCAAGCCTTGTTTATTCAGAGTATTGGTTGTGTAGTGCTTAAATAAACAGAAGCTTTTCAGCATTTAGTAGATTCACAAACCTCTCCACCACGAAGACCAAGGTGTTCAGACCATAGTGATTGGCGAAGGCTCAAAGCAAATTTCCCCGCCTTCCATGGCTTGCCCCCCATAGATGAATTGACGAATTCTTTGTCTTCAATAAGCACAGCAATCTGAATACACAACCTTATGTGACAACTAAGGGAACGATAATCCAAAACAAAGCTCAAGATATACACACAACAAAAAGCATAGTGAAATTTTGTTGCTTAGGAGAAACTACTAGTAAGAGCATCTCTAACAATGACTCAAATTTTTACTCAAATTTAAATTAACATTTGAGTAAAAAACTTGATTTGATATAAAGGGCTCTAGTGGACAAACTCAAATGTAAATGAGGACAAACTCAAATTTAAAAGAGAATAAAGATGATCATTGAATCTTTAAAAGATGGTAAAATCTCACCGTTAAAAATTTGGATAAAGATTTGATTCTCCCTTGATTTGAGTAAAAAAATGATTCTCCCTTGATTTGAGTAAAAAAATGATTCTCCCTTGATTTGATATAAATTTGAGTCAAAAGTTGGAGCAAGATTTTTAGGATTTTTTACTCGAATTTAAATTTGAGTCTAAATTTGAGTCAGAGTTGGTGATGCCATAAGGATGAACTTGAAGAGGTTTTATTGCATTACTTTTTTTAATTGAAATTCAAACATATCTATCTCAATCTTGTAACAATTTCCTCTTCAAATCACATCAAGATGAACTTTGAAGGAGTGGGGAAGGCTACTCAAGAAATTCAGGTTATGGTGGGGTCATAAGAGATGACAATGGTGCTATCGCGTGGAATTGAACATTTCTCCTCTAGGGATCAAAGATGCAACATACTCTAAAACCATATAGATTGTTTGCAATAAACGGGAAAAAAATCCAGGAAATATGCAGTGAAAATAATTGTCTACAATTGCGTAGAAAATAGAACATCATAAAACAAATGAATTACATTTACTATGCTAGAAAAGATTCAATTATTTTTGCCAAGAAAATTGTAAGTGCTCAGCAACCAGCAGAAGCAAGAAATTGAAGTCAAAAGTTGAGAGCCAATTTGTTTGCTTGGACACCTAACTAATCTTCATAAAACCAGAAATCATGTAGAATGACAAAAGTTCTAATGAATGACTATCTAAATCAACAATTTGTAGGACAGATACTCCAACTTTCAAAAAAATCTAGATGAACAAGACTTGAGGTAATTGAAAAACTGAACAAATGGAATCCATAAATAAAAACTTTTGAGCTTCTGATATTCATAGAAGAATCTAGAAATACTTCTTCACCAAGATCTTCATATTACCAACAGAATTTTATACCTTCTACCATTGCAGATAGACTTGTGTTCACTATTTGTGTTGCCAGTTCTCAAAACAAGGAATAAGGAGGAGAAAGAGGTGAAGACAGAAAAAAATCGAGTATGAATTCATCATAGGTCAAATTTCAAAGGAAAATATACTGTTTCCACTCGGTTTGAAATCACAAGCTCTGAATTTTACCAGACAGAATCAAGCTTTAATATTGAAATAATGAAGGCAAAATACTACCTCAGAATCTCTTGAGCCAAGCAAACTTCTGTCATTAATATTGGCAGATCCAATCAAAACGATACAGTCATCAATTATCATGACCTTGCTATGCACATACACCTGAACAGATGATAATACCACATTGATGACACAAGCAGCTTTTCAGCCAATCAAAGGACAAAAAAACAAATAGATACAAAAAAGCAGTAAATTCAATAAATGGAGATTATACCTGACTGGAGGCCACAGGCCCACCATCATAAAGTCTATCATAAGCTCTGAGGCCATAGAAAGATATATAATCATGCATCCTAGGACCAATAAGACTGTTGAGATTATGCAATATTGAATTTTGTCCTCTGCATATTGTTCGATATTGCCAATGCAGAATGGCTCTCACGGATGCTGCACCACCATCATCCAGACCACCCTGTTAAACTTGAAACTTAATTACTACTATCCAACATTGAAAATTAAAAGAATTAAAATTTAAAGCAACTAACCAATATTAGTACCTGAAACCCAGGTAGGAGTGGTATGACAATAATAACCCTGAAGCACTTGTTGTCATTGTATGCTCGCATGATTCGCCTGTATAATGTTTCTAAGACACGGTTCCGTATTATTTCATCACCAGCAAGGCCCGAGATGAAGAACTGATTCTGTAACAAGGTATGAAGAAGACTTGTCAGACAAACAACCAGATAGTTGAAACCTTTCGCATGAATGAGAATTGGAACTCCTATAAAAGGAGAAAGCACACAATAATGGGGAAGCCTATAAATTGACCAAAACTATAATGAGGAATGAAGATGGAAATTATGTATATCTCCATAATGAAAGACATAAGAAGCCATCATAGGTGTGATCATAGTTTTCCATCATCCTCATCATCTTACTTCAAGCCTTTCCAACAATGGGCAGCCACAAACATGGCCACTGTCACTTTTCCTCCCTATGCGAAAGGTCACCATATTCTTCAAGAGTAAGTCATCTCCATTTTGGGTAACTGATCCATAGCCTGTTCTAGTATATATACAGTTACATTCTCCTCATTTGCTTTCAGTTGAAAAGCTGTCTTGTAAAGCGTTCCTACGAGGTATAGCCTCGTTAGTTTTATCCAAGATCCCCAGGACCATTTTTCAATTTGTTTTCTCTAAATTTCCCCTTTTAGAGAGGACTGGGTGGCTTGCTATGGTTCAATCATGTAGAGGCAGATTAGTTCCAGAAGATGAATTGAATGGTTCAGAAGGATGAGAGAAAGCCAAACAGAGAAACTGAAGCAGATGCTGGACAGCAAAGGTAACATCAAACTAACTCAAGAAAGAATGGATTAAAGATGAAAGGGAAACTGAAGCCCCTTTGTATATACAAAGACCATATTCATAGTAATTCACTTAACGAGTAGTATCTATGTCGAGAATTAAAATTTTAGAGGAAAGACATCATCAAATGGAGTTACAAGTATGCACATATATCATGAGGTAGCTATAGGTAACAGAAAACCGCCTGTGCAGGGGGAAAAAGAAAGGACAGCAAAGAAGAAAGAAAATTAATTACTGGGACAACTAGGTGAAGAAAGCTTTAAAAACAAGGATCTTAATCATCAGTTCGCAATCTTCTGAACAAGATTGAGCATGGTATTAGAATTCAAATTCCAAATGGAAAAGCATGCCTGCCTACATACAACATCAATGCCACAGATAAAATGACCTCTCTCTCTCTCGATATTAAGAATCTTATTTCAAAGAGAGGCAAGTCCTCATTGCTCAATCACACTACACAGGCTTAATAAATAAGACAGAAGAATTTGGTCGGTTACTCTACATTCAACGGACTGAAATCATTTATTTCTAAAAGTTACTGCAAAAAGTTGGTGCTTCCCATCCTTCAGCCGAAGCAAGTGGATTTCTCTTTGCTCCCACTGTGCCTGATCAGAGTGCTGGCACGCCACTTTTCCTGTTGTACGCCACAAAAAGTTGCTAAGGGGAAAGTTCAGACTTCTCAAAGTGTAAGTAGGATGGCAAACGAGCTTTTGTTGGAAAAGTACTGCATAGATGTGGGAGGCAACAACAGTTATTCCAATTTATTTACTTAGTGACATAACCTCCCAGTCTTGACAGCATATATCAGCCTCTGGGTGTGTCGTTTGATGTGTATGTTATCTATTTTACTAGTGTCCTATATCGAATTCAATAAATCTTTTACTAAATAAATGGCATCACTTAATATATGAGAGGTTGTGTGCACTTCTTTCATTCGCATCTCGATTTTAACATCATTCCTTAACACAAATGAGTAGAAAACTCGTACTTTCAAATAAAAAGTCCAATTACATACCTCAATATATACCAAGTGTTCTGCGTTTTCAATAAGCGAACAATAAGCATGGTGAATGCTCTCTTCAATTTGGCTGGTTCCAGCGGACCACTGACTGACACTCCTTAAAATCTGAAAATGAGAGGTCACAGTGATGAGTCCAAGTTAAATGCACAGAAAGAATAATAATAACAGAATGACAGCATCACAGTTTAAGGAATGCAGATTTTTAACATATCCAAACATGGATAGTGCCATCTCAATAGCATTTCCTCTTCGATTAGTTGTATTCTTTTTCTCGCTAGGAAAAGGAAAAACTCCATTAGGAGAGCAGGACACTAACAGTATTTCAAACTTAAAGTTTCTATTTATCTACCTAAATAAATGTGTTGCTCAGCTAGTCTCTATCAAAGATCAATAGTTTTTCCAAACTGTACCAGAATCCTCGTGGATAGCATATCCAAAAAAAAACACGCATAACAAAGATATATGCCGATGTCGAGCAAGCTTAAGCAAATGCATATGTACTACAAACACAAGGTATCAGGGAATGCATGTACTCATAATAGGCTTGAAATGTGGATGATAAATTAAGCTGACTTAAGATTGTGTAATTTCGGTAGCATCAGAATATTACAGGCTGTCACAGAGATTTCTCTTGCGGACAAGCATGGTGATATGCCGATATCCAGCAAACTTGAAAAAATATATATGTTTACAAACTCAAACACAATGTTTATACAGATAACATCTAATTCCAGAAGTCTTCCAGCAACCTCCTCTTGATGGTAGGTTACCACCATGTCATGGAAATTAAAAACAGATATCAGAGTAGCTATAGAAACTTAGCAGAAGGTCTCTAAGATATCATAAACTTTCCCCGAAGTTATAACTTATGCAGTGCTCCGTAGAATGATAGTCAATTTGA
The DNA here is from genome assembly GCA_023539305.1 of Ilex asprella. Lineage (NCBI taxonomy): Eukaryota > Viridiplantae > Streptophyta > Magnoliopsida > Aquifoliales > Aquifoliaceae > Ilex > Ilex asprella. Next base: position 1,501,786 of record CM042184.1, read on the forward strand.
AGCTTCAAAAAAATATATTTTCCGATGGTAAACTATAAAATAATATCTAATTAAGGTTAAAAGGAGTTACAGAAATGCATTCTTCCTCTTTCCTTCAGTTGGTCCTAATGAAAGAATTCTATGTAGGATTAATAATAATGCAAATCAACAGAACATTGGATATGTATATGATAGATCAGAAACTAAAAGGCAGCAAAACTGTCCAAAAACTGAAGAAAGATTTGGCTGCTTCAAGATTTGAAGCCCACCTGACAGTGACATGGAACACGAGGACCAACTTGACCCGTTTCATCAGCAGATACAACCAGATCCCCTCGCTCTTGTGTCTCCCACCATTCTTTACCTGAGCTTTTCATGCCAGGCTCTGAAGGCAATCCCCGCATAAAATCTGAGGTGCCATGATCATCTACAAAGCCTTTCAGTGGCATATCTGCAGTAACAGGTTCAATCTTTGGTTTCCGGAAAGAGAAAGGGTTTCTGCTGGCTTTGCTTGGCTGATGAGAATAATCATGAGGCATATCCATACCATTTAATCTGGGTTCTCCATAGGATGCATCCGTCCCCTCAGCCTCTTGAGGCATCAGCAGAGGGATATCTTGAAAAGATGATCGAGAAGAAAAGGAATCCTGTCTTTTGAGATCTTTATAATAGTCTCCACCATTCTTATATTCAACCTCCATCTCCTTGCTTACTCCCATGTAGTGTGGAATAACCATATGATGGTGAGGCATGAGTAGTGGTATTGCTTGCTCATTTGGAGCTTTATTTCTCTAAAAGAGTGCATAGCAATGGTAAGATTATAAGAACATCAAACATTGCACAAGAGAACAATTTGTAACAAAATATCCACCTTAGCATAGTTCCAGCGCTGAACAAAGTGCCTAGCAACATCACGGCAAGGTGGTCCCCAAAGAGCACAGTGAACATCATGCCATGGCATGCGTGGATATTTTTCACGATCTAATTCATCTTTCATAGTATCTTCCCAAGAATTTGGTTCCGATTCCCTGCCAAATTGGTGATAAAACCAACTTTGAATCATTTGGAAACTGGAAAGAAAAACTCTTGTACAAGTTCAAGCCAGGCAGAGACTACCAGGGCAGCTACTGGTTGGTTTTCAAGGTTAAAGATCATCTTTGCAGTAGGCTAAAAACTGACCAAAACATATGATCAGGGGATTGCAGAGAGTTGCTGAAACACTCATCTCAATGAAAATGAGCTGAATCATGCTACTCTGATCCAGCAAGACAAATATAGAAAACTGCTCTTCCTAAAGTTCAGCACCAAAATAACTTGATAACTACAAACTCAAAATTACAGTACAGCCCCATGAGCAAAACAAGATCAATGTCAAGTGACAAATGAGGAGTTCCAATGGTTGACTAGACATAGTATCAGGCATCACATTTCATAGTGGAACTTTTGACGATTATCCTTCTAACTATCTGAACCAAATTTCCAATGTTGAGACAAGATGGAACATACCTCGGGTTATAATAGTCTTTTCCAGGCCATATCAGAGGAGGATGATCACCCACTTTATGTTCAAATGAGTCATAACGGCCAAAGCATAGATCAAGTCCTCCAATAAAGCAAACATGGTAATCAACAATTACAAGTTTTTCATGGTGGGACCTACATGCAACCAGAAATTGGTATGAGCAGCTGCAAACAATCAGTTTGATTTAAGCATTAAACAAAGTCCAAATAACAACATCAAGGAGATAAACATGAGACCAAATCCAAGCCTAAGAAGGTTACCCTTCTAAAGTGCGTACCATAAATAGACACCACTAGAGAAATGGTCAGGGTAACGAAGAACTCTGACATTCTCATGGATGCCAAGAAGCTTTCTCTTACTATACACACTGTTGATTTTCAGAGCAAGAGCAACCTCTTTGTACAGAAGAATGTAAATCTGCAGTCATACAAGAGATTAAAACCATCTGTCCTGTATAAGTTTCCGAAACAAAACAATTAGCATCATTGCCAGCAACGGATTTGCTCTTGGACAAATCTACAATATGGCTCAGAAAACTAAGGTTGGATTAAAAAGCCATGCACTAAGGTCTAGACAGGTGTTAGCAACATGCTAAACACTTTCATAGCTTGGAATTTTGCATCCAAAATGATTATCACGTGCAAGAATGACCACCATGAGGGAAGACATCACAAGGGACTGTCATCTTTCCTACCTCACAATACCATGCAGAATCTTTGACACCTCACATGAAGAAACAAAAAAAGGATTTAAGACCAGAAAGAATTTAGAAATCATATAATAAGTACTAACTATATATTAAGTATATGCTACTAAAATCTTGTTTCATACGAAATTCAGCTTCAGATATAATCCTAAGCTAATTGATAAAGTATGGTAATGTGCATCCCAAGAGTAGTTAGCATAAGGAAAAGATGGTTGAACAAACCCTCATGAAGCATTTCTTTGAGTTTATCTCCCATTGGGAAAGTACCCTATATGATATGAATAGCTAAACAAAATATTAGCTAATATAGAAATGTTCAACATGTAATCAGAAAGCTTAAGATCAAAGCTATAGCTCAAGAGTTTGACAGGTAGACAAGGAATTTGGTGATTGCATGATACGTAGTAGGTTAAATGGTAGCTCCAGAGATACCACATATAATTCATGATTCAGAGCATTAAAGATTCTTTTAACGATAACAAGAATTCATTGAACTCCATACACATTGGAATTTCCACATATCTAGTATCGCAATAGTAAAGGGTCTCAATGGCAACAACATTATTTAAAAGAATGTAAGACCAATCTTCATACTAAAGCTTGCTATTTATCAGCACTCTGAAGAGTCTAGCCATCTATTTCATAAGATTGATACTCTTGAGATCAGTGACAAGTTTATCCCAAAATTACTTTCTTCAATTAGGTGAAATAATAATGTATTGAGAGCCAAGAAATCATTTACAGGAACTTGGGTACCTGAACACCTTGCTTGGCCTTTGCTTCCAGCAAACCATCGAGCCGTGAGGATGCATGAGCATCAAATGGGCGTCGTAGATATAGTTCTGGGCACAGCCACCAGCCACAAATAAATATCTGCATATAACAACTTCTTTAAACTGAACATCAGAGAATTAAAAGGACCGGATGCATTTCTAACTATGCCAAAGCTAGAGAAACAGACCTCTGATTTTGCATCCTCGATTGCTAAAGCAATAGCTTCAAATGCCGCTAGACCATCTACAAACCACTGAGCCTGACTACCGTCTTCCATCAAACCTCGTGGAGGAGCAAAAGAACCAAAGCGGTGAGGGTGACACCAACCCTCAGGGGGTCGAAGACCAGCGTCATTAATTGCAGCAACCCAGTCTTTAACTTTAACATTACTTTTGGTTCTTAACTTTATGCTACGGGTTCCACAAGACACCTATTGTAATTTTCCATGGTTGGTCAGAAAATGAACTTACCCTACTATTTCAATTAGATAATACTACCAACCACCTATCAATTAACCCGTGTGAATAAGTAAAGCCAGGAGCAAAAGTTCACTTGCATTACACAAAATTTCTTCAACCTCTCATACTTTTGAATCTTTTACTAAAAATAGAACAAAAAGCATTAAAAATTAATTGTAGATGGGTGTATTCAGACAGCTCGGAGACAGTTCACATAGAAACTAATAAAAAAATTATTCATAGTGAAAATTGAGCACGGCACACCAGCACTAACTAGTCAATTAAAGTATGACTAAAGTCTATCTGCCTGTTTACTAAAAGCTCTAAAACATGGACACCCTTGAGGAGGTGATGTATCCGCGTCACATGTCCGATACTCTGTTATGCATATGCATATCCATAATTAAATAATAAAATTTTAATTTCAAACACGTGTTCGACACTTCTTTAGACCATGTACTAAACAATAAACATGTGTTGACATGTGACTAACAAAGCTAAAAAAAATTGACTAATATCAATTATCAAGATTAATATATTAAAGTTGTACTAAAAATATAATAATAAAAACAAAAGATGCATACAAAAGTTTTGAACAATAGGAATTGAGAAAATGAGAACAATCATTCAACCCATATATGTTGGACGCATGTTGTCTACAAAAATAATTATGACTATTTGACTATTATGATGCTTTAATCTAAAAATTCACACTAGTATATCATTATCATATCATAAAGTCTTTTTTATGAATAGTATATTATTATCACTATATTTATGATAATTTATATAATTTTATATATAACACAATCATCCATAGCGTGTCCGTATCTGTTTTTTTTTTGAGAAATATCGTGTCATGTCCGTACTTAAACTAAAAAACACAGACACCAACAAAAAAAATAATCAGAACACTGGGTGCTTCACAATATAAAGGTCCAATTGCTGCTTACCTTAAATGAGTGGCGTAAAGGGTTGTGGTCCCTTATTTCTATTGCTAGTGATACTCGACCCTCTCCATTCCCATCTGAAGTTGGTAGTACATCAAAAACAATTATATCCAAGGGCTTGGCATCGAAAGGATCTTTTAGCAGGGCCAAGAATCCAGGTTTCAATACAGCCCAAACCTGCATATAATTTAGGTAGAAATCAGTTTAACAATAAAAAAAACTCAGTAACATTGCAGACAAAGTGTATTACAAAGTTCTAAAAGATTTAATCAATAAAAGAACACCAACATATAGCACCACTTATTCTCGATGCCATATAAAATAACACAGTTGCTAAACATTTCATCTTTTTGGTGCGTGAAGATCATAGGCAGCTCAGCATTTTTTAGAGTAAATTCTATTTTGTCCGCCAATGGTGTACCACTTTTGCACTTCATCTCCCTATAACTCCAATATAACCACTACCCTCTCATGTTTCTGGACCAACGCCATGTGACCTTGTGCTTTTTTCATTTTTGATTTATATGTAAATTAAAAACAAAAATCTGTAAGAATTTTTGCTTTTACATGTGCTAGTGCTTTAAATGTGGTGTTCGTATTGTTATCCTTTTCAAAACAAAAATACTGAAGAAGAAAGAAAATGCAGTCAAACGCATCTCAGAGCTAATTGATGAGAATGCAAAATGTCATATTTTTATCTTTTAATATTTAACATTTTATACTTATTTGGAGCCTAAATGTACTCATTATTCTTATATTTTGATTTAGGATACAAATAGAGACGTTAAATGCAAAACGAAGCTAATTAGACAGTTTCGACATCGCTTCGTTATCTGAGCATAACTCTCTCATCTGAGTTCCGATTGAGATGATTCAAGATGCTTTGGAATGCCAAGAAAAATCTCTACAACTTTCATGTTTTGAGTTTTAAGGGATATTGACTGCATCAAGGAAAGCATTGAAGGCAAAGGAATAGATATGGAGTATTATTGTGCAATTTTCAACTTTTAGGCAGTTCGACCTATGGAGCTTCAATTGAGGTTTGGATGGAGTTAGAGTTTCAGAATGAGAAAGTATTCTTCATGAAGTTTTTAGAGGACGTCAGAAAGGTATGGTTTTCAAAAATTCGAGTTCGTTTGGGCCTCCAAACATTGTTTCAAAGTCAGACATGGAAAGCTGATCAGAATCCTGATTGGAGTTGGACTCCTTCCGAACCAGTAAACTTCAGTGGGTCATAACTTGAGTTTAAGAAATCCAAATCAGGTGATTCAAAAGCCTAAATTTATCTACACATTCATGGCTACAACTTTCATGAAGAGCCCAAATCAGTACTTAGTCGTTATCTGATAGAAAAACAACTCACAAGTTCCAACACGATTTCTGTCAATCTGTTTTGATAAGGAATACCTATAACGTAGGGATTTGAGTTGTACACGTTTTGGGAGTGATATATTTTCTATATTTATTTAAGGAGAGAATAAAGAGGTTGATATACTCCCTTCTTCTCTAATTCTTTCTTCTAGTTTTCATGATGGCTCTGCGTGGCTAAACTTTAATACTTGGTCGAAGGAAACGGAAGTCTCGGAATCAATAAAACTGTGAGATCTAATTTATTTTTATTGTTCAATTTATGATTTGAGTATTGGATGTTCTGCTATACCTATTCTCATGATTGTATCATTTAATTACTAGGAGGCCTACTAGTTTATTATTCGTTGTAATCTACTGCTGGGTTAGATATCAAATCCGTAATTGTTTGATCCCTCTAATTTGTGAAGCAACTAAGATTTAATGATTTGTTGCATCAGAGATTATTAGATCTTAGAAAGAACATTCGATTAAATTAAATGCAATTACTTGTGCTTGTGTTGTTTAGTTTCATCGATCTCTCTAATTCTTAAAGTTGCTACTAGATTAAACATTTAGTACTTGTCTTGGGTTGTTTAGTAGTTAAGGTTAATTAGATCGCTTGTTTTCTAATTAACTGCGACAAAGGCGAGATAGGAAAATAATTTCAACGGTGAATGTTCAGATAGTGAATTGATATATATTTGCATCGATGACCAGTTGTAAAATTCCGATGGTGGATGTTGACTTGGACCAAGGTTTGTTCTCTTGATTAATTTTGATACTTTAATTTGAATTGTTCTTTAGTTGCTTTTCTTAAAATTGTTTTCGTTAAACTCAAACCCCCATTCATCCTTGTTCACGAGACATAAAACTAGGCTAGATACTCTCTGCAGGAACGATCTTTACTCGCACTACTACATTATTTTTGAAGTATAGGTTTTATTTTTGGTTGCCTACGACAGCACACCACTAATCCAATCTCTGCAATTGCTCATCCATAACTTCCACAAAATCTGTACTTAATTGAGAAAACCAGAATATGACGCATTTGCGATTACCTATGCAACGTGTAATTATAAATAAAGAGGTACACACTTACATACCTACATATATGTATACATATAGACAGAGAAAGAGAGAAGATTAGAATAAGGACTCATCATCATTTGTGGAAGCTGTGTATTGAATTTCCAACCTATCAATATCAGTTTGTGAACTTTCTTCAGAACCAAATCATGCTAATCTATCAATCACATTGGTGGTATTCTGCAATGTGTAGGCCACTTCTTGCAGATTATGTCTGTCTTTGGGTTGTGCACCGTGCCTGGAGACCAGTGATGGCTATGGTGGTTGGGTGGACGGCCATGGGTGGAGATCAATTGTGGTAGTTTTGTTGATTTGATTTGGTTAGATTAGATCCATCTCTTAGTTATGAATAAACAAGACCCAATGTAGAGAGAGAAAGAAAGTAAGTATAGAATGAGCAAGCCATTTACAGAGAGTCAATATACCACAGATCTGATCTATAAAGGTCATTTCATCATTACGGTAAATGGAGTAAATTGTAGAGATTGATCCAGAACAACGAGAGGTTTAGTTGGATGTATTTTAACCATGCAAGGATGATGGGCAATAGCAGTAAATCATAGGAGGGTTAAAAAATTAGCCCTTCTCATTCAAGAAAGAGAATTAAGAGGTATTTCGAAGGCTCGCATTGAATTTGAGTTTAAGACACCTCTCTCATTGTTTTAGTGCCTAAGAAGGGTTGTAATAGACATCAAAATATTGCCCTACACTTTAGTAGGGAATGTTTAAAAGTTAATGGTCAAAATGCATTTGTTAAGACCAAAGCAGGTTGTAGGAGGGGAGGAGAGGAGGTTTCTGAAAATCAAAAGCTTTTGAGGGTAGTAGGCAAACCCTATTGCAAGCAAATGCCTTGCCCCCAAATGGACAGGGATGGTTTGCAAATTGAATACTGAAGAGACATATGATCATGTAAGTTGGAACTTCCTTATCTATAGAAAAGGATGGGCAGGAGGCTAAGTGAAGGAACGGAATGGAGGTATAAATCTTCTCTCTAAATTCTGCCGACTGGGCATGCCAAAGCTCGAGGGGATAGAAACAATGACATCCCATTTCTCCTTTCCTCATTCGGTTGGTTACAAAGGCGTTTAGCAGATTGCTGACCAGAGCAGTGCCACTGGTTTTCTGAATGCTTATAACTGGATAATCTCTGCCAGTGAACCCACCATATCTATTGTGATTAACATGCATAAAAAGAACATTAAATTATGAGTTTAATATGCCAATAAAACAAAAACCAAAGCTATGACGTATGGCTCCATCCACACCAGTTGTAAGCCTGCTTCAGTTAAATAAATCAACAAAAGAGAAATTACAGGGTCCATACAACCACGTAATTCTAGAAGGAAAATAACAGTCGTTCATATTACTATTGCAAGCAGTTCCTAACGAATGTAATTTAAATTAAAAAAGGCAGACCAGATATACAAAACCTTGTCAACAACAAAAAAAGCCAAGATGGAACGTATCACATACATTCGCAGGTAATTTTCAAGGATAAGAGTATGTGACCTTTTGCCAGTTGTCCTTACAGCAACTGAACCAATGGCATGCACAACACCTTCTGTCATCATCATTTGGAATTTTTGGTAGATGCTTCACCATCACAAAGTCTTCCTTTAGCTTGGGACCATACTCCGGTGCAAATGATAACTTGGAAACCTCCATAAATTTGCAAACCTAAGGCATGCAAGTGTTCAATTCCAAAGATAGGTAGTAGAGAAAGTACAATAATCAAACTATACAACACTCCAACTACTGAAGTTTCATCTGTACAGAACAACATCATTGAAGAAGATCTCAGGTTATAAAATATAAACTAATGGCCAAGTGACACAGACAAAATATGCAAGCGATACTCTAAGGCTACTATTAAGGATTAACAAATGTAGGCGTAAGCAGTTTTGAGGTACAAATATCAACCAGTTTCCAGTTACATATACAAGCAGACAAATAAGCAACCAGAAACACAGTTACTAGACTAGAAGTTACTTTCAAACTTATAAAAAATGACTTAAATAGAGAGTGCAGGGTAAGGTTACCCTTGGTTGATCGATGCATCAGAATGAATGAACTGATTAAGCTGGCAAAAGTAAATTTATGAGAAGAAGACCACCGTAATTATGCAGTTCATAAATTCTTAACAGTAAGAGATCAATAAAGTATATAAGAATTGGTCAACCCTGCTCCAAGTGGCATCTATCCACATGACAATACAAGCAATCCTTTTAAAACCATAAAAGAATGCGCTAACAGAACTATATAAAGTATTACATGACAGACTTCAAGTGATTCACAACTTTTAGCAATATACGTTAATTTCCAATAGAGAAATGAGATGGAACCATGATTGAAGATCGCGATATCAGTGATCAACTTAAAAGGCATTGAAACGTATCGGTCGCAGTGTCACAGCACGGTATGAAACAAGGTGTGCATGAAATAATAAGACGTTGAACATGACAAGAGATTCAAAGCATATAACAACGTCACATAATGGTATCATCTAATTCGGTAACAATGATTCAGATGACTCCGGTTGACTCAAAAATGATTTGGACAACTCAGTCGAGTCACATAAGACTCATAGTTTGTATAGAACGTGGAACGGTATCAAAACGTGTAATTTGTATCGGTATCCGCCAATACTTTAAACCATGGGCTAAAGATAGCTGGTCCTTTGCCAAATAGCAGACTCAACTTTTGAAAAACAAAAAACACCTCATAACCAGTTACCTCATCCACAGTTGAGACTTGTCCGCAAAATATATATATATATATATA
>CM042184.1:1530789-1552182 GCA_023539305.1 Ilex asprella
TTTACAAATATTCCAAATACAATCTACATAAAACAAAGACATTAAAAACATCACGAATATCGCAAAACAAATACAAATCTCCATAATATTACAAATTTTTAAAAAGCTTTACTAATATCCCAAAGCAATATTATAAGCATCTTTCAAATCCTCTAAGCGGTGGGTCAATTCGGGTCAAAACAGGTCGGATTCGTGTCAACCCGATTAAATACACGGGTTAATTTGAGTTAATTCGGGTTGAACCCGAACACGACCCATTAATATTTCGTGTTGGCAGATCGTGTCATATACGGGTTGACACAAAAAATTAGTCAACCTAAAACCCATTTATCCGTGTCGTATTCACGTCGGATTATTGTGTCGTGTCAAAAATTGTCAACCCCTAGATAAAATTCCCCAGTCAGTTGTTTATTCTCAAAATCAATCTCCATTCAAACTTGTCCATCGAATAAAAACAAATTCTCCTCCAAATTCCTCCTTATTTTCCCACCTTTTTCTCACCGTTTCCCTCGTTTTCTCGGAAATCCTTCCCCTATTTTGCCACCAACAATCATCCTAACCCTCGAAAATTTCTAACTTTGATCTCAAACACGGACATGGAGATATCTCTGATTTCCGATTCAATAACAACAATAGCTTCAATTCAAGGCCTGGGGCCAGCTAAATACCTTATTCATCGCCATAATTTAACATCCTACAACGTTATATCTATCTCCGATTCCTTATCGGAACAGCAACTTTCTTCCACGATTATCTCTGCCGTGATTTTCCCGGTCGATGCCGTGGCACCACCGCCAGTGAGACCCAATCATATCAAAACTGCTCCTCGAACCCTTCTACGAAAGAGGAGACGCACCAAGCGAAGATCTTTGACCGATGGTGGAGATGAGGATGATGGAGATTATGGGTTTTTCGGTGACGCCGGCGATTTTGGGAATGGTCCTTTTGGTGGCGGCGGTGGTAGAGGATGGAATTTTGATAGATTTGGTGGGTCAAATTGGGAAGAATGGTCATCGAATTCGTTTTCCGATCCGGCTTTTGATTTTGTGTACGAGGTGTTGTGTTGGATTGTGCTTTCAAATTGTCTGCATTTTGCGATCAAGAAGGTGGTGAGGATTGTGGCTGATGGGATTGCTGATCCGGCGAGAGAGAAGGTTGCGATGAGAATCACACCAATTTGCTAAATTGGTAACGTGGTATTGTTCTGTCTCGACTACCCGAATAATGTTCTGAAAAGAATGGGGGATAATTGGTTATTTAGGATTTGTTTTGGTTGGGGGTGGGGGTTTCATAATATTTTCATTGACGATTCAATGTAAATAATTGCATATATTTTCATTTCGTCTTCTGATTTCTACTTGTAAATATGATGCTTTGGTTGGTAACTTGGTATATATCAATTAGATGACTCTTAAAAAGTTATTTTCTGTATGATTGTGGTGGGTTTGAGTTCCTAATCTATCTTATAATGCCTAATTACCAGTTTTGAACTAAGTAGAGTGTGAAGAACGCTATGTGAATGATTGATTAGCTTATGATCAATTTGTATGTTACATACATGTACTAACAAAAAAAAAATCGCTCTGAGCTTTGATGCTTCAGAACGGAGAATGGAAGTGGTTGTATTGTTCTTGATAATAGGAATACAAAATCTAATAGCCTTTAGGATGCCATTCCCATTCATCTTTAGCATTACCCATGGATTGGGTCTACAGATGTTCTACTCGTATAAAATAACATATGCGGATTGTGTATATCACCGTAAAGATTTCATGGTGGAATTTGTTGCATGTGGCATGTGGGTTTATGAGAAAGTTATGAAATGAATTTCTGCAGAGTCAATGCCAATGGAAGATTATATGCCTTGTCAATGAATTGGGGTGCAGCTTCACTAGTGTTCAAGACTTGCTGGGGCTTAGATTTACCAACGTGTGAACCACCGGAGAAAACATGGAAAAGGATAAATAGGATTGTGGTTTCTGTTTGTGGAGCTTGTGAAGTTATGGAAATATGTTTGAGGTGGGTATTATCTTAGGATATATCCTAATCTTGCTGGTATTGTGGCAGAAAAAGACGCATGTGCAAAAAATTAGTAGTCTGGGAGAAAGCTTCTTTGGGGGTGCGATCTTTAGCAGGGATTCCATTAGTGCCAATCGTAGGTGTTTTGACTCTTCTCTTAAGCTTTCCTGCACAAAGATTGATAGGGGGTAGAGTTTAATTTGTGGTCGGATCTTTTGCACAACAGAACTATGAGAACTAGATGATTGAGTTTGATTTGCTAGATAAGGAGTGGGGTGGTGGATTTAATAGATTGAAAGTTGAAACAATATACATTGATGTGAGGTCAAAAGATCAGTATTCATTGACATAAATACTCCTGATTCAGCAGAGTATAATTTTTTTAACTGATATGTTGCGACATAAATAGTTTGAGTGAGGCATTATAAGTTTATGGTATTGTAGAATCAAATGTGACATATTAACACCAATATATGTTTTTTGGGTATTCATTTTGAGATATAATCGTCTATATGGAGAAGGTGGTAATTTGCTGTCAATTGTTTATGCCAGGACGAGTAGGATAGGGATGGTGAATAGTGACAGTGTAGTCTTCCCATTGCTAACAAAGGCGAGTGGATGGACTAGGATGTAAAGGTTTTATTCGCTAATGTTTTAGATCGTAAATCTAGGAGCTATGCATTCACTATTAATTTTTCATATTGTTTGGAATCAACCTAAATACGAAATTACAAAAGTCTTGCACTGTATAGCTGATATGAGAATGATAGCCATGATCTAGTTAAGGTGCAAAGTGGGATGGGTTATGCAGGAATGCCTAAACACAACTTGGCCTGGTTTTGTTTGTTTTTCCTTTGTGGGCTCTTTAAAGAGGTATCTAACTCTCTTGGAGCACTTAGCATAACCTCCTATGCACATGTAATCCTTCCGTTTCACATGCATCAAGATCATCTTAAGCCCCTCCTTTTTGCCATTTCTTCTGCCCTGCGACCGTTGCATCCGGAATCTTATGTCCTACTTGTTGCATGCAAGGGTCTTCAATGTTACTGGTTACTGATTTAGACAACTTAACTCTCTTTTTTGGTGCTGCATTGGTTTTCAAATCTTTATTTTCGAGTGCGATATTTTTCTTTGCCTTCCTCCATTTCACGATTTTTCTTACATGCCCTGGCAATTTAATTTAGAAAATTTTTACCTGCATTGCGTTTCATTGTCTTCTGTTGCGATGTTTGTAACCTTGTGTTAACAACAGGTAGTTTGAACCTTCATGCAATCGGAGAAAAATTTTCCTGGGTTAGATGTTCCAAGTCAACATGTATTAGTTTGTAGGAGAAAAATTCTGAAGTGCGTTAGGCCTCCACTTTGTCGTTGATAATAACTACAAACAGGTTTGTGGTTAAGATAAGGGACTAGTTTGAGTCCGTGGAGTAATGATTTGTAAAAGACTTTGAAATCTCACATTCTACTGTGTTTTTTACTTTTTTGGTATTTTTTTTACCAAGTAGAGAATTGTTTCAACCATGTTCGTTGGTTACATGGTTACCATACCAATTAAAATATAACACGATTCGTTAATAAAACACAAACATAATATAAAATTAGAGAATTTCAATATTTCTTAAGTCACCTATTTAGTAAACGAGTAGGTTCGATGCAACATGATTAATAAATAAATTGGGTATGAGTGAAGTCAGTAAAAAAAAAAATACACGAAACAATTTGTTTATATATCAGTTATATACAGTTAATACAAGATATGAATTCGATATGATACAATTCATTAGTAAACGAATCGGGTATGGAAGAAATATTTTTTGACACGAATTCGCTAAGACTTGATATGAATATGTTTCACCCGATACAAGTGACATACCTATATATAATCATATTATAGGTAACTAGTGTTTGAAGGCGCGATAAGTGAGAAGTGATGGATTTAGGGGGGGTGGAATTCAATATGAATGGTTTTGAGAGAAATGTTGATGGCTGATGGATGAGTCTATTTAAAACTGTCGAATGAGGTTATTGAAGTTTGTGATGATTTATATTATAGATATAAACAACATATTTAAGGTAAAAGTAAGCTTTTTTTTGGCAAAATTTGAACTTTAAAAAAGCTATTTCTATGATTTTAGATTTAGTATTACATATTGGCCTAGGTTGGTTGGCTTTCTCTCAGTCTCATAACAAGAAGGTTGGGAGGTTAAAACTCAAATGATAGATTTAAATTTATAACAAATAGAGTATTGCAGTGTTTACCCAAAAAAAAATAATAATAATAATTAAATCGATGTGAATGATTGAACTAATTTATGAGATTCAATTCAATAAATTTTTTAGTAAACAATTTTTTGGTAACAACCTTTTTCTAATAAATATAGTTTATCCTAATAAAAACTAAAGACAATATTTCAATAACATATGATTTCAAAATTTATAACTTCTTAAAGCTTAAGTTACAAGTTTTAAAAGAATAAGTTATAACTACAAAAATATTGTGAAAATTATAACTTTTAAAATAAATGTATAATTGTTTAATGAGTATTTTTGATCGATCATAAAATTATGAAAAAAAAAATCATTTTACCTCCTGAAATATACAAAAAATCTCAATTTGCCCATGATTGATTAAATTTTTCACATTGCCCTTTGAAAGAAATAAAAACATTGTAATATAGTCTACTATCTATATTTTTGTTTGATTATCCGTCTATGTTGTGTCAAATCAATCAATCAAAAATTATAAAAAAAATGAACAACTAAACATAAATAAGACGGTGAATTACATTATAATTTATTTTTTATTTTTTTAAAGGGACAATGTAAAAAATTTAACCATTCGAAAGACATTAAAATCTTTTATATCTTCCAGTAGAAAAAAATAAGATTTACCCTAAAATTATTTTAAACAATTATAAGTTTATCTATGTGGGAAGTGTAAAATTACCCTAAAAGGAAACAATACAAGGAATCTATAATATAAGTAACAAAAAGTAGGGTAGATACATGCACCCACATGATCAGCATAATCCAAGAGTAAGAGATAAAAAGCAGAAAATGACATTGTCAATGACTACATACAACTAGATGCAACTTATTATCTTATGTACAGGAACAGGATGCTTCAAAACCATTGACATAACATAAAACTATGCATTGAACTTTCACACAAACACGATCTGACGGCCTATACATCTGCTCAGAAGATAATATCATGCGGTTCTGTAGCAGCAAAGTCATCCATCATCCAAAGGTTCACCGAGTCTGACTCACTGGTTCCCCCAAACTGACCCAACTCAGGCTCCAATCCCAGGAAACATTCCAACTGGGAAATCTGTTCTTTGAACTCATATTCATCATCTACCACTGAGTTATGGTAGTAGGGTTGGCTGTGGAACTCAAAACCCATCAATGGTGGTGGAGGTGACGGCTCGGTTGACGGCGAGTTCTCCTGAGTTGACTCGGGAATGATACACCTTTTTTTCGTTGGTGGTGGTTGAGCAAAGTTGAGCTTGGCCTTATCACCGCGGATGCGCTTGGCAGCCTCATCATAAGCTCTGGCGGCTTCTTCGGCGGTGGTGTAGGTTCCGAGCCAGACTCGGACACCCTTTTGTGGGTCACGTATCTCAGCTGCCCATTTTCCCCATGGCCTCTGTCTTATCCCTCTGTACATGCTCTTCCGAGGTCTCTGAGTCTGACTCGCTCTCTGAGTCTTCTCACTCGTCCCTACAATCCCAAACTCATTCTTCTTCCATACTCATTTTACAGAACGCTCGTATATACGTAAAATACTTACAGATTATACTTTACAGAAAACCCATGTATATATTCATAGTCTACAACATGCATGCATATATATATATATATATATATATATATATATATATATATGGGTGTGTGTGTGTGTGATGCGCATGCATCATATTCATACATATATTTAGGTTGGCACTACTACCCGCCATGCAGCATCTAAAGTCGCATACATGTATGTATGTATGCCATCATGATCATGGAAGTATATATATGTAGCTCTGGATGCATGCGTATATATATGTGTGTGTGTGTGCGCCTCACCTTGGTTGAGTTGCTGCTTCTTGAGCGTGGCCATGCTATCAGACTGGTTGGAGTGGTCTTTGTCGCCGGAATAGTTGAAGCCCCAGAGTTCAGAGATGGTGTCCAACGCATCCTGGAGGTCATGGTAGGCCAGTTTCCGGCCACGTTGGATCGGGACGTCGTCGGAAATTATTGCACCTCCACACATCTGTTGTTACTTCAAGAGACAAGTTGAGAGAGAGAGAAAGAGAGAGAGAAAAGAGAGTTGTGTGCGGTAAATAGTCAGTGGGGGTTGGTGGGGGCTCGATTTATCGAATAACAGTTACTGGTTGCTATCACCCAATTCGAGAAAGTAAAATTTTTGGGACTAAATTTAGAGTTAAATGACATGATATATATTATTTGAAATTTTTATTGGGATTTAAATAACATAATATTAAATAAAGAAGTCCAACTCAGCTGTCATTTTATTTGGACTTCAAATTTAATCCTAAAATTTGATCAGTGTAGCATTACTCTTGAGAAAAAGGACAAGAGCCGCCGATGCCTTTTTTTTTTTCTTTTTTAGAATAATGTTACTAAAATCTAAAAAAATTACTTAATTTATTAACTTAATGATATGATATTAATGTGATCTAATAGTGTTTTTGTGGTTATCAAAATTTAGATCTCAAAATTAAATATTTCTATATCAATAAACCAACACAAGATTTTAACGAGACGGCGGAGCATCTGAGCTCCAACTTTGGACTCAAGCTGAAAAGTTTTTTTTTTTTTTGATCAAGAAGGTAATAAACTTCATTTAAGTAGGAAAATTTTGACTATAATAAGAGAAAAGCAAAGTCTTAAACTCTAACAGAGTATAACTAACTCAATTTACAGTAATAGAATCACAAAGTGCAGCTGCAGCTGCAGCCACCTAATGAACAACCCTGTTAAGGGCTCTTGCCTTGTGTAAAAACCTAATATTTAGGTGTTGATCATAAGCTCTAATGTCTTCCACAAAAACACAAATTTCCCATGAAGGTACCCCTTCGAATGAGTTCAACTTAATGACTTCCTGATTATCACTCTCAATTGAGCAAAACTGAAGATTTGATACATTTGCAAGTAAACAGGCCTCTCTTACTGTTACCGCCTCTACATATAGGCTTGAAACTGCAGAAATTTTCTTTTTGATTTCGTCCAAAAATATATCATTTGTGTCTCTCAAGCTGATAAGCTGAGGTGAGAGGTTTGGAGTGTAATTTGTAAACATGATTTTCTAATATAAATAAGTTCAAGAGTTATCATCGTAATAACAACTTTAGACTAAAGCTGATAAGCTGAGGGGAGAGGTTTGGCGTGTGACTTGTAAACATGAAATTCTAATATAAATAAGTTCAAGAGTTATTGTCGTAATAACAATATTAAATTACGTCACTATTACATTATTATATCAA
The DNA here is from genome assembly GCA_023539305.1 of Ilex asprella. NCBI lineage: Eukaryota > Viridiplantae > Streptophyta > Magnoliopsida > Aquifoliales > Aquifoliaceae > Ilex > Ilex asprella. Next base: position 1,538,304 of record CM042184.1, read on the forward strand.
TAAATTAGATCTAATTTTAAGTCCTAATAGCGATACTCTTTCTATCAATCAAGCTGAATCATCTCAGTTTGAGTATACTCAAAGAAAACATATGGGACCAGTGATTTATCAGTGAGCAGCATAGTTAGTTCAATTTATCCTATGCTTACCACTGCAGAAGCCAAAAATCAAATGTACCTAGTAGTCTTACTATGTGAAGAAACTGTTTTCGTAATACAAGGCCGTGACGTACATCACAATAGAGTAATTTTACTGATCTCTCTTGGTACGGGAAAATTATTTGCTTTGCTAACTCCCTGGAACTGTAATCACTAAGAAAAAGTAAACGGTGAAGAAAATACCAAAACGGAAATGGCAATTTGAAAGAAGATGTGCACAACGTGGAGCTAAGAATAGCAGTATCAGTATAGAACCAAATAGAACAGGCTTGTGCTGGAAGCAGAAAGATTCCTTATATGGCCTCATCCTAAGAAACAGGCCAAAAAACATTGTTCGCTCTCTCGTCCTGAGAGAAAATGGTGGTCTCTGCCTTCACTGCTTTCCTCAACCATTATCTTGCTTCCATGACTTGTAGTCTAGTTTATTTTGGTTCCCAATCTTGGCATGTATAAATAACTCAAAACACATCACAAAATTTATAATTATACCTCAACTAAAAAGACAACCCAGCACACCAGACTTGCTTCGTTGCCGGTTAGTCAATTTGAGTGCTCTATCTACCAACTAGCCATCACAAAAGCCAAGATACTAACAAGCCAAAACCATCCCCAATTCCTCATTGCTGCTTAAAGTCAGGATATTACTGTAATTTCTTTTTCTTTTGCTTGAGTAGGTTTTTCCTCCGTTACCAACTATTTTTTTTCCTTCTTTGAATCTGTTTTTAAAGATCTTATTGCAGATATTATGGTTGTCACTGAACATCCTTATTATTTTACGACCCCTTAAGATTTCCAAGATCAGAAGAAGTCCATATTATACAGGAAAACAGGACCATATCAACTGCATGCAGATCAATGATCAAAAAGCAAAAGTAAGATAAAAGCCATCAACAATAAAACCCAACTCATACACAGGCAAGACACATCGCAAAGCAAAAACAGAACTACTTATAACTTTGTTTTTCCAAAGCCAATTTGAAGCAAAAAAGAGGAAAAACTTCCAATCACAAGCAACAGGGTATATGAAATACAGTACATTACGAGTGTAAATCACAACAGGCATCAACAAAGTAAGTCAAATTTTCAAGAGAACCGTTATAATAGCCCCCACAAGTTGATATGAAAATGGGAGATAGTGTAGTCAAGCATATGAGAAATGAAAAGGTTCACAAATAGAATTCCAAAACTTCTCTACCCGGCCATTTTAGTCAAGCGGTGAATGGTACTTCTTGCGAGCCTGTTACCAGGATCAAGTTTCATAACAGTCCTGAGGTCTTCTGCCCCAAGCTTGTACTTTTCCATACTCTCATATAGGAGGGCCCGCTGTACAAGGACAGATACATTGGTACCGTCCTGTTCTAGTACCTGCAAAATATAATGCAAATTATTAACTCTCTTCATACACAAGCAAGGTAATCAATGAAATGGTTACACAACATTAAGCAGGAAAAGAATCAAGACGCAGCTCATGAAGCTGCAAAGCAAAATGAATTGGACAGTGCCATACATGCAGAGCCCAATCAAATAAATATGTGCCACTTAATTAGTTGCCATCCTATTCTGGCTATGTTCCAATACTTCATAACAAGAGATTGCATCAAGACATGGGTAGCAGAGGACATGTTTTGGATCAATATATCTCTTGCACCAGCTGGATCAGCTTATGATGTTCAAAAGGCATATTGGGCACAGAGCTTAAAGAGTTATCAGAGAGTTTTATAACTAAAAGATTATCAGGATGCTATAAGAACTCAAGCTAATTTCTACAAAATGTGTAAATGGAAATTAAACATATGAAGTATGAACCCTCGAATTCTTTTAACAGTTTAAAGTTATGATCATACCTTCGTACAGTCAGCAACAGCCTTCTTGTACTCCCCAACTTCTTTGTAACAAGAAGCCCGGCATGATAAGACCTCCATTGTGCCAGCATCATCGCCAGCCTTGTCAAGAAGAACTACAGCCCATGACAACCACTTTATGGCATCAGCATATTGGCCCTGCTTGTGATTATCAATTCCCTTGTTCTTTGCAGCTTGTGCAGTAACCCCAGAAGGCGGGGGAGGAAGCCCTTCAAGCTCAGTTGTCCCTCCATTGTCATTTCCTCCCCCAAATTCTGATTCAAAACCCCAATCATTGCCTCCAGAAAACTGATCATTATGCAGCCCTTCAGACTCTTTTGTCGCAACCCCAACTGAGACCGAGGATGAGGAGAACAAAGAATCAAACGCATCAACACCAGGGGATTGCACAGATGGTTGGTTCTGAGAAGCAAAACTTCCAAAATCGTCCATCTTCGAAGAAGTATCCATGCTCGAACTATTATTTTTTGTGGGAAAAGCGTTTGACATAAATGACGACGTACTCGATTTCGAAGCATTCTTAAAATCCCCGAATGAATCATCTCCCAAATTGCTCTTATTATTACCTTTACCTGCCGAATTAATAATAGCATCCGGCTTTGACCCAAAATCAACCAAATTGCCAAATGGGTCTTTATTTGAGCCCATCCCTCCACCACCTGTGGCTCCACTTCCACCCATACTCTTCAGGGACGGACCACCAAGATTGGGACTTCTGTTGGTAGCAGTAGCACTCACATTAACATTGACACTGCTATTGTTATTGTAAGCACTAGTATAGCTCCCAAAACTCTCAGAAGAGCCCCAGTTTCCACTACTTTTCACCGAATTGCCCGTCTTTGGCAGAGAATCCGCCACATTTCCCATCGAAAACACATTCTTATTTGACACCGGCGTTGCATTTTTCAAAGGCGCATTACTGCTTGTAACCTTATTCTGCCCTAATGCCGAGCCCACGAGATCGCCGAACAAATTAGGGCTTTTGTTCCCAATTCCAATATTGGAAATGGAATTGGTCATAGAAGGCGTTGAAGACCAACTTTTCCCGAATATGTCACCAACCATCGACGTTGAGCCTGGTAATGAACCCGGCATAGCCGATTGACTCGGTGCCGCCGGTTGGTGAGTCCAGGAGGGTTTGTTGGATTGCCATGACGTCGTATTAGGCTTTGAAAATGAAGATGCTGAATATGAATACGAGGTTGTTTTGTTGTTCTTTTGGTCGTTGAGAGATCGAGAGCGGTTTGTGTTGACACCGAGATCGAACTCGAAGTTGTTTAGAGACACATTTTTATTCGATTTTCCAAAATTCGAATTCATTTTTTATTGAATTTCAAGGAAGATAATGGAGATCAAAAGATCAAGAAACTGTAATTATAGTGTATATGTAGATCGGAGAGAAGGAAATGAGAGATCTGGTCGATTTAGAACGTACCTGAAAAGAAAGAGATTGCGAATTCGTGATCCGAAGAGACAGTGTGTGGATTAGAGCACAAGTATAAATGTCCGTCTGTGATTGCGCTAACCTGCGTCTTGATCGCGCAGAGAGAGAGAGGGAGAGATGGTGTTGGTGGCAAATGTTCAACGCAGCTTGGTAGCTTTGGTTTTTCGAAAGTTTAAATTAGGACGGAAATGGATGGTAGAATGTGTGATTTAAGGATTACGAAGGGGGCGATTCTGTAAAAACGAGGTGCTCTGGTTATTTTCTCTTTGGAATGGAAATTATATTTAATTCCCTAAATATTTGAAAAATCTCAGTTTACCCCTAGAGTTAAAGTTGTCACCCATTACTCCCCTCAATTTTTTAATTTTCGTTCCATTATCTCTTCCATTTTTTTTTCTGATTAAAAAAAACAGAAAGTTATACTTTATTTACCATTGCTGCAAATTCCATACTGGCCCCGAAAGAATTAACGATTCCTCTACATCTAATGGGGCAATCCTCAGTTCACAATCAATGTGAAGGCAAAGTGTTGCAAGAAAACGACTGTTTTCTTTCGAGGGTACTTTGCAAAATACATCTCAAGTTCCTATTTGATCCCTGGAGTCTAAACTTGAACAATTAAGACTTTAAAATTGTGATTTGAATCACAATGTTGTCTTTCGGTCTAGATCTGTTCAAATATGCTAACGGGATATCATCACGTTATAGCAATGTGACATGGTAGAGGGGTATGTAAGTCCAAACAAAATATCTCCCGCCTATGGTTATATCTAATCTTTCATCTTCGACCTATCTGCGAAGGATAAATAGAGATATTATTGTGAAACATCAACACAAAGACGCTTAGAGATTTTTGGTAAGAGAGGGACACACTAAAAGAGATTCTTAAATTTCCTTGAAGATTGACACATCAATACGAAAAAAGACGCTAAATGACAATCTCAAATCACAAATCGTCGGGTATTTATATGTTGCCATCACGTGATGATATCCTGTTAGCATATTTCAATAGATCTAGACAGAAGGATAACGTTGTGACTCATTATTATTGGACCGTGTCAATACAACATTATTAGGTCAATAAATTAAGTCAATTTCTTAAATTTCGATAGCAATACTCTTCAATTATTATGTAAATACGATTCGGCCAAGAAAAAACCAGTTTTGTTATCCATTTTTTTTTAATTAGGTTTAGACATTTTTTTTTTGGGTTGGCGTGGTAGTGGTTTCTTTTTTTTTTTTTAAACTGTGTGGTGGTGGTTGTTGCAATTAATATAAATAATGAAGAATGAGTATATCTCCCTTCATCGAGCACTACAAGAATTAAATTTTTTTGAGATAAATTTTTTATAGCGTGTGTTCCCTTTCATAAAAAAAGTGTTTTAAAGAAAATAGATTTTTGTGTGGTGATAATGTTATCATAAAAGTTTTATTTGTTGTCATAAATACTATTTTAGATTGGTCGTTCTCACCATAATTTTTTTTTTGAAATTCCACTTATTATGACAAGGTGTTGTAGCGGTATATTTTGCTAAAATTTCAAAAAGTCTTAATGGCAGAAACAACCTGCCTCAAATAGTATTTATAAAAATTAAATAAATCTTTTATGACAACACTACTGTCACAAAGACCAGTGAGTACACAATTGTTTTTTGATTCAATGATCAATGGTGTTCGAACTAACTTATACGTAGCTTGACTAATCCTCTTCTCGACCTGGTCGAAGACAGGTCATCCACGCCGAGACAAGAGTAATCAATCTAGATAAATTTTTCATAGTCTGACTCTAAGAAATTATCAATTAGAACGTCTAAATTTACAGCTCATCTTTATTATCATTTGAGTTACCTTCGGGTTAGAGTAAACAATTGAAGTAAGCTTAAAGTTAATCAAAGACTCTAGTTATTTCTAAGAAAAATAAGTTACAGACTCAATGCTTGAATGAGTATGTATTATTTTAACAAATGCATCTGATCCAAACATCACAACTAAAAAAAAAAAAACCGAAAACATAACAATTAAAGAGGAAGACTTCCAACCCAAAAACTACCAACTTTTGTACTTGCAACTTCTTCAATTTGTTCTGCTTGTTTTTGACAGACTTCATTTGTCCTTTCTCTCTTGATTTTCTTCATCTACATTCAATATCAACACACCACTAACCCGCACCATTCATTCGTTTAGTGACCGATCCATTATTTTGTCCTTTTTTTTTTTTGAACAGTTTATATATGTTAGGGGGTGGATAAGCTTCGTACCCCAGACTTTTAGGTCCAATGGCGAGGTGAAAGGGCCAAATCTTAGGTATAGAAAATCAGATGGACAACATTGATAATATTTTTTTTATCGATCCAAATATCCGATGTGTGAAAATGTATCGCACAAAAAAAGTGTTCAATACAAACAAAGACTTTGACATAAAAAGTAGACGAACAAAAAAAATAAAATTGTTTTGATGCATATCTACTAAGTCGTCCATCAAAGTACTACTCGACATTCTTTTTCATCACGAAAATCATATATGATTGAATTCTTACCAAACTTTTTAATACTTTCCTTTTCTATGCACAATAACACATTAGATTACTTGAGAGAGAATATTTTTTTTGTGAAAGTTGGTAGACCAGAGTTTCTATTTAAACTTTTTTTGTCGCTATTTGAAACAGTTAAAGGGAAGGGGATTGATGAGATCCAAACCTGTGAGCTAATAGTCCAATAATGAGCTGCAATGACCATTAGGTTAATCGCTGATCCTCAAGCTATTTAAAAATATACAAAAGTGATGGAGGGGTCAATTCTCTCAATAATATCAGGTCCTTGAAGAGATGAATAGATCTATTTAGGAATTTGAAAAGTTACAGGTGTCATGTCGTTTTTGGCCATATGATAGCTCTGTCACTGTACGTATGATTCATTGACACACGCATCAGATTAAGATAATTTAATTATCAGATATAATTCTTGAAAATTAAATTTATTTTCCAACAAACTCAGCACCATGAATGAAGTTAAAATTTCCACTACTAGAATCTATCTGCAGGGTGGAGGGTATTGAAAACCGGAGTAGCCTACTCTTGCATTAACACATGTAGATGTGAGCCTCAAGTTGCGGCTATTCTTCAAATTGACATTGTTAAATCGGACATTTTGGCAAGGATTAGTCGAACTGCACATTAGATTTACTGCAACTGCTGACACTGATGTTCCTCTGATGTTTTCAAAATTAACATCGCTGATCTTTATAAGGGATGGCTGCATATCATTGATCAAAACCCAAGTTAGCAATCTGTTTTTTTGGGTCTCGGAGGATAAATAATTTTATTGATTCACGAGGTTTGGTAGAAATTTAATACGAGAGAGAGAGAACCTGAGAGGATTTGGTGCCGTAACTCTGGTCAATGATGATGGGGTTTTGAACATTGTTCATGACAATATTGCTGAAAAGAATTCCTGAAGCTCTGCTTGGAGTTTTTGCTGGATATGTCTTGATTCTGAGACCATTGGTTGTACCTACTAAGGTGCAGTTATTAACAGTGATCCCTGTCACGTCCATTTCGTTTGGTAACTTGCCAAGGCTACCCACACTGTTTCAGACATGAAAATGGCAAAATGCTTAGGACTGCAAATAGAGACAACTATAAGAAACAATGTCTTTCGTGCTGTGATGCAATTCGTAAAGCGGAGTACTACATGCAGGACTAAGATAAACAGAAACGATATTAGGGTTACTGTATTTTTTGGGTTTCGTTCAATCACGCTCACAACTTCGTGGTGTTACAAATCTTTTCACCCAACTTGTATGTAAAAATGGGGAAGATAGGGATTTTGTTGGTAACCCAGCGCAAGTGATAAAAGAGACCGAGTTCGAATCTTGACAACCTTTCATTAATATCTTAGTCCCGACGTGGATAGTTTGTTTTTGACCGGACTAGTGAGAGAATTAATCGAGGTGTGCGAAAGCTTGTCCAAACACATCGTTGAACCAAAAAATAAAAAACAAGAAAAAAAAAGAAGAGATTTTGTTGGTTGAAGTATAGGTACCTGATGCCATGTCCAGGTCCGCAGGTGACTTTGGTAATGTTAACATTGGTAGCTCCTTGGCCAATAGAGATGCAATCATCACCAGTCTTGATGATATTTCTCACAATTCTCACTAAATTTGATTTGCTTATGTGCATGCCGTCGGTGTTCGGGCTATTGGCCGGAGAAGTTATGTGAAGTCCGATTGCCCTGAAGAGATAGCTGTTGGTTATGTGCATGTGGAATCCCATGCTGTTCACCAAATTGATCCCCCTAATGATTGTATCTTTCATTTGGTTGAAATAAATAGCCTGCACAACAATGCAAAACACATCATAAATTTGTTTTGTTTCTCATTTTAATCACCATAGCAATATGTTTGGTTCGGGTATTAGGGATGAGATTGGACAAAATTAGTCTTCCGATCACTCAATATCAAGTTTGGACCAATAATGTTGCAAACGTCGGGACCAAAACAATGGATAAATTAAGTCTATCCCAATCGAATTGCATATTAGAAAAAGTATCACAACTGGTGTTCATAATAGCACTAAATCAACTCATAATTCAATAATATAAAAATTATTACAAAAATTAGGGTCTTTTAAAATATTTTTTGTGTGACAGTTATGATCACCGTCACAAGGAAAAAGTGTTTTTGAAGAAAAAATGTTTTTTGTGCTAATAGTTCTATCACAAAATGTTTATTTAATGTTTCAAATATTATTTGAGACGGGACGTTATTGTCATAATTTTTTTTGAAACTCCACTTATTATAACGCTCATTGTGGCGGCATTGACTGCAATAATAAGTGGAAACTCAAAAAAAATTATGATGGCAACGAACCGTTTCAAATAATATTTGCAGCAACAACAACACTACCGCCATGAAAAACGTGTTTCAAAAGAACTTAATACTTGTAATGAATTGACCAATTATTGCGGCCGATAGAGATTGAATTACCAATTGTGCCGAAAAAACTAGAAACAAGAACAACCCAGAAGCTTACAGCTGGGAGAAGGACGCAGTTAGGGTCACTCTTGCAGTCATTGTATTGCCACAGAGCCTGACCTTGTCCATCGAAAGTGCCTCCGCCGGTGAGAATCAAGCCGGTGATGTCCTCGAATGAGATCCATCCCTTACCGGAATATTCTGAAACATCTGCTACTGCTTTTAGGGTTCCCATAACTTGAAATGTTATGGGGGTTTGGCATTTGCATGGCCCTTGGAATATGGTTTCAGAAAGAGTGTAGACCCCAAGAGGAACAACAATCCTAGCTCTCCCATTGTAATTACATGCAGCATTCCATGTCTGAATGAAAGGCTGCATGGATAAAAAGATTTTTCTGATTTTAATGAGGAGTGAAAAGATCGCGATATCGGTTATCAACTCATGCCTCATTCAATGTCATCGAATCAACTATAGACTCATATGATATTGAGACGCATCAACCCTTACCTCATATAAGCTGTGACGAGATCGTACACAAAAATACTATATAAAAGAATAAACTAAATATGATGAAACAATATGGTCATATCAGTAACGATACTCCAAATGACTCGAAGTAAATTTGAAGATGTTTCGAATGGTTAGATTGACCGTATAAGATTCATGGGTTTACATGAAATGTGTTACTATTGGATTCAAGCTCGACTTGTCTTTTAAACAAATCGAGTTTGAGCAATTTTTTTAAATTCATTTAAAAAACAAGCCTAAAATGTTCGACTCGACTCAAAAAAACTCAACTCATTTATATATAAAATAGTCAAACCATTCAAATTGTGTCTTATTTTGAACTCATTTTTTAAACGAATCGAACTTCAATAATTTTTTAGGTTTCGACTCAGACTCTTAGAGCTTGGATGAATTATCAGCCATACATATAACAAAGTGTTCATTTAGCCAACTTCAAATATGAATGATCAAACGTAGGATTTATAATTAACACACATTTCCATTTTAAATTTTTAATCAATTCATGCAGTATCACATATAGAATCCAAACACTTTCTGCAGAAATTTGCCTGGGTGCTGTACAGTTCTTTTCCTGGGTGGGCACCAAACTGCATCACATTAAAAACCTTCTCAACACCAACGCCGGCAGGGAGACGAGGAGCAGCAGGACGGCGAGGACCGACAACATGACCACGACCACGACCACGACCACCGAAGGCCTCGCAAGAGACCAGAGCTAAACACAAAACAAGCACCACAATTGTGCTAGCAGTTCTTCTGATGGCCATTGCAATCGATCCTCAAACCTATGCTACAATACCTAGTTTTTTTTTTCCCCACAAAAACTTAGAAATTATATGCTCCTACCCCGAAAATTTAGAATTTTTTAGGGTATTGGCTCTCTTTTCATGGACATAATGTTTATGCCTTACATTTAGTAGGGGAACAAAATGAATTGCACCTAAATTTGGGGCTGGTGTTTTGCTCCTTCAAAGTCGGCTGCTTTCTTTCTCTATACACCTCTCATTGGTCTCCAATTCACCACTGGCTTTTCAACCCCAAATATAGCATAAGGTATATTTTTTTTAAAAAAAATCTCAAATACTGCTCTTTTGAAGGAGAATATTGCGGTAACAACAAGAGTATGTATCTTCCTATTTGTTCTTTCATTTGATTTTTTATTTGTTGAACGGTTAGGGGTGTCCATCTGTTTAGGCCACTTACATGTATTTCGATTAATTTCTTTTCCGATTCGGTTAAAAACAAACAATCTACACTAAGATTATGATATTCACGAGAGATAAATCCCTCATGGTCTGAACCTAAAAAATTATTAAAATTCAAAATTACCACATTTGAGTTTATAACTTATCTTTCTTACCCACTTGAAATATTGCTTACAACTCTCTTATTTGATTTCAGTTTTGGGGAATGAAGAACAATTAGAGTGTGTTTGGTATGGGGGTTTGGGAACATGGATTAGGGAGTAAACCCCCTTAAACCCATATTTGGTATATGTAAAGTAGGGATAGGATTCCAAACCCGGCCCGGTCATGAAACCCTCATTCATGGGTTTCATGAAATCCAAGGAGGAGGTGGGTTTCATATGTGGGTTTGGGGGTTTAACATACAAATGACATTTATACCCCTATATATCCTATATGCCTCATATATGCAAATTAGGTAAAAGACAAAATAGTCATTTATATATAACTATATTACCATAATAATCATATATCCCTGCGCATACCAAACATGGGTATAGACAATATTAAAAGTTGAATCCCATCTTTGGATCAAACCCGGATTTCATCAAGCCAATTCAAACCCATCCCAAAAAGCATACCAAACATGCCCTTAAGGCATATCAAACATCAAACAGAAACTAGTACACCAACAGTACACTATTCAGGTAGAAAATATACGTGTAGCATCACATCTGTATACCAACAAAAGACTACAAAATTGCGATGGAGGAAACATCCAATGGACTATATCGATGTGTTATTCTTTGGTTATTGTATGTATAAAATTCAACCTATTTAGAAGGCGTAAGAAACAAATAAGATAAAAAGTAAAGTATCAAACATACTTATCATATATTTTTATTCAGAGAATATTGATTACTATAGTTATTTTTAAATCTTATCGTATCTCTAATAGTGTGTTCATACAGCAGTAAGAAAAGAATAATGGGAGGATATTCTAAAGGTGACTTTCACCAGGTAGAAGCGACCCCAATCCCAGGCAAGTGGGTACAAAAGTTTGGAATATAGGACACTTTGTGTTCTTTCCTAATATTGTGTTTTGGTAATGGATGAACAATTATTAAAATTCCCTACGAGAAAACCCCATGAATTTCACTTGTATTCTGATGAAGTTCAGATAAATATGAAATTAGCGAAGGCAATCTCCACCATTAAAGTAGGCTGTCTCAGATGATCAAGTCCCAGTGTGTATTTGTGTTACTGCTAACATGAAAGAGCAAAACAAAAAGTAGTTTAAATGGTAATCAAGACGATCCGTAAATTTAGAGGTCTTAAGTTCGAATATTAATAATTTTTTGGATTCAGGTCATGAGAATTTTTTTTCATTCTCATAAATACCCTAATTTCAAGGCGGATAACCTGCCTTTTACCCGGATCAGGATGAGATTAATCGAAGTACGCGTTAGTTGGTCTAAACACCACTGACCGTTAAACTGAAAGGTAAAAAAATAAAATAATAATAACTAGGGTATACGCTGACATACACATATTTTGATATATGTAGTAGAAATTTTAATTCCTTTTTGTTTTCCTGAATCTCTTGACAATATTATTGATGTGATTATTTGGGATAACATTCTCAACTCGGCCTTGGATATCTTGAAAATCAAACAAATTTGAGAATACCCAACAATGATTCTTAAGCCAAGTTTACTTAATTGAAAAGTCACAGCTCCTTAATTATTCATATTCAAGCTTTCAACAGAGAGATGACTCTTTGAAAAGTGGGTCACTTCCATATATATTCAGGTCTCACTAACTATCATACCAGGAAAACTACGTTTGAGGTGAAAAAGAATCTCATAAAAGATTAGAATAGACTACTCATAGATTTCGTTTAAGCTTTTGAGTCAAGAGTTCTATTTATGTCTGTCCAGATTCTAACACACTTATCCTTGCCCCAAAGTTGCACAAACACATATAAATTATGGAGAGAGAGAGCACTTAGCTATCAGAGGTATGGTATTTCGATAATACAAGAGTCTTACAAACTTTAGCTACAAGCCTGGCACTAGCAGAAGAGACTCGGTGTTACAAATAACTTCTCCTTCATACTATATATACATCCAACATAACTACTGGCATGTTGAAGTCTGCACTCTGCATAAAACATATAGAAAAGAGCAAATAAGCCATAGGATTTGGTTTTCTCTTCAACGATAATCCGTAACCAGAAACCCCCCAAACCTTTTGGCTGCCTCAGAGCAGTCCATAACCGTCTCCTTTGGTGCTGAAACTGGGGCTTGAACTTGATGATGAACCAAAACATAGGCCTCTCGTGGCTGCCTATGCTGATAATAGCTAACCTTCTCATTTGCTACTGAGGCTTGAGGCTGAACAAAAACATGATATGGCTCTTTTGTTTGATGCTGATAATATCTCTCCGATGAGTCCCTCCGTTGAAAGCTTTTCTCCAGTGTATTACTGAAGTCTTCCTTCTGACAAACAACTGAATAGGGTGGTTGTGGTTGATATTGATACTGACAGTCTCCTTGAGCTCTTTGTGGTGGTGGCCTCTGTGGAGCAGGAAGCCTTCCCTTTCGTCCAAACACTTGATCCACAAGGCCAAAGCCTTCCAAGGCAATCTTAGTAAGGTCTGGCTGAGGTGCCATCAGACAGTAGGTTGTAGTTGCTGAGTGACAGTTATACAGAAGTTACAAAAGTTTTTTGGGTGCAAACTCTACATAAGGCAAAGCTGCTTTATATAGGAGAGCTTGGTCTCAAGAAAATGTCCAAGGAAAAAAAAGGAACAAGAATCTTATGAGGGCCCTCTAAATTCCCACCTTTGGGCAATTCCTTCAGCATATTTATTGAGGCCTACTTTCAAGAAGAACAGTAGAAGGCAGATTTTTTATGGAAGATTCATTTCTTGATACATAAAGAGTGGCCCAATGCACGAGACTCGTCCACTTTGGAACATCACTATTGAATTTAGAGAGAGTCAAATATATAAAATCTTACTCCGGTTATGCAGAAGTTATTTCTGCAACTTAAATTCTTAACACATATGTTACAATGGAGCTATGTTATTGTTGGACCAAAACTCACCCTCATCGTTTCCTGGTATAATAAGGACCCAAATTTTATCTCCGGATAAAGTGATGATAGTTGCAGATTGTTGTGAATCTGGTCTACTTTCGGTGGTTCATGGTTGTGAAAGCAGGGCTTCAAAGATTGTGAAAACTAAAATATCCTCTTTGACTAGCCCATCTAAATTAGTTGAATGGTAGAATTAGTGGCTTATAATTAGATGTAGTATTGCATATCTTGAATTCAAATTTGTATTTTTGTTTTTTATGAAATTTTGATTTAAGGAGGCCTATAAATAGGTGATTCCATACATCAAAAGTTGCACCGCACCTATTAATAAAAAAAAAAGTGGTTAACACAATTTAATTTCATTTAAAAAGAAAATGTCATGTTATGTCATATAAAGTGGTAGTAATCAACTAGGTGCCATATCTAAGTAGATCTAGGCCCGGTATTTTAGGTGGCAGGGTTTGATTGTTTCTTCCATGGCCCAAGCAAAAAAGAAAGCATATTTCCTCTTCTTTTTGCCAATAAATTGAGATTCGGAACTTAAGATTTTATATATATCTATATAGATTGCAGCCACTCAGGCATGCTTACAAACAGTAGAGATTGGGAGTCCCAAGTTGGGACTGAG
>CM042184.1:1562182-1578952 GCA_023539305.1 Ilex asprella
TTGTTATTGACCATCATATTAAATATTTTTCTTAGAAAAATCCATTTTCTCGGATCATTATGTTCGTCAGCATATACTCAGCTTCTGTTGGAAGGGTATTGGATGAGGTCGGTATTTTCAAGGCAAATCGGCAAGAGTTACAAGTCGGTGGACTTTTGCAAATTATTTGTTCTGAAAGCTAAGTAAGTAGTTCTTGATCAGCGTGAGCAATCGGAGAATGGGTAGCCGTACATGTGATCTTGTCGGCAAAGTTCATCCCGCCCACCAGTTCGACTTTGACGCCTTGTTTCGCTACGCCTCTGCTAATGTTCAAAGTTTCCCTCTCTCTCCTTCCAAATTCACCGTCTCTCAGGTGGGTTCTAATCGTCTTTCTACCTCTACTTGAAATTCTTGGTGATTTCTCAGGTGGGTTCTTGTTTGATTGCTTTCTTGGCAGCCAAACAAGTGGTGGTGGTGGTGGAATTTTTGATTGTATGATTGAGTTTGTTTGATATTTGTTTTGATTCAGTTCGGGCATGGTCAATCCAACCCTACATTTCTGCTGGAAGTTGGATCTGGCTCTTCTGTGAAGCGCTATGTACTGAGAAAGAAACCCCCTGGAAAATTGCTTGAATCTGCCCATGCCGTCGAGAGAGAATTTCGGGTTGCACTTTTCTCTTATTTTTATGTTTTATCAACTTTTTTCCCTTTTTCTGATGGAATGAAACAGTCAGTCATTGATAATATAATGATGAAATGAGAATGAACTTAATGTGTTTTTGAATATATTCCAATTGAAGTTGTGAACTTGTTCTGATTTGACTTTGAAATGTGACAGGTTCTACATGCATTAAGTACCCATACACTGGTTCCAGTGCCTAAAGTTTTCTGTTTGTGTACTGATTCGAGTGTGATTGGAACTCCATTTTACATCATGGAGTATTTGGAAGGGCGCATATTTTTAGACCCCAAGTTACCTGTATGAACTTCACTGTCAATTATAATTGCGATATTTGGCTTGTGATTTATAAATTTGGATATTCATGTTCACTGACGGTGATGGATTGAAGACTTGCAACCTATCTTTTTGAATAGGGTGTAGCACCTAGTAGGAGGAAAGTGATATATCAAGCCACTGCAAAAGCTTTGGCTTCTCTTCACTCTGCTGATGTTGATGCCATTGGTCTGGGAAAGTATGGGCGACGTGACAACTATTGTAAACGGCAGGTCTGTAAATTTTCTTCCTCAAGGTTTTAGCTAACTGTTGATCATGTAATTGCTTTTAATCTTGTATCTTGAAATGCCTTTTCTATGCCAAAGTTATAGGCTGTGTTATGAGTTTGTTATCCTTTATATAGCTATATCAGTTTCATGTTTATTCCCATCTGGATCGATTTATGACTCAGTAATGCTTGTGAATTTTAACAGTCTTTGCTGCTAATGTCTATGAACGAAGTAGCTAGCTAATGGGATATAATGTTACTTTAGGTGGAGAGATGGGCCAAACAATATCTTGCTGCTACTGGAGGGTCTGAGTCCGAGAGAAATCCAAAAATGTTAGAGCTGATTGATTGGTTGCGGCAACATATTCCTTTTGAAGATTCTTCCGGAGCAGCAGCAGGTCTGGTCCACGGTGATTTTCGGATTGATAATCTTGTGTTCCATCCCATAGAGGTGCAGTACTTCAAAATTTGTTATATTTGTTTCAGCATATAATTTGAGTTTTCACGTGTTGTAATATTTACCATGTTTAATTACTGAGTAGTCTGAGTCTCGTCAGATAGTTTCTATTTCTTGTTCATTTTTTTCTTCTTTTTTTTTTCTTTTTCTTTCTAATGGTAGAAAAGCAAATAATTAGTTATTGTTGGAGGTGCAGGATAGAGTGATTGGCATTCTTGACTGGGAGTTGTCCACCCTTGGAAACCAGATGTGTGATGTTGCATGCAGCTGCTTGGTATTCCAATCATTTTGCAACTCTATTCGTTCGGTGTTAAAACATATTCTTTGTGTGTTTTGGTAGGGATGGTCAAGGTGTTTGTCTTGTTTTAACTGACTGTAAAATGACATTCCTTTATTTATTGATACCATATTGTTTTTAATATCTTTTTTGATAATAGATCTTGCTGATTGTTATTCTTCTGGTTTGCTTGTTATCAAATTGTATAAAAGCAGGTTGTAGATGCTGCACAAGTAACTTTTGGGATCTGATTATTAGTTTTCTTTCTTGGCAGCCTTACATTGTGGATATTGATCCGGATAACGTTGGACAGAGTGAAGGTTTTGAACTTACTAGCATTCCTGAAGGAATTCCTTCTCTGGCAGAATATCTGGCCGATTACTGTTCTGCATCTGTAAGCCCCATTTTGATATTTTCATTTGGATAGTGATGGGAATCGTGTAAGAATTGGATAGATATTTTAAATTAATCATGAGAGTAATTTAGTATTTATCTTTTAAGTATTTTCTTTTACCATTTAAGGGTTTATTTGTCATTTTGATTATTTATTTCTTTTAGAGTTCTTTTAGGATTTGTGCTCTCCTTATATATATATAGGGAAATGATATTTGTTTTGTTAGACTTTTGATTATTATTAATTATTGATATTGAATCTTTCTTTTTCCTTTCTCATCCCTAATTCTTCCTTAATACGATTTACATGAGATAGTTGTTTAGTGTGCACGCACCTCTTACGAAAGGTGATAGGTACTAATGAATTAAACTTAGTAATGTTACCCAAAGAAAAGATCAGCTGGTGCCTATAGATACATGTAGCCTATGCGGGGCTAGTGCAGCAAATCGGCACCATACTTGATAAAATTTGTCAGGAGATTTCCCATGCAATAGATCCATTTGAGAAATAATAACTGCTAGAGATATTGTGATCTCGTAAATTAGTAGGGTGATTCAATCTATTTTATGTAATGAATGGTAATGGTGGTTTTTAGTGTTTGACTTTTAACTTAATAAGTTAACAGATAGAACATTTTGAACCACTTCCCTGATTATATGTTGGTACTTGCTACTTGTCTTTAGTCTGTAGGAATCTTAAACTAGTATTTTAATTATTATAAATGTATTTGATTAGTACTGTATGGTTATCTCTCAAAGGGCGTGCATTTACTTGAATTGTTGCTGTGTAGGGAAAGCCATGGCCTGTGGCTGGGTGGACGTTTTATGTTGCATTTACCTTGTTCCGTGCGGCATCAATCTTTGCAGGAATCCACAGTAGATGGATAATGGTATTCCCAGCCATCAAACTCAAACTGTAAAAGTTGAGAGTAGGAAAATGCTTTGTTGATTTTGTACCCAAGATGTTGTGATGGGAGTCTATGATTGATGTCTGATTTTGTTGACCATCACTTTGCAGGGTAATGCTTCAGGTGGTGAGCGAGCTCGAAATGTGGGGAAAAAAGCTAATATTCTTGTTGATACAGCATGGTTATTTATTGGACGGAAATCTCTGCTTCCTCAGCATGCTCCATCTGGTATCAATCAGTATTTTTAATGGTTATTTCCCTCTCAGTTACATTGGGGTGTTTAATCTTTTACCAGAACCATTACCTCAGTATTTTTTTCATTTTGATTACTCAGATACAATTGCACAAGATAACTTGCAAAAATTTGGAATTGACCACAAAGATCAAGGTCTGTCCTTGGAAGGTGGAAAATTTGTTCCGAATATGAGGGTTCAGGAATTGAGAGTTAGATTAATCAAGTTTATGGAGGATCACATATACCCAATGGAAAATGAGTTTTACAAACTGGCTCAGTCCACCATGCGTTGGACAATTCACCCAGAAGAGGAAAAGTTAAAGGAACTGGCAAAGAGAGAAGGCCTGTGGAACTTATGGATACCTGTGTGTAACAATTTTCCCTTTTTTGTATAGATGTTCTTCAAAGTATTTATAGTGCTTATGGTGAATATTGTTTTCTTTGTAATTAAGGTAGGTGACTCGTGTCTTTTTTTGGTATGCAGTTTGATAGTGCCGCTAGGGTGAGAAAACTAATTCTCGATGGTAGATATGATGCTTCAACTGATAAGGCATCTGATCGCTTATTGGGTGCCGCCCTCTCTAACCTTGAATATGGATACCTCTGTGAGATCATGGGTCGTTCTGTTTGGGCTCCCCAGGTGTTTAACTGCGGGGCTCCTGACACTGGAAATATGGAGGTGATGTGGAACTTTCAAGTTACATTAGGATTAAGAGATGAATATATTGGTCGCTGCCACATTGCCTCTCCATTTATTAGCTGGAGTTGCAAAGGTCACTGTTGAATAAACCTGAATAACCAAATTGTTCAGAGAATGATGGTGGACTCTAGGAGACAATTTTATTGAAGGACAAGCAAACTCTGTCTGTAGATTGATTAATTTTGTTTGTTATGCTTCACTTTTTCATTTCAGGTATTATTGCGTTATGGTAACGAGGAGCAAATGAAAGAATGGCTTATTCCTTTGTTAGATGGAAAGATCCGATCTGGATTTGCAATGACAGAACCGCAAGTTGCATCTTCTGATGCTACAAATATAGAGTGTTCTATTAGAAGGTAAATCATGCAGGAACAATGAAAAGATGAAGCTTTATTACACAATCATAGCTTGTTTCTTGGTATGCAGGTATCCCCCCTAAATGTACTTTAAGTTCAAGGAGAGAAAATTTTGATTAGACTGTGCTTCAATTTCGATACCAATGAAAGGAGTCATTTTAAAGTGTCATGGCAGCTAAAATGATTTGGTGAGTATAGCTTGAATGCTTCAACATGGTTTAATGGCTACAGTACTTTAGAAGTATGTAGACATTAATGAGGGAGTTCGGCAATCATAGAGTATCAGAATTGCCAGTTTATATTTACTTGGAATAAATACTTCAAGCAATTTCATAACTGCATGTTGTGTTTTCAATGATACACTAAATGGATAGTCCCATCCATGTTGGTATTGGAGTTTAGCTCTAAGTATCTTGCATATTAGACTTGAAGTTCAGCTAAACTCCCGGAAGTCAAGGCATTGTTGCTCGAAATTGAACCATGTTGAGCTTCTGAAACTAAAGACCAAGTTGGATGGTCAGGGTTTATTTGTGGATGTTTAGTTTATTGAAAAATATCATCTTAAATATTAAGCAAATCTAGATTTGAGAAAATTATGTAATCTATGAGAGTAAGGCCTCTTCTCTTTGATATTCATCTACACTTCAATTTGTAATTTAAGAAAGAGGAAACTTCAATTTTACAAATTGATTAAACATCTAGTTGGGCTTCGCATACTAATTGGTTGGGTGTTTTTTGTTGCATTTTTAGTTTTTTAGTAACTTAACTATTTTAATCCTGCATAAATACGACAGTTAAGTCCCTGTATACCATTCTCCACCTTCCCTAAACAAACAGCCTCCCACCTCCAGAAGAAAAAAACCCGCACAAAACGAAATAGGCAAATTGTTTGGGGTGGAATTTGTTTTACCCTATCTTCTGATATAGACATTCCTTTTCTCTTAAAGGAATAATTTAAGCTGTCAAAATTCCATTCATTCAACCCATGGGTTTATTAGGCCACCATCTTGGTTTTAGTTTCCTCAAATTTCATAGGAGCAGTAGTAATAAGAAGATTTACAAATTTTTACGGCTTACTTGGTGTTTTTGTTGGCTATGTTTGAGATAGAGAGGGGGACTCCTATATCATCAATGGAAAGAAGTGGTGGACCAGTGGAGCCATGGATCCTAGGTGCCAGCTGCTTATAGTAATGGTTAGTCTTGTTTTGTGCATCAGAAATAGATAATTCTTAAGGTTAGTCATCAAGTTAACTGTTCAGGTGTTCGATTTGAACATTATGCAGGGCAAAACTGACTTCACTGCCCCCAAGCATAAGCAGCAATCCATGATCTTAGTAGATATCAAAAGTCCTGGTGTACACATAAAGAGACCACTCACAGTATTTGGCTTTGATGATGCACCTCATGGGCATGCAGAAGTATCATTTGAGAATGTACGTGTTCCAGCCGGGAATATTTTGCTGGGAGAGGGGCGTGGATTTGAAATTGCACAGGTGAAGTTTTAAATCCTTGTAGGAATCTTTGTGGATTGTTTAAATGGTATAGCTAGGTGATTTTCCACTCTAGCAGTCTTGAACAAAATTTACAATCCAATTCCCATCACATTGAAGCTGTAGGGCAACCTGTATTGTTTATGAGTTTGAACTTCTTTGAATGCACATGAATAGATCCCACTTCCTTAAATGACTCAAGTTCCTGCTGTGTATATGCTGTATTTACAGTGGGGCACAAATTCTGTTTGGAAGGGTGAAACCAAAAAAATTTCTTCTCGAGGTTGTTTTTTGTTCTTCTGTTTGGGGGATATTTCATTAAGGAAACATTAAAATACTCATCTTTGTAATGCTTGAGAGTTGAGAAACATTAGATTGGATGTTCAAGATGGTGTTTGGGTGGAGATCTCTCTTGGTATGCCGTGTGTTTGGTGTATGATACCTGCAGGTGTTGGATGTGGAATCGTGGATATCTTACATGTGGTGATTGGTATATATTATTGCAGGGTAGGCTGGGCCCTGGAAGGTTGCATCATTGCATGAGACTGATAGGAGCTGCAGAACGCGGCATGCAGGTGATGGTTCAAAGGGCTCTAGAAAGAAGAGCATTTGGAAAGTTGATTGCAGAGCATGGTTCATTTCTTTCTGATGTTGCCAAGGTAATTTTGAAAAGATACCAAGAGTATAGTCCTGAAAAATAGTTGGTTCCCATTCCCTCTAATGACCTCTTTGTAAGTTGAATGTTTCACTGTTTCTTACCAATGTCATAATGAAGAAGATGACGGCACAATGAAATTGGGTTTCTTTTTGTGTTTCAGTGTCGAATAGAACTAGAGAAAACCAGATTGTTGGTTCTGGAAGCTGCAGACCAGCTTGATCGCCTTGGAAACAAAAAAGCCCGGGGGACTTTAGCAATGGCCAAGGTATCTCTATCTCTATGGGTTTAGATTTTGGTTTTTCATAATTTCTCTAGTTAATATCGATAAGTAGCCGAATTTGTTGATTCCTATTCAAACGGTTTTGGTTGCCCATCGAGCAGGTAGCAGCCCCTAATATGGCGTTGAAGGTGCTCGACATGGCTATGCAGGTGCATGGTGCTGCTGGGGTATCTGGTGACACTGTTCTGGGTCATCTTTGGGCTACAGCAAGAACATTGAGAATTGCAGATGGTCCTGATGAAGTCCACTTGGGGACCATAGCCAAATTAGAATTACAAAGAGCTAAACTTTGAGAGATTCAGAAAGTGTAGATTTCAATAAGCAGCATGTTTCAAACACACAAATAAAAAAAATGCAGAAAATTTCAAATATCATCATAATCAGATATGAGAGGGGTATGTTGTTTGATCACACTGTAAAATTAGTACTTCACGTTTATGATTTGTGTACAAAAAGAATTAAAGCTGATTACTTTCGATCGAAATACTACTGAAAAGATGTACTGAAGGATCAAAATTTTGAGATCGAAATGAATTAGTGATGAAATTAAAATTTTAATATTTTGAGGTATTTCATAATGTTTCAAATTGTTTTGTAATGTTTAATGCATTTTTATAATTGTTTTGGAATATTTTAAGGTATTTTAAGATATTTTGGTATATTTCGATCAATATTTTGTAAACAATTGTTTCTGAAGTGACTAAAATAATGCATTAAAATGAAATTTCAGTCGTAATTGTTTTGAAATTTCAATTGAAATATTGCATGATTACAATCGTAAGTGTTTTATACTACAATTAGATTATTTTTTCAATTTTTTTTGAAAGATTGTTCGAAATATCTTAATACACTTTGAAACATTTCAAGACAATAATAGAAACATGTCGAAATATCTCAAAATACTTTGAAACACTTTGAAAATACTTCGAAAATTTGGTGTTTCAATTCAATTATTGATTTATTTCGATCTCCTTAAAAATAGAAACGTTTTGATTATTTTAAAAACGAAATTTTGATCATCCATAGAAATTAGTTTTGAAATTTTCATTAAATGTGTTAGGCAATTTATTTCAAATGAAACTTTAGATGGTATATAGCAACTAGGTCCTTGCTTGAATGAGCCAAGGTGTAATTCATCCTAACTTGAATCAAGATTTTTGTTTCTGCCCCATTCTCAGGTTTAGAGAGGAAACTATACCATGGCCTAAATGGGCCGTGACCCGTCTTAGGTATCAAAAATTAAAAATTTCACCCTCGATTTTGTGCAATTTTTTATTTGGGGCCATTAAGTTTTGATAATTTTACATATTCCAAATCCCTTACAATCAAAAAAGAAAAAAAAAATCTAATCATAGTGTAAAACTCTTACGATTTCAATGAATTTCACTTGATGATAGATCGTTTAACCATACACAATGGGTGATATACCATTGTGTAAAATAATTGAAAGTGTAACATAAAAGATCTCAAACCTCTTAACTTTTATAACTTTCTTTCAATTAATGTTATAGGGACCTAATTTGGGGATCTAATCTGAGGACTTAATAATGTAACTTGAATACAACTGTTGGATTAGTTGTGAATTTCAATGTTAAATGAAGTTCATTACCAATTCAATGATTGCATTGAATTGGGTTCCCATATTAGGTCCTCAAGATAGGTCTAAATAGCATTTTCCCTTTCAATATATCTTGAAGTTCCTTGAACTCTAAACATTCTTTTCCCATAAGATTTATTGATTTCATAATAACTCGATCTGATATTAAAAAGAGTAATGTTAGTGGGATATAACTTGAAGACTTGATGTTTGTGACAATTATATTTTTAGTGGGTCTCAAAATTATCAGTGAATCTCAAACACTATCAATTCAATCATCACAATGCATTAAGTTCTTAAATTAGGGCGCAATATCACTAGCGCTTACTTTTCTCTTTCTTACATCAACGTAAACAGAAGTAGAAAGGCATTTTAGATGCTTCTGTATATGTCCGCTCTAAGATGGTACATTGCAACTAGGCCGTGGCCCCTCTTAGATATCAAAAAATAAAATTTTCACCCTTGATTTTGTGCAATTTTTTATTTGGCCCATTAAGTTTTGATAATTTTACATATTCATAATCTGTCACAAATCAAAAAATCTAATCATAATATAAAACACTTACATTTCAATAAATTATACTCAATGGTAGATCGTTTACCCATACACGATGGGTCATATATCATCGTATGAAATAATTGAAAGTGTAATGTAAAATATTTTAATCCTCCTAACAAAATAATTTATATTCAAATCATATTTCATTAATGGGTATAGATTAAATTACATCCTCATCCCCCCCGTTACACTTTCATCATGCCAGAATCATAAGGAAAGCCAGTGGGCTTAATCCAAGCATCTCCTTCAATGTATTGTCCGGGAGTGAAACCCAAAGCTTGTTGTGGAGTTATCTTCTGAATACCCTTCCATGTCACTCTCCCCGCAAGGCCAGCACCAGGTCCTCTGTTGTTAAACTCAGCATAAAAACAAGTGTCAAGTGCAAAAGTACCAAGCCATGGTGCCCAACCTGTAGGATCAATGGTGCTATCAATGAAAGACTGCATGACAATGGTTCTCGAGAATTCCTTCCATGGCCGTCCGAGGTAGGACTGGAACTGTCCTTGGGCGGCGATGAATGCCGGCTCAGCCGTGATGTAGCAGTTCTGGAGGACAATAGCGCCTACTCCACGCTTGTCTTTTCTTCCTTGGGCTGTGACCATGCAGGCCTGGTCTTCCATTGGCTTTCTAACTATCATCTTGCAGTTTTGGAAAACAGAGGCAGCGTCGCCGAAGATGAAGTCAATGGTGCCGGTGATGGTGCAGTCACGGTAGAATTGGCGGTAGGAGTGAGCGTAGAGGGTGTCTTGGTAACCGTCTATCTGGCAGTTGTAGAAGATGGTCATGTCGGCGGAGACACGAAGTGCCACGGCTTGGTGCCCGATTGCTCCTGCGGAGTTCTCGAATCCAATGTCCTTGGCAATGAAATGATCTCCATTCACGGCTATGTCATTTGAAGATAACAACATCAGTCATTACTTTCCAATAAGATAGATGGCATGTTGTATCAATTTATGAGAAAGATGAGGAAGGATTGACTTACCAACTGTTGCAGTCTTGTAAGTGCCAACTCCACCGACGTAGTTCTTGTTCCCGGTGATCGTAGTTTTGTTCGGACCTTCTCCGAGGAACATAACATTGTTGGTGCCCCTAAGAATGTTAATATACTCGTTATAAACACCAGCCTTAATGAAAATCACAAAGGTCTGGTTGTTTTTCAGTGGGACAGCCTTCAAAGCATCATTGATTGTCTTATATTGTCCACTGCCATCCTTAGCAACCACCGCATTGGGTTTGATCGTTGCCGGAGTAGCCTGGAGGAGCATCCTCTTGTTTCCGGAATTGACCCATGAAGGATAATCATTATCATAGTCATTAGACAAAAGACGACGACTGACACCCGGAATTTGCAAGGAAGAAATGAGCTGGGAAAGCTCGGAAACCATGGCAAGACCGTTGCTCGAGAGCTCTGCAGAGGTTTTCAAAAGCTTCCTCATTTTCTCGCCTGAGTCGCCGGTGGTGTTTTCGAAACCATCCAAGCAAGTCTGTTGGTAGGTGATGGAACCACTGAGCCAGACCTTGAGATCTGCAACGTAATCATCCATCTTGCTAGCGTCAAATTCGCTGACCTTATCGAAAGATCTCTTGAGATCATCAATGGAGGTATCCAAAAGCTCCTTGCAAGTCTCAAATGCTTGAGAGGTTCTTGGGTCATTGGCTGCTTCTTTAAGAACAGAAGAGTTCTTAATGGCGTCACCAATGTTGTTCATAGTCACCTGAAAAGCCAACTTGATTAGCTCTTTAGGGTCGGTAGTGTTGTTGGCGGAGGAGAGGCTGTTGATACATGTTTCCTTGTAATCTGTAGGTTGGCAGATGGCGGTGACTGCCTTGTTGCTGGTGGATATCTCACCATTACCCGTGGAGCCACTAGCGGTGGCTCCAGCGTTCTTGTTGTTGACACCAACCGCCACTGCCACCACCATTGCAACTAGGAGAACTGAAGAGAGACCAATAATGGTGACCTTCTTCTTCCCTGAACAGTCACTTATCCCCATTTTGATTTACTATGTAAATCTATGAAATATTTATTTCTTCTCTTTCTGTAGGTAAGAGACAGAAAAAGAATTGAGCTCTTGGGGTTCTTTCTTTGTGTAGAGTCTTTGAAACCCCTTGGGCTCTGATTTTCAATGGGTGATAGGTGACCTTTATATAGTTTTCAGATTAGACAGAAGAGAGAAATATAAGCCACAAAATGAAAAGATAGTAAATTTCTGTTAGAAAATGTAAGGTTCAGAATTCTAACAAAATATAAAGTTGTTAGGTTTTTATTGGCAAAAATTATATTATGCTATTTAGAGGAGGTTGAATTTTTTGTTGTTCTAATTATAGCATTATTGACTTTGGTCAAATCTATTGAATATTTTATTTAGGATAAATAAATCTTTTAAGCGTAAATAAATCTATTGAATTTTGGATTAGGCCTATAAATCATGTCAAGTTTTAACGGGTTTGTGTCAAAAAGTAATTTATTTATACTTGATTCGTTTATTAATTTGTGTCTTACGAGTCGTGGTATATTGGTTTCGTGTCATGTATAAATCGTGTATTCTAGAGTGGACGCTCTGTGTGTGTATATAGGAGTGCATGTATTCATCTATATGTCAAACAAATATACAAAAAAAAAAAGGGCCAAGAGCAGAAGGACTAGAATTTCAGTTCAATGCATTATTTCGATCAACTAATAAATGGAAATATATCAAAACACAAAATAGAAATTGAAAAAAAAATTGATAATTTATTTTTAAATTATATTGAAACATTAGTTGAAATATACCGAAATATTTTAAAATTCTTGAATCATTCTGAAATAATGATGGAAACATTTCAAATTTGTAAGAATTAATATGGCCCACATGATTTGACACATGTGATTTTATGGATTATTATCAAAAATTAACTTGAGTTAAATAATGATATGATTACCAATCATTATATAACCGATTTCTGAGCTACACCAAAGGATGTTCAATTCTTGATCAAATAATTATAAGTTTGCGATTATGACTTCAGGAATGTTGATTAAGATGTTTTAATTCTGCATTATGATTATTATGAGTATGTGAAAATTAGGTTGTTCTAAATCTTGAAATTTGTGTTTGATTGATCTCTTTGATCAAATAAAATTTTACATGATGAACTGTTGGAGATGGAATATTATTAATCTTATGATTTATTTAAAGTCATTGTTTTGATTTGGTATTTCTAGTATGCTATAGTTTGGTAGCTGCCAAAGTGATCCAACTAGAATGACTCATAAATATTAAATTAACGAATTGATATTTAATACCCATTACTGAGATATTAAAATAATAATTTATGCAATATCATTATTTCGATTTGAGTTCTATATTGTGATATAGTTTAGTAGTCACTAAAATGATCCAACTTG
The DNA here is from genome assembly GCA_023539305.1 of Ilex asprella. Taxonomy (NCBI): domain Eukaryota; kingdom Viridiplantae; phylum Streptophyta; class Magnoliopsida; order Aquifoliales; family Aquifoliaceae; genus Ilex; species Ilex asprella. Next base: position 1,574,683 of record CM042184.1, read on the forward strand.
AATGACTCATAGATATCAAATCGCATAATTGATTTTAATATTCATTATTATGCTATTAAATAATCGTTTGTGCAATGTCATTATTTTGATATAATGTCTATATTATGATATAGTTCGGTAGCCACCAAAGTGACCCAATTAGAATTACTAATAGATATTGAATCATATAATTGATATTTAATACTCATTACTGAGATATTAAAATAATGACTTACAAATTGACGTTCCTTATTCATTTGAATATTAGGAATCGACCTAAATGTGCACCGCCTTTCAAGTGATTAATTAACTGTAATAGAATGATTGATGTATATTCATAATGAGTGTGGAACGGAAACCTACCTAATTATGAATATATTATCAATTAGTCATATTAGGTGAGAGAGAATCACCATAATAGTTAATGTATTTGTACATCGTGATTACTACCCAAAGGAGAGTCATGGTAGTACTACTTATTGCTTCTTAGAATGTGCATTTATTCTAACTGATGGTTAAACTTATAGATGACTTAAAGCATTAATGTAGTGAGTCTTTACATTCTCTTATTGATAGTTCATGTATTGTTACATTTGCGTACTTTGTCAAATTTGATACTTAATGAAATGAATATTTTCAGATTGATGTGAACAAAGTCAATTTCACTTATGTATTTTGATTATTTGTCTAACACTTAAACTACTATTACTGAATCAAGTAGTTCTAATGAAAATGGTTTTGCACAAAGTCTTTAAGGGAACAAATAAACTAGACATTATGTTTATGTGAATAAAAATCAAGAATAACACTAAGTTAGTATTTTCGCAAATGGATAATGCTTATGAATGTTATAGTAGTTATGCAAGAATGATATTGTATTATTGATGAGTTTCTTATTGGACACTGATAGTTGAATTTACCATTATGAAATTTCATAGTATATGTGGGATGCATAAATATATCATCATAATTTTAGCTACTAAGTTGAATGCTTTATGGATAGATGAATTCTTTTACGTAATTGATTTTGAACTTTTTGCCCCTTGATATTGAACATTTATTAATGATAAGGAGCATGTTAATGTATTCCTATTATGTTTGTTCAAGATGAAAGAAGACTTAACAACTTAGGGCACTATTCCATGACCAAGAACCTACTTAGCTACTTAGGCTCATAAAAGAAATAAATAAATGATTGACATAATCAAAGGGAGTGATTCAAAAGGAAAGATAAATATTAAAGTATTTGTATATTTCAAATCAAACCTTAATGAAGTTTTTTCTAGCACATTATGGATTGACTTGAATTTGCTACTATGAATGTTTCAAATTTGATAATAGAGATTTTCCTAACTCAGTTTTATAAATCATAAATTGATATTCATTGTTAATCGAGTCATTGTCTATTTAAGATGATTGAGAATTTCCATTTGATTCTATATATCAGTAATTATTTATATAGCAATTTATGTTTCTTCTATTTTGAAGTTTGATTTTTTTATCTAAACTTCATGATGATTATTATCATATTCCTTTTAAATAGATAATAAAGTGTTAGTTTATTTAAGAATACTTCTTTTAGCATTATGGTATTCTTCATAATAGTTTGTACAAATTAAAGCATCACGATCTATTTATGAATCTTTTTTAACCCTACATCATAATGTTTAGAACCTACTATAGTCCGATAAATGAAAAATTATTTTATCCTATGACATAAATGATTAGGTCACATAATTAGAGAAAGGTTGAAGAAATTAGTCAAATATGATATTATTTTCAATCTAGAATTTTATTGATTTGGTGTGTATAGATTCTATTAAAAAAAAATGAATCAAACACACCAAAAAGGATGTTAGAAGTGCAAAATTCTTTAAACTTATCCATACACGTACATAAAGAATTTATCACATTTATGGATGATTTTTCACATTATGGTTTTCAAAACACTACATAAAATTTTTCAAGTAAAGAATGTTATTAAGATATATATTATTAATGTTGAAAGACGATAATATAGAAAGGTGAAAGTCATCGGATCATGTAAATGGTGAATATTGTGAAAGATTGGATGGTTAGGAATAATGACATTGTCTATTTGTTCAGCTCTTTAAAAAATATTGTATTTGTGATCAATACACTATGTCTAGTACGCCATAGCATTATGGCATAGCTAATATGCATAATAACAACATAGTGAAAATACTTAGAATTATATTACGTAATTTCTCATTATTCTTATATTATAGAAGAATGCTCTTAGAGTTTGAGACATCTAAAAAGAAATTGAATTTTATAATGATCGAATATTATTTCATTGGTTATTCGAAAAAATTCAAAGGTTATAGGTTTTACTATTCTATCTATAGTATGAGAATTATATGTATTGATAAAGTTAGATTTATTAAGAATGGCGAAATCAGTGAAAGTAATAAATCATTGAAAATGGCTATTAAAGAAAGGTGGAAGTCCTAATACCCATAGCTTGCCATAATATTGTTGTTGAATAGTTGTTGAATGATCTGACAATATTGAACAATAAATTAATAATTAACCACTTCATTATGAGATTATCACCAATAAATTGAGAGTAGAAAAATATCACGAGTAGTGTTAATTATGTGATATATCTATAATAATCTGATTTTGATTTAGGAATAGGTAAAGATTTAATTTTGTTTTCACAAGCCATAAGAAGTAATGACTTTGCTAATTGGATTGATGTCATGAATGATTAATTAAAACCAACGGACCCGAATGAAGTTTGAAATCTTACTAGATATGAAGTCAAACTTATGATCAAAGGTTTCACTTATAAATGAGGTATTGATTACATAGAAACCTTATATTATGTATATAAGAATGACTCACTAATAATCATTATGAGATTGATAGCTCATTATAATTTAGAATTATACCATATGAATGTAAAAACTATTCTTAATAAAGTTTAGGTGGTTAAGTCTTTAAAGATTAACCTAAAGGGTTCCTATAAGTGAAGTAACACTTGGCTTGCAAACTTAATAGGTTAATATATAGATACCATGTTATTTTAAGTTTAAAGATACCATTACCTCTTTTAGTATTAAGGAAAGCACCATTATTGGTATATGTAAATGTTAATGTTAGTGGGAATAAGTTTTTAACTCTATATATTAATGTTGTTGTATTGTTTATCAGTAGAAATCTTAGATTATTACATGAATCCATTGTTCTCTTTATAAATATTAAATGAAAGATATAATGAGACAACTTATGTGATTGAAATTTAAATATCCTAGGATCGATCACGTAGATTATTTGGGTAAAGAATATATAAGAAGAATTTTAGAAAAATTTAATGTGGAGAACTATTTAGCTAATGTCACTCCAATTTAAGTAAAATGAATAAGTTCAGCAGTATGTAATATCCAAATAATGAAATTGATGCCTTATGTTTCTGCTACATGATGTTTTATGTATTCATTTATGCGTATAATATCAGATATTATTTTTGCAATTAATATATTAAGTAAATACCAAGTCTGTCCAGAAATGGATCATTATGAGCTTACAAGGTATGAATGAGTATACACTCACTTTTAAAATGTCCAATCTTCTAGTGGTGATTGACAGTTATGAATGTTAAATTTGTGGCTTGCTTTGAGACTACAATTTATTGATTGTAGTTTGCGAAATTTTATCTCAAAACTTGGAGTTGTCGACTTTATGGCCAAGTCGCTGAAAATTTATCGTGATGATTTTGCATATATGTTTTTTGCTAAGTGTGTATAAAGTATAATAGCATGGAGTTCATGATTACAAATCCATTAAGGAAAATATTAATAAGACATTTAAGAAATGTGTTAACATAATGAGCCTTGATTGTAGCTAATGTGTTATCCACTTAATATTGTGAATTTTGCATAATGATTATTTATTTGACACTTTCAATTCTTATTTGAACTATTTATAATAATTCTTGTTTTTTTAGTGTACGCACATGTATAAGATTGAATGAATGATAACAAAAATAGCTTTTAGCACAAGACATTATTGTTGTATCTTATTTTACATACTTCTCAATTATAGATAATTAAGGGTAACCTTTGTCTGAAGGCACGGTGCAATGTAAACTAACCAGTTAATTTGAAAAAAGAATTACTTTAAGTTGTTTTAATTAAAGAATTGAAATCAATATAAACAAGTTGACATTTTTTAACAATTACTATTTTGATAGAGATTACTCCAAAAATAGAAGTTCAAGAAATTCGCAACTTGTCACCATTCTGAAAATCTTCTCATCAAACAT
>CM042184.1:1618964-1630340 GCA_023539305.1 Ilex asprella
TTTATTCATTTGGTTATTTCTTATTTGATAATGACATCACTTGACATTGGAAGTGTTGTGTCACTATTATATTCAATATTTGGTTACAATGAGACTAGCGAATCTAATTTTTTTTAGTGATTATTTGGAGTTAGGTTATAAAGAATTTATCTAACATGAATATCTTAGTCCCGATAAGGATAACTTGCCTTTGATTAGACTAGAGATGAGATTAGTCAAGGTATACATAAATTGGTTCAAACACCTCTAACCGTTGAATCAAAAAAAAATAATACAAATTTTGAACTTTTTATCCAATAAAAATGTACTCTTTGTAAGTTTTTATTTTCTATTTTCTATTTTCTCATTTATTAATTATAAATCATTTTAATTAAAATTTTATGATGTGGGTTAAATTTCAACGAGATACTTTGTGGGTTAAATTTCAACGAGATACTTCATTATGGTACCTTCATCCATAAAACACATGTTGTGCACGTGCAAAAAACCAAAACATATCGTTAAAATGAGGATTGTTGGTAGGAATTCTGATTTGGGCGGTGCAAATGCACGTGGATGTGTACCTTCACATTTTACATGAGTTTTTGCTTGGAAATTCTTCCTCCACTTGAATTTTTTGTTTATTAATTGATCCGGATCCGCATTATAATTACCCGGATCAGTCAAGTGGACAAACTAAAACTGTTGTATAAATAAGTGGACAAAACCTCGGTTACCCGTTACATGAATTAATCGCTATACATAATTTATGACTCAAACTTAGTATGATTATAAATAAATTATACACAAATTGCATAAATTTTGACATGATACTGAACTAAACGTGACATTACTTATCATCGACTCTACACATAATCTTTATAGTTATCATAACCTCTCAAATTAAACAACCATTCGACGAGGCTCATTGATCGGACCAACATTAAACTATTTAATCGTAGAAATCCTAAATTTTCGTTAAGCATTTTTTTGAGATAGTTGTTTTTCTTTTCTTTGAAATTCAGAAAAACTCCATGAAAATTTATGAGTTATGCTCCCAATTTAAGCTTGATTCTTCTCTTCCCCCCTGGGCGCGGGGTGGAACAATGATAAATTTTTCTTGTTACTAAGAATCATCCCGACAACACGTCTTTTAAACATACAATTACGTCATAAACTCCGAATACATGCAGTCACTTACAACCACATGGGAATCGAACGAAGGGTGTTGAGATAGTAATCCTAGGTTTTGCCATTCAAACTAGTCAACAGTTGACATTACTTTTCAATTGACACACTATAGTGATTTCATATTCTTAAAGAACAAAGAAAAAAGCATGTCACATAACTGTTTTCCAGAGAGGATTTACAGATAAAGATTGACTGAGAAACAATTCAGGAAGGCAACAACAACAAGCAGTTGTTGAAACTCTCGCAAGCTAGTATGGGGGCTTAATAGGGTCATCTTGTTGAGAGGTTGAAGATGAGTGAAAAAAGAGGCAGATGGCTGAGATATCATCCATGGCAATGCCCCGTCTCTTGCATTTCCATGCAGAAACTGCAGATTCGACCAGTCTTTTAGATGATTCTTCTCTTTCTGGTGTGGAAGAAACAATCTCAATAGCTTCTTCATTTGAGATGACATCCCATACCTGAGAAACCGAAAAAATGAAATCCCATAGATGAGAACAATGTCAATAGTAGCTAACAATTTTGCAAATTTTCACAAAGATGTATATGGAAAATTCTCAATAACAGCATATTTGCATATCTCAAATGTTGTATAATCAGGATATTCTATTTTTCTTCCAGTCATATTTTCAACATTCTCTCTCTCTCTCTCTCTCTCTCTCTCTCATTTGATTATGAAGTTTAATGAACAACAGTTGAATGCTCACCCCATCTGTTGCCAAGATGACAAATTGGTCTCTGCTGGTTATGTTTCTCTGGGTGACTTCGGGCTCAGAAATAAGACCAAATTCCTTTATGTAGTGATCACCAAAGGCTCTGGATAGTGCTAGTCCAGGACCTCCTACACTCTCCCCCTTTGGCATCCAGACTCTGTACACCCCTGGTTCATCGTGCGAACAGAATACCCTTCCTCCGGACTGTTTTATTCTCTCATTCTCTTCTGTAAACATGAACACACCACAATGAAATCTGTGAGAAACATACTATTGTGTACACACATATGCATAGAGGAGGGTGGAAGCTAGAGAGAGAGAGAGAGAGAGAGAGCACTAACGAGGTACATTGGGCTTAAGGTCAACAGTAAGCTGAATTGGTACCAAACAGCCATCATCAGAAGTGGTTGCCAACACAGCCCGAGAATCTCCAACGTTTCCTACAACAATTAGATCACCCTGGAAAATACAAAGAACAACAAACACTTCATTCCAGAGCTGTACAAATTTGAATATTTTACATTTACAAAAGGCTCCGAACTAAATTACAAAATCAACACAAAATGCATCAAGCAGCAGCATAGGAAGTTAATGGTTTTTTTATGTCAATTAACATATTTTGCATTTCATACTCGTTTCCTTTGTTTTGATGCTTGACATCGTTACATCAACTGAGGTTGGGTAAATAGCAACACAATCTAAGGTAAACTGTAAACATCAACCATAAGAACTATCCTAAACCCAATGAACAGAGTAAGTATCTACTTTGTTTTGCACAAAACCTTGTACAAGTAACATTCCCCTTTACCTGTCTGACAATTGTCAAAGCTGTTGTACCACTATGATAGGAATCAATCACAGTATGCTGCTCAAGCTGTTGATCAATTGCAGAATATGTCTTCAAGTAAGATTGTTTCCATATATTAAATTGGTTATGGCTTATATCCAACTTCAAATCAACTTCTTGGTTAAGTGAAGTTAAAGCAAGAACTTCTTGCCAATTGCACAGCAAAGATGATGGCATCATTTCCCTGACTCCTTTTGCTACAAGATGCCCCCAAGGACCATGCCCATCAAATATTCCACAAAAGATCATGTCCTCTTGGCATCCATACTCCTATCAATAAAAACATGTTTATGAATTGAATAGAATCAACGGTTACAAGTATGTTTCGAACTTCCATGTTAAATAATTGTAAATTTTCACTTTTGGCCATAGTGACAACACTTGGCTAATATCACTGACATACCTCCCACACAGTAAAACAATCCTGGTTGATTCCTTTCTTCCCTCTCTTGGAGTAGGCAGAGGCAAAATTATTAGACCCCTTAAGGATGCCCGGACAACTCAAGATCAGATCATTCTTTCTTGCTTCCTTGGCCAATGCATCTGCAGCTTCCCTTCCAACATCAACTCTACTATTCCTCCCGCTCTTGATTGAAATACTTTTTGCCAAGCCACTGAAAAGAGCAGAAAACTGCACCATTTCTCTCTGCAATTGAAACACCGCTCACAAATTATGGCATTTCAACAAACAAAAATCAAACACAATTAAGAATTTCATCTTTTATTCAACACAAAAGGAAATCAAACTTAGCGGTAAGAGTAGTATTTGAACTCTTCATTTTGCAAAGTGTTCTTCAAATTCAAATTAAATAATTGAAAATGAAAATTTTAGTCTATTTTCTCTGTAACATTATAAAAACTCATAACCCAAGCCAAATGGCTGTATAAAATCTGTCTTTTCTCCAAGGGTCCCAAAAGATAAAAAGTCTCTGAACTTTCAAAGTCTGCTGTATTGATGTACGTTAAGATGGCGAGTCGACTGACTGACGACAAAGAACTGACAGAAAAGGGAAAAAAGGAGTGAAACCATTCGACAGAAGGATAAAAGAGTGTTCAACAGAGGCACATAAATGTAATAATGTAAAGAAACATTTCAAGCTCAACCCTTGAGAAATCAAAGCTAAAAACTATAGTAAACTGCTACAGAAATAGTATCCATATCCCCCTCCGTTTGGCTTCTAAGGAAAACAAGGATAGTACATAGAGACCTAATAAACTTGATCTTATTGTGGTTCATATTCATGAGAATGAATTTCAAACAAAGTTTATTCTAAAGACTCTAATACTCTATTTTCCAACCTTTTCTCAGCAACCAAACTGCAGCATCAGAACACAAACTTCAAAATGGTATGCCATAAGGACAACGTCTACCTTGTTCTGCTGGCGATGTTACTCAACGAAGTTTACTTATGCAACCCCTGCGAGTCACCGGAAAATCCTCTCTTCCCGGCAGAACTCCAACGTTTCTCCGGCGCCAAACTGATACTTGCAGGCTCAGACTTCAGATGGTTTACAATCCGTTTGTCTCTTCCTTCTACTCGTAAGTCTGTGTGTGATATATATAAGCTTCAAAGCGTTTAAAAGTAGGAAATTACCATAGAACCCCTTCAATGCCTCCAAAAGTACGAAATTACTATAGAACCCTTACGCTGCCTTACGTCACGAGGTAATATTTTTAGAGCATCTCCAACAAAAATTCAAACCCTCACTCAAATTGAAGTAAAAAAAAAAAAATTAATTTAATTTGGTATAAATCTCTCCAATGAATAAACTATTTTTTAAAGGAAAAAAAATTCAAATTTAAATGAAAACAAACTCAAATTTAAATGACGGTAAAATATAACCATTAAATCTTTAAAAGATAGTGTAATCTCATTATTAAAAATTTACGTTTAAAAATGTCTCCCTTAATTTAGGTATAAAAATGTTTTTTCTTCATTTGGTATGTGAATATGAGTCTAACATTAGATAAAATTTTTAAGAGTTTTTTTTATCCCTTTTTAAATAAAGATTTAAAAAATAGTAAGGATTAGAAATGGTCTTATATGGGTATAAAATGAAGGCCATAAAGAATTTACTTAAATATTTGAATAATCCCTAGACTCGGATCCAGATTTGAATCCGACCCTCTATTCTGACCTGGACCTTAGATTTAACCTAGAATCGGACCCTGAAATTGAACACAAATCCGACCACGAACCCGAACTTGACCTCGGACCCGAACTTGACCTTGGGGGAGGTGGTGGCGGTGACGATGAGTAAGGGTAGTTGAAAATAAAAAATATCAACAAATATTGAGGACGGACAATTTCTACACTGTTGAGATTAGGCATTCTTTAATAATGAGAATGAATTTTTATTATTAGATACAAAACATTAGAATGAATATTATTAAGTAATGGTCATTTTATTCTGATGTTTTGTTACCACCTAAATAATGAATTTGTGTGATTAGCAATCATGCACAAGAGGAAGGGCATTTTGGGCAATCAGATATGTCCTGGGTGTAAAGTATTATAGTAAATATCATTATACACCCCAAATTATGCCCCCTGTTTTAAAAGGCCCCTCAACTTCTAATTATCTTAGTTTAGTCTATGTAAACCATATAATTCCCAAAAAACAAAAACTATGTGAATCATAACAATCAATCCTTCCATCTAATCTACCCGTTAAAACAAACGAAAAATCTAAAAATTAGAAGTCTAGCAAACAAAATAAAATGAATATTGTGAGTTTTTCTTTTTTGTTTTAGTTAAAAAAAAAAAGAAATAAAAGTAACGATTTCTACGACTTATAAAGCTTCTGCATTAAATTCTATTGAAATTAAGAGGACAAATTAAAGCTTTTGTCGGAGTTTAGGGTATGTTTATGATATTTATCTATATTTTTTTTTTGTGAGTGCTATTCTTAATGTTTGAGTTTTAGATACCAAATGACTAAAAGCCAAGCATTTGGGAGTTGAACAAGAACTTATTAAAAAAACATTTGCCAAAAAATATTAAAAAAAAATCAATGTTTATTATTATATGTATAAAAAGTATACAAACGGAAGTGGGGGAAGAAATAAATAAAGTTTCTTGATAGTAGAAAGTCCATGGTAATTCAGTGTGATTATTGGAGTATTTAATTACAGTTGTTTATATTATCATTGAATCACCATCACTATTTTTGATGATGCATCGTCGCAGTCACCGGAAATCTCCTCCAATATATATATATATATATATATTGGCAGTTCATCTACCATTAATGAAGAGATGTTCCTTTATATGCAATGGGTCCCATTTTAATTAAAGTTAAAATGTATTAGACGGAATTTCACTGTGATAAATTTTGCAGTTGCTATGACTTATGGGCTTACTTTAAAACGCCACTCAAGTTTTTTGACGGAAGTGACGACGTGTCATTTTTCAGACGATATTACGTACCCAACACGTGATTATTCCGTCAAAAACTTAACAATTAGTCTATGTAGGGATTACTTAAACACAAATTGAATACTTTAAGAATCAAATTGATAAAATTTGATATTTATGGAACTAAACTGGCAAAGCTGTGCATACTTTAAGGAACAAAAGTGATATTAACCATTAAATTTTTTTTTTCAAAAAATATTAAAAAATTAATAATTTTATATGTAAAAATTCGATTAAAGAAAAAAGGGAACAATTAAATAAAGTATCTTAATGATCGAAATTGCTTGGTAATACAATGTGGTTATTGGAGGAGTAGTTAATTAGTTTACATTATCTTAATTAAAAAAGAGTTAGGATGCTAACAAAGTTTAATTAAACTATACATTGAATCGTTATCACAATTGATGATGCTTCGTCGCAGTTAAACTTATTTTAATTAATTTTTTAATGATGAATAATTGATACATTTTTGGTGTTGTGCGGCAATACTTTATACTTATTCTAAACATATGGGCCATTAATTTGCCACCCAAAATGGAGAGAATGAATTATAATAGTGAAGAGGATCGATAGTTGGTCTAATGGTCACATTGCTTAACCTAATGACTACGCCAAATACACTATACAAGTGGGACCTACAGTATGAGCAAGCTATACGAAAAACCATTTCTTCTCTACCGAACAAGTAAAGTAAGGAAATATGAATGAGTTATACCTACTATGCCGATCAAAATACAAATAAGATTAGAAAGACCATCATTAGGGCAAACAATACAATTGCTTTGGTGGATCCCGGCCATCCAAAATATATTATATTATCCACCAGGATATTGAATTTCCTATTGGTCCGTTTGGTTAGAAAAAAAAAGATGATAGAAAGCGAAGTGAAAGAAAATAAAGTGAAAAAAAAATATTTTTTTATATGTGTTTGATGAAGATGAAAATTTTGTAAGAAAGTTTTGAAAAAAATTTCATTCTGTAGTTTGACAAGCAAGAAAGTTACAAGAATTTTTATTTAATTGTCTGAATTACCCATAGTGCTAAGAAGAGTTGTGGTATGCAAAAATAGGAACAGAATAGTAAACAATGCAACAAATAAGTAAGTTTTACGGAAAAAAAAAATCCTTGCAAATTTTGTATAAAATAAAAAATCATCAAATATGAAAAAATCTAATCATGCGAAAAAAAAAATTTTCCCAAGAAACCTATATTTCTTGTTAAACAAGTATCAGAATTTTTCTTTTTTTTTTCTTTTCTTTTTTTTTTTTTACCATTCTCTTGTTAACTAAACAAACCCTATTTTTAAGTGTACAACAAAAAAGAAAAGTGATACGAATATTTGGTACTCTTCCCTATAAAAATTTAAAATAGTGACAAAAAAAAAAGAAATATAATAGTCAAGAAAACTAGATTAGCCATTAATATATTCATGTCGTTCATATAACTTATTCGCAAAAAATCATAAATTAAGTCAAATGACCCGAGTCTCCTCTCTTATTAGTTTGTCCAAGGTTCGAGTATGCTTGTGTATGAAAGTGAATCTTCCACCGTGAATCTAACACCAGACAACCTTCAGGGTAGCTAAAATAATAATAAAAATAAATTATATGTAAATTGACTCGCACAACTATGATTGTTGAACCAAAAAACAAAAAAAAAAATCAATATACAGCTACAAATGATACACAATGAAGAGAGCCCGCAGGGCCAAATGACCAAATCAAACCTTCTAATATTGCAGGAAGTGAATCCAGATAGCAAGCTAGCCAAGACTATAGCCGTAAAATGATCAACCAGAAAGGATTTTCAGTTTAATACCACAGCCAGCTTGCACCTTGGATCATGCAAGACAGCCTAGGTTGCAATTTGGCTCTACCAAAACAACACAAACCGGACATATGGCAAGCTCCATTGGGGAACTGGGTCAGAACTTGCACATTATATTTCTGCTGTGCTCGAGTGAAGGGTTTTTTTTCTCGGCAAGAATGAAGAAAGATTCAATAAACCCAATCTGGCCAGGGCTAGTGCACAATTGATATAACTTGGCCATGTCTAATGTAATACTCAGAGTATTACAAATAGCTGTATATAGTATGCAAGCGTGTTCTTATCAGCTGTAAGGGACAAGAAAAGGTCCCCAACTAAACCAGGAAATTTTGATTTTAATGAACATGTTACACAACCTCAGTGGCATTGGAAAAAACTGGACATACGGTAGAGGAATTTTTACAGCACACTCAGAAAAAAAAAAAGGCAGATGCAAACTGCAAAAAACAGTTACATGGAACCCAAGTCCCACTCTATTCAAAGGTAGCTCTGGCTTAGGAACAGATTACTCGCTCAATCAGACTCTCTGTGAAAAGGATTTCCCAAAAACACTATGAAAATGGTATATCAGCAACTTCCAAGACCTTTTCTCAGTTATGATGTCACGATCTGCAGCGAGATTAGGATGCCACCATGTTCAACATCATACAGATTAAAAAAAAAACAAACCATAATAATCCAAAAGAAATTTTGATAAACCACGTAAGTATCTTATTTACATCACTTAGAAAGTAAAGTCAATTACTGAGCTCCAAGTTGTACCTTTGCCAGTAAACATTGCTCTAAGTTGTTCGACCATTGATTTGCTCAGCTTGAAACTCTCTCAAGAGCTGTAGAGATTGTTTGTAGAGATTAAGATCAATGCCATCTACATTTCTACCTACTCGTGCCTTCAAGATTGCCTGAAATGAGAGATTACCTGCTGATAGTAAAACGTACCATGGGACCTACGTACACATGTTGTGAACAAATTTGCGTAGTGATAGTGCCATTACAGGTTTAAGAAGCACAGTGTGGGCATGTGAATCAACTGTGTCAAATGTCAGGCTCATCTATGCACACCATATAGAGCAATTTTATCCAGCAACTTTTGTGTCTGGATCACGGAAACATTATAATAACTGGTTCTATGTTCGATATGGCACCTCCTCAACAAGAGCAAAACAATGCTAATGTCAGTAATTATGGAGCAGAGATCAGATTGATTTTTCGAAAGCTTTATTATCAAATACCAACCTTCTTGTGAAGAAGGCCTTCCTATAGAGCATGATATAGAGGCTAGCACATGCCCAGGCATGGTCATGTGTATGTACATTTAGTAAGTGTTCACAAATGTGAACATCTCATACCTCATCACTGGGTTCGATAAGGAGTTCTCCAATGAACTGATAAGTAGAACCAACTCGAAAATTGAGCTTCAAGTGCTGGGTGTCAATCTTTAATCTGACATTTCCATCAACAATTACTGCAATTGCAGTCTCAACAGTGTACTCTTGCAGCCTAAGAGGAACATAAGGATGATTAAGCTTCTCAAAGAATACACACAGCATTTTACTGATGGCCTTTTGGTATTCAACTTTATTATACATGCTACAATTGAAAGCTTAAAGTTAATTCTATATTCATTGATCATGTTCAGATAACCAAATGTTATTAGTTAAGAGAACCAAAGCATGCAAGGGCATAGATGAATTTTCCCTGAATGACTTTCGTCAAGATAATAAAGCCTAACAAAATAACCTGCTTATTTACCATCTCCTATTCCTGACAACAAACAGTTTAAAAGATACGAAGATACATTTGCAGTAAAAATTACTCACTTTCCTGTCACTCTGAGCGAAGCACCCTGCTTAAAGTGTGGAGAAGAGGAGCTTAGTTCTTGCAGAGAAACCAGGGCACCAGAGCTTATTGTAGATGATGCCATTGGAACACCAGTTACTAGCAGAAAAAATAGAAATTACAATTCTCCTGCAAATTGTAAAATGCAACAATCAAAGAAAGAAAAAGGTTACATTCAAAAATTGCAGCTAATCTCCTTCAGGTCCATGCAATAAACAATCATTTAGTTGCAACAGTCCAAAAAAGTCGAGCAGCAGCCATTCGTAGTCCCACCCTTTTCCCAAAATCAACACACACACACACACGCGCGCGTAAAATGCAAGACTACTTAAGACATCTATATTCATTTTTTATGCCCAAACTAGTCACAGGATTGCATGATTTGAATTTTAATCAGTATAACAGTATACACGTGAGAGAAAGACCATAGATTTGAAAAAGAAGCAGGCGCACCCAATCAGCAGTTTGATAAGCAAACTAAATCACAGTTATCCAGCTTCACTTTGATAATTGAACATAGAACTCTAAACAAGTGTTCCCCATTTTGGCAGTTTTTCCTAATCTTAACTCAGTGAAACCTAAATCCAGTATCGGTTCAGCAACCAAGAACCTAACAGAGCCCCAAAGCAGTCATATACTATCTTTGACGATGAAGGGAGGTCTTCGACCTCCTTAGGCCCCCTCAGTCACTACAAACGCCCCTATAAAGTGAGTCTCTCCCCTTACAATTTCACTAGAGTTGAGGATGAAGGAGAAAATATTCAATGCAACGGTGATACTACGTTAGCATTGTTATTCGGCATCACCTTTCTTGTGGTCATAATTGCAAATGAGTAAGTAGGGGGTGGTAACTAAAGAGGTAACAAGACTGACCGCAATTGCAGGAATAGGTTGACTTTCTTTCATTTTGGTTATGAAAAGTGAAAGTCATTTCATTTAGTACGAGATCGCTTCACACCTTGCAGTGCTTACACCTCTCACCTATCGAAGTTCTATTCAAAAACCTCGTCCGAGAACTATATTGGCAAACATGAAAGTGGAGCTCACACAAGTCAATAACTACCTCCTCTCCCTCCGTATGAGACTAACTACCCACGTGCAAGAAAGTGGAGTTCATTTTGCCCATTAGATGTTTTATTATTAATTGCACCCTTGTACTCCATATTTACTCCACAATAAGAATAAGACCAATAGAGACTTAGATGCTTGACTAAAGTGTGAGCCATCATCAGTCTATACAAGAGTTTAGTCCAGTGTCATCGATGGCTCTCCCTCAAACCTTCCTTTGTCATGAGTAATTGACAGCTGTAAGTACTTTGACAAAGCAGCTTGTGTATTCAAAAAAATAGAGCAAAAAGGGTATTACAGAACAAATTTTAACATTGGAACCAACACCAATAACACATTCGACACGATTTTTCTAAGCTCGGCCATAATTCCAATATATACGTAATATCCGAACCAATTGACGGCACTATTAGGGAAAAAAAACACAGATTTAGATTTCAATGAGGCACATGAACTTAATCTGAAGCAAAAGGAAGAGAAAGGAAAAAAAAAA
>CM042184.1:1644804-1660009 GCA_023539305.1 Ilex asprella
CTCACACTAGAGCTCAAATAGCTCATCCATAGAGCCAAGTAGCTCACGCCAAAACTTAAATAGCTCATCCTTAGAGCCAAGTAGCTCACGCCAGAGCTAAAACAGCTCATCCTTAGAGCCAAGAAGCTCGCGGGAGATCTCAAAGAGCTCACCAGAGGAGCCCAGTAGCTCATGGTGAACTCACGTTTGTAAATCAAAGAAGAGCCCAGTAGCTCATGATAAACTCGCGTCTACACGTGGAGAATCTCCTAAACAATTAGAGCCGGCGGAAACTTAAAAGGAAGGCACAAGAAGTAGTGCTCACATATCGTCGTCTTTCTCGAACGATAAAAAAAAAAAAATCAAAAACATCCAACCTAAAGGGCCTGACCCTCCAGCACAATGGGGGCTTGGACAAACTTCTAAGCCTTCAGGCAGAACACAAAGAATAAAGGTCCAGTACAATAAGCTGCAGCTCTTATTTGATGGGTGAACCAAAACCCGCAACGAGGAGGCTCATCAGACCTCTGGCAATACTGAAAGACGTGATTGATGCAATTACATCCTTGCTAACTCACACACATGGCGAGCTAATAGGAAGGCAACCGGTGTATATTCTTATCCTGATCAATCAAGTGAGTCCTAATATAAACTTCCAACTTTGAGCCTTGATAAAGGCCATGAACCTCTCTTGGAGTACTCTCTAGACCCATGCAATTGGGAAAAATAGGTCGGACTTTTTCAGGTCGGAGCAACACCAAACCTTCCAAAGCCCTACAAACTAGGTAAGTTTGTTCCCAAGGAAACTTATACACCCCCTCCAAGCTGAGGAAAAGAACTAAGCACTTACAGAGCTCAAGAAAATGAGCTCAGCAAAAAGAGGAGGGAAGCTATCAGGGCCTCAAGAAGAAAATAACGAAAAGTCCGGACGCTAGCCGTGGTAAATATTCCCAAGAACATTCGAGTATGATTCAAGCAGTAGAGCATGTTCAGTAGACCACTCCCTGAACCCAACTTGTTTTGCTTTAAGGAGTGCTCAACACCCCTCAAAGCAAGGGGGCAAGGAGATAAGGAGAGTATATAAAGGCATAAAACAGTCAAGAGGAACACATCAAGCACAAATCAAGCAGAACAAGAAAATGCGCAAATCTACAAGAAGATACACAGATCCAAGCTCAAAATATGTATATTGACATCAACGTCATGACGCCAGCAAATAACTCAAAAGTTCGAGTGATAAAATGTATTTCAAGCATAAAAACTACAACTGATGTCCACAGAAAGTATAAGATCCTAAGTTTCTGAAGGAGGAGTAGACAGGAGACCCTGTGACAAAGCAGATGCAACCTCGGCTGAAGGACCAGATCCCGGTGGCTCAAGAGGCATGAAACCAGAGGCTGGGGAAGTTGGATTTTCAGGGATACTAGCTTCAAGAACCCTTGCCCTATCTGTGAAAGGATCTTGAGTAAGAGTCTCGTTCACAAGGCCAGCGGAGAAGGAAGCAGCTCTAGACATGGCCGGGGGAACAGGTACCTCTTGCTCTGATGCTTCGGTAGGAAGAGTCGGGGGATCTTCCTCGACATCAGAGTCAGACTTTTCCAACTCCTCCTCAGTAGGGACAGAAAAATTGAAGTCCAAATCCTTGAAGGTCTTGGAGGCTTTTCGCTGAAAAATGAGCCACCCAGAAGCCCATTGTGTGGTAACGCCATCCTCCAACTCGGCAATCAGGCCATTTTTCTCCTTGAGCTCCTCATAAAGGGCCTCGTTCAACTCGCAGATGGCTTCATGATCTTACTTCAGGGTATTAAGAGAGCAGAGGGCATCAAAGGTATTCTGATTGGCCTTGGACCAGAGCTCAGTCTTGTGCTTCAGCTCATCCCCTGCAATCCTTAGCTCATCTCGAGCCTTTTTCTTCTCACCCTCCTCAGCCTTGGACTTAGCCCTTTGAAGGTCCTGGAGCTCTGAAGCTTGCTTCTCCGTCTTTTCCTGAAGGCTACTCACCTGAGCTTTGAGATCCTCATTCTGAAGAGAAAGTTCAGATACCTTAAATTCATAAGCCTTTAAAGCTTTGACTGAATCCTCCATAGAGTGGACTCGACCATGCAGACCCTTTACATGGAGAGCCATCTAAGGAACAGAAGTAAGAGAAAATATCAGCATCAAGGACTAGCAGAGGCTAGGAAGGAAAATTAAAACATAAAGACTTACGATGGTGGTCCCTTGGAGAGCTGAGGTGATAGCCTCTTCTAGAGGCAAGGAGCAAGCCCTCGCAACATCAGATTCAGGGAGGATGGATGCCATGGCCCCAGCAGCTAGCTCAGCGTTCTCAAAAAAAGAATCTCCTCGACCTTCTCCCTCGACCTTTTTGCCCTTGTCAGCCTCAGACTTCGCCAGAGATGGCTCAATGATCTTGCCAGAAGGGCTGAACACAATTGTCTCAGACTGGACCCGAGAAACGAACTCCCAAGCCCTCTCGACTTCAGATGGAGTGGGAGAGGCTTCGCCTGGCTGATCGGGCCTGAGTGGATCGAGCTGAGGCTACAAAGAAGAAGAGACCCCTACGCCCTGAGGAATGACTGAGGGGGAAACTTGCCTACCCTCAACCAAAATTGGAGAGGAGGAAGCCCCCTAACTTTTGAGCCTTAACTCGGGTTGAAGGGCTGCCACCAGACACGACATCGGCCTTCCTTTTACTGCCTTTCCCCCCTTTTTGCAGCTTAGCAATCTTGGCTTCAAGCTTCTCTGAGGATAGCTTCATTGTGGAGGGTCCTAGAAGGTTTTAACCACAACAATTAATCAGGTCAAGGAAAGAAGAAGGAGAGATGCTGAAAACTCAAAAAGTGAGGAAATCACCTGGTACTTCCTCAGGTCTAACTACTGTGAGCGGAGACGGAGCTTCAATCGTCACCTCGGGAAGGCTAAGTCCCCTTGCAACTAGGACCTGAAACTGGATAAGCTCAGAATATCTCCTCGGAGCACACTCAGACAGTTTCAGTTTCACCTCTTCGTCCTCTTTGCTGAGCTCGAGCCTGGTACCTGAAAAGCGACAACAACAAGATTCAGAAACTTGCCAGTCTCAGAGCAAAACTCAATTGATTCAAGCCATGACTCACCCAAATTCTCAGGATAGGACCAAGCCCTAGGGATACCAAGGGTATACGACCTATCAGAAGGATCGTACTCCCAACCTGTGCCCCCGACAAAGAAGAAATATTCCTTCCAGTGCTTATGGGAGGTGGGAATGTTAGAAATAAGCTGCTTGGCATTGGCTCGCTTTGAAGCATACAAGAAGCCTTCCGCCGAGGTCAGCTTGACATTGAAATAGTCCAGGAATAGAGGAAGAGAAGGAACTCCGAGTTTTAAATCCTTAAAGAGAACCAAAAGGCCCACTAAGACACCCCAAAAATTAGCAGAAAGCTGAGAAGGGCACACGTTGAAGTACTGGAGAACAACTTTCAGGAAAGGGTGCAGAGGAAAACGAAGACCATTTTCAAAGGCAGCCTCAAAGAAGCAAACCTTTTTGTGGACTTCAGCGATGTACGGGGTAGAACTTTCAGGACACGAGGGCTGGACACCGAGAGGGAAACCGTAGCGACCACTGAAAATCCTAAGGAGTGAGGGGTTAACCTTACTAGGTCCTACGAGCTCGGCTTGCCTAAGAGCAGCCTCTAAGTACGATGAGCCACTAGAGAGCCCAGCACCACTGACCTTCCCCTTGCCTTTGCTAGGCTTGGGGGGTATAGAAACAGATGATGAAGGAAGCCCTCCTGCTTCAACTTCAGGGTTAAGGGCATCGACGCCTGGGAAGTTATCAATCTCCTCACCCACTTCCCCTAATTCGACATCCTCTTCGACAGACCTATCACCTAGAGGACTCGAAGAGGGCCGAGCAACCCTAGAAGAAGTAGACATGAGAGGGCAAGAAAAAGGGAGATTATAGAGGCAATAGGGAAGGGGGACTCTAACTAGGCACTCCTTAATAACTAGGGGGCTAGCACAGAAACTGCCGACGCTAAGGATCCTCACAATGGAACCCCAGGTCACGAAATAAGGCAGAGGGGACAAACAAAGATCGTAGTTCCAAAAATAAAAAAAAACGGTAAGCCCAGAAATGCAACAACCACCTCGAACTTGAGGGATCCAAGACAAGTGAAGATTAACAGAGGGAGGAAGACGTACCTAGCTACGAGGAAGCAACGAACGAGAACCCTAAAGCCAAATCGAGGGAAGAAAGCACTACGAACGGTCGAATCAAACACAGAAAGCACAGTCCCGCGAAAGGAATCAAAGAGTACACAATCACAGAAGGATCTGAAATCGCGAAGAGGGGATGAAATCAGGGAACGGAGAAAGAAGATGAACAGTAAGAGAGTAGTTCTATTAGCTGTTTGAACATTTAAAGTCTGAGGGACACGAACTGAAACGTGCGCGGGAATCGAGGGGCTCATGATTGCTTGGAACCGTCAAAGATATGTCATACGCGAACAAGCCAAGATCTGCCACGTGTGAGTGTAGATCGGTCTATAACAGCTCAGCCCTTGCCCATGCTCGCCTGAGGCAAGGGCCGGGGGGCAACTGATGATACCAAGAAAATATTCTAAGCACGAGCTCAGACAAAGAGGTCAGCCTAGGAGAGATGTCAGGTGGGGTTCCTGAAGCTCAGCGGTGCTGACCTAGAGCTCACCCCGGACAAAGTGATATGGAAAACACGGAGTGAACAGCTGGCTAGTAGCAGGCGCACCCAAATCAGTAAGAAACTACAATCAAGGCAGGAAATCTCAACTAACTAAAATCTTCCCCTAAAATCAAAGAAAATCCCACGGGTGAAGGGCAGAGATCTCGCTAAATATCCCTTAGAGATTAGGAGTTGCATTATAAATGTTGTACGATGCCACCATCGAGGGGGGATAACCCTATTCCTTGTATCAAAAGCGTCTGGTAGAAATCAATCTGAAAAGAAATATAAATCCGAGGAGCAAGAATCTCCATTAAAGAGTGGCCTAGCCGAGCTCCGAAGCCGGTGAACCACTGCAATTCCACTGAACATATCATCCCTTTCCCTCTTTTCCCTCTCAACAGTCATTCCCTGGCCCGAGCCATATAATTCTGATCATCACGTTTCACTTTACATGTTTATCACCCTCCACACTACTCATCTGTGATCAAAAAGCACCATCAGATCTAATTTATTAACTTAGTTTATTATAGCCCTTGAATTTATTGTGAATTAATTGGACCAACATTTTGTGTGTGTGGTTTGAAAATTAGATAGATTAGTCAAATACAAGACCAGACTATTATTCAGTTTAATCTCAAGAATAGCTCAAGTGGTATCTCCTTACGAGTTGTAAATTCAAACCACCTGAGTTCGAATCTTGAGAACCCTTTGGTACTAAACTATGAGACATTTATTACTCATGAATACTCTAGTTTCGGTATGGATAGTCTGCCTTTGACCAAATCGGACAGAAAATTAATTGAGGTATGAATAAGCTTAACCCATACATTTCTGATAATTGAACCATAAAAAAGAATAAAAAAGAAAAGAAAATTCCTGCAGCTGTTGAGAGTAAAAAGACAAAATTGAGGATGCAGAAAGTCAATGACAGAATATTTTCATGCATCCACGTTACTTTGAACACATCAAAAAGTGATGACAAATATATCATCTATCTGCATAGTATACAGACCACAGATAGAGGTTTATTCAGCATACTTGCGTTTCTGTCATGAAACCTTAACACATCTATAAGATTACAATATAAATGCTGAGAGAGAATGGTAAATAGGCTTACTGAAATTTCACAAGATTACATGCCACTCACTGGTTATGCATCATTCATCCATCATGCATAACAATCACCTCCAATAAACAGAGTATGAAGAGGGGGGGAAAATTCAGAACTTCTGGATAAAGTCATAAATGTGTTTGTTGATCTCCTCGGGCTTCTCTTGGTTGACGAAGTGGGCTGCACCTTCGATTATTATAACTTCTTGCAACAATGGCACATCTTTCTGGAACGCACCGTCGTGTACATATTCCTTTATGCCTGTGATATGATAGGTTAAGTCCACGTCCCCCATAATAAACTTCGTCGGTATTGTTACTTTAGCCCCAGCCCAGGGTGCAGTGAGTTCCCAGTTTCTGCATGTAGTTGGGAAAACAACAATGCTTAACTCACCAAGCAAAAGAAGGTAAAAATCAAACATTTTGATTACACAAAAGATTAAAAGCAGAGGGTGGTATCCATCAGAAGGGCGTGCCAAACAGAATCACAAACAGACTTTTTAAGATTTTCTTCAACAGAAAACTCAGTGGCATGTAAGCAAACTAGAACCTATATATAAAAGAAGGCAGACATTGTAGCTGTGTTTTGAGACTCGCACTTCCAACTAAGTTGGACTGACATTTACGTGGTTATTTTTGAATGTGATGGAGTGAAGTGGATTGGACTTAACTCCAAGGAGGTGAAGTAAAATCTTCCCTTAAAAACATTGTTTATCAAAAACTAATACGATTTACACACTATAAGGTTCAAGATACAATAAGAGTTGCAAGTAACTCACAGATCCAAAGCTCGGTAGAAGTTCACTCCTCCAGTGAAGCCACACTTCTCAAATTTGCTGACATAGTAATCAACATCTTCTTCTGACAACCAAGATGGCAAAACAATTGGAGCATCGGGATCTCCAAAACCTTCACCTTTAGGAAAATAAATTGGACCAGGAGTGCGGTATGTAAGAAATTTCTTCATGACTCTTTCAACTCCCAGTGGGGAAAACTCGGCTTCTATATCTCCAGGTTCCTGTCACATAATTAAACAATCTGTCTATAAGATGGGCCATGTAGTCAATTGAATAAGAATTCATGCCATTTTTTAGAAATTACACATGCAAAATCCAAGGATAAATTGCCCTGCCAATGATGTTGTGGATGAGGTACACACCCAAGGAATATGTAGATGGATATTTTCATAAAAGAGAAGTTTGTGAAGGATTTAAAATTCAAAACAACAAATAGCAATTCATGACACCAATGGGAACAATACATCTTAGAGCACCTCAAGATGGGTATTTCTGACCGTTACATAATCTTAACAGTCATTTATCTAGTGACTCCTAAATCACATCTATTGGCTAGTCGACATCGACGATTGTACAAGACCCAGATTTTTCCTAATGCTATTATACTATATTTTTTAAGTCAAGAAGCATAATTAGTGGGAAAATTACAGATAAGAAGCCTATATAATACATAAGTCAATACATCACCCATCATTTGGGTAAATACTTCCATCAAACAGGGGAAGAAAAGAGGGAAAACATAATAATCACCATTTAAAGTTGCAAATTTCTAACAAATAACTATTTCCATCACCAATTTAAATATGTCCACATGCTAATCTTATTTATTCTGCTCTCCAAATAGTTGTCCACTTGTCCTCATCATCAACTCAGTAAGGCAAAAAAACCTTTTGGGCATCATAAATATGTTCAATAAGGCCATTAAGGAGCTGGATCCCATGATATGAATCCATGATGAATGGGGACCTAACCAGATTCTGAATTTGAACAATAATTTGTATATTTGACAAATATTAAATCCATCATTGTACCCACAAAAACCCGTACTTTCAAATGCAAATCCCCACTAGAATCGAGATCAAATTCAAAGACACTTCGAGAATGTAGTAAATGAATATTAAAGTATGATCATGATTAAGAACAGAAAACCTGAAATCTGCAGATGTAGTGATCATCCCCGTATAGAGCACGAAACGTTTCAACAATGTTCATCGAAGGATTCCTCGGAAAAAAAGGAACACTCAAGTTCACCAGTGCCTTGACTTTATCAGGTCTATACAAGCACAAGTACCAAGCAATGAATGCACCCCAGTCATGCCCCACAACAAACACCTTGTCTTCGTTTGGTGCAATAGCATCAAGGAGTCCAACGATGTCACCCACAATGTGGAGAGTGGTGAACTTGGTGTGATCGTTAATGGGTGCACCCGTGGTGTCGCCGTAGCCGCGGAGGTCCGGAGCCACCGCTCGGTAGCCGTGATCGGCCAAGTAGAGGATCTGGTGGCGCCATGAGTACCAGAGTTCAGGGAAGCCGTGGAGGAATAGGACTAAAGGACCTTGACCCAGTTCAGCTATGTGCATGTTTAGACCATTGACAGCAACCATCTTGTGGTGGATCTTCTCCATCTCTCAATCTCTCTCTACTTTCTCTCCCTAGTCTACTGTAAAGTGAGAATCAAGAATGAGCGAACTATATAACGCAAGGGTTGCTTAAGTGAAATTCGCATTAATCGAGGTGTTGAACCAACTCTAACCGTTGACCAAAAAGAAAGTTGGTTATGGTTGCTTGGCCGGCCGGGCAGTTTTACCGGTCAAGTGAGACAAAAAATGGATATGCTTAGCAATAAAAATTAATTACACAGGAGCCCCCCTAAATTTAAGGGCAGTCTCACATAAACACCTAAAACTTTTACAAATTTTACTTTTTCCAATACTTTCGTAGGTGAGACTGATAAGACACCACACCTTTTTCGCCCGGACTTTTTTCTAAGACATATTTGCCCTTTTATTTTTTGAAAAATCAAATAATTTAAAATTTAATTTGGGACTTAATCAATTGTAGATGTTGAATTAAAAGTCAATTTTTTTTTTGGTTCAACGATTAGGGGTGTTCAGGTCAGTTTACACGCAACTCGACTAATATCCTCCCCAGTCTAGATAAAGGCAAACCATCTGGGCAGAAACTAAAATATTTATAAAGAATAAATTGTTCATGGTCTTACTTTTAAGAATTGTCAAAATTCAAATTCAGAATACTTAAATTTACGACTTGCTCTAATTACTACTTAAACTACCAATTCAGGTTAAAAATTGACTTTATTTAACCATAAAACAAACAACTGATCTATTGACGACAATGAATTACGTCTCCATTTTTAAATTAGGTCTATTTTTTTTATAAATCATCGTTGGTGGTACCAAATAGAGCTTAAAACAGAGGTTGAGAAGGAAGAACTACTAGTGGATACGCTTTGGCGATGTGCAAGTTCTCCAAGAACTCAAACTTGGTATGTGCTGTATATAAACAATGTTATTTGAATCTAATTTATTGATCTTGATGATACCAAGAAAATATTCTAAGCACGAGCTCAGACAAAGAGGTCAGCCTAGGAGAAAGGTCAGGTGGGGTTCCTGAAGCTCAACGGTGCTGACCTAGAGCTCACCCCGGACAAAGTGATATAGAAAACACGGAGTGAACAGCTGGCTAGTAGCAGGTGCACCCAAATCAGTAGGAAACTACAATCAAGGCAGGAAATCTCAACTAACTAAAATCTTCCCCTAAAATCAAGGAAAATCCCACGGGTGAAGGGCAGAGATCTCGCTAAATATCCCTTAGAGATTAGGAGTTGCATTATAAATGTTGTACGATGCCACCATCGAGGGGGGATAACCCTATTCCTTGTATCAAAAGCGTCTGGTAGAAATCAATCTGGAAAGAAATATAAATCCGAGGAGCAAGAGTCTCCATTAAAGAGTGGCCTAGCCGAGCTCCGAAGCCGGTGAACCACTGCAATTCCACTGAACATATCATCCCTTTCCCTCTTTTCCCTCTCAACAGTCATTCCTTGGCCCGAGCCATATAATTCTGATCATCACGTTTCACTTTACATGTTTATCACCCTCCATACTACTCATCTGTGATCAAAAAGTACCATCAGTTTGGCCCCGTCTGTGGGAAGGGACAGTTCCTGCTACAAAAAAAAAACTGATTTTTCAGTAATTGATGGTCTCGACTCACAATATGAGTAGAAGTCAAGCAAATCCGCCTCGAGTGATAGGTCAACGTGATGCTGACAACGACAGACAATACGAAAACGCCCCGGAGACAGATCCCCCTATAAGGGATCCCCCCATCAACGACGAATTGACTGCTCTTCGCCAAGCCAATGAACGCTTGGTGCAACAGAACGAGGAACTCATGAAGCTTCTCCAACGCACACAAGAGGCACAACGGGCCCAAGAAGGCCAGTATAATCCCCCTCTGAGGGAGCAACAACACCTTAATACCCTCAGGGAAGCCGATGAAAGGGGGGAAAATAGCCAAGCCATGGGGGAAATTCCCCCCTTTAGGAATGGCCACAACGAAGAAAATAGCCAGAACGATGGGGGAGAGAGAGACGACTTCTTCCCTTATCAGCAGGAAAGAAGGGAGCAATAATGGGAACAACGTTTCAGGGGCATCCAGCAAGAGCTCAGTCATATGAAGGAGGTCGTAAAGAGCAAGACACCAATAACGATGGACGCCCTTGTGCAGCAGACTGAATCCCCATTCACCATGGGAGTGCTACGTTTTTCTCTCCCACCAAAGTTCAGAATGCCACAGGTAGAGGTCTTCGATGGAACAAAGGATCCCGTAGATCATCTCAACACTTACAAAAATCAGATGAAGTTGCACGGGTACCAGGATCCAATGCGCTGCAGGGCCTTTGCTATCACCTTGAAAGGATCAGCCCTGGCATGGTTCAACAGACTTCCCCCGGCCTCTATCTCATCCTTCAAAGAGCTCTCCATAGCTTTCGTATCTCATTTTATAGGGGCTCGAATATATAGAAAGCCGAGCTATCACCTATTGAACGTGAAGCAAGGGCCTCAAGAGAACCTGAGGTCTTACGTTCAGAGGTTCAATTCAGAATCGTTGAAAGTAGATGTCCCGGATGAAAAGTTTGCCATCACAGCTTTTATAGCTGGATCGGGGGTGCAATCCAAAGACTTAATGTTTTCCATCTCAAAAAATCCGCAAGCAAGCATGACAGAGGTCCTCGCAAAGGCAGAAAAGTATATTAACCGTAAGGAGGCTCTTCTCTCTAAGGTGGGGAGTTTAGCGGTGCAAAAGGATAAAGAGAAAGAAGAGAAGAAGAGGGACCGAAGTCCCAGAAGAGAGAGAGAGAAAAGGAGAGACAAGTCTCCCAAGAGAAAAAGGAGGGGAGATGTCAGGGATCGCTTAGGTCCTCCGCAGCCGGAACTGGAGCCAAGATACGCACCTCGGCCGTTGCCCCAACTCACAACAACAATTTCACAAATTCTGTTCGAGGTACAAAACGAGAAATTCCTGAGGTGGCCATCTCGAATGAAAGCTGACCCAACCAAAAGAGACCCTACTAAATACTGCGAGTACCATAGAGATCATGGCCACCACACCGACGATTGCATTCAGCTCAAGAAGGATATTGAAATCTTAATCCAACGGGGGCATTTACGCCGATACGTTGCTCAAGACAGCCAAAACCAAGCTCTTCCACCTCCGCCACCTCGACAGCAAGCCCATGCCCAACATCAACGATCCCTAGGGGAAATCAGGGTGATTTCTGGAGGATTTGTCGGAGGTGGAGAATCCAGCACAGCTAGAAAGGCTCATCTGCGAAGAATCAGAGCAGGAGAACCACTGGAAGTACATACCATGTCCAAGGCACCTCGGCTGAATAACACCATTACCTTCTCAGACTCGGATATGGAAGGTTGCCAGCACCCCCATGATGACCCATTGGTAGTAAGGGTCGTTGTGGCAAATAGAACAGTTCACCGAGTCCTAATTGACAACGGAAGTTCTGCAGACGTCATCTTTGCCTCAGCTTTTGACAAGATGGACATAGGAAGGAAAAAGCTAGAGCCAGTGAGTACTCACCTACTAGGATTCTCAGGGGAAAGAGTACTGCCACTTGGGTCTATTCAGCTTGAGCTCACGATGGGAGACCCGCCATGTCAGGCCACTACGACGGTGAAGTTCCTAGTGGTGGAAGCTCCCTCCACATACAATATGCTACTGGGAAGATTGTCGCTCAATGCAATAAAAGCCATCCCCTCTGCCTATCATTTGGTTGTGAAGTTTTCAACGGAAAATGGAGTTGGAATGGTCCGAGGAGACCAACGTGTCGCGAGGGAGTGCTATGTTGCTTCTATGAAGCAGAAAGAGGTTGAAAATATACAACTGGACGAGCTTGATATGAGAGATGAACTGGAAACCAGACCAACGCCATCAGAAGAGCTAGAACCTATCCAGCTCGACGAGGAGCCGGAACACCTCGTCTACATCGGATCAAAGTTAAGTAAGAAAATTAAGGATCGAATTATACAGTTCCTGAGGGAAAGCACAGACGTATTTGCATGAAAACAGGAGGATATGGAGGGCATCGACCCTTCAGTTATCACGCACAAACTGTGTGTGAATCCTACCTGCAGGCCTATTAAACAAAAGAGGAGAAGCTTTGCCTCAGAGAGACAGAAAGCAATCAACGTGGAGGTCAACAAGCTCCTCCATGCCAAAGCCATCAGGGAAGTGGACTATCCCGTCTGGCTAGCCAATGTGGCACTAGTCAGAAAGACCAATGGCAAGTGGCGGCTCTGCATTGACTTCACTGACCTTAACCGAGCATGCCCGAAGGACAGCTTTCCTCTACCTCGGATCGACCTCATAGTAGATACCATTGCTGGCCACGAGCTCCTTAGCTTCATGGATGCCTTTTCGGGATATAATCAAATCCGAATGGACCCCAGCGACCAGGAAAAGACCTCTTTCGTTACGGATCAAGGAACGTATTGCTACCAAGTCATGCCCTTTGGTTTAAAAAATGCTGGAGCCACTTACCAGAGGTTGGTGAACAGAATGTTCCAAAAACAAACAGGAACGTCCATGGAAGTCTATATTGATGACATGTTGGTAAAATCCCTACATGCAGAACTCCACATTACGTACCTGGCTGAGTCTTTTCAGATCCTCAAAGAGTACAAAATGAAGCTCAACCCTACGAAATGTGCGTTTGGAGTCTCGGCTGGGAAGTTCCTGGGCTTCATAGTTAACAGCAGAGGAATTGAAGCCAACCCGGAGAAAGTAAAAGCTGTGCTAGATATGCAGCCACCATCCAACACCCAGGAGGTGCAACGCTTGACAGGCAGGATAGCTGCATTGAGCCGTTTTGTGTCTAGGTCGAGCGATAAGTGTCAGCCATTCTTTCACGTCTTAAAGAAGGCATTTTAATGGGATACACAATGCGAAGATGCGTTCAAAGCACTGAAGAGGTCCTGACCCTCTACCTAGCTGTTTCGAATTTCTCAACTAGAGCAGCGCTGGTTGGGGAGTGAGACAGAGCTCAGCATCCAATCTATTACTGCAGCAGAGCTCTGAGGGGGCAGAGGAGAGGTACCCGAAGATGGAGAAACTTGTTCTAGCCTTGGTCAGAACAGCTAGGAGACTCAGGCCCTATTTCCAGGCTCATACCATCGAAGTTCTAACAGATCAGCCAATGAGACAAGTGTTGCATAAACCGGAATCTTCTGGAAGGCTGGTTAAATGGGCAATAGAGCTCAGTGAGTTTGATATCAGGTATAAACCAAGAACCGCCGTCAAAGGGCAGATTTTGGCAGAATTTATCGTAGAATTCACGGCAGCAGCACCAACGGAGACCACGGAGTCAGTCCCCGACCTCCCTATATGGAGGCTTTCAGTAGATGGAGCAGCTAATGCACAAGGAAGCGGCGCAGGTCTAATCCTGACCTCTCCAGATGGAATAGATGTCGAATACGCCTTAAGATTTGGGTTTAAGGCTTCAAATAACGAGGCTGAATATGAGGCTCTTATAGCCGGACTAAATCTTGCCCACTCTATGGAAGCTGAACAGCTGGAGGTTTGCAGCGATTCTCAGCTAGTGGTAAAACAAATAGAGGAGTCATATGAAGCCAGGGGTGAAAAAATGATCCTTTACCTCAGAAAAGTACAAGAATTGATTAAGAAGTTCGTGCAGGTTAAGGTTAGGTACGTCCCCAGATCAGAAAATTCACGGGCAGATTCTTTGGCAAGACTGACGACGGCCTCTCAGGAAAGCTTGGATAGGCTGATACCAGTGGAGCACCTTCCAGAGCCGTCAGTGAGCATTGAGGAGGAAATACTTACCATCTCAGCTCAGCCGAGTTGGATGGATCCCATTATGGAGTATCTGCAGAACGGAGCTTTACCCAGCGACCCCAAGGAGGCTTCCAAGCTAAAGTCAAGGTCAGCAAGGTTTTCTTTATTGCAGGAAAGCTTGTACAAGCGAGGCTTTTCAACACATCTTCTTAAGTGCGTGGGTGATAAAGATGCCAACTATATACTCAGAGAGGTGCATGAAGGAGTCTGCGACAATCACATCGGAGCGCGGGCCTTGGCAGGGAAGGCGTTAAGACAGGGATACTATTGGCCCACCATGCTTAGGGATGCCACTGAATTGGTAAAGAGATGCAAGACTTGCCCGGAATACGCCAACATCTCCCACTGCCCACCTGAGCTGTTGACTTCAGTGGTAAGCCCTTGGCCCTTTCAATAATGGGGGCTGGATATACTTGGACCCCTTCCCACTGGCGTGGGGCAGTGTAGGTTCGCTATTGTGGGGGTGGACGACTTCACTAAATGGGCAGAAGCTGAAGCCTTGACAACAATAACCGAGCAAAAGGTACAAAACTTTGTTTGAAAATCCATAATTTGCAAGTTCGGAGTTCCCAGGGCAATTGTATCTGACAACGGAAGACAGTTTGACAACGCAAAGTTCAGAGGGTTCTGTGCCGAGCTTGGAATAAAGAACTACTTTTCAGCTCCGGCATATCCCCAGTCCAATGGACAAGCAGAAGTCACCATCAGAACCCTAAAGGCTGCCTTGAGGACCAAGCTAGAAAACCTGAAAGGAAAATGGGTAGAATGCCTCCCTGAAGTGTTATGGGCCTATAGGACCACCACCAGGTCGGCAACTCAGAAAACCCCTTTTTCTCTAGCTTTTGGAACCAAAGCAGTGACACCAGTGGAGGTGGGGCTCCCTTCTCCTAGGGTCGAATTCTCCAATGCTGAGCATAATGGTGAATCTCTCCTGCTGAACCTCGACCTCCTAGATGAGAAGAGAGACATAGCACTACGTCACACTCAAGACTACCAGAGAAAAACCGCAAGGTATTATAACCGAAGAGTTAGGCACAGAAATTTTAAAGCTGGGGACTTGGTGCTTAAAAAGCTCCTATTTGCCAGAAAGGATCCCACTCATGGAAAATTAGGACCAAATTGGGAAGGGCCATACATCATTTCTAGGGTAATCAGACCTGAAAATTACGAACTACAAACCGAGGAAGGAAGGATCCTACCTCACTCTTGGAATGCAGAGCACCTTAAAAGGTTTTTTCAGTAAGT
>CM042184.1:1660409-1675804 GCA_023539305.1 Ilex asprella
CTAACTCCCCCACTCATCAACACCATAAATTCTCATGAATTCAAAACTTAGAAACATAATCTAAGAAAACAAAAACAGAAGACAAATTCGCAGCACACTCATGTCCATACCCATTTTGGGAAAGCTTGGGGAAGCATTGAGGATCTCATCAGATGCCTTAGAGCTCTCTATGAATGGAGTGGAAGAAAACCTGAAGCAAATCCATTTGTCAAGATTCAGACTGGAAGGAATAGGATCATCCAAAGCACAAGAAGGTTGAAACCAAAATCTGAACCCAGAAGCCACTTCAAACGTCAATCTTCTGCCTCCAACCCCTATGTTTCTGACTATCAAACCCACACCTTAGTTTCAACTACTATCAACCTACTTTTACTTGCTTCAAATTTCAGTACAAGTGATGGCTTCGAATCTCAGTCGTTCAAATTCCAGTAGAATTGTGGCTTTGAATTTCACCCAAAGCTCCAGTAAATGTCGACAGTCGATATCCAGTGGCTTTACCCTATTAACACGGATAAATTCAGTGGTGCTTGGCTGTGATTTGTTGAGTTAGTGTTGAAGGTGGGGCATTTGGAGCATTGATGGGTGGAAGATTGGTGAATTCGGCATCTGATAGAGGGCGCTGCTCGCATCGATAGTACTTCAGCAGCGATGAGTGTGTGTGCGACTGTGCGTGTTAATTTAGATAATCTCAATTGAAAATTTAAGTTTGAGTGGGTGGAAATTATGGAGGTGGTGAGATCTCTGTGTAATGGTGATTATGGGTCTGCTGTGGAAAAGATTTGTGCAGTTCTGTTGGAAAAAGAGGTATTTTCAGCCCAATAATCTCAGAAAATTGGAAGTTTGATGTTTCTGCTAGGTGGGTATTATGGTTTGAGAAGGTTCCGTGAGGAAGTTGAGGTTGGGTAATTGGATCCAATCATGGTTGCAGTAGAGGAATCTAAGAAGAAGTGTGAAGTCTTTCATGGTTAGAGAAAAAGAAGCTTTGGTGCTTGAATTTGAACCTCGGAGCAGTGTCCAGATTGGTTTGTGGCAGAGCTAGCCGAGAGAGAGAGAGGTTAGATCATTTTATTCATATTGTTAACGGAGTTAATTAGTGGTGCACTTTAGTCCACAAACTACACGAGGGTCATGTGGTTATTTATGGATGTGAGGAAAGCCGAAGCGCAAAAAGGTTTAGCCACATGAGCGAAAAGTAAAGTTTGCCCAATCATACTCAGCGATTCAGCATAGGGTCTGCCAAATCTCCAATTACCATCTGCTAATGAATTACATAGTTGTCTCGCCATTAGGATATTTCAAAGGATCCCTGTAGCATGTCTTTAATTTTGTGTGAATGCTTGATAATGATCTCTGCATTCTTTTATTTCTAAGTTGAAGTTTGATCTCATGCCTGTGTTTTCTGTGTACAAGAAAACTTTAAAGTGTTTATTGTAATTCAGTTTTGCACGTCATTCTGATGGAGACCATCTGCTTGTAATCTTTTGTATACTTTTAAGTTGGGTTTCTTCTCTTTTTCCTTGTTAAATAAGCGTCAATTGTTTCATCTATTAACTGCAGAAACAGGGAACTCACTGCACCCTGGACTGGAGCTCAAGTAAAAGTGCCGACGAAGTTTATTGTGGGGGACTTAGACTTGACCTATCATATGCCAGGCATAAAGGAATATATACACAACGGTGGGTTCCAGAGAGATGTGCCATTGTTGCAGGAAGCTATAGTAATCGAAGGAGCAGCCCACTTCATCAATCAAGAGAAGCCTGAGGAGATCAACAAGCACATTTATGACTTTATCCAGAAGTTCTGAATTTTCCCTCTCTTCATATCCGTTTCTTGGAGGTGATTGTTACGCATGTAGCTGTATTATGATCAATAAAGAAGTGTAATAATTCTCATCAAATAATGAGTGGCACGCTGCCATTGATGCACAACTGCGTAATCTTAAGCATGTTGAATAAAACTCTATCTGTTGTTCGTTTGGTATTGAGATAGATTATGCATTTGTCATTGCATTTTGAATTTCGTGTAACTGACCTCCTGTATCATCAATGTGTTCCTTGAGTTGAAGCTCCTAATAAATCATGATTTGGTAGTTGAACAACAAATATATCAGGCAGCTTCATAGTAATACTAGGAATGAAGAAATAGTTTAAACTATATGGATTGCA
This sequence comes from Ilex asprella, assembly GCA_023539305.1. Classification (NCBI taxonomy): domain Eukaryota; kingdom Viridiplantae; phylum Streptophyta; class Magnoliopsida; order Aquifoliales; family Aquifoliaceae; genus Ilex; species Ilex asprella. The sequence continues at coordinate 1,662,575 of CM042184.1, forward strand.
TTCAGTGGACAAGACTTTCCATCCATAACCAGGTCAAAGAAAGTAAGTTATTCGTATGTCTTATACCCATTTTGGATAGAATTGAGATCACCCTGTTAACTAGCTGCTCAACAAACTCTCTCAAGATCAGTAAATGACTCAGATACAAGGCTCTTCAGAATTTTTTTATTATTCCACTTATTTTCATTCCACAAGAATGGTTCAAGGTCAGAAACAACAACAATCAAATCTTCATTTGGAGCACCCAAGAGCGACAGCTTGATGAAACATGTCACAGAGTCGACTAGAAGTAGGATCCAGAGGCCCCAGGCAAGGTCACTTGACAATATCACAAAAAAGTGATCAGTTCAGCAATTTTTGGGTCTTTGGCGTTTTTCAACATTGAAATGCACATCCAAGAGGCCTGTTATACCAGCGTCTATCTTTTGACCTGTTTTAACAGGGCCAACACCTTGAGGAGTGCCTGCACAAACAGGGTCAATACCAAGGTCAGCCAAGACTAGTTCTATTCATTCTGGTCCCAGGAGGATGGATAACTCTACACTCAGATCAATACCATGAGGTACGAGTAAACAACTGAACTAATGCTCAAACAGAAAAGTCAGAAGAACGCATTGAAAAGAAGTGGAAGTGCTTTGTGCTGTATTGACCCCAATTCCACACTTCGCCTTTTTGCCGGTTTTAAACTAAAAACATAAGAATGCTGCCGTTACATACACTGGTACAGTGCCTTTTGAGTTATAGAGTTGAGGTAATCATTTGCACCAAATCTTTTGGCCCATGGTCTTCTCAAGAGAAATACACCTTACGATTAGCAAAAGTGGAATAGCAGAATAACAAGTGCTTGGCTGCTGACTGGAAATGATTTGATTTACACAGCCGTTACCCGTACAATTTTGCCATTTAAAATGGTGTTAACACAATAATTATGGCATAGTATTTACAGGGATTGATGATTTGCGGATTGGAAAATGAGAACTTCTGTTGATAAAGTGTCAAGTAGAACAAACAAATCTTGAAACGTCAGGAATAATAGAAAAATCATCACAGATCTACACAAAATATTTACAAGACCACCAGCCGAAGGAGACATTTTTATAAGATGTGCTGAAGTTTTTCTAGGGAAATAATATTTGCAAACGATCGGAACTACTAAAACTTCAACAAAAGGAGCAGGGGAAGTAACACATTACCTGTTAGTATAACGTCTCCTTCAAGAAGCGTCATGATAGAACTTATGTGGCTGATAAGAAATGGGATCTTAAAAATCATGTCACTGGTTGGCCCTTGTTGCCGAATTTCTCCATCCACCTGTGAAATCATAGATACCCTGAAAGATCAGCTCCAAAATACAAGCATTAAGACGTTTATAAAGCAAAAGAAAGAAGATAAAGATTGAACAATTAACACCTTTAACCACAATTCCAAGTTGTGAGGGTCTGGCACCATCGCCGGGGACAGCTTCAGGATATAAAATGGCATGTTAGGAGAGTACATAAAAGACAGCATACTCACAGATGAAAAGAGGGTGTACACAAAAAAATCTATATTCAAGTTGTTCTTTGTTCACATCCCTCAATCTAACGAACCGGGATCTATTTGTTCCAGAAAATTTCATGATCATACCTTAGGTATAACTAACCTAAAGAACCATCTTCATTTCCACTAGTAGAATGAACCAAATAAATACGTAATCTAGAACCCTGACAGTAAGCCTCAGTAACTCATACCATTGTCCTCGTTTCCTTCTGCATACCCAGTCGATTCATATGAAAGGGTCCTTATCCAGTTTGGGTCCCCTAAATCGAGATTACGATGAATTGAGTGTTGACCTGACCTTTGCACTATTATCATTGCTCTTACAATTGAATCCACTGAAACCATACATATGAAAGCATAGCCATATAAAAAGTAAGGGCAGTTAAACAACTCTTACCAACTCCATCTCCATATTTATTGGCATAAACTATGGCCCCAAAGTGTACCCTTCACTCTTAACTTGACTTCTACATGACTCTTGAGAGTAAATCTGAATGTAAATAAAATAGAAGACAAAATAATTTGCAGTTCAATCCTTACAACAGAACTGATTGGTGTGAAGGTATCCTGTCCTTTAGCTACAGTCCATGGAAGACCTGCAGACTGGGATGTAGAAGAGGAAAAAGACATCACTGTTATAGCCATAATAATTTGACAACTGTTGCATTGAACAAGATAACAACATTTCAAACAATAAGAACTTGTGTATTTCACAATCCGGATGGATATACCCCAAACCCAAAAACCAATTGAGTCATTCTAGTCAATGAGCTGATAAACTGTGTATGTTAACGGAGTTGGTACAATTTTCCAAAACTTTTCACACACTAATGATTGATACTTTGACAGTTCTACCAATCTACCTTGTTTCAATGACTACAGGCCGACCAAAGAAGATTTATTTGAATAAGATTCCACAAATTAAATTGGGAAAAAAGCCAAAGAAAATTTGCACCTTGGCAGAAGACTGGATTTCCCTTGCAGTCATATCCAGTGCAAGTGCATAACCTGAAACACGAAATATAACATGAATTCCGAGATCAAAAGCGATAAATTCAAGAGGTGCAATTACAGCAATGTCTAAACCAAACCTCCAACATGGTTCATAGCAGTGGCCTCAGGAACATCGCGAGCTTTTTGACCGATCACAACGGCGAGCTCCACTTCATGATGGAGCGATTCCAAGGGATGCGGAACTTCGATCGTGCCTCCATTTTCCAAATACGACGACGTCGGCTTCAGAAACAACACCGGCTCCTGAAACAACAAATGTACATAAAATTCCAACACAATATACGCATATATGTGTATGTGTGTGCGAAATAACACATGAAAACTGACTAATTGGGGATTTAACGCAGCTGTTCACGATAAGCAATTTAGGATGGATTTCCAAGGCTTTGGATTAACACACACACACACAGAGGACCTTGGGGACGGCGTTGCCGAGTTCCTTGGCGTGAGCGGCGTAGTTGCGGCCGACGGCGACGATCTTAGTACCAACGCTGAGGAGCTTCTGGTAAGCAGAGGTTGACGCCGCCATGGTCGTGGATCGTCTGATTCTGGCACAAACTAAGTTACTATTGTAGCTCTGTGTGTGTGTGCATACGTGGGATGATAGAGAAGGGGAAGATTAATGGCGACTAAAGACGACTTCTTTTTTTCTTTTTTCTTTTTTTAGTAAATTATACTTTCATTCCCTATAGCTTTTTTTTTTTTTTTTTTGAACAATTCCCTATAACTTTTTGAAAAATGTGAACTTTAATAGTCCGAAACGTTTCAAATTTTCAAGGAGATCAAAATAAATCAGTGATAAAATTAAAATTTTAATATTTTGAGATGTTTCATAATGTTTCAGAATATTTGTAATATTTAAATATATTTGTAATTTTTTTTTAAATGTTTTAAGGTATTTTAAGATTTTTGGTATATTTTGATCAATATTTTAAAAAAAATAATTCTTAAAATTTTTATTTTTTTTATTTTGTTTCCGAAACGATTTAAAATGTTTTCGAAACCCATCAAAACGATTTTGTTTCTTAACTGATCAAAATAATACATAGAAACAAAATTTTGATCATTATATACATTTAATGTAGGGGTGGGTCTTCTTTAATTAATCTGTTTTGAAAATGGTTGGATCTGATACAACACGATTAATAAACAAATCGAGAATAAATGAAAATAATCAAAAAAATAAACAACATGATTTGTTTATATCAATTATATAATCTCCAATTCATATGATGTATATGTGACGAATTCCGTCAAACTTAACGATAAATTTCAATAAAAGGGTTACATTACAAAAATGATATAATTTAGATGTCTGATTGACACAAATGATATAATTCTTGAACTAAATAAATAGTTAACTCCATTAAATTATACATTTAATAAATTTCTTAAAAAAAATTACGATTTACAATTTATACCCTTAAGTATGGTTCTAATTTCAAGTGTCGATTGAAAGGATCAAATGACAATTTACGCGCACATTGATTAACTCTCTTTCTGATCCGGTCAAATATAAGTTATCCACGCTAAAGAATAATTGTCAATTTATAAAGAATAATTTCTCATAATCTGACTCAAAAAATTGTCAATTTACTACTTGTTTTTATTACCTCTAGGGGTTTAGTCGATGGTTAGGGCCTTACCATGTGTATGTTCGTATAATAAAAGGGTGTTTGGGTTGGTTGGGTCATTGCATTCGAGTCCAATAATAGCAATAAACGGCTGATTCCCTTGCGGTAAGACCCAAACCTTATAGTGCTCAACATTGACCCGGGGTCTAAAAAGGCCAGCCCAAGTTATTTCCAAAGCCTAGCTCTAATCAACTAACTTATCTCGACTTATTAAGGCCCATGGCTTTCAGTGATCCCTGCTTATTTGTCCCTGAACTCTTTTATTTAGGGATATCAATGGATCGAAACGGGAGTGAGGGGTGTAATCTCTATTCTCATACCCGCTTGAAAAAATTTCGTCTATCCTCGGTCCACTCCCGTTAGCGGGTATAATTTTCATCCCTATCTCTGTCCGCGGGTAAATTTTTAATCCTCGTTCTCGTCCCCGCTTCTCCCGTACTCGCTCAAATCCAAGCTAATTAAATTCAATATTTTAAATAATTCAACTACATTCTAAATAATCTAACACAATACAATATAACATAACATATTTGAATAAAACACAAACAACAAATGTCCAAAATACTACATATTTGAACAAAACACAAACAAATGTCCAAAATAAATGTCCACAAACAACATAATGGTGGTAAAATCATTTCAATCAACTCAATATGTATTTATATTTATTTATTTATTTAGCGTGTAACGGGAACGGGACGGGGTGGGGTGAGGAGGAGGCGGAGGTAAGGGTAAGTCCATCCCCGCCTCCATTCCTGCATGGGTTTATACAAGGATCTTCGTATACATCCACCGTCCAATATGTAGAGTCCATCCCTGGTCCAAACGGGACTGATTTGGACGAATACCCATTTTTTTTCGATCCACTACCATCTCTACTTCCATTGGATTGTCGAAGCTCTAACGCAGATATCAAAAAAGTGAAAATTTAAGGGTGAGGTTTTTTAAATGGATTTATAATAACTTGAGTTCTGAAAGGAAATTTATTTGGGGTAAGTCTATGTTTAAACTTATATGTAGATATTTAAATCCACTTATTTTTTAAATCTCAAATTACTTATAACGGTGTTAGTTTTGTTCAATTATGAAAAGTCATATATGTTAGATCATTGAGGTATATATAGAAACTCTTGATTAAGTTATATATGAAAATTATTTATTAAATATTATGATAATTAACCAAAGTTTTATATGGAAATTATATTTTCTGATAATTATATATGTGAAGCTTAATATACAAATAAATTGTTGGTCTATTAAATCAAAATCAGATCACAAAATTTTCATAACAACAGTAATATAGGGAGGCTGAACAATGTCAACAGAGTTCAATGACACGAATGTTAACATATAGTAACATTCATGTTATTATATGATTGTGTTACCAGTACAGTCATGTTATTATACTGACACTAATGTTATTATAGTGGATTTTAACATACAATTGCAAACCTTGAGACGTGTATTATATAACATATACTTTAATATTCATAGTAACATCAAAGTTTTATGCTCAGTAACACATAATTTTATAAAATATAAGACAATAGTTTTTTTTATAGTAATATCAATTTTTAAATGATTTTAGTAAAAATACGATCCACAAATTAAAAATTTACAAAATAACAAGTAGTAACACACAATTGACATTTGAATTATGACACTCAACACCAATTGTGAACATCCCTAATTGTTATTACTTTTTATCATGTTAGCATTTTTTTGTGAGTACGTTACTATTTTTTTAGAGATTGTGTTACTGTTTTTGTTAAGTATGTTACTATTGTTGTTTTTTAAATATTAATATTTTAGCGATAGAGCACAAAGTAAATTGGAATAGTAAATTAAAATTGTATTTTATGGAATGTAATAAGTTTGAAATTTGAATATTCACAGTTTTTTGTAAATACCGATTTCTTATTTTTTGAATAAGAAAATATTATAGCTTGGAATATTGTAGCCGGATTTGAAGGTAATTATGAAGGAAATGTATATGACATGTTATTACGTCCATAAACGATGTTTATAACATTCCTACATAGAAATGTTACAATAGCCAAATTGACAAAAAACGAACTTAAATTTAAATATGTTTTCTTGACAGATTTATTTTTAAATAAATTCATATAGGGGAACTGACTTCCAAATTTCTCAAAATAAAACCACCTTGTCGTATATTAAAAAAAATTACATATTCAAATTGATCGGATCAAATTCCAATCCACCAAACTTAGATTCTAAGTGGTATCAAAAATTACTTTCGAAACCTACAATGGCTCAAAATGGTGCATGAACAACAGTCATGGTCGCATGCCATAGCCACTAGAAATGGTCCTACCAACGCACATCCAAAATTTTCACAAATCTCTATCATTGTTGTGTCTTACGGTATAACTTTTAGTGATAATTCAATGATTGAATTTGACCTTTGATAATTCAAAAATATCAGATTTAACACTTTTACCCTTTAAGAGTTAGTCACATTTATTCTTCAAAGAACGTGTTATAAACCCAGTATTTAAACTCAAGAAAATAGTTGACACAACAAAAATGAAAAAGTCTATAAGGTACAAGTTAGTCTCTTCTTCCAACCCAAATGTTAGTCTCTTCTTCCAACTCAAATGTCTTGACAAACTAGTGCCAGTTCAACATCACACAAGGACTTGTTTGTTCCTTTCTTTGTTTGCCTTTAGTTGGAAGCTTTTACAGATAAAATCTAGATGAGTTGGAGACAACCCTAGTGGATAATCTTCTGACCTTTCATATAAAAAAGTTTGGGCAAGAGAACGAAATCAAAAAAATTTCGAGAGCGAGATGATAACTCAATCTAATAAGTTTAAAATAAAATAAAGTTATTTAGAAGTTGTGGGAACGATCCCAGTGTTTTATGTCTTAACTTACTCGGTCTCATTGAGTTATAGTAGTACATTTTTAAGTTGTAATTTGAACTTAAAATAAACTATAACTAATGTCTATTCTATTTATACTTTTCAATAAGAATCGCTCACTAAAAATCTTGGTCTTACCTAACATTTTTGTCCAAACTTATAGGAGATTAAACTGGTACAACCTCAAGCTCGTAACCAAACAGTGTCCAAAAATTGTGTGGGTGTCATGTCAAATTGAATTGGTCCTGTGGTACTGTCCCTTATCTCAATCTGACCCTGCTACTTTGTTCTTATCTTTCGAGTGCCCCCAACAACTCAATAAGATCCAAATTATGCAGAAAAAACTGTCATAAGAAGTACTATTTTTGGGACCGATTACAGGAGGGCCCACAACTGTTGTAATTTTGTGGGTAGCATACGAATTTAGTTGAAATTGTCGATAAATTCTAAATCCTAAGAATTTTATGGAACTCGATCGATCATATTGTTGCGATGCCCCAATTAGAGGGTTAAATGGGTAATGAAAATAGGTTTGAGGGCTAATCAAGGCTTACCCTAAGGCCCGCACTCCATAGTATTCCAAACCCGTCACGTGATGACTTATTGACGATCCATTATCTTGAATAGAAAAATAATGAGTTGTACGTTTAACTTGCCTCGACCCGATGGGCTAACCTGTTTAAGGTCCCCGCAGAAGCACCTCCATCAAGTGGAGTCGAATTGAAAATGCCCGTTAGGGCCGGCCCAAGTCATAAGCCCTAAGCCTCCCTTTTTTCCGATGGACAAGATCAAATTTATTGATCAATTAACGACTCGAGGCCTAACTCTCATGTTGTCATTGTGTGGGTATGAGTCATATAATAATTATACATACATATATATATATATATATATATATAATAATTACATATAGGCATCTCCAAGTTATAATGACCTTCCCTGATGACCACTTTAGGGACAAAATATAGTGTAATTACCTGAAGTTGAGGTTGATATATATTCGTTTATTGATAAGATATTGCGGACAAAGAATAAAATCCACACGCAACATCTTTCTCATTCATGCAATCATAAGCTTCCCAACAATACAATAGTAAGAGGTAAAACAAGGTCCTTCTTTTTGGATTCACTTGGTAGTTTTTAGATGTAAAATCCTAAGTCTAAGTTTTATAGGCTAAGGTTCAATAATTGATGAGAGGGAGAGGGACATAGACTTGTACAAGAAAGGAGAGAGAGAGAGAGAGACGTTTAATTTTTTATTTTATTTTTTTGTTTTTGGATTGAATATAATACACATGAACAGTAGGATGAGGCTCGAACCTTGGGTTGAGACGCAATGTGAAAAAGAAGCCAATCATCATGCCTGTTTTCTTTGCTCCTATATTTAAGTTGAGAAATAGCGCTAATAATTAAGTCGAGTAATACGAACTTGAACAATTTTTTAGACTCGTTTAAAAAATGTATCTAAAAAATTCTAAACGTTTATATTTAAAATAATTGAATAACTCGGGTTTGACTTGCTTTAAACTTAGCTCATGCGTGATATATTTTTTAAATTAGTCAAATTTAAATAATTTAATAAACAAATTTAAAAAAAACGAGCTTGACAATTTTAACTTGATTGTCGTTCTATTAAGGACGTATCTCAACATTCTTTATCAATTCAATGATTGCTATTTTATTTTTTGCACAATAATTTATATTTTATTATATTCTCAAATTTATTCTATTGCTGTATAAAAATATTATGATTGTACCAATCCAAATGTAACATTACTTTTAGCTCACCTTGTGCAGTGTTCTACTGTTCTTGAATCCGTACGCTACTAACATCCAACCAACGGAAGAATAACGCTTTCCCACGAACCAAGGAGGCCAATTATCTTTTATTTTAACTTGGAAAATGTTATTGGTAGTAATTAAAATAACGGAATCCACTAATTTCACTTGGTATTTTTTTACTGATTGGTAACATCACGTGACATTGATGATGTAATGTCGCAGTTACATTCAATATTTTTTTCTTGATCCAAAATTAGATTTAGGAGAAAATAATGATTGTAACGGTGATACAATATTACCAATCAATAATAAAACATCAATAGTAATACTGTTTGGGCCTAAAAATAAAACATAATTTACGGACCGAAGCAGAACCATTAAATTAACATTAAGTTTCAATGTTTGATGGGATTCATAGTCAATCTAAAAGCTATAATAGATTAAGTTAACTTTTTTAGATCTCAATAACATTACTTAAAATGTCAAATAGATAAAGTAAACATCATTTAAGTAATTATTGACTTATATAGAAAAAGAGTGACTAGTTATTAGAATAAGTAATTATTGATTGACATGGGATTTATTTTTTTATTTATTTTTGTGACGTCCCAAAATCTAGGAATACTTTATTAACCGTTAATAACCCATTAACCCGCAAAAATATCCGTAAATGCCGCATAACCCGACACCACGTGATAGCATCCCCTAATCGGGATCGTAACTCACAATTGTATTCTAGGTTCAATTATTCATTTGGATCCAATCAAGGTCCAATATACTATGATTTATACTTCATTATGGTCAATTTATATCATTGGAATGAAGGAAAATATAGGTCGAAAACATGGCAAAGCAGTTTTAAATTTGAGATTTTTGAAGAGTGTACTGGTACTACGTACCGGTATGATTTGACCACTGGACAACAGCGAATCGGTATGCGGTACACCGTACCGGTACTCTCTGCCCAATTTTGCCACTTTCTCCTATTTTTGATTTTCAACCTCCTCTAAACCATTCCAAAAACATCTTAAACATATTTAACATCATTTCTCACATAAGACTTAGTAAGTACAAGTTTTATTATATTTATTTACATAAATTTACATGCTAAAAAAATTAAGTTTTCGTAATGATTTTACAAGATATCAAAGTAAAGACACATCTCGGTTTTTCTTCACCCTTGATGGTCCGAATAAGAGCCGTCCATCGGCGTAGCCTCATACCTGAAATATTTTTTCGTATAGGGTGAGTCACGCTCAATAGAGTATCCCTTACAGAGACTAGTCCGCACCTAGATGCATAAGAAGTGTTCACATGCAACATTCAACAATACATAACATTCCAAGCAAGACTATGCATTCAATGTTGGAATTTACCATGCTATGTCATGAAAGGAGATGAGACTCACCCACGCACATCAACTCGAGCCCTTTTCAGTTTCTCAATACATGCAAGTGTCAATGTGTATGAATCCGTCATCTATATTACATATCAAATGATGTTTACAAATCTACGGTCTTTATAGGGGTAGTTTTTTATGGACTTACACAAAAGGTCACTCAACCTACACAAAATTGACGAACTTTCACCAAAGGTTCCGCGTACACCTACACACTTTATAGACCGAACCAAGGGAGTGCGTGCCCCAACTACCGGGCCTTGCACCCGAGAGATCTTTTAGTCCCTTCTTGTTACTCTAACCCAATTTTCTTTCGTGCAACCGTGCTATTCAATGAGATCTTCCATCCACATCTTCCAAATCCATCAATCATCTACCAAGTGTGGTGTTTGATGTCACAATAAACTCACACCCTAAACATGCAATGTTTCCGTGCATATATAATGTAATGAGCCATTGTAATAACAATATCATGTTTCATATGTAATGAATTCTTTATGGACTAATTTAACACATAACAACTCCAATTCCATGGCAAACTATATCACAAGCATATGATTTTCATAAGTTATCACATAACTCAAGCATGTTATTTCAATTTAATCAAAACAACAATTTCAACCACTCAAGACATTTTATCAAGTATCTTCAAAGCAACACTCATGTTAAACACATATCATGCCTAAAATTTCACCTAGTTACAAGAATTTGCACAAGTAACTTTCATGCATCAAAATCAAACTAGAAGTTAGCCTAAGTCATTTCTATCCTCATTTTATCAATTTCATAACTACTGACAAGTTATAGTTCATTTATTCATCTAACCTTTTTTTCTATGGACATCATCTTAGGTTAGAAATAAATCGTAGTAGGAGAGAACCCTACCTCTTGGAGAGTGAATCGAAAAGTAGAATTTTCAAGAACACCAACACAACCTCCAAAACTTGATTTCTCCAAATTTTCTCATTTAGATCTTCGGTGAAATCTTTCGTTCTTGGTATGGTTGCGTAGCCCTAGTCAAGGTGATCAACTTTAACTCGTGGGTCAACAGATTTCGACTGATGAAACTCCGAGAATTGACGAAAGAAGTTTGATTTATCTCTTTTCTCTCCCTTTTTATCTTCAACGTTGAAGCCAGCAGAATATCAGAGATATTTTGTGCCAAATATCAGATTTTAGCTCTTATTTATAATTTTAAAGACTTGGCTCATATCGAGTCACGCCCCTCACTCATCCGGGTCCATTTTTGCCTCAAAACGATTAATTTCATCCCAATTTAATTTTATTTGAACTTGAATTCAATTATAAGAAAATTTTATAATTTTTGTTTTGGAGACCTTTGTGAGGTCATTCGACACCCAGTTGTCTTGTAAAATGTGAAAAATCTGATTATTTCGGAATTCAGCGAAATTTAACAGGACAACTAGATTTCGTTAGACAAAGCAAACGGCAAAGTTTGTTGTATTATACGAGTTCTAGAGAACACGTATTTTAGGGCATGTTTGTTTACTGTTTTTGTCAATTGTTTTGAATTTTTGTCTAAAATAAAAACAAAAATATGTTTGTTAACTGTTTTGATTTTGTTTTGTTTTCGTTGTATTGGAGACAAAGACAAAAAATTGGGAACAAAAAAAAGATGTTTCAGGAAACACAAAAAACAGAGACAACACGCACAAAAAAGGGTTGGGATTAATGAGATCCGGACTTCGACTCCTCTTAACAGCAAAACAAGCTTTTTTTTTGTTGAACTATAAAAACTCATTTTCATCTCTCTCTCCTCACACGACTTCTCTTTCTCTGTCTCTCTCTTCTCTCCCTCTTCTCTGCCTCCATTTCCATCGCTTCCGCTGGACGAAGCGCCACCACCATCACTGCCTCTCCTTTCTCTGTGTGAAACCCACCTCCATCACTACCTCTCTCCCTCTTCTCTGTGAAATGCACAGATCTATGCATATATATGCACAGATCTGTGCGTGTGTATTATTTAGGATTGATTACAATAGGTTTGAATTTCACTGTATTATTATTTTGGTATTTGGGATTGATTAAATTTATTTAGGATTATGTGTTGTGTTGAATCATTTAGGATTGATTGAATTATTATCTGGGATAAAATTTGAAGTGGATACCATAGGATTATGTGGGATTGATTACAGTGGGTTTGAATCTCACTGTATTATTATTTAGGTATTTGGGATTGATTAAATTTATTTAGGATTATGTGTTGTGTTGAATCATTTAGGATTGATTGAATTATTATTTGGGATTAAATTTGAAGTGGATACCAAACAAGTTTTCTATTTTTATTATCATAATTTAATAGACAAAAATGACTACCAAACATGTTTTTGTTTCAATGTTTATCACAAAACATAGACAAAAAATTGTCTCTGTTTTTAATGTTTTGAAGACGCAAAAATAAAAACGTTACCAAACGACCCCTTAATTCCGCATTATAGTGAAAATTTACCATTTTGTCATTTTTCAGAAAAATTTCAAATTTACTTGGATTTTACAATTTTAATTAGTAATATCATAAAAATCATCAATTAATTTAATAACCACCGTAATCCACCATTAGACCGTTAAATTGCGAGTTTGAATCCACCATTGGACCGTTAAATTGCGAGTTTGAATCCACTGTCCCTCCCCAACCGTTGCAATGAATATTTTTTTCATATTTAAAGACGGTTTCAAAAGAATGATTAAAGAGCATTAATAATGTTCTATTTCGTATGGAAAAAATGGATGGATGAAAAGTTGAAAGGATAGAAAATTTGAGGGATAAATAAAACATCATGTTTGATAAAGAAGAAAAATAGGAAGAATAGAAAAGTTGATGAATTAATTTTTCTTACAACTCACCAAAATCAATCATTCCAAAATCGAACAGAAAGTGAATGAAAAGTTAATTATTTGTGTTGAGTTGTATCTTATTTGTCTTTATATCTTTTTATATATACATATATTATGT
>CM042184.1:1685804-1697587 GCA_023539305.1 Ilex asprella
GGGGAGGGGGGATAATGGGCCACTAACTTCCCATAAATTAAAAATTAGTCAGGACCGTTGTAAACATTTTCAAAAATAAGGAGGTCAAATGTATTAAAATAACCAAACTATCATCCTTAATAATACATAAATAACAGGATTCACAAACTCAAGGGGGGCAAGTGCACACCCTCCTCCCTATGTGGCTCTGCCCTTGTCCAAGCTAATTTACACGCATCTTAATTAATTTTCTTCCTGATCTGATCAAAGACAGGTCATCTACACCGAGATTAGGATATTCATAAAGAATAAATTTCTCATAACCTAACTCCAAAGAATTATCAAGATTCCAACTTAAGATATCTGAATTTACAACTTATACCTATTATCACTTAAACTACTATTTGGTGTTAATCTACACTAGCATTCCCAAAAAGAGTCATAGACTCATAGATAGGATTTGGAACTCTCAATTTATTTATTTTTCCCGAGCGAAAATAGGAAACATATTGTAGATTATCCCTGATACATAATGGTGCAGTATCATATAAGGTAAAATCTGAAGCTGAGTTGGTTATCAGATTACCACAGCAGCAAAGCCACGATCGGCTGTGCTTTTATTTCTAAGCTTAAATGGATATATCTTCCAGGTGAATGCAGCTACTACACATTATTTTTACTTCTTCTCTAGATAATTCACAGGTAAAACTCTGGAACGCGTCTAAGAGAAACAATGAGATCACGAGAATCAAGTCAATTGAAACGTCAAACAAAGTACATGTTGAAACAAATATACAGGCACAAGAATGTTCATGGGATATTTTGTGTGCTAGGAGTCTTCAAATAATACATACAAGTGAGAGGCATAGCAGTAGCAGTAGCAGTAGCAGCAGCAGCGGCAGCATTGTACCCATGGTCTATATCTACCACCAAACTCAACCAGATTTGAACAGTAACACTGCTTTTGAATCCAAATAGAAGTACACAAAGTGATTTGTCTCATGAGTCACATAAGAACCTACAATAATAAAACCAAGAAAATAAAATGGTCAATACAACTTCATCTACAAGCTAGAAAAGGTCTCTCTCTCTCTCTGATAAGAGAGGAAAGAATAAAAATAGAACAAGACAAAAAGAATGGGTTGAATGTGTCGATCAATAAAAACCAAACAAAAAAATGCAGGTCCACAGATGGTGATTTTCGATTTGGCTTCTCTTCCTAATGAAATGATGTTAGGAGCTTTGGTCATTATCAGTCTCTGAATTGCTATGTTTTTTCTACATGCTTAATGTAGTCCATCTCCTAGATTCAAATGAACATGTGTAAAATAGTTAAAACCCAGATAAATAAATATGGCAGTATTAATCAGCAGGGAGGGTAGGCACAGCAATTGGATTCCCACCATTTGACTCCAGCAAAGGGCACTTGAAATGCAAACAGCAAAAGGGGTAGGTTGTGATGAATTCTGTAAAACTTGATCTCTTACTACGATTATGCGGAAACAGGAGACTAAAAAGATAGCTTTTGACTATGACACACCAAGAACAAAACTGGAAAATCATGTATTAAATTTGTGCAAATATTAGGTAAAGCACAATTCTCCTGATTGTCGAAAATGTCTGAACCTACTAGCAGAACAAAACACTAAGAACTCCATATGGCTAAGAATATTTTGTTAATAGATGAGCTGACTGAATAATCACAATCTCAGGATAAATGCATGCTAAGAAGACATTTGCTTCCATTTTGAAACTGTATTACTTAATGAAGACCATGACTTCAACCACTGAATCATAAACATGATTAGTATTGCTGCATCTAGACAACAGTTCAACAGACCTATTTGGTGTGATGGATAGTTAAGAGTTTTGATCCCTTTGTATAGGAAACATTTCCTCCTCACTAGCTCTTGGAGGCACTACCCACCATGGTTAAAATTGACATCTCACGCGGATTATATACAAGCTTGCAGGCACCAATATGGGATGCAATCTTGTTATAAGTATCTGCGGGGCCATAGTTGCATGGACGATGCACAATGTGAATGAAACTTCAAAATATCTTGAACAAGGTGAATTCCTAATTCACGCAGACCTATCCAACTATCAAGTACTTGGCAGATATTGAATACAGCATATCATCACACATCACAGGTATCATCACAACTTCACTACATAAATCCCATTCAAACTGAGCCAAACCAACCAACTGGACTAGTTATGTTTTATGAATTGGACTTAATGTAAGCTTCAGCACCCAACAAATCATATGGCCATGAAACATCTAACAAGATCACTAGAAATATTGACTTCAAGGAATTTTGATCCAGTCCATATTCCATGTGGATGTTAAAAATATATTTGCACTTGGAATTGGATTACAGTGGATCCAAAAATTTCACGAGTGGAATTAAGAATTAGAATTATATATTTATACTTGGAGCTCTAATCTGGTGTGATACATATAGGTGCACCTCTGCTCACTCCGGCTTCGACACATACCTAGGCGCGCGTTTCCCAACACTGTAACACTCAAATGGCCCTATACTTGGTCTTTATTTGTTGTCCTTGAAGAACATCAAAATAAACATCAGCTGATCAATAGACACTTGTAGAGAGTGTCTCATCAGCTGAATCATGCCTGATCTGATGTGCCACCTTACGTAAACATTATAAAAGCATCTTTTATATTTTTGTGAGTTTTCTGTTGAAATAATATAACTACCAGATAAATATCACACAATCAAAAATATAGTTTGTATTGAAAAAACATTAGAGAAATTACAACATACTAGGAAAGATTATCAGCTCACTAACAGTATACCACCATTAAGACCATCATGGACATAAACGTAAGAGTGTTCATGTTTTTTCTACAGAAATCAACAATGGAAAGCGAAACTAAGTAGACCATTGTTCCACGAAGGACCACTGATAAAGCATTACGCATACAACTGTGCCCATACCCACAAGATACATCCTGTGTGTTGAGTGGCATGAATAGGACTGCCCATTTTTTTCCTCGAGATATTCTATTTCAGGAGCAACGTATAGCAGTCATTTGCAAGTTTTACGGAGGGTGGGATCCCTAGAAGACAGTATTGGCAGAATCACAGATGGTACTTCCAAAGAGATTGATCAAAGATAGCTATCACACACTATCAAAACCAATGTTTGTCAAAGCAATTTTTTTAGAACTTGGGGTAAAGATAGACACGTTAACCCTGCTTTGTGCCTTTCCTAACCGAACACAAGAATCAGGTTTGATTATTATACGTGAGGTAGCCTCCCAACTCAAGTCAACATTTCTGTACGTTTCTTGCCCAAAAACTTATACTCCTTAATTAGGTCACGGATGTCATAAATCTTCATTTGCTTTCTCCCACCCAGTTTGTGAACCAAAGAGACATATCCAGTGGTCTGTATGGTTATCCTTGGTATTCCATTCTATTTAACCACGGGCAACTAAGGAACATCTATCCAAATTTTAGTGTATCCATTCATTTCATGTGAGCTTAGGCTGAAATAGTATAGGTGCTAAAATCAGGACACGGAATTATAAGGGTTCCAGATCCTTGTATTTTTTTAAAATAGGAAATGTGTGTCTCTGTTCTCCAAGAATTCAGATATATACATAATCAGAGGCACGTCCATAATTTTTATGAACTTCTCTATTACAAGTTCAAAACTCTGTGTTGTGTGTGGGTGTGTGATTCTATATCTACATTTGATTCATCCAATGCCAGCTATTTGGCACATGCAGCCTAAAGGAGCTTCCAGGTTGGGCATGAACTTTTCTATTACTTTTTTCTTCTCACTCAGTCAGTGATAAACTGCAGGGGGATCAATGTAAATTCTACGCACGCATATAGAACAGAAACCACCAGAAATTACGTAAAAACGACGAATAAATAGTCTGGTTAAAGCACAGATCTAATCAATTTCAAAGAAAACAAGGGCCAACGATCACTCAATTAAATAAATGTCAAGAAAATTAAAAATAAATTTAAGTAAATAAAAAAAACTGAAAGCCTAGGAAAAATTAGGCAGACAAAGTGGTTACCGAAGTTTTTGCCGACGATACAATGCCAAGTAGGTCCATGCTTTTTGTCGAACTCCTTTTTTATCTGCTCTGCAACATCCTTCTCTACACTGTTCTTCTCAAACGCCTACAGAGTAGACATACAATTCACATTCAGGATTCGATATAGCGACCTGAAATTACAAAATTAAATCAGACAATTTGTCTTTAGATAGAGAGAGTGGAAGTGTACAGCAATGGCAATGTCGACCGCCTCTTTCTGCATGTCATCCTTCATATCGGCGCTCTTAATAATCACTTTCTTGCCTACTGTCGTCTGCAACGGAGACGCCGCCGACGATGGCCTCCGATCGTCGGCGGAGGGTTTCACCACCAGAGCTCCGCTTCCGATTCTCTTTGCTTCCTCACTCATTTCCGTCCTCTGTTTTGTTTTGATTCAGGTTTCGTACAGAGTAGAACGAGAGAGAGAGTCTTTACTCTGTGGCCAGATGAGTTCTTAGTGGCGTGGCGCTTGTTGTACTTTTTGAGTAAATTACACATAGAATCCACAAATTATGATCCTTATATCAATTAAAACTCAATTTTTTTTCCTGTCAATTGAGCTCCTAAAACTCGCAAATTGTGGCAATTAAGTCTTTCTATTTATATCTGCTAGATTTTCTAACGAAAGTGGTCAAGTTAAATGAGTTGCAATCGGATTATGTGAGTGACACACTCTGTCATTTTCCCTTAAAAGATCTAACAGATGTAGACAAAAAAACTCAATGACAACAATTTGTGAGCTCGTTGCTCAATTGAGACAAAAATAAGTTCAAGAACTTAATTGATACAAAAATTATAATTTAAGGGTTATATCTATAGTTTTCTCTACTTTTTTTTTATGCATTTTGTATTTTACAAAATTTTATTTTATATTCTTAAAGATTATTTTTTTTATATTATACTTTTAATGCATTAAAAATGTTATAATGTTTTCCTTATTTTAACTTTTGTTGTTTATTCTATCAACAATAATGGGGTAATTTTTAATAAAAAAAGTAATAAAAGTTAATTGAAGGGTCATATTATAATATTTTTAATCTATTGGGAATATAATATAAAAAAATTATTCTTTGAAAATATAAAATAAAAGTGTGATTCCTCTTTTTATTCTTCACTGTGTACGGATTTGATGTTGCTGTCGATTCTGTGATGTGAGACCAACTCACTCCACCACCAGACCAGATGCGTACATGACACTACAACTTAGCGACGTCGTTTACAACTCAGACCAAATGATGCAACGTCGTTTTTAAAGATTCATTTGGATTTCTCAGGTGAACAGGGTTTTATCCGGCGTGCTAAAAAGATATCTACAGACTGCAATTATGATAGGAATGAATGGAGGCTCGCCTAATAATCAACGTCCTCGATGTTGAATCTTGCCTACAATTTTTTTTTTTGTAAGATAAAATGAGTGGAATGGAGGGGAGCGTTTAGAGACCATCCTGAGATCACGAGGTCTTTAATCGTGTTCGTTATTTTTTTTAAGATTGAATTTAGTTAGGTTAACATAGAGATCAATTTTTTAACATGCCCTAATATAAATTCTAAAACTCGAATCTCTAAACTCAAGATGAAAAATTCGATCAATACCTCCTTAAACCACCCACTCGGTGCCTACAAATTAATTACACACTACTATTGAAAGTTTTCTTCTACTATTGAAGTTTTGCCATTTTGGATTTTTTTTTTCAAAGCCTTTTTGTATGTTAAATCTATAGGTTTTCATCATCATCAGTGATCACCAGTATCTACCAAGAAGACCTAAAATAGATCTCTCTCTCTCTCTCTCTCTCTCCAACATCATTGTTTTGTCTTTGTAGATTTTCATCATCATCAGGCAAACGGAATTAAATTATTTTTCTTTTACTCTTTACTAGTTGTAGATTTTTTCAGCAAATTCTTTTCCCATACCATGTTTGAGAAAGCATACAGTTGTATGTTGTATGCATTTATTGGGTTAATTAGTTCCTAAAATATGAAATTTGTCTCATTTTAGTTATTAATATTTCAATTGCATTACTTTGGTCTCTGAAATATTGAATATGTTTTTATATGATCTCTCACGCAAACAGTGTCTAGATTGCTAACGATTTTTTATCATAAACTTATCACGTGATACTTAAATATGGATAAAAAATAATTTGGATAATTCTTGATCAAATTTCTACTCAAATTTTGGTTAAATACTTACCTAAATTACACAGATTTGATTATAAGCTATCCAATTTTTGGTAAAAAATTTACTCATATTACACATTTTTTTTTGTTAAGAACTACCCAAATTTTGTTTAAGAGGTATTAAAATTATTTTTTATCCATATTTAGCTATTACGTGACAAGTTTATGATAAAAAATTGTTAACAATCTAGACATTATTTGTTTGAAGGACCATATAAAAATATATTTAATACTCTAGGAATCAAAATTATGCAATTAAAACATTGGAGACCAAAATAAAATAAATCCTATGTTTTAGGGACTTCTAGTGCAATTAACCCACATTTATTAGGTCTACATTTTTCTTCAATTGATGTTGGGAAAAATCCAATTTGAGATTTTCATTATGAAAACTTATGGTAATTGGAGGGTACTATAGAAAATATATAATGGGGATATGGAGACTTTTGGTGATTTTATAAAGTACCCTCAAATTAGTCCATATACAATATGTGTTAGGATGAAAGTTATCACTATGCTTGATTAACTTATTTAGGCAAACATAAGATTGGATTGAACTGTAAAAAATTGTGGTGGTAAAATTTTATTGATTTTTTTTTAATATTTTCTACTTTCTATCCCCCTACATACGCACAAAGTTGAGAATCAATGATTCATGCATTAAAGGATTCAGACTGACCCATTGATCCCCAACATTCCATCTTTTAGCCCACCAATGTCACAGGAAACAGAAGCTCTACCCATTATGGTAGAAGAACTTATTGACCAGCAATCTAGAACATGGAAGATCAATGTGATTTAATCATGCTTTGATGAAGAAACTGCACAAGCAACACTCAAGATTAGATTAGCTTTATTCCCAATGGAGGATACAATGGCATGGATACCTTCCAAGTCAGGTATGTTTGGCACAAAATCAGCCTACATTTCTCTTAGAACAAACCTAGACTCATACATCCATTATCTTTGCTCGATTGATTGGACAAAACTGTGGAAATCCCCTATACATGAGAAACTCAAGATGGGGATATGGAGAGCAACTACTGAACGTCTCCCTACAAAATATACCCTCGCTGGTAGATTCCCAGTCCAAGACAGCCTTTGCCTTTTCTGCCAACAAAGCCTAGAAACTGAGGTTCACCAGTTCTTTCTATGCCCCATCGCAAAATTGATCTGGTTCCACAAATGGGGATTCCACACTGACCTGTTCCGTCACCTATCCTTTCAAAATGGATCCATAATTTGCTAAACCCGAATCTCATATTCAGCCCTTTTAAACCATTTCAAAAGCAGATCATTCTTTTTGTAGGGGTGTTGATTGTTACTAAATGAAAATGGAGAAACAAAGTTTATTTTTTTTGGGGGGGGGAGCTTGACCATATGCTTATACTTCAAGAGATTGACCAACTCTTTCGAGAGTTTGACTTACAGGAAAAAGGCTTCTACATGTCCAACTAGTAATCAAACAGCCACTGACCGTCAAGGAAGAGATACTTGGATAAAACCTAACGATGGGGAAATAAAAATAAATGCGGATGGAACAATAGGAGAATGCAAAGCATGTCTGGTAGTAATAGCAAGAGATGAAAGTGGGAGAATTTTGCACGCACAAATCTTTTAAGAACAAGAGGAAGACCTACTAGTTACGGAAGTGTGGTAGCACGGCATGCAACATTATGGGCACATGCACAAGAGTGGAATTATGTTACTTTAGAGGGAGATTCACAAGCAATCACACGTGCGATTATGCTCCCTCATATTAAGTGTCGATTATCAAGAATATCAAACATGTATCAGCAAAACACGTGGATTGGAATATGATTCCCACATACAGAGAAGCAAACAAATCAGATCACAATCTTACACAATAGGGGTTGAGGACTCATTTTCAGGAGATTATTGAAGGTCCAAACCTGCCTCTGACAGTTCAGAAGCAAGTTCTCGAAGAACAAGTAGGGGTAAGAATAAGTGTACTTGAAGTAGGAGTAAGAATAGATGATGTAGATTATTAGTTTGCTTTGATTTCTTTCTTGTATCTCATCTTTTAAGTATATAAAAAAAGAAGATATAAAATGTATTTCTCTCACTTTTCATCATTCTATTTTTTTATCTACTCTACTAAACACATACGAGAAGTTTAAAACTCCACTTTAATTTTGTACAAAAAAAATGAGAAGGAGGTGATGATGCACAAATTGTATTTGCATACCACGTGTCAGATGAGCAGTAATAAATGCAGTTCTAAAATAGAGAGATATAGAGACATAAGTAAGACAAGGATTTATAGTGGTTCGGTTAACGTGACCTACGTCTACTTTAAATGGTTAGGGTCGCCGTGATATTTTATTACTTCAAGTGTGTTGGAAGAGCAGAGAATTATAAACTGAGAGAGATGTGAAAGTTATGCGTGACTCAGTGTGATATGCCCCCAAGTGTTGGCGGGACTTATGATTTATAGTCGCCTCATAACAGATTTGGACAAGTTATTGGTAACTAAGTGACTAATCTGCTGGAACTGACGCCTTGTTCTCGACTGATGAGGCAGTTACAGTGCTATCTATAAAATTCGGTCAAAGGATGACATGGAGGTTGACTCTTTCCAAGGCAGCATGGATGAGGCTCTTGGATGACCCTACATGCTCCCTTACTGATGTAGCTCCTCGAACTTGATGAGCTTGATCGGTCGTAGACCACTTTGGACTGGACTTGTTAGATCTCTTAAAGTTGAGCTCTTAATTAAGATTGAGCTTTTTTGACATAAGTTGGGTCATTTGGGCCTAATCTATCAGAAGGGATAAGGTATGATATCGAAAACTAGCAATAACTTTAATGGGTTAAGTCCAAGGGCCCAACTCCAAGAGGTCCAGCAAATTCAATCCAAGGTTATTAATCCGATCAAGCTCATCATGCTCAAAGAGCTACATCAACATGAAACAGCTCATCAAATTCAAGGAGCTACATTAGGAGGGGAGCATACAGGGTCATAAAAAAGTCTCATCTTCTCCACCTTGGAGTCTAAGAGCCTCCTCATCTACCACCTTAGAATAAAGGTCATCCAAAAGCCTTTCCCTTGCCCGTCGAAGAGAGGAGAGGTCACCAGACTATTTACTACTATTAAGTCGCCCCCAGTACGTTATGACCATCAGATTGACTATGCAATTACTACGCAAAGGACTATAAATTATAAGCTTTCCCAACACTTGAGGGCGTCTCACAAAATCAAGCTCATCTATTCTCTTGTTGTAATTCTCTACTCTCTCAACACACCGGAATTAATAAAATTTTCGGCGAACTCATCCATTGAAAGTGGACGTAAGTCTTGATTGACCGAACTACCACAAATCTTATCTTCTCCCTCTACTTATTTTGCATTATTAACTTGACTGTGGTGTGCAAACTAATTTGTGTATCATCAAACTCTGTACCTAAAGACATTTTATAGTACAAAAAATAGAGCATTGATCTTGCAATATTTATATTTTAAATAAAATTTTATGTTTTCTTTAATTATACAATATAAAATTAAAATAAACAGAGAAAAAATAAGAGAGATGTAGGTGTGAATTAGTTGGTTGTCTAATATTTAGGAGTGTGTTGATTGAATTGTCTGATATTTGAATTGTGTAAAAACGATAATCTTTTTAAGTGAAAAAAATATTTTTTGGATGAATTTTGTATTATTAAATTAAAATAGATAAAAATTAGATCAATTTTAATTATTTTTATAAGTTAAAAATTTAATTTTTTAGCCAGAATATTCGATAAATATTGATTATTTTTATATTTTTATAAGTTGAGAATTTAACTTCTTAACTGGAATATTTAATAAATATTTATGAATATCAATTTAAAAAATAGTATGAAAAATATTTGTTAATATCTTAATGAAAAGTGAATTTCAACCACTAATCTTTATTTTGATTTATTTGTAATTGATTTTTTATAAAAATAATAATATAAAATAAAATAATTTTACACGCGTGTGAGGAAAAAAAAAACACTATATTAAAAAACTAAATTTTAATTTCTCCATTCTATAATTATTCTTTTAAGAGAAAACATTGGAAACTGTGAACGTAGGAAACATTACGCAGGACAGGACTGACGCCTCCATTCTCCTTTTATTTAGCATCTAAATTGGGAATGCACCTGCGTTTGATAGGGAAAATTTTGTTGTTCTTATGATTCTATTCGACTCGAATTCAGATTAATCAGAGCCCAAAATAACTTTCGGATATCGGATGATCTAACAAAAAAAAAACTATCACATAGTGATAGTTTGAGTAAATATTGAATTTAACGGTGATATCATGTCATCATTGATGACATAGTATCACTAATTAATAATAAAATTCTAAATAAAAAAGTTAAATTTCACTTAGACTAACATGATAGGCTATTTGCTTACATGACAGGTTAGTTATTGATTTTTGTGGGATCCATGTATTTATTTGTTTTAATATTATTAGTTGGTGATACCACATCACTTTACCATGTGATATCACCGTTATTTTCTCTAGGGTGAATGAAACAAAATAACAGCCAACAAAATGAAGAAGCGTAATGCTTCTAGACTGTCATATACACGTGGCCTGCCAAGGAGAAAATATTTATTACAACGGTGATACCACGTGACAAGGTGATGTGGTATCACCAACTAATAATAATAAAACAAATAAACATATAGACCCCACAAAAATTAATAACTACCCTAGGGGTGTCAAACGTGTCGGGTTAAACGGGTGATGGATGAAAAACATGTAAACCCGTACACGACACGTTTAATAAACGGGTAAAAAATTTAAACACGAACACAAATCGTTTAATAAACGGTTAACACGACACGACTCGTTTAATACGTTTAATTTTATTAAAATTTTAACCCACACTAAAAAATTACTCTATTAAAATTTTAAACTCCATTAACTATTAACTATCCACAATATTTGTACTCTCTTAAATATAAAATTTTCAATTAGTGGACACTTATAAAAACAAGTGAAAAGTTGAATGATGAAAGGAAAAAGCTTCAACCATTTTATAGGCAAGGGAGGAGGTCTCCTTCCCTTGAATCTTCCGATGTGGGATTCAAGTCAAGAAGGAAAAGGCTTCAACATTTTTATAGTTGACTTGAATCCCACATAGGAAGATTCAAGGGAAGGAGGCTTCCTCCCTTGCCTATAAAAAACTTTCTTGACTTGAATTTCACATCAGAAGATTCAAGGGAAGGAGACCTCCTCCCTTGCTTATAAAAAGGTTGAAGTCCTTTCTTTTTATCATTCAATTTTTTCACTTGTTTTTGCAAGTGTTCACTAATTGGAAATCTTTTAATTAAGAGAGTACAAATTTTGTAGATCATTAATTTTAATAAATTCTAATTATTTTTATTAAAATAATTATTAATTTATTATGATATTAAATTTATTTAAACGGGTAAACGGGTGATAAATGGGTTAATATGTCTCACCCAAACACGACTCGTTTATTAAACGTGTTAAACGGGTTGACCCGTTTATCACTCAAACCCGTTAAGGTCTCA
>CM042184.1:1697987-1708564 GCA_023539305.1 Ilex asprella
TGCAAGTGTTCACTAATTGGAAATCTTTTAATTAAGAGAGTACAAATTTTGTAGATCATTAATTTTAATAAATTCTAATTATTTTTATTAAAATAATTATTAATTTATTATGATATTAAATTTATTTAAACGGGTAAACGGGTGATAAATGGGTTAATATGTCTCACCCAAACACGACTCGTTTATTAAACGTGTTAAACGGGTTGACCCGTTTATCACTCAAACCCGTTAAGGTCTCACCCAAACCCGTTTAATCAGCGATTAATCGTGTCGGTTAATCGTGTCGTGTTGAATTTTGACAGGCCTAAACTACCCTGCCATATAAGAAAATAACTTCTCATTCTTCTGTCATGTAAGTCTAAGTAGGATTCACTTTTTTCATTTAAAGTTTTATTATTAGTTGGTGATACTATGTCATCAATTATGACATCGTACCACCGTTGTATTCAATATTTACTCCCTGCTAAGACTGCCCTGAAATTGAAAATTTCAAAAACGTTTAGGGCCAATTGCACTTTTAACCGTGAAAGATTGAATAATTTTTATTTTATAGTATCAAATATTAAATTTTTTATATTAATACCCTCCATATATTAAAAATATTATAATATGACCCATCCGTTAATTTTTGTTATTAATTTTGTCTACTTCAATGGGGGTACTTTTGATGAAATAAATAAGAAAAAACTAACAAAAAGATTACATTACAACATTTTTAACACATTAAGGGTACAATATGAACAATCTAATCTTTAAAAGTATAAATTAAAAATATCTTAATTTTTTGGGGTTCAAAGTGAAATTCTCACCAAAATTTATTTAACGGTAAGAACTAGACAATGGTCATCAATCGCCAGATAAATGGTGGAAGCACGCTTGATGTTTAAATTACAGTTTACTCCCTTGATAAACTAAAATATACTCTTAGACACTTTTTTTTTAATTTATTAAAATTCGTGAATTTTTAATTGTTTTAAAAATCAAAAAAGAAAAGGCAAAGAACTTAAGTTAATTGAGTGAATAAATGAAGGGATACAAATGACAAATTTATGTTTAGTCTTAGTATATCTTAACTTGACATTATCTGAATATTTTTATCGTATGAAGACCTTAATGACCAAAAAACCAAATAAAAAGGTAACGAGAAACTAATTATTTTTTGATAGTTGTCATTTTAACCTCCTTTATAACATTAAACACAAATATTATACTTAAATAGGTTTTCAAATTCTTATACATCTAAATCATTTGACAATTTTTTTTAAAAAAAGTTATCCAAAAAATCATTCATACTTTAATAGAGTAAGTCTTTGAGAAAAATAAGCAAGTTTATTTTTAAAAAAATAGGTAAGTTTTTTATATCAAGCACTCCAAAAGAAAATCACTGTATTTGTAATTTGGAGAAAAATAAAAAATAATTTATTTCTTTGGTGATGAAAAGAGAGAAGAGCGTGAGCGTGACTATGAGGATTCTCTCACTGGTTTGAGTCATAACTATTAATCCAGAAATATAATTCGTAACTATAATATCACTAAAACTAAACAACAAATTACGTTTCTTTTGTGAATCAAATCTTATTTGATAAGCACATGAATGTCAACAATGACTCTAAAGCTCTCTCTCTCCAAAAAAAAAAAAAAAAAAAAAATTCAAGCCTAGGGTTGTAAATAGAAATAGCAAAGGAGAAATACCCTTTCAGAAATAGTGGCTAGAGAGTGGTACCCACTCTCCTTGAATGAGGTTGGAGTTAGTTGACCTCACACACTACTATAATACACGCACACTGTACATCGTTATCCAATTCATCTTTGGGTTACCTTCCAAACGTCCCCATCGTCACAGTTACCACCCACAAAGCAAGCACGAGCACGATACCCTCCGTCTGCAATAAATAAGCCCCAACAACCGGCAAGCCACCTTCCATCTCCATTACCCAATTACTCAGCTGAGATTGACGCAGAGAGAAACGAAGAAATTCCATTTGTAGAGTGAGGGAATGAACAAGGGAAGAACAATTTTGGAGGTTGGAGCTGATGGGGTGGCTCTCATCACCATCATCAACCCACCTGTCAATTCTCTCTCCATCGATGGTACTCCTCAGATCCCAATTACCCACTTCATGTGAATTCTTAATTTTTTGTTTCTTAATCTGGGTTTTTAATTTTCTGATATCATTTTGTTGTTGTTGTCGGTGTTTGGGAATTTTGTGGAGTCTCTCTGTAATTTTCCGGGTAATGCGATCACGATATTATTTTTTGAAACACACTAGATAAACCCACTTGGTTAAATGAATTACTACTGTTGTTGCCTCGACTTTGATTCATTTTAGAGAAATATAGTAATTGGCTTGTTATGAGTGAACAAATGTTTAATTCCGTGAACTTTAATTTTACTTATGACTCGCAAATCTTATGGCTAATTGTGAGGTTTGGGGCTCGCAGATCAACCTATTAGCCAACAATTGTGGTCAAAATACATCATTGGGGGTTTTACTTAATATAGATGTAAGTACAAGGCAGTGCTGTAGAATGTTAGTCTGTGCTAAGAGTCTTAATGTCCATAAATTAATGCAACTTGGGTGATTGTTTGTTACACTATGTCCTTGCTTAAGTAAAAATTAATAAATTTTAAACTTCATGCTCTGTTTCAAATTGAGAAAGGAATTCCTGGGGAAGGGTTAGAATGACAGTTGCTGGTCCTTGGGAGTTGGCAGGTACCAAATAAATAAACGACTACTTGAATTTGGATGTTAAGCATAAAGACTCTATTAACATGTGAAAGTGTGCCTAACGCATATGGATGTGGTAACATATGTAGGATAGTAACCATCGAACGCATTGCCCTTTAGATCTAGGAAGTACACGCATCAAACGCCTTGTCCAAGGCAATTTCTGACAAATGATGATGGGGACTGGATTTGACATGTTTGAAGCAGGAAAAGCTCAATTTTGATTTATAAACACAACACAAACAAACACACTCGAGAAATTAAATGTCTAATTCTTCCATATGCAATGAATATTCGTGACAGATGAAAGTGATAATTTTTCCCTGCATCTCAGCTGTTCTATATTCTATATTATGTCGAAAGTGTCATCATGACTGTCTATGCTCGTAGGCCCAGGCAGATACAACGCCAAGCCTTGCCTAGGATTTTGCAGTTCTTTGTTTTTTTAAAAATCTCTTCTTTCATAAGATATTGGTTTTTTTTTCCTTGAATTAACAGTATATCTTATTTTGTCTTTTTTCTCTCTGTTGGGTTTCAGTATTAAACAGCTTGAAAGAAAGTTACGAGCAAGCTTTACAAAGAGATGATGTTAAGGCAATTGTTGTTACAGGTAAGTGTAAACAAGGTATTATCGTATAGTGATATTTTGTTCAGCATTGGAGATGACTGAGGTTTGAAGATGAATTTCTATGTACTGGATCAGGTGCGAAAGGCAAGTTTTCTGGTGGTTTTGATATCACTGCTTTTGGTGGAATCCAAGGGGGAAATAGTAAGTGAGGTTTTATGTTTCTTATATTTATATTGCACTTCCACTTCTTTGCTAAAATTCATGTTGTATTAATCACAGCACCAGCACCAAAGCCTGGTTTTGTATCAGTGGAGATTCTCTCCGACACTTTGGAAGGTACACATTTAGGTTTTCTCTTCCACAGTCAGGCTTATAAAGTTTTTATACATCTGCCCAAGATTTGTGTTAATCGTTGTGTGTATTGTGTCTTTGCTTTTAGGTGCAAAAAAACCTTCAGTTGCTGCTATTGATGGCCTTGCCTTAGGTGGAGGGTTAGAGGTTGCTATGGTATGTGCCACAATTTGTTTGTGCAAGACACTTTCCTATTGAATTTGTGAAAATGACCTTACTAATCTTGCTTTTCAGGCCTGCCATGCTCGTATATCTACTCCTAATGCACAACTAGGCTTGCCTGAACTGCAGCTTGGTGTAATTCCTGGATTTGGAGGTATGACTATATATTTGCATGTAATCATCATGTAGTCGCTTTTATTGGTGGTTTTTAGATGAGCAGAAACATTTGAGAAAAAAACTAATGCAGATAGGGATTTATTTACACGAATTTGGAAGTTTGGCTCTCCAAGTACATGCCCTAGCCAATCCAATCATTCACCATACATTGATGGTTGATGATAAGGAAGTATAATGCTAGATGATTGCTCTAAAATGCAGTATGAAAATTGAAATCGCAGAGGTGGCTTACTCGAGAGAATGGTAGTGATTCTAGGAATGATGTTGTACTCGTGTCATATAACATTTTTTTCTTCGTCGTCATCACCCACCAACAAAACAACAAGCTTAATAAGGTTAGACTTGAAATCATCATTTTTATTGTTCAAATTGTTAAACCAATACGTAATTATCGTTGCATGCTAAATGATATTATCTACGCGCATGTACAGATATTCAAATGCAGATGTTAACTTGTGTACCAATATAATAGGTAATCCAGATTGTGCATTGTCTCAATAACAGGCGAGTATTGCTACTTCTTTGAAAAAATGATTAATTTTCCCCTCATTCTGGAAGCATGATGGTACAAAGCTCTAGGTGGTTAGTAATTTCAATTTTTAATTTGAGTTTAATTTGGAATGAATTATCAATGACATAAAGGAAAGGAATGTATGTAGAAGAACAAATGAATTGTCCTGAACAATTGCTTGTGTTTTGTTACCTAGCCTTCAAATGATTGCGGATTGTTCAAGCTACTGATGTGCTGTTTATAAAGTCAAGAGCAACTAGCATTTAGTTTCCTCCTACTGTTTGTTAAACTTGGTAGTCTTGTATTGTCTCAGGAACACAGCGGCTTCCTCGACTTGTTGGCCTCTCTAAGGCCCTTGAGATGATACTGGTACAAAGGCCTATATTTCTTCTGTTATTAAGCAGTCTTACCACTGTAGCTGTGTAAATCTCAATATTAATCATATTTCTTCTCTCTCTCTCTCTCTCTCTCATGGTAGATGTCAAAGCCTGTAAAAGGAGAGGAAGGTCTTAGTTTAGGCCTTGTGGATGCCGTAGTATCAGGAGATGAATTAGTAAACACTGCTCGTCGCTGGGCCTTGGATATTTTAGAGCGTAGAAGACCATGGGTTGCTAGTCTTTACAAGACTGACAAGTTAGAACCTCTTGGTGAGGCGAGGGAAATACTAAATTTTGCTAGAACTCAGGCTCAAAGACGCGCTCCCAATCTCAAACATCCACTGTTTTGCATTGATGCCATTGAAGAAGGAATAGTTTCCGGTCCTCGTGCTGGGCTTTGGAAGGTGCTTACCTGACTCCAGTTCTCATTTGCTTTCACATAAGTTACAGCTGAAATGTGACAATAAACTGCATGTTTGATGTTGGCAGGAAGCTGAAGTGTTCCAAGGTCTTCTACATTCGGACACTTGCAAGAGCTTGGTCCACATCTTCTTTGCTCAACGTGGAACCACAAAGGTCGAATAAATTTTAAAATTAATACAAACCAGTTGGACCTTGTTAGAGTTTGTCCCACAACAATATAATTAGCGCATTCCAAACTAGTACATGGGAGTTTTAGGGGTCTCTACTCATTGCCGTAGGTTTTTGGGTTGGATGCTTTAACATGGTCTTCGAATTGGATGTTGGGAGTGTTGGGCAAGAAGCTTATTTTGAATTTCATTGATTTGGTATTGGTTTGCCCTAGAATGGTGCCACAAGTGCATCTTATTATGTCTCTAATTTTATCTTCTAATTCATCTATCAACATCTTCACGGCCGAGTAGGGGTCGCACGTGCGAGGGAGTGTTAGATCTTGCCCCACATCAACATGATATGGCCTAGCAAACTAGTATTTGAGCCTTGTGAGCCTCTCCACTCATTGCCAATTGGGTTTGAGTTGGATGCTTTTTAGACCTAATTTTGAATATAGGTGGGAAAGGAATGGGCAATAGGATCCTTCTTTAAGACTTGGTTACTTGTTTTGTTTTATCTATGACCATGGTTGTGCAGTAATGAATTTGTGAATGTTCCTTGAAACTTTTAGGGATTTAATGCTTTGAGATATTTTTCGCTGGACTTGACTTTAATAATCAATGTCAAACATCAACTCGGTTGTACACAATTTTGAATTTGGTTTGGTGTGGCTTAGAAGTGGAATTATTATTTTACATTTGGGGAAGCATAGAATCTGCTGGTTATTTACCTAATCTGTCTCAGTTCTAGTCAATTTTCTGTTTTGTGCTATCTTCTTGATGCTAATCTGTCTTATTTATGTGACTTGTTTATGAGGCAGTTAACTAAGAAGCTCAATTCCTCTGCTAAACCAAACCACTTCTGAACTTCTTGTTGTTGATGAATATAGGCAATCATATCTGTGTGGAACCGAAATCCACTATGAGTTAAACTGCATAGCTTCATTGTTTAATTCTGCTGTCTCTGTTTGTCCCTACACTGCAAACAGGTTCCTGGGGTTACTGACCTAGGTTTGGTACCAAGACGAATAAATAAGGTTGCTGTTCTTGGCGGAGGATTAATGGGCTCTGGGATTGCTACAGCCCTGGTTCTCAGCAATTATCCTGTGATATTGAAAGAAGTAAATGAGAAATTCCTACAGGCTGGGATTGGTAGAGTCAAAGGTGAGGCCAGACTGTTGTTAGGATTTTGGCATTTAATCTAGTGTCTTATGGCATCGTTTCTGAAAGATGTTCCTTTTACTCAGCCAATTTGCAAAGCCGCGTCAAGAAAGGGAAAATGACTCCAGAGAAATTTGAAAAAACCTTTTCTCTCCTCAAGGGTGTTCTCGACTATGAAAGCTTTGGAGATGTGGACTTGGTCATAGAGGTATCATAGGACATGGTAGTTTAGCTCAACATGAGGTTTAGTTTGTCTTTCTTCTTCCTCTGAAGTCTTATTGTTTCTGATGTTTTGAACAGGCGGTTATTGAGAATGTCTCCTTAAAGCAACAAATTTTTTCTGATCTTGAAAAATATTGTCCTCCACATTGCATACTTGCGACTAACACTTCCACTATAGATTTAAACCTAATTGGTGAGAGGACTATGTCTCATGATCGGATTATTGGAGCCCATTTTTTCAGGTAATCTGGTTTAGAGTTGTCATCGTTCTCCTTTTATTGTTTTTTCTTTATTCAATAATTGGTTTATGCTTATGATGCAGCCCGGCTCATGTCATGCCGCTTTTGGAAATTGTACGCACTCAAAAGACGTCTCCCCAAGTAATAGTTGACTTGCTGGATGTCGGGAAAATGATAAAGAAAACGCCAGTAGTGGTTGGGAATTGCACTGGATTTGCCGTCAACAGGATGTTCTTTCCTTACACTCAAGCCGCCCTTTTACTTGTAGAACGTGGTACAGATGTTTATCAGATTGACAAGGCAATTACCAAATTTGGAATGCCAATGGGTCCATTCAGGTACTCAAAATATTGCAACTTTGTTAGTTGATGCCCTGATCCCTTTTGTAGCTTCGATATATGGTTCAATTTGTTTTACTGAGCTGACTTAATAATTTGCTTCTTTCTTTTTTACATGCAGATTGTGTGACCTAGTTGGTTTCGGAGTTGCAATTGCCACTGGGACGCAATTTATTATGAATTTTCCTGAAAGGACGTATAAGACGATGCTAATTCCAATCATGCAAGAAGATAAGAGAGCAGGTGATATATTTTTTTTCCCAAATATGTCAGAGTGCTGGTGATAAACCTCTTGCTTTATTTTTTTGAACTGTGGGCTTAAATCACAAGGAGGTTCTTAAATTAACAACCTACTTGTATAGGTGAAACTACTCGCAAAGGATTCTATGTGTACAGTGATAAACGCAAGGCTAGCCCAGATCCGGAGATTAAGAAATATATTGAGAAGGCAAGGAACATTTCTGGTGTTACCATTGACCCAAAGGTTGCTCTCTCTCTACATACTACGTACATATATATATAAATATACATATATACTATTTCTATATGTACATGTGTGGATCTGCCTTCAGATTTTCACTAATTGTGAGTTAGGATTGGTGTTCCACTTATGTTACCTTGGCAAGGGATGCAGTATTATACAATTGCTTTGTGTTATAATTTTGAATTTATGACCCTTTTGTCCCAAACAAAGAACTTCTAAGATTATATCCAACCTACTCTTACTTTCCTTCTCTCTTTAAAGTTTAAACCGTGGGATTTTGAACTTGGATTCAGTTGACAAAATTATCGGACAAGGACATTATAGAGATGGTATTCTTCCCTGTTGTGAATGAGGCCTGCCGAGTACTTGCTGAAGGTATTGCAGTCAAAGCAGCTGATCTGGACATTTCTGCTGTCATGGGCATGGGGTTTCCGCCTTACAGGTTTGTGTTTTCATCCAGTTGAATGGCATTTCCTCCCAACCTCATTTTATTCTCACGATACCCTATTGGATACTCTTCGAACAGGGGAGGAATTATGTTCTGGGCGGATTCTCTTGGGTCGAAATATATTTATTCCAGATTGGCAGAGTGGTCAAATATGTATGGAGAATTCTTCAAGCCCTGCGCTTATTTAGCTGATAGAGCCGCCAAGGGGACTCCTCTAGTGAGTATTCTAAAACAGATTCTCATTGATCGTATAACTTGTACCACAAACACTCTGATCTATGTTTATGTTTGATTGTGTTGCTTTTCTAATAATATTCATTGCCTGTTCATCGCAGAGTTCTCCAATGGAACAACCAAAATCTCGCCTATAAGGATCGATAGGTTGAATGCATTCTACGCCTAGTTTTTATTTCTCTCTCATGTACTCCCTTTCTTTTGCTTTCTCTCCCTTTTCTCTCTCAAATGCTGGGAAAAAAAAGCTCAAAAATTAGTCAAATAATGTATAATGCGGAGAATGTAGAAGGGCAGTGATATTTCGATAGAATGAACTTAGAGAATGCGAGAATAATACTTTGTTACTAAGTAGTAAGTCGTAGATAACATTTTCCCCCGTTTTGATGAGGCTGTGTCGAGAGCTGTCTCGAACTCAATGTATCGCTTGGATGGATAAACAGTTTTACTGTCGTTCGAGCTCTGACTTCTAGGGTTAGCACTTTGTAAAACAATCTCGATCAATTCTATATTTACCTGCTAAGAAGTGAGACTGATTGGATTTGTCATTGACGTATAGTTTCGGCGAGTTTGAAAACAGAATCGTTTCAGAAACAAGATGAAAACAAAAAAAAAACAAATTATTTTCGTAACATTGATCAAAACACACTGAAACATAGGTTGAAATACGTTAAAACACTTTGAAATTTTCTAAAACATCTTGAAACATAAGAATGTTAGTAATCAATCAATGATTCGTTTTAATTTTTATGAAAACAAAAATGTTTCGAACGTTTTAAAATAAAATTTGGAGACTTGAGGATGACAAATAGTTGCTCTTCAAGAACAGTTTGTGCACCGTTAACAATTTCACCGCATCAAGTTTCTTTGAGAGTATGGATTATTAAACGTTAAAAAAAAAAAAAAAAGAGCTGAGATTACTACTAGTCTCAAGTCTGTTAAACGGGACGGGATTTGTTTTTGGTCTTAGCAAGATCGTGAAAAAAATTATTTAATTTGAACATGATTTGTTTAAGTAAACATTGAAAATTTACAAATCCAACATAACTCACTTATTTAAAAGGAGTATACTGCATGACTTGTTTATAACCCGTTTAATAAACAAATTATTTTGATTACGGTGGGATTAACACTATAATTTTTTTAACCTTTCACCCACTTGACCTGTTTAACATTAAATTTTGTATAACTAATTAAAAAATATTCTTTGCTAATTAATTAACAAACTAACAAAAAAAATGACATGTAGTGATCTCAATTTACATTAGAAAAGCATTTAAAACTATAAGAATGAACTTATCAAAAAATCAAATTTAACTAGTCTAATTATTAAATTGGATAAATTATTCAGATAAAAAATTAAAATAATTATTATTTTTTATTATATTAATTTTATTTTAAATAAATAATAAATAAGATTATCATATTTCACCAGAACACGACTCATTTATTAAACGGGTTCATCCGTTTACTACTCGCACCTATTAAGTTGTCATCGAAAGTCACTTGACTCCGAAGCATAGTTATCAGAACCGGACCGGACCGGCCGGTCCGACCGGTTCAACCGTGAACCGGGACTTTAACCGGTCTGGTTCTGTAGTTGAACCACTTAAGGAAGAGAACCGGTTAAAAATCGGAAAACCGGCCGATTTTTGTTAAAAACCGTGAACCGGCGGTTTTATAAAAACCGGCCGGTTCAATGACAAAATGGAAAAAAAAAATTCTAATCCCTTAAAATCTCAACTCTTAACCTTTTGATCTTTTTATTGCCCTAACTCCTAAAATATGATAATAACTTGATTTTTTTAAACAAGAATTATATCTCAAATGATCTCCCTCGCTAAGATTTTAAATTTAATATTGAGTTTTTTTACTTAACTTTATTTCTCAAGAATATTTCTTTTACTTAACTTTATTAATTTTATGACAAATTGTATGTATTTTAGACATATTTTATATTTTTTAGTTAAATTATTATATTTTATAATTATTATATATATTTTTATT
>CM042184.1:1713564-1742575 GCA_023539305.1 Ilex asprella
TCTAAACACTCCTAAGTATTAAATAAAAAAAACAAAAAAAAATATATTCATTTGAGCAAGTCATCTGAGTAATTTTGTAGGAAAACGTAACAAATTAATAGATATAGATGGAATAATTGAATTGCAATTCAGTCAAAAATTTATGGATATAATTGTGATAATTAAAATTTTAGGGGCCAAATAAGAATTAGATGGATACTTTGAATAAGGGTATCAATTTTGGCTTGTCTTCTTCTTCATCTTAATTACATTAACTAGTCAGGCTTCCACGTGCATCTGGGGACTCCCCCCTACACCATTCCTACTTCAATCCCATCTTTCCATTCATTTACATCCCTTTGACTCTTTCTGTCTCTCTCCCTCTCTCACACACACTACGCTCTCTGGTATTGCATAGAGCCATTTACAGGCATTGAAGGTTGTGACACAGGGTATGAAAGAACAACAACAACAACAGCAGCAGCAGCAAGAAGAAGAGCCCAGAGAAACTTGTTGATTTGGGTCATTGGATTTTGAAGTTTTTGGTGCAGAGAAATGGTGATGGAAGTGCTTCATGAAGACATGGGCGAAGGTAACATGCAATGTACAAACCACCCTTACAAGAACAACACCCCAGGTGGGATCTGTGCATTTTGCCTCCAAGAAAAGCTTGGAAAGTTGGTCTCATCCTCTTTCCCTATTGCCGTTTTCCCATCTTCTTCTTCCTCTTCATCTCCATCTTTCAGATCTGACTATGGCGGTGGCAACACTTCAACTCTGCCACCATCCAACCCACAAAGTGTTAGTCGCAACAATGGTGGTCTTTATCACGATCATTATTATCCGAGGAGGTCTCGGATACCTTTTTTGTTAACCCAGAGGAAGAAGAAAAACAAGGATGCTTCAATGACAGCTTCAGATCAGGCGAGCATTGTTTTCAAGAGAAGCAAATCTACCACTACCCCTAGACGTGGTGTTCATTTCATGGAAGCTGATGAATCTGAAGACTCTAGTCCTCACCGGCGACGGTTTTGGTCATTTCTTTACCTGTCAAAGCATTCCACAAACAGAAAGACCGATGCATCACCGGCAACAATGAGCACCATGGGAACATCCGCGAACGGTTCTTTTTCACAGCAGAGACAGAGAGAGAAGAAGAAAGAAGAGTTTGTAGTGGTGGAAGAGAACGAGAGTCCTAATGGGGCTTCGTTTGATCGGAAGGTTTCCAGATCTAGATCTGTTGGGTGTGGAAGCCGGAGCTTCTCCGGCGACTTCTTCGAGCGAATCTCAACTGGGTTTGGGGACTGCACTCTCCGGCGAGTCGAGTCACAAAGGGAAGGCAAACCGAAGGTGTCCTCTGTGAACCATGGTCGAACAGGTGGTGGGCAAGACTGTATCAAAGAGAGAGTCAAATGTGGTGGCATTTTCAGTGGCTTTATGATCCCCTCATCTTCGTCTTCTTCATCATCGTCGTCTTACTGGTTGTCATCTTCCACTGAGGAGAATGTGTGTGGGAAAACACCTACAGTTTGTGTGTCTTCAAGGTCAGGACATCTTGTTCATGGAAGGAGTAAGAGTTGGGGATGGGCTTTTGCAAGTCCCATTAGAGCTTTCAGTAAGCCTTCTTCTTCTGGGAAGAGAGAAGCTACAAATAAGAACACCACCCCCAACTTGGCTGCCATGCCTTCCTTGTTGGTTGCCTGAGGCTAAAAAGCTTACTTCTCTGATTAGCTAAAACTACACAGTTACATTCTTGTTTACTTGTGTCTATTACTCTCTCTCTCTCTCATGTTTGTCTCTGTTACATCAGTGTTGGTACAATTTTCTCTATTATGAAGTTTCTTCTTGCTTATTGGATTCTATTTATGATAAGGTCTATTGGTTTGGCTGCTGTGAAAAGTGCAATGGAGTATATAAAGATCCATTTGTTAAGATGCAATGCTGAAATTGTTTTGAAGCTGATTGATGCAGCCACAATTGAGATGGATTGTGTATGTCACATACAGAATCTTGGAAGGGTGGTCCTTGCCTTTCTGAAAGCTAATTTCTTGTTTATCCTTGCTTGAGGCAGTCTCTCTGTTACTTTAGGACTCCAGATTTAAAGTATCCCGGATTTGTGGAAGGTATCCATGATAGAGAGAGACAGTTACTGCAGTTCAAACTGGTGATGCCAAATCACAATGGAATAACATTAGCCCTGTGCCAAGACCTGCCCTCTTGTTAGAGGAAACAAATTCTTGAGTTTATTTTCTGGATTTACTTACTTTGTAATTGGCAGCTGTACTGTTTATTTCTAAGTTTAATGGTCATATATGGCAAAAGATTGTGTTTTTTTATTCCATGATTGAGTTTGCATGCATATCTACAAAGCAATACTTGAATCTTTGATTGATGATATGATGTCCAACTTTTATGCATGAGCTTGCTGTGTCTTTTGAGCACAGCATTGTGGGTTGTGGGTTAGACTTGGACCCCTTAATGTCTCCATTTAGGAGTCTCTCTAATTTCTCTATATGATTTAAAAGTATCAGTTGTGGCTAATTTTGCATGTGCAGGACCCATTGGAACAGCTAATCATTATTAGAAAAAGAGATAAAAGTGGAGGAAGATGAATCCTTCTGAAGTTTGAGTCAAATGGTGCACATGTTTGGTAGATGAGGACAAGATTAAATGGTTTAAATCAAGGATTATTTATTTCATGATGACAAAACTAATCAAGAAGACTGCATGATTTAGCATTTGTATTTATGTTTTAGATCTAGGAGAGAGGATGGGTATTAGCACAACGACAACGGTAAGATTGTGTCATTGTCATGTTTAAGTCATGGAAACAATTTTTTTTACTTGCAGAGGTAAAATTATGTATATCTAATTTTTTCCAAACTCGACAATAACGAGACTCTCATGTATTGGGTATGTTTTTTAGATCTAGGAGGAGAGTTATTAATGCAAATTAGTGGCTATAGCCTACCTGTGGACACTAGCTGTCCCATTCTTCACAATTCTTTGTCTAGTGTCACTTTGATTCCATATAGATGTTTTTTTTAGTTGCAACACTTTCCTTAGCTTTTAGCTTGCAAATACATGTGCACATTGGGTGAGATTGGGATTCTTTTTTTGTCCACTTTCTCTTGGTGGCAGGTCAATTGTTGTACAAGTGCAATAATCTATTATTGACTGAAGTTTAAGAAAATTATATTTGAAGAGATTTGGATGTAAGAGAGTGCAAGCTGGGAATAGGTTGGGGGAAGGGGGGGGTGTTGGGTGGGAACTTCATGTTGTGTATGGTCTGCCATGGTATGGGACTTGAGTTTGGCGGGTACGACTACAGTACTAAAGGAGGAACGATACCGATGATTATAATTGAATAAGGATTAGTTACAACTCGATTGAGTCAAGGCAAATAAAAAAGAGATTAGAATCGGTCTAAAAAGACTGAAATCGATCTTGAATATAACCTCATTTTGAAGTAACTGCAGTAGATTGAGTTGCAAATTTGACATTACTTCTAGTAATTTTAGCATCCTATTGAAAAATAAGTTGACGCAACTCCCTTGAGTGTGGCTAATAATATAGTTGATAAACCAACATCTGAGTCTTGGAAAAATAATTCCTTTGTAGCTTGGTGTACTCACCTCAAGTCTATCAACACCTAACACAAATTTTGGGTTTCAATGCCCACCCTGAAAAGTAGAGGCCAATTATATCTCTCCAAAGACACTGTTACACATTGAGACTTTGTACTCCTCAATTTTTTATTTTTTTTTATCAGTGGTCAGAGGTATTTAGGTCAGTTTATGTGCAACTCGACTAATTCTCTCACCGATCAGACATGTCATCTATGTTGGGATTAAAATATTCATAAGGAATGGATAAATTTTTCATAACCTGATCCCAAAAATTACCAAGATTCCAACAATCAATTTTACTGGCTAACAAAATTGGAACAGAAATAGAATGAGTGTACACACTCAATTATTTCTGTCCTCTTTTTTCACATGTACCTCTGCATATAAGAGACTGCATTTTACCAGTAGGTTGGACTTGGGAGAACAGTCCAAATGAAAGTGGAATCCAGCAGACATGGCAATAAAGAAGCCTGGGATGGTCCTGTAGCATTGGGACCATAAGGAACCTCCCATAGATGGTTGATTTATCATAGGTTCGAGTTCTCTATCTTCTTCTCTCTAGTTCTTATAAAGTACACAAAGCTCCCATCTATAGAATAGTATAACACCGTTAAGTAATAGGAAGTTTTATCTCGAGTTTCTTGTCCACTTCTTTCAAGTTGAGTATAGAAGAATCCAAGAGATAGAAGTGTTTGGCAGTTTTGTGAAGGGGTCAATTTTCGAAGTTGAACCTGTCACGTATCGTTTAAAGATTCGTGGCAGGTTCATTGTAAGAGAGATAAGTGATCGACAATAATTTATCTAATTGTTCATTCTAGTGATTCTACGTGGATGTGAATTTTAAAGATTATGATGAATGGTTGAGAAGATGACAAGCTAAATTAAGATGGGTCTAGTGTAACTAGAACAGCAAAGAAAGGACCAGTATAAATCATGAAAATGATGATGGAGACAAATCATGGCATAGAGGGCATATATGCAAAAAGACATGGAGAAAGGCTGTCTTGGGAAATACTGGTATTGGAGAAGCAGATCACGACCTAATGGGACTCAAAAAGACCTGTACCTTTTAGATCCCCACATGTCTTAGATTTGGCCAAAACACTTTTTGGTTAGATATTCAGGGCCCTGTAGAGGTGGGGATACTTTCTCCCGAACTTTGAGATAGTGAAATTAAAGTGCTATTGATTAGGGCTCCCTGTTAGGTCGAAAGCCAAAGAAGATTGGTCATAGACCTTGTGTCTTTTTATTGTCACTGTTTAAGCTACTAGTCTTCCTATCTTAGCTGAAGAAAAGCAATAAGTGACAAGTCTTAGGAACCCATGTACCTTTTAAAGTAATTTTGACTATGGTATGTTTTTTAACCAACAACGGTTCTAACCATGAGTCCATAACTAGCAAAGTATGCATATCGGCTTACCATTGATATCTTTTTTTTATTGGTACATCGGAAAACAGCAAAAATTAAACAAAGTTCCTAACAAATGCCATATTGGCCATATCTGCTAGCAAAAGATTAGCCAAAAGGAGAGGGGGATCCTCCAGCTCAACAAAGAGTTCCAACTGTTGGACACCCAGATTGGCCAAAAAGTCAGTACACTGGCTGTCTTCTCTAAAGGTGTGAATTATTGGAATGTGGTTAGACTCCATAACCCTTCTACAATTCAGGATAACCATCCTGTTGGGGTGTGTGGCCTCTGGGTCCTTAGCCTACAACTTTGCAGCTTTGAGAGAGTCTAACCACAAATTGGCTTACCATTGATATCTTTTGCGAGACTTAAATTGGATTTTCAAAGGACAACATACACAGCGCACGGGTGATTTCTTGTATTAGTTTGAGATAGAGACTCCTACTTGAACTTGTAATGAGATTCTTCAAATAAAGAACGGAGTCAAAAAAGGCCGGATGTGTATTCAACTTATTCCCTCTGATGCTGAAATCAATTAGAGCTCAGGGGTAAAAATATGTGAGTACTACACAATTCTAGTTTAGCATGCATACCTGAGTTCTACCTCATTGGGTTATTTATACCTTCAAAGATAATGACATAACAACCACGTGAATACACCAAGCTTAGGCCTAACAACCTACGACCGGAATCACTCCTTGAGAGCTGTCACATCAACAAATCTTTCGCCTTCGAGCCGCGCATTTAGCACAGTTGTCATGCCTCATCAATGCTCGACAATGGGGAGTAATCATAACTTCAATACTCGGGAGGCCGAATATTTATTATTTTTTGTTTGTCACTCATTAAGTCATCCCAAACATCAAGTGCTCCACATCGAACATTTATAACCCTTTGCCCGAGCATTCAATTTGATGTTCCCATGGGTTTTCCATTAGCAAGGATCATACATTCTTCCGTTATTCCAAGAATTTGGTGTTGGACCTAAGTTAGTGTGACATGATAATGATAGCTTATCACAACAACACATTATGTACGAGGCGAACCTCTTAAGAGAAGTTAATACCCAGGCTCACCTGTGAAAACATTCTTTTTTCCTCATCAAGTATATCTCCTCGGCCTGGGAAGTGTTAGATAGACGATCTCGATCTATCGAAGCTCGGAGGACACACTGAAAATCCTATGTCATGCACCAATTCATGACTAATGAGTTGTCCAAGTCCCGTCAATTGATCCATGCCTTTGAATTTCTAACGTCATGTGCCACGTGATGTGAAAGAGGGATTGAAGGCTTTCTCACGCATGCCACCACTTTGAGAGCCGTTACATGCACGTTTGCCATTTTTGATTGCATTATATGCTTCAGTCTCCTTGGTAACCGTTCCCACAATGAGTAGTATAAAGAGGTGATACCTTGGTTTCGAGACTCTCTTCATATCACTCACTCCTTCAAGGTCATTCATCTCTTGAGAATTTTTTCACCAAGGATAGAGACTGAACGCTAACTTTCTATAAGTACACTCAATCCTTCATCTTTCCCACCATTTTCTGTTTCTTCTTCGCCTTCCTCTTGTGAATATCAATGGCCATAACTAGTAGAGTAAACATGCTAAGGGTTATTCACAAACTTAAGAAAGACGACAAACTTACGAAAACTTAGGTGACCGAAGCCTTTTTAGATAACTTCAGTTGCACCTATGATGTATATACAATAGTCTTTGACCCAAGGTGGCATAGGGAGGACATAGGATTCCCTAAGCTCATGCCTTTCCACAAAGGTCATCATGCAAGGAAGGGCCAGGTACCCTTTTGCTCTTTTGCTTTTGAGGTTCCTCATGCATTTTAGGCTTCTTCTCGAGCAATGTTGTCTGAACCACTTAGGATAATAATGGGCGTAGTCGCCTTGGATTTTCTACTCATGATAAATCTTGGAGCAGATGAGATCCTTTTCTGTTATGATATGAAGCTTGCCAGTAATAAAAAGTGGTACCTCAAAGCTCGAGACCTCACAATATACTTGGTGACCCACATGCTTGACTCTAAAAAAGAATACAACTGAGGCCTCATCATGATGGGAGGCAAATGGGAGAAGGGTAATGGACCCGAGTACGAAGGCTTCTACTGCTCCAAGGAGATGGGAGAGTCAGGTGCGTGGGTTTTCTCTATGTTGTCTACCTTGCTTTGCGAATGCTTATGTGCTAACTTCAATTCTTTTTTTATGCAGATGAGGGGTACAACAGGGAGGCCGCTCAATTGTTGAGGTCCAGAGTTGCGTTCGGCGACATTTTCAGAGTATATAAATTACTAGCGGAAAGACGATCTTGCTCGAGCTACTGGGATACAAACCAGGATACACACACGTCTCTCAAGTCCAAAACACTTTTGACCCTTCCATCTGGTCTGAAAATTCCTCGGGAGAAAAAGAATACGAAGAGGCCAACCTAGAGGACGACCCCGACCGAGACTTCGACGCCACTCCCATTGCTTCAACATAATCAGACATGTTCTGAATGCCAAGGATCACGGTCAACATCCTAGAAGTTGAAGTTATTGTCCGACTATCTACTCTTGCAAGACCTGGAGGTACTTCCCGAGCTTCTACGGTCCCTTCTTCTGAATAGCTGCATGAACCCTGCCAACAGCAACCACCACCACCGCCGCAAATTATGCCTCGCCAAGATCAATCTAAAAACTCTTGGCATGATCCATGCCAAAGCTAAGAAGACAATCCCACCCATGAACGAAGGTTTAAGCTCCACCGCAACTTTAGAGTCCTTCCAACCCAATGATCGAGAGTTCCTTAGCCCTAGCCTCTGTTTGCTGCCTCCCAACAGATCGAACATGCAAAAGAATGAAACCCAAGGAGGGTCACCTGAAAGGACAAGGCCTTGCTGATCACCGATTTCGTCATCAATTCGCTCGAAATCGCCTTGGGAGTCATCAATGCCCTACATTTTGACGCCAACATGGCCATCCATCGTGTTCAATCTAACAACACACATAGTGCACATGTGATTTCCTGTAATAGTTTAAGATAGTGACTCTTAGCTGAACTTATAATGAGATTCCTAAAACAAGGAACGAAGTCAGAAAGGAACTGAATGTGTATTTGGCTTTTCGCCTCTTATGCTTAAGTCAGTCGACGTTCAAGGGTGAAAGGATATGAGTAGTATGCAATTCTAGTTTAGCATGCATACATGAGTTCTACCTCATTAATCTATTTATACCTTCAAAGTTGATGACATGACAACCACTTGAGTATAGCGAGCTTAAGCTTGACAACCTATGGCTAAAATTCCTCCTTCAGAGTTATCACATCAGTAGATTTTTCGCCATCAAGCCATGCAATTAGCATGCGTTATCGTGCCTCATCAATGCTTGGCAATGGGAAGTAATCATGACTTCAATACTCGAAAGGTCGAGCATTTATTATTGTTCGTTCCTCACTCATTAAGTCATCCCGAACATCAAGTGTTTTGTGCCAAGCATTTATAACCCTATGCCTGATCATTCAATTTGATGTTAGCCTGGGTTATCCACGTCAACAAGGACCATATCTTCTTTCGTTATTCCAAGAATTTTGGCTAGACCCAAGTTGGTGTGACAAGATAATGATAATCTGTCCCATCATCATGTTCTGCACGAGGTGTGCTTCTCGAGAGAAGTTAATACCCGGGCTCACCCGTGAACACATCCTTTTCCTCATCAAGTATATCTTCGTAGCTTTGGAAGTGTTAATCAGTC
Organism: Ilex asprella; assembly: GCA_023539305.1. Taxonomy (NCBI): domain Eukaryota; kingdom Viridiplantae; phylum Streptophyta; class Magnoliopsida; order Aquifoliales; family Aquifoliaceae; genus Ilex; species Ilex asprella. The sequence goes on from CM042184.1 coordinate 1,722,326, forward strand.
AGTCTCGGTCTATGGTAGCTCTGGAAGCTCGGAGGACACGGTTATTGGCAATTCTATGCCACACGTCAATTCACGACTGGCCTGTGTCCATCCCATAGCTAGCCTAGACTTCAACCTGGAATTGGAGGAATTACTAATCGTTACACATGAGTGACAATGAAATAACTTTGCCATTAGCCCTAGCGGTGCAACCCGGGCAGGTCGGGCGAGTTGAGAGGTTAACACTAGCTCAACTTTAAGTATATAATCTTCAACCCTAATCCTAACCCTAACCCTATCTCTACCCGAGTTTTATTTCGGCTTACTTAATTCGGGCTGGGCTCAAGTTACTTAATTTGGGTTAATTTTTTGAAGTATAGATTAGATTTTTCAAGCGTTGATCTGATTTTTTCAAGTGATTTGAGATGAAGGGCGAGACACAGATGAAGAGAAAGGGAGTGAGAGAATGAGGATTAACGAGTGAGAGAGGGATTTGAGAATGATGGAGGCGCAGGGGTGAAAACTTGAAATGAAGTAAAAGTCAAGACTCCAAAAAGTGAAGATAAATACTAATTCTAGTTAAATATGTTTATATATTTATGTATATTCGAATTCAACCCGATTTTAATATTCGGGTTGAACTTGACAACTCGATGCCTCAACCCAAGGCTTAACCAAATTCAATTCGGGTTAGAGTTTTTTTGCTCAGACCCAACCCAAGTATTAAAAATTCTAACTCAAGCCCTATTTTTTTCGGATTGGACTTGGATTGAATTCAAGTTAACCCGTCCAAATTGCACCCCTAGTTAGCCCATCTTCAATTTTGTGACTGACTGGTCCTAAACTATATGCTATTTGTTCATTCACTTCTCTGTTATCTACATAATCAGATTTTCCAACTGACCTCTACACCACGACTTCCAACTTGTTATAGAATTCTTGAGTATTGTTGACTCTTGAATCAAAAGTAAAACCTGACTCACGGCACCCCCACCCCTAGTCTCTCCCAAAAATTGAAAAGCTATAACTACTCTGCAAATATACAGTGACCAAACAATTGGTCAATTATTCATATTGTACCATTCCACTCTGTAGCACCACAAGATTTCTCTGAGAGGCTCAGAGCTATAAGCTATGCTAGTTCTGAGTACCACTGACCTGGGTTTTGTACCAACACATGAGTAAATGACAATTGCCATTCTCTGAACAGGGTTTACAAAATGTGCTGGTACAGTTACTGCATTGATCCTTCTTTGGAAACCAAGACAAGAATAAATGATAGTTCCAATTTTCTGTTGAGGGTTTAAATTGAATAAGTGCTGGCGTGGGCAACTGTATTGATTCTTATTCAATTGTCTCGGGTCCTCAGCAATTAAAATGAACAGCTTTACAGGCTGGGATTATTGATGAAACAATCGAACGGTAGGTCAATGAAGATTATATCCCTTACCTTGGTAGCTGTAAATTAAAAACTCATGTCCTTGTGTCGTGGTTATACTAATGGTACTTCATACAAGAGTTAGGTCAAAGTGACCCTATAGGGTTTGTGACTGTATACCGAAAAAATTGAAGTTAACAGAAGTAGCTAGGGAGGTGCTTCTCATCAAAAAATTGATACTCAATGGACAAGACTTTTGCTTATAGCAGGTCTAGGAGAGAAAAGTCGTAGGCAGACTTATTTTGGAGAGACTGATTCTGCATTCTCACTTGCATTGCTTCTCTTGGAGAATGACCAATTGTCACCATTTCTTATCCTCGTTAAAAAGGTACATTAGAGGAAGAAAAAAGGGGGAAGGCAAACGTAAAGGAGATTACTTGTGATTCAAAGGGAGGGAGTGACCACCGAGGTGATCCAATGGGGTACTAATCGAACTTCTCATCTTGAAGTTGAGAGTTCGAGTATTGGAGTCCACATTGAAGCTCAATGGTTATGCGCTATGTTAATCTACCTAAGTTCATTATCAATAAGAATAATGGGCACAGTGAGTTATGAAAGAGAAGAAGATGTGGTGATGCTGTTACAGTATTACTACTGCTTTATTCAGGGGGGGAAACGAAAGTTCTCATATGGGCCTGGCACACCATAGAATTAGCCCAGTCCATTAACACAAGTCCAGCAATTTTACATACTACTGCCGAATTAGAATCCTAGGACAGTAAAAAGACACCCGAGAGGACTCCACAATTAAAATTGTCAAAAGGATTGCAAATCAATCTTTTTTGAGTTGTAACTTAAAAGGTGATCGGTTCCTTCAAGGACATCCGATAAAATTGAAACGATATAGAGAAGATTAACATAATCTCTATACAAGAATAACATGCACAATTCGAGAAATGGTTCAAAATTTTTACTTACTGAAAAAAAAACTTAAGGAGATCAAATTTATGTATGCTATCCAATAATACATGAATCTTTTAAACAGGATACAAATTGGAATGATGAATCTTAATCACTGAATTATCTTAAAAGAGAATGAAGTAAAGTCAAACTCATACCGTACCTTGACCCATTGGCGAACCCTACAGAGAGAAAATTGACCACCTCGTTTGGGAAAACAAAGCCCCTGTCATAGATCAACATTGAGAAATACAGCCACAAAACAAAAACGAGGAAAAACAAGAATGAAAACAAAAGAAGAGAAGAAGAAGAGAATGAGGGTATGTTAGTACCAATCCTGCCAAGAATATCCAGCCACGCCAGCTTGCAGATAAGCAGTCTTATCTCACACACACACACACACACACACACACGCACACATTGTTTTTTGGTTAGATGTGTTTCTAAGTTGCGATGCCCCATTTCCATGTATCTGTAAAAAACTTTTACCAACGAAACAAAAGGATTGTAAAATCCTAGCAACCGTAAATTGTCACCTGTATTGCTTTTGATAACATGTTCAGATGCTAGCTGAATAAAATTGTAAAAAATTGAAGAGAGTGGAATTCTCCGAAGTCAGGTGGCATGTTTCACTCTACTATCCCAGGAGCAGAGTTCTCCAAATCAATGTCTCCCATTCCTTCATCTTCCTCCTCTTCACTGTCATCATCACCACTAATCTCCCCATTATCATGACCTAGCTTAGCCATCTGCTCGGCGAGGAGTTTATCCTCCCGTTCGCTAATCTGCATTCATGCATCCAATATTAAAGACACAAGGTAGTCAAATGTATTGTACAACGAAAAAAACTAAACAAATAACTGGAATTTCAAATAATACCAATGAAATTCTTAAGTCTCAAAAAACAAAGAATTGATAAATTTACAGCTAACTAGAAAACAAATGCAGAATCAACTTGGAAATAAAATAAAATAAATGATGCTCACTGCTCGGGGTGCCTCCTTAACAGTAAGTTTCCCCTTGTGGCGCTCAATTTCTTCATTGCAAGCTGCAATTGCTTTCTTAAGAATCGCTATCCCATGTTCCTGCCCAATTACGACAAAGAGCAAAATTTTTTTTTTCAGAAAATACCGAACTTTTGCAGCTTCATATAAATTTATGAAGTAAGCAACTGAAATGATCCACAACCCCTTGACATAAAGCCGGCAAACACATTATCTGTCTTCGTAGAATAGACTAATATCATAATGAAATGCCATGTAGAAGTGTGTAATAAAGAACTGGTTACACACCCTCTAAAAAAAAGGAAATAACATGAGCATGAGCATGATTAAATCTTGATAAGTGCCCTAAATAGGAGGCCATTTGAGCTAGAATACTAAGATCAAGCAGTTAAATCAACAATACACTTCCTGACAGAAAAAGAAAAAAATGCCTGCTTAAATGTAGAGGCTTTGCAGAGGATAATACAATATATTTTGGACATATTAAGTTGAGCAACCCACTATTTAAATATAGGAAAACAGGTTTATTCAATCAAAGACCTTTTTGTGAGGAAAGATAAGTTAAGTAACCGACCATGTCAATAAAGGTAACTAGGATTCAAATAAGTAACACTTTATGTGAGGATCTTCACTTACCTTGTCAAGAGTCTGAGTGTTGAGTACATATGATGGAGGACCGACCAATGTCATTTTCACTGGACAGTCATTATTGCCAGCAGCTTCAGCTTTCCGCATTGCTTCCTGCAGAAACACCACAGATAATAAGAAGTTTAAAACTAGGCACAGTAGCTAAAAGAACCTTCTACAATATAATTACCACAAGTAGAAGCAACAGACTAATCTTAGGAAATATAGAGATTTAAAGGAAGGGTGAAAATGAGACCTTAATGTGAAGAATACCATCCAACTGGAAACATTTCATCTCAATATCGGCCCGAATCTTCAACGGTTGTGGGGTCATCCGCCTTTTAATGTTTTTAACTAATGCATCTTTAACTTCTTCTGACATTGCAGGAACCACCTTAGTCACCTGCAAAATGATAAGATCCTGTATCAACAATGGGACTAAGGTGGCCTAAAGACCTTATTATAACAGAGATTACCTCCTGTCCATCTGGACCAATTTCTTTTACTTCACGGGTGAGGGAATCAAGAATTGAACCAGGATCACTGACAATTAACTTGAATGCCTGTACCACCAAAATAAAAAAAGAGAGATACAATTGCTAATTCAGAAGAAACTAGTACTTTCAAGAACTTCTACGCAATCTCACCTCAAAAGCATGACCGTATTTTCGGTATAAAGGCCATCCAACATGAATATAGAGATCCTGTAGTAAATAACTTTCTTTTAGAAACAGCACATAGTGAGAATAAAATACCAAAAGGTCCGAACTACTAATTCATATCAACATTAACTATTCATCTCTACATAATAGGAATTTTCTGTAAGCAACACAACAAGAAAACTAAAATATCCCAAAAAAAAAAACATCTTTCTTTTAAGTTAATTATAGAAAGAATATGCTAATCTCTATAACCTGCTGAATTCTACTCAATGTAGGAAAATGAAGGAGAGGAAGAAATAGAGAAAAAAAAATCAAATTCAGAAAAATAGAACTCCCAATATAGCTGTAAGTTAGAAGTTTATGGAAAATTGATTCAGCAATCGGCAAAATTTCAAGGATAGTGCCAGAAACATCTATATTCAGTCGGATACTCATTGAAGTCCATACTGGAGTTCGGTAATTGACGCTATATTAGCTTAACAAGTTTCATTGAAATAACGGGCACGGTCAGGGGCTCATCGGCCGCTCTCCTTTGCCGCAACCCCTTTTTTCAAAATGATAATTTAGCAGCAACGAAATTGAAGAAAACTAATGATTTTTTAGGCATCCGGATCCCAACAAAACCACCTAAACGACAAACATAGCCCCTGTTAACAGATAAAAAAATTACCTCGAGATCGATATCTATAGTCTCGGCAACATGTCGCATTATGGAATGAACATTCTTGCTCTTGTTATACCTTTCCTCACAAGCCCCAGAGTCCTCTTCGGAGACTCTTCTCTTGCTGAGATTGACATAGCCCTTGTCTTCGTCGACGTGTAGGACCATGACGGGCTCGATGCGGCCGATCTTGACGAGACTAGCGATGCTACGTATTCGCCGTCGAGAGAGCTCGGTGAATGACAGCATGCCCTCGATGTTGTTGTACTCGAGGAGTGAAACGTAGGCGCACACATCGGGGTTGATGCTCTTCACCTGTATCATCACCGGCGTGTCCACCTTCGGGAACTTCGCTTCGTACATTCGACAATCGAGGTTCGATGTCTTGGTCGCCATGATCGGGATTCAACCTAGGGTTAGGGTTAGGGTTAGGGTTTAGAGATCTGAGGAAGGGTTTAAAGAAGTTTCTGTGATGCGATTCCGTTACAATTGAAAGCCGTATAGAAAGCGGTTTCCAAATACAGGGCGCGAAAGGCGACTGGGAATCAAGACAACGTCGTTTGAGGAATATTTGTAACTCCGTCGATTTTATGTTAAATATGCTCGTTCTCAGGGCCGGCCCAATAGCTTGGCTGGTAACGCCTGGGCTTTGGGCCCCAATTTAAGAAGGCCCAATTTTTTTTTTAAAATAAGATAATTTAGAAATCGACACAAAAATTTAGACTTATTTGAACTAAATTATATTAACGAAACTTATTTGACCATAAGTACATTTTTTTGAAAAAAAAAAGACTAAAAAAGTATTTATTACTCAATTACTCTCTCTCCATGGCTCTTTCACTCTCTATTTTCTGTCTATCTACTTCTCTCTCTCATATTGATAAATAAAAATTTAATATGTAAAGATTTGATTTAATTTTTTCATCTCTCTCACTCCCTCTCCCTGTATTTTCTTGTTCTCTCTTTCTCTCTCCTTATATCAACGTTACACAACATCAATTAGTTATTTCAATTAGTTACAATTGTTTTATAATAACACTAAACAGTTATTCACGTGTTCTAATAAATCAAATATTTACACTAAACAATTATACAAAAGTACAACGCCAACTTAATTTATCATTTAATTATTTACATAAATCACAGAGTTACACCATTCAGTATCATAAAATGATTGCACAAATTATATACATCAAATTGAGTTTATTATTACACTAAAAAACTTCATCATTATATTAAATTTAGTATATCTAATTGGTATAACGATGTCGTAATACTAAATAATGCAACTATTTAGTTTATGTAAATAACTGAATGACAAATTAGATTAATGCTATAAATTTGTGTAATTATTTAATTTATTAGAACGCGTAAATAACTATTTGATGTATTATAAAATAATTGTGACTGGTTTGTATATTTGTGTTGCTGTAATGTTAATGTAATGTAAATATATATATAGAGAGAAAGAGAGAGAGGGAGAGAGAGAGAATACGGAAGAGAGATTAAAAAATAAACCAAATCTTTTCACCTTGTTGAACAAACAAAAGACAAAAGACGATCAATCCTACTCGTGTGTCTCTGGATATGGGAAATATCGGTATCGGTGTCGGTATCGGTAAGGAATGTAATGCAACTGCAGCAAACCATAAAAGAAACACAAAGGCCAACTACAGCCAGAGATGGTAATTGTCTTGATTTATGGAACAGCCAGAAGCTCACTGATTCGAGTACAACTCAATATCCAACATGCACCTAAAGAATCAGCACAAGGTACAAAGCAATACCAAATGGAAAAGAGAAATGCATAAAAAGAATCTCGAAAATAAGAGTATCAAAAACTGCAAACCGTCTTTTCTTCTCCACCGGACAAAAATTGTTCCAAGCAGCTCTCTGCCTTCCCACATCGATTCGCGAGTTTTGTATTGTTCTACTAGTTTTTTTTGTTGCTTTTAACTAAGAGTCTTGTTCACTTAGATGGGGCAGGGTGGCACATCAAGAGTAGTACCAGCTTGAATCTGGCCCCAACCAATAAGACGCCAGTGCTTCTCAACTCTCCGGCTGAGTGCAATTTTCTCCCCCTTGCTAGTGCAGACAGGAGATGTGAGTTGCAGTTTAGCCAAATCATTCTTCACAGCAACAACACGTGCCCCTGTGGACATAGATCCTATGTTCAACATAAGGATCTCTCCCTTTGCCAGCTTTGAGACCTTTCCCTGCCTCTCTGTGCCCTTTGTCCTCACACCCAAAAGTCGTCGCAGCAAGAAGAAATTCACCTGCATGAACGATGGAAATGTTAAGCACTAACAGGTGTTTGTCTAGCACCTGACAGTGATAAACTGAGTGCTTCCCTCATTGTATCCCAAAGCATATAAAGGAAAAGCAAAACGATAAAATTGTTGCCATTACACCTGAGCTAGTGACCAAGAAAAAGAACTAGCTCATGAATGAGTAAAAGAGAGAAGCTTTTTTTTTGGCCCAGACCCTTACCTCTAATTCAACAAAAACATCAGGGAGTGACCCAACCTCCCCAAGAACCTGCCCCACCAACCGATCAGCACGTGTCAAAGTGGGGTCCATGGTTGTGCCAACGCCTATGAGGCCTCCTGGTACCGCAAATTGTAATTCATTTTGCTCAGCATACAATGAAACTATTCTAGAATAGATTGGGGTGCATTTGATGTTGCCACTCTCGTCTTTAACAACGATCCCAGGACGAACCTCAATGTATTGATTTACCTTCAATACACCCTGCACAGAGCAGAATGTGAAATAAACAAACAAACAGTTGTTCATTCATAATGCCTGGTTTATAAAAATGTCTGCCACGGACTGCAGCCTGTTTCATTATTAATTATAAAGCATCCAAAGTACAAACCCGTGAAAACAAGAGCAGGTAGAGTCTATCTTTCATTATCTCTAAGAGAGAGAATTTGATCTTCGAATAAATTAGGGATTAGACTATAGAAAGAACCAAGATGAGTTGATAAAGCCACAAATGAGCCAGGAAAAATCTTGTCCACACTACTTCAGGCTTTTTTTGGTATCTGAATTACAGTATCAGTAACACGACAGGCAAGCCACAGGTGAAAAATCAATTATGCATTTTAGCTCAACAATGCAGCATGTACAATAAGTTCCACTGCACGTGTTTTAGGGAAACAGAGTATACCTTGAGGATGCTTCCACCAGCAACACCACCTCGTATCTCATCAACCTCGAACCCAGGTTTATTCACATCAAAAGAGCGGATTACAATCATATTTGGTGGTGAAATAAAGTTTCTCTCAGGAATGGGGATCTTTTTCACAATATATTCACACACAACGTCAATATTATACTTAAGCTGTGCTGAGACTGGTACCACTGGTGCGCCATCAGCAACAGTTCCCTGAGAGAAGTTTTGAAATACTGATTAGCATGATTAGAATTCTTGGAGAGATTTTTGGTCGGCATAAAAAGGACCAAGGCAACTAACTTGAATAAATTTCTGAATTGCTTCATGCTGGTTGATGGCTACGTTTTCCTGAATTAGATCAACCTTGTTTTGAAGAATTATTATATGTTGGAGACGCATTATCTCAACAGCAGCCAAGTGCTCGGAAGTTTGAGGCTGGGGACAACTTTCATTGGCCGCAATAAGAAGCAATGCTCCATCCATTATTGCTGCTCCATTAAGCATTGTAGCCATGAGAATATCATGACCCTGCAGACAATCATGACAAACAAACAATTAACACGTGGAAAATAAAATAAATTAACTCTGATGGACAGCATTAAGAAAAGCTATATTTCATCTGCTACACAACCTTTTATTCTTAATTTACAGATAGCTTGGGCAGATTTGGAAGAACTACCTTTGCATACATTCGGCGTTAAGCGGGTGAAAATGAAAAAATATTAAAACTACAGCTGAAATGATTAAGATTCATTAGCAGCAAGACAAGTACAAAAGGATTAAAAACACAAATGCACTTCTAAACAGCTAGAGGCAGCATCATTTGAGAACGAGAGGAGAAAGTCATCCAGGGTAATCTTATAATGTCCATTGAAGACCGACAATCAAAACCCGGAGGAGGACAATGAGCAGTTTGTTAAAGTTGAATACATCACAAGGCTTTAAGACTAAGAGGAAGCCAAAAAATGAAGCTCAGATGTAGGAAAAGGGCATACTATTATAGGAAATTGATATGGCCTTGAAGCACCAGGTTTACAAGAATACTTGTGGTTCACTATTTCTAAAAAGGTAAGACAAAATGTTTTTGCAAAATATACATATATATATAGAGGGAGAGAGTATAGACACAATGCATCAAATAAGTATGCCAAGAGCTGTATGGCATAAAAGCAGGGGCAACAAATGCCATTAAATGACAATCTAGAATCTCACAAAATGTCTCAGCAATCACACTGGATTGAAGTATAAGACAATGCCAATAATGGGCATACAAGCCCTTAATTACTGTTACTCAATACTTACAAGCAAACAGGCGTAAGCACAGCCGAACATGTACACATACAACCTAGCAGCATAAACCAGGTTGATTACAAAGCATCACAGAAGACCACTCAAGTTTCAACAAGAACGTGCATATTATATGGTTAATGGTCAAAAAGGCTTGATAGAATTATATATCATCAATCCATTGAACTCGAATATAGCAGGGGTCATCTTCCTTTTCAACATACTGGTAACATAAAAGTAAACCATTTTCGAGATCAGATAAATGCTGACCAACCATAAAAAAAACTCCCCTGACAAATCAATAGAAAACCAAAGCTATTTGACTCCTGTGGCACACATGAAGAAAGACTTTTAGGTGAAGATGGCATGCACAACGTTTGCTTTTCAATATCCAGGGCCATCAGAACTCACTTTTTCTCTTGTAAAGCATATAATACTGCAGAAATACCAAATGGAATAGCAAAACAAGGAAGGCGACACTAAATTTTCCCTGGATTATCGTCAAAAGTCAACTAAATTAACATCACGAGAGGGAAATCTTACTGGTGGAGCGCACTTTTTTAAAACACAGTGCAGTAACACACTTGACACTTCCAAAAACCTTTCTAAATTAACTAATCTCAAACACATCAGCATATGAAGAATGACATATTGCTTGTTCTTACTCCAACAACAAACAACTATTCATTGGCAAGAATAATTAACAACCATTCATACTTCAACAACAACTAACAACATTGCTTATTCATACTTCAACAACAAACAACTATCATTGGCAAGACTAAAAGGATGCAACATAGATGGACTTCAAAGGACGGCCATCTATCATCAAATCTAAAATACGACTCAACAAAGCCTTATCCCAACTATTTTGGGGTTAGCTACATGAATCTCACCTAGCTATAAAGAAAAATAATAACTTACACCTACATGCATGCATGCATTTATGGAAGTCGGAATGCACATATAATAGATAGGGTAAATAACTTAAAACATACACTGCCAATTATAAACAACCTAAATAGAACAGTATTTCTGAAAGAGTAACAACTTCCTTTTTTTCTCTTATGGTATTTCTCTGGACCAACACTCAAACACCTTACCGGGCAATCAACAAAAGACACATGTCTCAGCAATTTCATCCTGCAGTTCTCAAACCCTGGCACATCGCACAAAGGACTATCTTCCTTTCCACTACCATATGCCCTGCACCCAAATAAAGGACTTGAAAATGAGATACCAAAAATGAAGAACTATGGCAATTGCATTCCATAAATAACAAATTACTTTAGGACCAAAAAAATTTACAACATACTTGTAGCACATGGGTCGAGGGCACTTTTCATCTTCACATTTGTATATCTTTGCATTGGCATATCCAAGCTTAATAGTAATGTTGCGTTCCAACTCATTTTTAAAACGAACAGTCTGCAGATAAATGACAAATTGTAGTGTTTTGTTTATGTTTTGTTTAATTTCCAAGGATAAAATGTTCCAAAAATTGGAAAACTACTTTGCTTAGATATCATCTTGCCAGATGTATCATTCTTATACATGAAGTCAACGTGCAAGAGCACTCCACCATTATCAAGAACAATAAGTAGAGCAAAGAAGGATAAAAAACTATATTCTCATGAATTAAAAGGAACAGATGATACATGCTCGTACATGTTGATAGCCAGCATAAACCTACGAACAATCACAGGTTAAAAATTCTGATCTCAAAAAAACAAGCCCCCCTCCAAAATAATTATGCTAAAAGATAGAAATAATCTTCCTAGACGCATGTACCGCCCTAATCAGTACTTTTTCTTTCCTAGATTCAAAGGTCTCATATAAGCCAAGGTTTCCCCTTTATCAGAATCAGTAAGCATCCAACTAGTGGTAGCCCCTAGTAAAAGCAAGTTTGCTCCCACTAACAACCTATTAGGCTCGAGGATGTGAAGCATGAATCCATATGGGGCAAATACTCACACAACTTCCAGAGATATCATCTCTCAAAACTTATTTTCCCCAGTAATATGCATTATGCAACCAATGACATTCAGACACATACCTGGAATTTTGAAATTTGAATGCATCAATAACTCAAACAGAATAACCAATTAATACCAACAAATAAGACAATAATTTAAACCTGAGGTGATAATCATATTTTTGGATATCGATTACTAATCAAGTTTACATATATCAACTCTTAACAAGAAAATATCCAGCCTACACCAGAATAACCAATTGATAATAACTAAGAAGTGACACACATTTTAAACCTGAGTTAAAGTCATGTTTTTAAGCTGACTATTAATGAGAAAGAATATGCAAATGGGAAAAAAAAAAAAAGGACTAGGGTCGTGTGTTAAGTAAACTATTTCCAGAATAGGTGGACTGTCATCCCACACTTGGCTGTAACCATGAATTATAGGCAACCAAGTTGCAGAGAAAAAAAAAAGGAGAAAGTGATCACCTGAACACCAGATATGGCTTTTACAACGGTTGACTTCCCGTGTGCCACATGACCAATTGTGCCTGAGGGAAAAAATCTCAGTTCCAGTCATTTGATTCAATACTAATATTAAAACATCTAACAAGGCAAGAACTAGATGTTGAGTAGACATCCTAAGTTCAGATCATGAACAACACTATGTTGATCAACGTGAGAAGAAGGCAGTTGAAGAATTTCATAAATATAAAATTACCAATATTGATTGTAGCCTGACGAGAAATAACTTCCGGTGAAAGTGGATGTAGTGTCGCAACATCCAGCTTGCTTAAATCCTGCTCCATCAGACCTTTTCGAGACATCTTGGCTGTTCTTGAGGGACTCTGAACTTCAACAGAAGTAAACTCTGAAATATGCAGGGTCAAACAAGGAGAAGGGACTGTCACTTCAAAAAACACTTACAACCTGCATGACATGTCAAAGACAATTTAGGACGGTTTTATATCATTGACTATCAGAAACCCTATATTATGCCTACATTTACATACTGATTGCCTCAATCCTCAGTCACATAAATCACAAGTCAATGTCCGAATGATTGCCACTGATGCAGTCAAAACTATGCTGGCCAGAATCCCCAGATAATTGAAGCTGTTCACAAAAAAGTTACAGGTTGCATGTAGAAGCAACCTGAGACTCACCACTAGAGAATCACAGAGGCATCCTACCCAAAATGGGAGATCAAGCTGTATTGATATCTTCAAGTTATGCAAATAGGGAGCAACTACAGCACAGAATTTCAAGTTTTTTATCATTTTCTGTAGTACATGATGAGATTGTGGGTTTTCTACCGAAGTGAGACCCCATAAAAAGGATCCAGCATGTTTAAATGTCTGGAAATGATTGAATGATACTATTGACACCAACAACACCGAGTCCTTCTGTTTCAGTATTCAATCCTTATTTTAACAATGTATTTATCCTCGGGACTGAACTATAAGTATTCTCACAAAAAAATAAGACAACTAAATAATGGAAGTCATGTATGTTTTTGGTTTTATGTACTATGAGCAACAAGAACAGAATCTTGAGTGTTTCATTTCACCTTTTTTTCCAACACTTAATCATCCATCTTTATCTTTGTAAAACTAACATTTCCCTTCCCTCCCCTCCTCTCCCTCCCTCCCTCTCACACACAACCCTCTCTACGGATGAGAAATCAAAATACCTCTCTTCTCCTTCGCCTCTCAATTTCAATTTCACTGCTCAAACTGAAAAACACATGAAAAAATGATGTATAAACACACACCCACACATACGTATTATATGTGCACAAATATGTCATAAGAAATCAAATGATTTGCCAAAAAATAAACAAAGATTGCTGTGAAATTCCACCACAAATAGTCGTCAAATAAAGAAGAATCGTGGAAATCGAAACGGAAGCGAAGTAAGAGACCAATTGCGAGACAGAAAAAAATTTATAGATATATGTATACACACACACACACATATATATATATATATGTATGTATGCGTGAAGCGAGAGAGAGAGACTTACCGGTCAGAAGTATCTAGCGCAGCCGTCGGGAGCTGTCCGATGCGATTTGAGAGCGCCGATAAACGAAGACTGCAGAGTGGTATTGGCCTCCACCTCTAGGGATACTGATGATATTTGATGTTGACATCCGAATCCTTTTTATTTAGCTAAATTACCAAATAGACCCATAACTTTAAGGTTTCTTATATAAAACGAATATTTTTTAATTTTATTTATTTATTTATTTTTGGTTAATCAAAATTTCAATTGAAACGAGAAGGACCGCACCAATGATTCAAAAATTTTACAAAAAATACTGTAATTTTTAGGAAAACACTTCAGGAGATATACTAATTTAAATAGGTTTGATGTCTCAAATCGATGACATTAATTAAGTTAGAACAGTCCCTTAGATCTAAAGCTCAGTGGTGATACATACTACTATCACAAGCGTTAAAACAACTTCAACGCTTTCATCTCAAATAATAATTGAACACGTAAAGAGACATTAGCTATGGCTACGTAAAAACAGTTTCAGAATAAGAAATTTTACCAAGAGGCTCTCAAGCATACAAAATATCGATTTCCAACTATTTTTTTAGAAGTCGGGGATATCTTGTGATGTTAATTTATATTATTGTCGAGGAATGCTTGCAAACTTACAAACCCAATTATCCTTGAATGCTAAGTAAAGAGAGACACAAAATCCTTTTGTTAAATCGTTTGTCTGTTATTCCAATGACATAACAGAATTGGAAAAAATTAAAGTCCCGCTTGGTGACGTTTTTATTTTTCATTTTTCAAAAACGAAAAATGGAAACAAAAAAAGTTTTTTTTTTGTTTTTGAAAATCACTCATCGTTTATGAAACGATGACAGAAACAAAAAACATAAACCGGGCATGTCAATTTGGATGTGACATGAGGTAATTCACTTGTGGCAACCAATTTCACTGGGCTTCGTTATTGGGCTGTGACGACCTGAGCTGCCCATTATTGGGCTGGCCATCTAGCTTTAGGCCTTTTCATGACCCTTAACAAAGGGGAGAAGACAATCGAGATCGAGAGAGAGAGAGAGAGAGAGAGATAAAGGGAGGGAGGAAGGTGCAAAACAAGCCTTTGGCAGCACATACCATAACAAGCCATGTCAAGCAACTTGGTTGCAAATATCAAGAAAATATTCAATATAACAGTGATATCAAGTCATCAGCAAAAGTAGTGATTTTTTCTGTTCAAATAAAGCAAATGGATCAACTCTAATGTAGCTTGTTTTATGTGTTTCAATTTCGAGATAGGTACGATAGTTCATAGAAAGAAAAAAGTGTCTTGTGGTAAATAGTTATTAGCTTCGACTTCCTCTCCTCTTCTTGGCCTTTAATCCATTTTCAGTTCTCTCAGTTACCAAATGACATTCGACCGATATTTTCAGGCGTAGGAAACAAATACTCAATATATACCATAAAAATGAATTAAATGGAAGCATTTCTACGGCCGTTCTCTCTAATCTTTGGTTCATCAATCTTTTTGAGAATCTCCATCAAAATTGAAGGAGTTGGCAACGCGTTCTGCCTTTGTCCCTGTCCTATGCTTATAGTACTCCACAGCTGCAGTCCCCCTGCTAATGCAGCTAGTGTAAGCGCTTGAGCATTCAACCTGGTATGGAGATCAATGGAAATGAATGTTTGAATATTAGAATTTTCATTATTATTGTAAGCCGTACAACGCAGTGAACAATCAAATAAAAACAACAGGTTTACAATTTATTTATAGCCACAAATTGAAAATTTATAATTCTCGGCATATGATTTCCAATTACTATGCATAAAAAATGGGCAATGTTAGATATACCTAATTTGAGAAAAAATATTCAATGTAACGGTGACACAACGTCACCATCACCACATGGTATCACCATCCAATTAAAAAATGACAAGTATATGAGAACATAATGTCACTATTACATTAAATATTTACTAATTTGAGAATTTAGACTAGGACTTAATTCAATACGCTAATTGAATTAGTTGTGAGTAAATAAAATTCACTTTCAATCAAATTGTTGCATTGAATTAACTAGAATTAGGCCTGTCAAAATTCAACACAACACGATTAAACGACACGATTAATCGCTGATTAAACGGGTTTGGGTGAGACCTTAACGGGTTTGAGTGATAAACGGGTCAACCCGTTTAACAAGTTTAATAAACGAGTCGTGTTCGGGTGAGACATATTAACCCGTTTATCACCCGTTTACCCGTTTAAATAAATTTAATATAATAATAAATTAATAATTATTTTAATAAAAATAATTAGAATTTATTAAAATTAATGATCCACAAAATTTGTACTCTCTTAATTAAAAAATTTCCAATTAGTGAACACTTGCAAAAACAACTGAAAAAATTGAATGATAAAAAGAAAGGGCTTCAACCTTTTTATAGGCAAGGGAGGAGATTTCCTTCCCTTGAATCTTCTGATGTGAAATTCAAGTCAAGAAAGTTTTTTATAGGCAAAGGAGGAAGCCTCCTTCCCTTGAATCTTCCGATGTGGGATTCAAGTCAACTATAAAAATGTTGAAGCCTTTTCCTTCTTGACTTGAATCCCACATCGGAAGATTCAAGGGAAGGAGACCTCCTCCCTTGACTATAAAATGGTTGAAGCCTTTTCCTTTCATCATTCAACTTTTCACTTGTTTTTACAAGTGTCCACTAATTGAAAATCTTATATTTAAGAGAGTACAAATATTGTGGATAGTTAATAGTTAATGGAGTTTAAAATTTTAATAGAGTAATTTTTTAGTGTGGGTTAAAATTTTAATAAAATTAAACGTGTTAAACGAGTCGTGTCGTGTTAACCGTTTATTAAACGATTCGTGTCCGTGTTTAAATTGTTTACCCGTTTATTAAACGTGTCGTGTACGGGTTTACATGTTTTTCACCCATCACTCGTTTAACCCGACACGTAACCGTTTAACCCGACACGTTTGACACCCCTAACTAGAATTGAAGTTTGGATGAAGGTACATGTCTGTATTATGCATAAGATATGCAATAAATTTACAAAATTGCAATATCATGTAAACAAAACCAGTAAGAATAAAAAACATTAAAGTTTCTTCTCTTTTTTTTTTCTTTTCCCTCAACTTTCTCCGGAAACAAACAGAAAAAATTTCACAAGTAGTGCAAATTCACGAGATGCATGTGTAGTGTACCTTGCATGAATGATCTTGACGCTGCGTTTCATGTCGGGTCGAGACCAATTGTTAGCAATCTAACCCACCAGTCCACCTAGCCATAAACATCCTTCAATTTTTTCAAATTTTTTTTTTAAAAAAAATAAAAACCCCAAACCATAAATATGCATGAACTGAGAATCCTCAGCTGTAGCAGCGGATAAGTACTGTTAATTAAAACAACGTCATTCATCGACAATTAATATTGAATGCAACAGTGATATCATATAACCAGTAATGATACGGTATCGCTAACCAATAATAAAATTTCAAATGAGAAAGGTGAACCCCATTTAGGCTTATATGACAAAAAAAGTGGGGAGTTATTTGCTTACATGACAGATTAGTTATTAATTTTGTGGGGTCCATCTGCTTATTTATTTTAGTATTATTAGTTGGTGATATCACATCACCTTATCACGTAATATCACCGTTATAATGAATATTTTCTCCAAGTCATAAGTTATGAATACATTAGTCTCAATATAAATGTTAAGAGATTAGTAGAAATATGCATAAATTAGCGCAGACGTTTCTAACCGTTGAACCAAAAAGGAGGAGGGAGAAGAGGCAGGCCCAAAAGGTTGAACTGAGCCCAAAAATGAGGCCTTGGTTTTGAGGTCGGGTAGTGGTTTGAAATGCAGCCCAAAAAGTTTTTATGTTGACGCAATGCAGTACAATCGCTAGCCCAACCCAAACCCGTAACTGGTCATCTTCAATTCAAGACTCTGCTGGCTCTGTGTGTGTGTGTGTGTGTGAGAGAGAGAGAGAGAGAGCGAGAGATGGCATCGGGGTGGGGAATCACAGGGAACAAAGGAAGATGCTACGATTTTTGGATGGATTTCAGCGAGTGCATGTCTGGATGCCGAGAGCCCAAGGACTGTTCTCTTCTCCGTGAAGACTATCTTGAATGCCTTCACCACGCCAAGGAGGTCAGCCTCTCTCTCTCTCTCTCTCTCTCCTACACACACACAGAGCTTATGATTTGACTCTATAGAACCCTGACTTGTAGGAGATGTATCTGTTTGAGGAAATTCAGACCTAATATGTTTTCATCTCTTGTGATGTTTTAATAAATTTACCCTAATTTTGTGCCAAAATGTACACAATTTATTGTTTATGACAAAATATACTCAAATTTTTCTGTGATCAGTATTGATATTTGATACTGGGGTGGGGGAAGTTTCGAACCAAGGAACTCCACGGTAAAAGTGGGGTGTTTATCAACTGGGATAGGACCTCAGTCCTATATACTCAGTTTTTGGTTTGTCTCATTTTGTAAGGTGATACAGATGTTGACCAAGAGTATTTTTCTTCCCAAAAATGATGTGGGATTTTAATATGAGGGCTGCCAATTTTGCTAACTGGGCAATATACTTTGCATTCAATTACTAGTCATTCTTGTTTATCAATTGCAGAAATTTAATGTGTTTATATAGAAACAGAGATTTTGGCATAAGATTTCTAGCATATTTTGCTTAAACCAAAAATATTTATTTAATGTTATTGATCTGCACTCCCCTTGAATTGAAGAGAAAAATATATGGGTTTTATGCACCGGGGAGGAATTGGAGAAAAACTGATCTATAAATTGATGAATGTGGACTCCGAGTCCAATCCCAATTCGAACGTGTGGATTCCATTCCAAGCTTCTAGACATATTCTAAGAATGTATAGGCAGCTATTCTTTGTGATACAAAATGCTGGCAATCATGAGGCAATATTCCTATTCCTTAGTTCTTAGCTGAGATAGTGGCAATGATATCAACTTTGAGGTTGGCAATGAAATGCAGTTGTTAAAAAGTTGGTGATTATATATTCTGATGCGATAAGTGTTGTTTGAAATGGTTCCATGTATCCTGAGACGCAGTGATTCGTGAAGCTACTTGGTTGTAGCTGCATATGTGAAAGGCGGAGCTGCAGTTTATAGGTAGACTGAACCTCTGTTGAGTTGTTACTTAGATTGTGATATACTAATCCAACCATTAAATCCATATGGCATCTTGCTGAAATTCATAGCCCATCGCTGTATTTAGGTTAAGGAATGGTGAGCATTGATTGTGATTAATGTCATTGCTGCTGGAACACATTTTATTATATATTCTGATGTCTAAGAGGAAATCTTGAAATTCTTTGTCAGTACCAACGAAGGAACCGGGTATATAAAGAGGAGCAGCGTCAAATAAGAGCAGCTGCACAAAAGGCAAAAGGGGAAGGTGGAGATGTTGTTCATCTTTAATGCTTGAATTTATCATAAACCTTTTGTTGTTCCCAAATGAGTCGGCGTTTGATTTTTTGCAAATTTGGAAGGATATTGTCAATCTGTGATTCCTTTACGGCTTTAATGGATAATGTTGTTTATGAATCATGTCGCATGTCTTCCATAATATTAGCTGCATTTCTATCGCTTGTTCATAGTTAGCTAACCAAGAAGCTCTGGTTCTTGCAATCTACTGCATATTTCAGCAGTGTATTTCAGTTGCGTCGATGATATATGTGACCTTGGGCAAAGAGCGTTTGAGTGGTATTTTCGCTTTGGCTACAATGAAAATCATATTGATTTGAAAAGAAGAAAAACGGGTTTCTTGAAATGTAAACGAACTTTTATTGTGCAGTTAGTCTGAGTAAGGCTCTGTGAAGAAACTTTTGTGCAGGTGATTGTTGGGCCATTCTGGTGAAATCTCCTGTCTCATCTACGATCAATACAAGGATGGAATCCCCTTTCCGTGGTCACACCTGGAGATTTCTCCAAGCAGAACTCGAGTCTGATTATGCTAAGCATGCGCGCGCTTGTCCAGTCTCCGGCTCTGAACTGAATTGTAGTAACTCAAGCTAACAACATTTTCGAGTAGTCTTTATTCCTGTGTCTGCTTAAAAAAATTTCGTCCATCTCCGGTCCACCTCCATTAACAGGTATAGTTTTTATCCCCATTCTCATCTGCGGGTAAATTTATAATCCTTGCCCTTGCCTTTACACCTGTTCCAACCAAAGCCCAAGTCCAAGTTAACATAATCCAAAATTCTAATAAATTTAACATTCTAAAGAATTCAACATAATTATGAAATGTCATAAAATAATTAAAAAGTTTGTCATCTACAACATAATTTAACATAATATAATTAAAAGTTTGTCTTCTATGTAAATTCAACACAATATTATGCAACATAATATAATCCACCATAAAAGAATAATAATAATAATAAAAACACAAAGATCTAAACTTTTATAAGTCAAAAATATGAAGAAAAAAAATTAAAAAAAATAATTTTTAAAAGAAAAAATCATTCAATAATATGTAGATTT
>CM042184.1:1767575-1785839 GCA_023539305.1 Ilex asprella
CTCTCTCTCTCTCATTATTACTCTCTCACTTTCTCTTCCTTATTTCTCTCTCTCTCCCCCTCACACACACACATTGATAATTTTTTTTTAAAATATGTAAAGATTTGATTTAATTTTTTCATCTTTCTCCCCTTTTCTCTCTCCCCTTATTTTCTCTCCCCGATACTCTTTTTTTCCTTATTCTCTCTGCTTATATCAACGTTACAACAACACAATTACACTAATCAGTTATAACAATTAGTTATAATTACCCTATAATATACCAAACAATTACTCATGTGTTCTAATAATCCAAAGAGTTACACTAATTACATAAACCAAAGAGTTACACAATTTAATATCACGATATTAGTACATCAATTATATACACCAAATTGAGTTTATCATTACACAAAAAAATTTACCATTTTATCAAATTTAGTGTATATAATTGATGTAACTATATCGTGATACTAAATAGTGCAACTCTTTGATTTATGTAAACAACTGAATGAAAAATTGAGTTAGTATCATAATTTTGTATAATTATTTGGTATAACTATTTAGTTTATTAAAACATACGAGTAACTGTTTAGTGTATTATAGGGTAAATATAACTGATTAGTGTAATTGTATTGTTGTAACGTTAATATAAAGAGAAAGAGAGAGAGAAAATAAGGAGATAGAGTAGTTGGGTTTTTGTATCCGAATCATGGTTTTGTTTTGTTTTTATTGTTTCATGCTCTCTATGACTGTTAGAAATATGTCCCCCCGATTTTTTTTGATTATGTATAAATTTTTGCCTTGCTTAGATACTATTTATTTTTCTACAAAAATTTAGGTCTAGGATTTAAGTTTTATATATTCAATCCAATCTTGAATATATGAATTATTCAATTACGTTTTTAATTAACATTGATTTGGAACATATTCTTTTATATCTTACTATGTTTCTTTAGAAAACAATGTACTAGAGACAAATCTTGAAGTAATTATACATAATTTTGATACTTCATTTGGTTAATATTTGAAGTAATTGGGTTTGGTAATTGCACCCAAATAATAACCCTCATTCATTCCCCCAAATTAATTTGCATGACAATTTCATGAATTTTATCTCCTTCATGCATTTTGAGATTTGAATTTTTTTCTGGAACAATTAATATTGAGTGAATTACTAATTCGATTAATGTTGTGCAGATTCAGGTCTATCAGAGATTATAAGGTTGTGGAGGGTAAAAACCTTCATACTATTAGTAATTTCTATGTAATGGTGATGTGGGTTTTGTTGATTTATTAGAGTAGACATTAAGTTAAAAATAGTATATGTCATTTTGTTGTGTGATGATTGTTGCTTAGGATTGAAAAAATTTATGGATTGTTTCTAAAGTTTTGAGAAAGTGGTTGTACCACACAATTTTATGTTTGACAAGTCACTTTTTTAAGTATTCATATGGTGCATTTGTTGTAGTTCTATTTGTGTATGAAAGAATAGTTTTAAGTTGCTTTAGATACATAGAAAGAGCATGTTTATTTTTCAACCTCATCCATTTTACTTAGTCTTTTGTAGAGACACAAATTAATTTAATTGATCCAATTAAACTTAAGGAATGACATGTGGGGCTTATAGTCTAAAAATATAGTTTAAACTTTCAACTTAATTCATGTCTATGTTTAGTGTTGATTGTTTCGTATTCAAGAACAATATTATTTATTTATTTATTTTTTGAATTGCACAGTACCTTCAAACACAAATTATAAAAACAATTTAGGCTTTCAACTTAATACGCGTCCGAGTTAAGTGCTTGATTTTTTTTTTAATTACACTGTATCTTCAAACATGAATTACCCCTAATTTTACATATAAACAAGCTCAAACCGAGTCTAAAAATACTCATTTTTCAAACAAGTTTAAAAAATTATTGAAGCTCGTCCAAACTTGAGTCGACCCTATATAGTTGACTTAACCTGAGTAACTTGACTTAACTATCAACCCTATATAGTTGGATTGATATAAACTTTGAGTAAACACGACAGTAATCTAATTTACTACTGCTTATCAATAACCCAAATTTAATATATTAGCAAATAGATCGAACATGAATTCAAAACAAAATTGTAAGACATGAATCAAAATCAGTATACTTACACAACTCATAGACAGCCATAGTCCTGACAACATGGAACTCGACCATGGTTGCCTTCATCCAGCCATCATAGTGCTCGATCTGAATCATACATTATATTACATATTCATGTATTGATGCTCATGCATCTCAAAAACCTCACCATGATTTAGGCATCAACTCAACTACAAGAAAGAAAACAGCTCGTAAGCAGTAGATACAAGAAAACTCCGACCTCATCTTATCATGAACTAACTACTTCAGTTTTTAATGATAGTTCGCCCAGCTTGCTAAGCAATCAATACATGAGCAATGAGGACAAACCCCAAAATATAGCAAATGAAAAGTGAAACGACATCCTCCTCTAGACAATTCTAGATCACCATGGCAGACAGGTGCGCAGCCAAAAGTCCACACCAGCACCAGAAAGGCTAATGCCTGGTTATATATGTGCAACTGAACTCGACTACTTTGTGTTATCTACCAGCCACTGCCTTTAGCTCATATAATAATGACTGACAGGGTCATGATCATGCAATGAAATGCACCTGAGAACTCCAAGGGGTTCTATCCAAAACCTGCCAAAACAAAAGAAACAAATAAAAGTTTCGTTAAAACTGGTAACTATGGGAGGCATGGTGATCCAGTAACTGAGCAAATACGCAGGTGTGAGCAGATAGGTTCAAATACAAATATCACCACAATCATAACCCACAGTACGAAACCTTCATTGAACAAGTTGAGGCGAAGTAGATTTGGTAAAAATGCCCAGAAGTACTTGATAACGAATAATGAGTGTCCATTTCACTTAGTTTAGCTGATAAACATTGGAAGGGACAAAAATCCGTAGTAGCACATTCTGCACCCAATTTACATTCTCGAAATTGGCTGAAGCTCAGCATCATGAGATTGAGAATCTTAAGCCATTATTTATTTTGTGGCTGCAGAATGTGGTAGCATCCGGAGCAGCCAATTGTATTCAATTTCACAAAACCTTCATCAGTGACATATCACCACCTTTCTCAGAAGGTGAAATGAATTTATGAATATGCTTTTAAACAGTGCTATTTGCTATCATTTCAGCTTTTCACAATTACAATACAGTGCAATGAGGATCAGGGAAAAAACCTTTTCATCAGTGGAAGAAAAAAACTTAATGACAAAATTTTAAAAATGTACAAAAAAAGTTTCAGTAAAAGAATCTACAACCATAGCACCCAGTCAATATTCTGCACCACGAAGAAGTTAGCAAAACAACTTAACAACACAAACTATATTATAAAAAGAAAAAAAATCCTTCCCATTTATGAGAAAAGAAAATTTAAGCCAACCTTCATGCTACCCCAAAATTCTGTAGCCTGTCACAGTGAGGTGTTGGCAAGTTTCTGCTCCATTGACGCCTCTGGAGTTCTACATGACAATAGCGCCCAAGCATATTTTTGTAATCCTTGATCACATTGTTCTCAATGTTAGCTCTAGCAGGACTTCCAAGTGGATAATTTTGATCAAATTCAGGTGATTTCACATAAAACTCCACTCCATGGTTCTCAGTCATCTTCTGAAACTGATAGGAATAATTCCTCTGCAAGGAATAATCCGGTTCTGAAAAAGGCAGGTAAGCAAGCAAAATAATTATCAAAAAGGGTAATATCTGAAGAAGCAGCATCAAATTAAGCCCACCCCCACCAAAATCTTCCCTCTGTTGACCATTCGTTTCTCTAGTCCTGTAAACATGAGCCGTCCGAAATGTGTTTGGCTGGCCAAAGAATGCCCTGAATATCTCATCAGGATCAAAATCATCATCAAACAAATCATGTCCAGTTCTCCTCCTCCTTCGCCTAACATTATGCTGCTGGTTGTACTCAAATTCATCAACCAAACCTGTTTGATCGTATTGTCTCCTCGATTCATCATCACTCAAGCACTTGAACGCCTTGCTAACCTGTTTAAATGCCTCCTCAGACCCTGGTGCCTTGTTTTTGTCTGGATGAACTTTCAATGACAGTTTCCTATAGGCCTTCCTAATCTCCTCAACCGAACAACCCTTTTCCACACCAAGGATCTCATAATAGTCCTTATTTCTCTTAATTTTCCTAATCAACTGCACATGTTCCTCGGTATAAAGCGGCTCTCCATTAGAAACGTCATCAAATTTGAACTTACCCGACCCGTTCCTAGTATTATCTACCGTCTTTTCATCAATTGATTGACTAGAGGATGATGAATCTAGATTTTCACACGCAGCCAAAAGATCGTCCATCGACAAACTACAGTTAAGCCGACGTGCAATCCCAATGAACTTGAGTGCTCGTTGCTTATTACCCGATGCAATTGCCTCTTTGGCAATGCCAATACATCTTAAAGCCTCGTCCTTGTTACTATCCATACCGATTTCACAAAACCTACTTCAAAATCCAACAAACCCACTTCAAATATTGAAGTGGGTCGATAAAATCAACTTCTAAAATTCCAAAATCCGGCTTTTAGCAATTAAAATCGAAACCCAATCACATCAAATTCATCAACAAGGACATCAAGCTGAAGGAGAAATCAAGATCTAGGGTTTCGTATAACAATCTGGGTTCACCTAATTTAGAAAAACAGCAACATAAATTAGGGTTCCACCAAATTGTCAAGTAGCTAACAATGATTATGTATTAGAAATACACATAAAATCGAAGTAAATTAAGGCCTAACAAATTGTAAAGGATCGCATGTCAGGCGAATTTTCGCTGAAAAATCAAACCATGCTTACCTGAACTGAACCGAAATGTGATGACCGATGCCGCCGAGAAAGAGAGAGAGAGAGAGAGAGAGAGAGAGAGAGAGAAGAGAGATGGGAATGCCCTTAACAAGAGTCAAGACCACTGTCTGCCACGATAAGTAAAATGGGGTTTGCCGTATTTCTAAGAAATTTGGAGGCCAAAAAGTTTTGACCGTCGATTTCAATGATTTCAAGATGAAAATAATATTTAACGTAAATTTGTATCTCAAATTTTCATCCAACAATGTTATTGGGATCTAAAAATTTGATCTAATTTACTGACCTAATTCACTGTGACTAATGGATTGACTGTAACCTCTATCAAATATTGAAATTTGGTGTTAATCCGATTGTTCCAATAAAGCCACATCATTAGGTCAGTAAATTATGTCAAATTTTTAGGTCAAAATAATATTACTCATTTTCATCATAAATGAAGGGCGACAATTGAATGAATAGGTTCTATCAATTTTTTTAAATGAAACCCATTGATTCAATAATTTCAATTAATTCTCTATATCAAAATTTATCCCTAATTGTTCTTTGGATCACTTTTTCTAGATTTAACATTTGCATTTGAAGAGGAGTTTTTGCGTGAAACCCAAAAGAGTAATACTATTTGGACCTAAAAATTTGACATAATTTATTGACCTAATGATGTGATTTCATTGAAACCATTGGATTAACACCAAGTTTTAATGTTTGATGGAACCCACAATCAATCTAATGGTCACAATGAATTAGGTCAATAAATTGGGTCAGATTTTTAAATCCCAATAGCATTGCTCAACCCAAATTAACTACCGACTACGAACCCAATGAACTCGATTAATGGGAGTTCATGGATTATCCATAATAATAAAAAATTCGAAAAGCATCATGTGAGCGTTTCGCGTCTTATTCACATGAATAATTTTGATGCGATAAACATTAAAATGAGTCAAATCTATAAAAATATAGCCAATACATTTAATGGAAGTATTCAAATCTATATCAAATGAGTTAACAAAATATAATTTTAATACATAAACTTTAACTTTACAGTCAACTTGGTCAAAAAATTAATCACATTATGCTCACGTGACCCTTTTTCTATAGAATTATTGACAAATTTGAACCGAGAGACTTAAATGAAATAGAAATTAAAGTTTAAGGGCTTAATTCTTTTAATTGGTAGTTTATAGGTTAAATAGAAATCAGATGCAATCTTTGAGAGTCTTAAATATAATTTATCCGAAAGATTAACATAACTTAATTGATTAATCACTGTACTTAATTAACATAACTTAGTTAACTATGAAGATATACATTTCTCTTTATACAATCATGTAATGAGCTTCCATCATTTAGTTCATTCTAAATTATTACACAAATGCTCTCTTAACTCCGGAAAACTAAAAGAAAAGAGAGACAAATCTTCCGTGTGTAAGACAGAAGCCCCTAAAAATAGTTTTTGATCAAAAGATCGAATTACTATGTATCTTGATGGTCGTTACGTTTAGTGGTCTTTTTTTTTTAGTTGACTCCTTCGTGTCCTCTTGATCAGAAGCATCCAACATCGTCACATCAGTTTAGAATTCGATTATAAGGGAAAACTCTTCCCTTATTTAAAATTTTCAACAAAATAAGGTTCAAAATTATACAATACAGTAGAGTCAGTCCTCATCTTAAGGCCTCAGAGCCTATCTTCGGCCTTTAAGCAGTTCGCGATAGGAAATAGTTACTCTTCATCAGACTCAAAAGATTGTCTTCTCCTCAAAGATTCTAGCACAGCTGCAGCCTGGTCTCCTTGAGAAAGTGTTCTTCCCGTAGTAGGCTTGAGCTTGGGCACACTCATGGCACTAAGTGGTGGTGTTGATGCGCCCAGATTCACTTCCCTGAGCACAGACCGAGCTGTGGCTTCAGCCACTGCATCTGCCATTGCTGATGCCACTTTTGAACTGCCAAGCTTCTCTGTGAACTTATTTTGTGAATTGCGTCCACTGACAGCTTTAGGCTCACCTGGTGAACGATAGGTGTCTGATCTTTGCATGGTGGCAACAGCCTCAGCAGCTGTTGATTTCACTTTCATTGAATCATACTTTTGCATGTCGTAAATGAGCTCTTTCTGGAGCTGCTTATCTGCAACCAATATATCATCAATCTCATTCTTGTAGTCCTTGAGAAGGACTCGGAGGCATTCCATGAGGGAACCAGTGAGGGGACTGTTTTTGCTCTCCAGTAGCCGTTTCAACTCTATGAATATGGGGATGGTGTTTTGGATAAGGCCCTTTTTGACAGCTTGAGTTATGATTCTTCCTCTAGCAGCAGATGCTTCTCCACTCTCTCCACTTTCTTCATCCATGCCTGCTGATTCAGATGACGGTCCACGGTTGGATGGAATTCGGATCTCTTTGCAAGACAGAATTTGGAATGCATCCTGTTTCCTCGATATTAAACCACAAAGAGATTACTAACATGAAGGAACACATTTGTAACAGCTACAAGCTTCATAGCTTGGGAAAAAAGGAGGGAAGAGTGAGAGTATCACAACAAGGGGGTAGATTCGATAGACTATGCACAGCATTTGAAATCTTACCTTCCATGCTACGAAAACAATTAAAAAAATGTGGAATTACACTGGCCTGCATGCAACCAATTGTAATGCCCCAGACACGGAGGGCAATGCTACCAATTTACTGGGAAAACACCAAGCAATTGGGTACTTTCACTTTCTAGAAAGTGATGACAGCACCCTTGTCTTGTTATGCAACATACTTTGATGGAGCTAAAATCCTTCAACTTAATAAGCAATTTTGCTTGTGTGCATGTGTGTGTGTGTGTGTGAGAGAGAGAGAGAGAGAACTATTACCTGCAGAACCGATTTTCCAGTAGTATCCTCGATGCTGAGTGCACCATCTGATGCAGAAGCAAGGATCTCTGCACATACCTTGGCAAATGTCGCTAAAAGGTGCTCTGGAGCCATTTGTTTCAGCAATGAAACATATATGTGCATTCTTTTAGACCTGGACATCTCGTCATTACCTCTGAAAGAATATCATAAACCAAGTTTGACACCTACATTTCAGTTAGAGACCAGTTATCCTAATATTTAGAGGACCGGAACGTATGTACCTGAGAGAGAAAAGTCGGCTTTCAGTTCGCAAACTCTGAGTATTACTATGTCCAGTATGGGCATTACAATCATTCAATACAAAAATTGCTTCCACAAAACTATTATAAGCTAGAAGGGGCGCCTTGGCTGAAAACACATTACAAAAAAATGGTCTTACAACAAAAAAAAGATGAGTAGGTCAGGTCCAAAATACACAAATGATGACTTGTGAAAGCATTGCAACCTTTCAAGATATTCCCAAAGAGGAAATCAGCTAACTGTCTAATTTTCTCTGATTCATCAACAAGAGACAATAGAAATCGAAGAAAAAGAACTCCTCTCCACTTCACGTAGTCCCTCTGAATATGAACACAAAATCAACCAAAAGAAGTTAAGTTTGTGCCATGTTACTGATCCTCGAAAATAGGAAGTGTAACCCAATTTTAAGAATAAAAAAAAAAAAAAAGTGAACCTGTAATAATCTGGATAGTAGTATAAATGTCTGCCTTCTAACAAGTTCACATGGATCACGAAGACATTTTGTGATCTTTGATATATAACTGTTGAATATTGAGAATATACTATTAAAGAAATGATATAAATCCAGTCCTAATTCATAAACAATCGCATATGGGCCTCACCAATCAATCAGAGCAGTATACCGTACACAAAAATCCGCCATCATTACAACAATATTATTCCGAAGTGCTGCACAGTCACTCTTTTCAAGCTCCTGAAGCAACACATGCATAGAGAGAATATTAAATACAAAAATCAACAAGAAGAAAACTAAGATTGAGAACTAGGTCTTCATGTCAAACTTCACAAGGTATTTGAATTGAAAATCCAGAAAATACATTGGAATGGAAGTGATCACACAGTTAACATTGTTAACTACATTGATTTCAGATTGCAACATCTAAGAGTTACTATATACTACTACGCAATAAACATGTAAAAATAAAGATCCAGAAAAGATCACTACCACGACCTTGTCAATTCATTTGTGAATTTATCAAATTGTTATGGAAGTAGCAGAAATTTGTCCAATCATCTGTTAGTTAAGCAACTCATAAACCATGGACCAGAAGCGATGCCAAGTTGAAATTGTACCTGCACAAACAGAGGAATATAACGCTTTGCCAGTTTTCCATCAGCAAGGCAGATCTTACCCATAGTTAGCCAAGCTTGAATATACAAGGAAGGGACTCTTTGCTTTACAGAAACAGCAGGTCCCGGTTTATTAGAGAATTTTAGATCAGAACTCCCAGAAGTGATAATGGTGTGTAGGATTGGAATAATGGTTTTTAGATCAGCTGATGGGCAAACAATAACCAAAGATCCAATAGTATAAACTGCAGTAATTGCTTGTGATACTAAGATGGGCAGTTTTACTGCTGCTTTCTTGGCCTTCCTAGTCCCACTCAGAGGTGTAAGAAAGCTACTGTCTTTGTTTGCCTCTGTGTCCTTTGACATGTACATTTCCAGAATCCCAGTAGCTTTAGAGAGAAGCTGACCTACCCACTTCATAACAAGGGAATTAGCCTCCTCAGGATTCAAAGCCTTTCGCTTGCACAATGTTCTAAGTGCTCTAACATGAGCGTTAACCTGTCATCAAGTATATGTATTGTTCACATCTGTCAAAAAGGATTATATAAGCAAACAATCTCTTAGGTGCACCAATGTAGGACATAGATGCAAGGTTGGGCAAGGAGTCAAACCAAAATTACAGAAAAACTTCCACCACTAAGTGTTAAAAATCTTCCTGGAAAAAATGACCCCATTAATGCCCAATGCATTCATTTTTCACACACAATGATTTCCTTTTTACTTCTCAAAGTAATGGAAAAGACACTTATAAATCCCATTCCTAGGTGACTATACCAAACCTGCCAATAAAATCCATATTAACAATAGTTTTACAAATTCTAAACAAGTGCGTTTACCAATGCTTTTTCTGAAGCAAGCCATCTGTTGCCTTTAGTAGAAGCAAAAAAAAAACAGTTATTGCTTGTCATAATGATAGACGATCCACAACTCTATTATGCCAAAGATTTGCATGAGCAGACTTGCCTCTGTGGGCCGTGAAATTTTTCAAAATCTTTTGACATCTTACCAAATGGATTTACTTTTTAAGTCTGTAATATATAAATCAAGAATTCTGTTTGGAACAGAAAAATTGAAGAGGAAAAACAACAGAAGCATTAATGCAAACATCTAGACGATAAACTATGATACAACATAACAAATACCTCCGTTGCATGCATGTCAAACTCCTCAATTCGTTTGAGCAAGTTATGGGCTAAATCTGCTGCAGGTTCTGGAGGCAGCTCCACAGAAACATTAGAAATTGTTTGCAGTAGAAAGACACGATCTCCAGCCCAAGCAACAGAATTGGATTCTATGCCCATCACCTCTTCATCCAAATCACCATTCTGAAGTGGGTTTTTGAGATCTCCTTCTGGTTCATACTTGTCGAGGAACTGCCAATGGTGATGAAGGAACTCCCAGTCCACTGCTTTTGAAAGGAATGCTGACACCTCTGACAGAAGAAACCAAGCACCTGGAGGTGCTGTCCACTTCTCTATTGGCATGGAATGGCTCAACCACAGAAATTCAGACGTTCTTATGATATTTTGAAGTGCAGTAGCAATCTTGGCCTTCAGCCTTTTCTTCTTCCCTAGGCTTGTGCAAATCTTCTTCACCCAAGGTGTCACCTCTCCATCACAGATCTCTTTCAATAAGCCCAAAACTCCCTCAGGATATAATAAGTCAATCTTGCTTTCTAAATCTTTTAGTTTTCCATTTGGATCAGAAAATACGGATTCTTCATGTGGGCAATAAGTAGATCCTGCTCTGCATACCCTGTCCAAAACCAGTTCTAGGAACATTGTCTCACATTCTTCTTGAATGCTAGATTCATTGTCACTTATGAGACGTGGAACAGAATGTAGCCACTCCTTTGTCACATTGTCATACGAGAATGTCCTAAAGGCCTGAAAGCCAAAGAGAAATGCAGCATAAAATAGAGGAATGCATGGAAATATCTGTCAGCATAAATAAGAGTGGCCAATCCAAAAACTGATCAGGATGAAGATCAATGCATAAATGGAGGAATGCAGGGATCCAATTACACATAAAATATAAAATTTTGAAACATAATCCAACGGGGCAGCAAAAGAATATTAGGACAAACACATCTCATAGGAATCATGCTTCACAGACATTTATTATCCACCATACAACTGAGAACAGAACCAGGTAGGCGAAGGTGTTAAACTTACCCCGCAAGAATATATGGCCCTGAACCCTGATTATTATTCCAAAAACAGGATATCATTAGGACTAGGCCTGGTAAAAGATGGTCATAAGGGATAAACACCGAGTGGTTGAATTTCATTTGGCGATAGCAAGAATTTTATCCAATATTTTCCAAATAGCCATAGCCATGCAGTACCATTCTAATTATCCAAAGAAATAGCATAAGTAAATACTTAGTATCTATGCATCATAGATAATTATTGGCTCTAAAAAAGGAATATGTAAGAAGAGTCACAAGGCATTGCTATCCTATTTGATCTGGTTCAATTTTCATGGTAAAAAGCTAATTACAACTAATGGGAACAGATAAGGCAACAACTATTGCTGAAAGGTAATTTAACCTCAGATAGAGCTGAAACTGCTGCTTTCCTTATGCTAACAAGTGGATCGGAACAAGCCATGCCCATTGCAGCTAGCAAAACTCCATCAAGTGCACCTCCAAGAAGAGCCATCAGCTTTGATACTAGAAGAAGTGCAGCCTTCCTGACGGCTGCCTTCTCATCCATACACCGTTGCCTCAAAATATCAGTAATTCCACCTTCCACCCTATTCGTCCCCTCAGCACCAAATCCCATTACTTCCTTCAACACAGTTTGAGACCTATCATCATCTAATAAAAACCCCACCAACTGAGCCAAAGTTGTCAAAGCCCGGGCTCGAATCCCTGCTGTTACATCGGAACACCTCTGAATCAAGGCTTCCAAACATCTCAACCCCCATGTATTCAGGACTCCACTCTCCGTATTGACTCCCAATGGATCTCTGAGTGACATAATTAGCATTTGAACAAGGTCCACAGCCAAGAGCCTAAGTTGTGCCTTTCCTTGGCTCATTTTAACTACATATTCAGCAAAGCCAACTTGATCACCAAATTCCATAACTTTAACAATCTCCATTATAGATTCCACAGCTGAAGCCCTTGGCTCGGACCTCTCCGGAGCCTTTTGTACCAAATATTTGGGCAAATTCACAATTGCTTTTTTGATTTCACTAGAATCTTTTGTCATAACCATCATTTTATTCACTATAAACCCCAAAGCAAAAGCCCGAGCTTGTGATTTAAGGAATAGAATAGATGGAGACAATGACTTCAAAACCTCAGCCGCGGTAATAGACTGATCTCCATGCTCAGCCTTTAGCACTTCGCTCAAAACACGCGAACACAAATGACATAACTTGCCATAATTTCCCGAATTTCCACACAATTCAATCGCCATTACCGGAATTTCAGCCACAGCTTGAACCAGACTCTTCAAACTATCCGGAAACCGATCCAAATGAATCAAGCACAGAACAAGCTCTAACCTTTCAAGCACAGAAAACAATACCCTAACATCAAACACCCTCTCTTCGCTCTCATTCTCACCATCTTGAACATTCTGACTCCGATTTCTCAACTGCCAGCCTCGCCCACCACCCTTTTTTCTCCTGGCCCGATGCTGAGACGATGAATTGCCCACTGTGCCCGAATTCGGCTTCTTGAAGGACCAGCGAATGGAGCGAAGAAGAGAGAGAAAAGCCATGGGAGTGAAGAGGGTGAAAACAGGGGCATTTGGGGAAAGAAGAAGAGACAAATATACCTTTGAGGCCAACAGAGCAATATGGGTGGGTCCAGAATCCATTGCTGAAGAAATTGTACGGACGAGAATGGATACAGAGAGGTTTTTGGAGGACAGTTCGTCGAAGAGACAGTCAATGTCGATTGGGTCCTTGGTGTTTAAGGTGTAATCTAGCAGGGTTTGGAGGTCCAACAGTACTGATTCTGAAATGGGTGTTGAGGAATTTGGGTTTTCGAGAAGAGAGTGGTGGGTTTCGAGTTCGGAGACTATTCTGTATACGACTTCCTCCATTGTCGATTTGGTCGGAAATTGGAGGTCGCAGTGTGTATGTAAATCTCTCTCTCGCTCTCCTCTTGAATTTTTGGCTTCCCGCTCTAACACAAAAAATACACTTTTTTCTCACCCGCAACGACACCGTTTCCCTTCGCCTAAGCCTGTCAAAGTTCGGCTGTGACGCCACAAAATTTGGAGTCTTTTATCAATCGTTGACAATTCGTCAACCTGCGAAAATATTCGTGAATGTCGTTTAACGCAACACCACATTGATAACATTCCCTATAGTATGAATTATTGTCACAAATGTGTTCCTTGGTTCTTTAATCATCTAATTTAACTAGGGTCCAATGTACCCTAATATAACTCAATTTAAGTCTATTTGTACCATTGAAATCGAAATCCAAAAGCATAACAAGAAGACTGTAAAATTTTAGAATTTTAGAAAAACGTATCGGTACACGTACCGGTACAGTAAACCTACTGGAGTTAGGCGTATCGGTACGGCAAACTGTCTGGACAACAGCGTACCAGTACGCATACTGGTACACTCTACCGATAATTGTCTGTTTCGTCTATTTTCCATTTCCAATCCATTCCAAGACTTATTAATTTCATCTCAAACATGTATAATGATGTTTTCAATATTATACAAGATTCATTCAAGTTCTATTACAATTGTTCAAATACGATTTCAATATTTACATGCCAAAAGCCATTTTAAATCAAAAGTTTTACAAACTTCAAGGTTAAAGACCATATGTTGATCTCTCTTCACCCTTGAGGCCTCGAGTGAAAGTCATCCACGGGCGTGTATCATCCACCTGAAATGTGTTCCTATATAGAGTGAGTCACGCTCAGTAGAATAATTCTTACAGATGCTACTCTTCACCTAAATGCACATGGAATGCACACATACAACATTCAGCAATCCATCACACTCCAAGCAAAAATATGCATTCAATGTTAGAATTTTTCATGTTATGCTATGAAATGAGTTGTGACTCACTCATACAATTCAACCCGAGTCTTCCCCGCTCCTCAATACATGCAAGTGTCAATGTGTGTGAATCCATCATTCATGTTGCACATCGAATGTCATTTACAATTCTAGAGTCTCTCTTTGGGGTGAATGTTCATGGACTTACACCAGAGGTCACCCAACCTACACAGAATTCATGGACTTCCACCAACAGTTTTGCATGCACCGACACACTTTATGGGCTCTTATACCAACATAGTGCGTCTCCAATCACCGAGTCTCTCATCCGAGGGATCTTCTAGTCCCTTCTTACTACCCCAACCGAATTTATCATGCAACCATGCGACTCAGGTAGGGCCTCGGCCCAACTTTCCCAAGTCTTTTATTAATCACCAAATATGGTGTTAACGACTACCATTCACACACACCCATGTGATGCGATATCTTGTGCATATGCAATGAAATGAACCATTTCTTGTCAATGTCAAATCTCATGTGTAATGAATGTCATATGAAAAAATTAACCCCATATATCATCATATTCCATGGAACTCTATATCATATACATAAAAGTTCCATAAATCATCACTATGCTCCATATATCAATAAGCATATATTTTTCACAAGTTATCACATAACTCACTCAAGCATGTTATTTCAATTACATCAAAATAACAACAATTTCAATCCATGCAAGGCATTTTATCAAACCCTTCTATGCACCAATCATGTTATCACATAATGTTGTCCACACATATCAAGTATCATTTTTCAAGACATTTAATCAAACACTTTAAGGGCACCCAAGTCATGAAATATGTAACACCCCGCATCTTCTTTTATATGTGCATATAAATAGATATATATAGTAATGAGTGTGGTAAAAATGTGGATATATGTAGTGATGTGTCTTTAAATCTTGGTAGATTTGAAAAGTAAAGATTTAAATGGGTAGTGAAAGTAATAGTTGAATTTTGGTTTAATAGGTGAAAATATGAAACTTAAAGTCTTAGAACTTGTACTAAATAGGTTTGGTGTAGAAATAGGTGTTGAATATGCATAAGATGCCTTTGGAAGGGTTGAAGATGAATTGGAAATGAAAAACGGAGAAAATGACAAAAACTGAGCAAAATCGTACCGGTACCGCGTACCAGTACTGTATCGTATCGGTACTGCGTACCGGAGCAAACTGGTCCAGAGAGTTCGACGTACCTGGTACTGCGTACCGGTACGGCCGAAAGAATTCTGGAAGTTTAATGTCGCGATATTGGTCTGATTTTAGCCTTATAAATACCCAAGGTCGCCTATTTTGACTCCATTTCAGCCCTTCAACCTTAGAAACCCTAAGAGAGGAAGAAATGAAGAGAAAAACAAGAGTTTAAAGAGGTTATCCAAGATCTACACCTAGCTTCCAAGAACACAAGGTAGAGATTTTCTTTCATTCACTTGCATTGAGGCTAGGGTTTACTTATATGTACTCTTTCCACTCTAAATCTTATATATATGCTATAAATCATTGATTCTTGATAATATCACCATGATTTAAACAATATTAATAGTAGGTTAACCATTAAATCCTTGTTTTTGGCTAAAAACCCTAGATTTCAAGAGAAATGAACTTTTCTCTAAATTTTACTTTATCATTGATTTTCAAACCTTAGTGTTTCATATTGGACCATCAAATGATGCTATTGTGATCTCATGTACTTTACTTAGTTGGTTGTGGAATTGTTGCATGATATACTTTAGAGATTTTGGATAGATGCTTGTGAATTGAGATAAATGTGAAAATTGTATGCTTGGTTGGGTTGTTTGTGAAGCTCATGGGTGAGAGGTTCCTTGTAAGAATGTTCACCCATTCTTAAGAGGTTTCAGGTAAGGATGCTTGGGAAATAATGTAGTGATTAGTGAGAGGTTCCTTGTAAGGATGCTCACCCATTCCCAAGAGGTTCCCAGTAAGGATGCTTGGGGAACAATGTAGTGATTAGTGAAAGGTTCCTTGCAAAGATGCATATCCATTCTCAAGAGGTTCCCGATAAGGATGCTTGAGAATCAATGGTGACCTAAAAAGGGGGTGGAGATTACCCTAAAGTATGCCACCTACCAAAAGAAGTGTTGAGAATTGTTTATGACCATTAATGACTATTATTTGTATGTGGTGATCGTTTATTCATTTAAGTAATGCTTTTACATAAACTTGAGATCATTTTTCAATGTCACTGTTTTATTTCAAATTATGTATCTATGTTATGTTAAAAATGAGACCGACTGTTTTAAATGCTTTTCTAAACCTTGTATGGGTTTGAAAGAATTTTCCTACAGAGCTTCGTGCTAACCCCCTACCGCTAACATTTTTCAGATTTCCCACTAGAGGAGGACATGGGGATCCAAGAGCCCGCTACCTGGGAGACTCTAATTGATGGGAGTGTAGATCCCGAGGTGGACACATAGAACGGCATCATTTCCTTTTGTACTAGACTAGGACATTCTTTTGGAACATTGTGTAGTCTAGTTTCTTTTGTTTATTCCGCTGTGTTCCTTTAGTTAATGTTTGAGATGTAATAGCCACAACTTGAGTTTATTCTTTTGGATAATGTTGTAATTAATTGTGGATGACAAATTAAGTCTTGTTTCTTAAGAGATTTTATTAGTGCTCTCATGATATGAATGATTTTAGAATGTAATACCGTCCAGGGTGTGTTTTGGGGTGTTACAAAATCACACAACATAGCCCACATAACATCAAACCTCAAGAAAGTACTCAAGGACTTCCATTCATCAACATCAAGCTAGAAATTCATTTATGCCATTTCTAGACTCTTCTTCTTATTCACATAACTATAAACAAGTTATATATATATACACACAGACCCTAACTACCCCTTATAGACATTCTAGGGTAGAAGTGAATCCAAGTAGGAGAAACCTTACCTCACTTGAAGCGTGAAGAACTTAAAAAAAACCTCCCTAGCCCAAAACCTTGAATTTCACAAAATAACCTCATTGGATCTTCGGTGAAATTCCTTGTTTTTGGTATGGTTGTGTAGCCCTCATCGAAGAAAGACACTTTAAGTCTTGGCCCGAGTCAACCCGAGCAACGGAGCTTCAAGAATCGGAGGAGGAAATTTGATTTTCTCTCTTTTCTCTCCCTTTTTTTCTCACACGTTGGAGACCAGATTTTTAGCAGATATTTCTCTACTGAAAATAAGATATTTTCTACTATTTATAATTTTTAAAACTCACCTCTGATCGTGCCATGTGTCATTCGCTCGTTCGGGTCCGTTTTTGTCCCAAAATGATTTATTTGATCCGGTTTAAGTTCAAATTAATTTTATTGAAATTTTTATTCAATTATAAAAAAAAATCAAAATTTCTATTTTTGGGGACCTTTGTGAGGTCATCCGTCATTCAATCGCCTCGAACAACGTATAAAATCCGATTATCTCGGAATTCGACGAAATTCGACAGAATGACTAGATTTCACGATACGAATCCAACGGTGAAGTCCGTTGTGTCATCCGAGCTCTAGAACATGAGTATTTTAAATATGCATTATAGTGACAAATTACTATTTTGCCACTTTTTCAGAAAAAATTTAAATTTACCTGGGTTTTACATTGACGTGACACGATTAAACAATTCGAATTAACACGAATTAAGCGGATTTGAGTGAGACCTTAACGGGTTCGAGTGATAAACTGATTAACCCGTCATACACGTTTAATAAATGGATCATGTTCGGGTGAGTTATGTCAACAAGTTTATCATTCGTTTACCCATTTAGATAAAATTAATAATTATTTTAAAAAATTAAGCAAATTTTTTTTATTGACCACCACAATATATATATATATATATATTAGGGATAACCCGTGCCTGAAGGCACAGTGTAACGCAAACCAACCGACTAATTTAGAGAAGTGAGGAGTAAAGATCTCTTATAACAGTGGCGGAGCAAAAATATGATATAAGGTGAACACACTTTAAGTATAATAGATAAAAATAATGTAATATATTTTTATATCGAATTTGATACTTAAAAATTCATTAAACATGAAAGGGGTTTATTTGAAAAAAATTTATTTGATAACATTTATACATTAAGAATCAATTATATAGTTTATTTGACACAAATAGAAGTAATATTCTATAATTTTTAATCTTCT
>CM042184.1:1786239-1803343 GCA_023539305.1 Ilex asprella
CGGGACACACTTATGAAATACTAAAAATCGAATATTGATTATAAAATAATCTATTTTAACTAATAATTTTTTTATTTTTAATTTTTTTAGTTACATAATTTAAAATTAAAATATTTTTTATATATAAAACAATTAAATTAAGGGAAAATTCGTTGGCAAGTGTTCCCTCCCAATATTTTGATGTTTCGAAATTCTCTAGTCACGACGTGGATGACATGTCTAAATCAGAGAAGAGATTAGTTGAAATACACATAAACTGGTCCGAACACCTCTGAGAGTAATACCCGAAAACAAAACCATACACCGGATATATGAGAAAAACAAGGTCAAACCCATGGTGGGTGGTGGCAATAAAAGAACAGGATATAAATTGTCAATACCAAACTCAAATTACTAAGTACTAAGAACATAATCAGTCAACCAGTTTATTTTTTTCTAAAATTAAAGCATCGTGCTTCAAAGAAACTTATACATGAAGTAGCTAGAATCATCTTTCTCATTCTCAACTGATATATTCTCATCTGCTCCCCCCTGCTGTAAATTACCATGATCATGGCCACCAAAGGTGTGAGGCAACTCGACACGACTCGATTCATTATCCCTAATAAACTTGGACAATATTGGCACCATGGTGAAGCCACCTGACTGATAATTAGGCGACAATGACAATGATAATGATAATGACAATGACAATGATAATGACGATGATGACGACGAAGGTCCTGGTGCATTGATGACCCCGTGGTTACCGGAAGTGCTCCTCCTCTGGCGTGCCAACATTGAAGCACGTACCACATGTGATGGTGAGTTAGGGAGTTGTTGCTGTTGAAGAACTTGGGCTCTGCCATGAGGTAGACCATTGTTGCCAGGACGAGATAAGCTAGAAGAAACACCAACATGAGTTGTATGAGAGAGAGAGTACATTACAATACATGTATAGTTAAAATTGGAGATGCTCCGTAGAAAGAAAAAAAAGAGTGGTTGCGTTTGCCTATCCAAAACAGATATGAATCGACACTAATCGAATCTTACCCATTACCAAGGATGACAGGGTGCGCTAAGGACACGGGACTCACAGTGTTGCCAACCGGAGCAAATGGGGCTGGTAGAAAATTCCAATTGTGTTGATTGAGACGAATATCACGGACGTAGGCTGGCACGGTGAACCCGGGCACCGCCCGGGAACCGTTATCCCGATGGCTGGAAACTGTGAAAATGTCTGAAGCTACACCATCAGCATGATCTTGAAGAAAATTGAATGCAAGAATTATTAATATCTCCCCTTAAATGGATTGAGAAAATAATGTGAAACTTACTTCTATTTGGGGGTGCCACCATATCCCTGCAAATTTTAAACAAAAATGTGTTAGGAAAATGAAATAGGTGACTTAGTGTCCATTGCTTAATTTGAATCAAGGTTAGTGAATTAATCGAATTTTGACCTGAATATGATCTGAGGTCCTAAGGACGAATTCGAATATGATATATTATATTTCATAAAAAAATAATCCTAAATATATTAAATCTAATTTTGGTTGCGATATATGAGATTGAGTTGCTATTTAATGAAATTGAATTAAAATTTAAGTTTAATTCCAATTTCCTTGTTACAACAGTTAATAAATAACTAGTTATTGCAAGCCCGATAAAACACCAAAACTCGAATAAAGGAGAAGAATCATGTTATGTAGCTAACATTCTTGTTCTACAAAATCATATAAACAACGAAACCCTTCGCCGCCTATACGGAGAAGATTTTTCCTCTTCTTTGAAATGGTGAGGCCAAAATTGATAGGCTAAAAAGAATGAACGAAGTATGTTGAAAGTAGGAATAAGGATTTGCCCCTAGTCGGAATAAGGAAAGAGGCCCCACTGAGTGACAAACATTTGTTGGTAGAAGAGGGTGGGGTTCCCACAACAGCCCAAACAATCGCTGATTTGTTATCCTATCCGTAGAACTTATAATATGTCCTATTTCCCTCCAAAAAAAAATGAAAAAAGAAAGAAAAATATTACTTGAACTTAATATAGAGATTTAATTAATTACAATTGTTAGGTTGAAGGTGAGCTTCATTCAGTCGGAAAAATATTTTTCCGAGTGACAAAAGTAATTAATAAATAAGACTTACCCTAAAGGAAAAGAAGCTCCATTGAATGCATTGTAATTCCACCATCGAGCGTCAGGGGGTTGCTGAAACGTTTAGAAATGTCATAAAAGCAGTAAGAAATATTTGTCTAGACGGAAGCTTTTGTAGACGAGCAATGTTATGTATCTTAAATTTATATCTCAAATTTTTATCCTAAATTAAGGAGGACCATTGGATCAGTGGGTCCCATTTAAAAAAGTTGATGGGACTCATTCATCCAATGATCCCCCTTCATTTGGGATACATAGTGTTATTCTTTGTAGACGCACATACAATTACGTCATTGTTGACACGTAGTTTAACCAACTAGTTAATAATCATAATTAATTGTAAGTACTTAATCTAATACACTAATTATAAGATTGAGTGGTTATTGGAGATAACTGGAAAGTGGATTTCACTAGATCTATAAAATGGTTTATAATTAATTGATAATACCACACGTGAATAATGACGTGTATCACCGTACAAAGTATTGAATATTTGTTTGAAAAGTTGACAAAAGTACAATTATTGCCAAATTTATACTTTGATTTATTCAAATAACGGCAAAATTTAAATTTTTTGTATGATACAGAAATATTTGGGTATCATATAAAAAGAGCAAAAAAGTCAAGAAAAGGCAAAAAGAAATTTTTTTTTTTGGGAAAACGGTTAGGAGTGCTGAGTCAGCTTACACACATCTCGACTAGTCTCATTTTCGGTCCGGTCAAAGACAACCGAGACTAAGGTATTAATGAAAGATAAATCTCTCATAACTTAGTTCCAAAGAGTTGTCAAAGTTCAAATTTAAAACATATAAATTTACGTCTCGTCTCTTGTACAATTAGAAGGAACATATAAGAAAGATGAGTTTCTAAGAAAAGGTTTTTTTTTTTACTACCTCAAGATAATAAAAGTCATCATCATCAACATCGTCGTTGTAAATGCTTTGGTCGAAACCTCCAGCAGCAAAGTACCATTCGCCTTCCTCAGTTACACGACAATTTGGGCACTGCATGACCTTTTTAACGTTGAACTCTGAACCTATGCAGTCTGAAATTCAATGCAAAACAAGGGCACAAGGACACATTCAAATAAAAGCAGCTAACAAGATAATTATTTGTGATACGATGCGAACTCGATACAAAAATAAAAGTTAATAGTTAACTTGTTTTTAACTATAAAATGACTCGACGTACTAAACGAAATAGATTAGTCTAAAACAAATGCTATATATACTCTTATCTATATGTCTATTAAAGGACTTTAGGCTTCAAACTGAAATCCATGATTAAGCTAGTTCTCAAATTGCCTTTTTTTCAGGTGCATGAAGCAAAGATTCCATTTTTTTTTTCTGATATCGATGAATTGTTCTAATCTCATGCTGTTTGAACTTATGGATGCAATGCAAAACTCGGTTTCATACAAATTACCCATTATGAACGTTCATCGGCTAAAACCACATTATGAGAGGCATGTGGGACTAACTTGTGATTTATATGGAAAATGTTAGATAGACTTAAAAACTTGATTTGATAAATTATTATCATTGAATAGGTAACGAGTCCCAATAAATACTTGGACTCACAATTAAATCAATGACATCATTAAATCAAGTTTTTAAGTATGTATCATTCCTCGATGTATATAGGAGTTTCTTCTAGATTTTTGTGGGTGCCTTCTTGGGTGGTGACTCGTACAACAAAACCAAGTATTAAGGCTGAAGCTGCAAGTGTCTATTAACTGATTTTCTATATACTGAAAACAGTCATTTTATGGAACAGTTAGAAAAAGACACAAAAACAAAAACCTAAGCAGATAAAGAAAAAGAAAAAACCAGTGTAAACAGACCCAGATGGAAAACATGGCCACACTGAAGCCTTGCTGTTGATCTGCCATTGTTATCAACAACAGCTTCCAAGCAGATGGAGCACTGCTGAGCAGATGAAGCATTCAATAGAAAAGATGGGTCTGATTGTCCCATGACGCACACAAACCTCTCTGTCACAAACAACCTAGACCTAATAACAC
The DNA here is from genome assembly GCA_023539305.1 of Ilex asprella. Taxonomy (NCBI): domain Eukaryota; kingdom Viridiplantae; phylum Streptophyta; class Magnoliopsida; order Aquifoliales; family Aquifoliaceae; genus Ilex; species Ilex asprella. The sequence continues at coordinate 1,790,400 of CM042184.1, forward strand.
TTAAAAACTCAGCAAAGAAGAACACTCCCACACACATAAACACACACATAAACTTGTACATGCACACACACACATATATATATATACACACACTCACTCACTCACTCTCTCTGTCTCTCATTGTGCCCTGGTTGGCCGATGGTTCTGCAAAAGGAAGCACCAAGGGACCAGTATGGAAAGATAGTAAGTTGGAAATGTTACTTTTATATCTGGTAGTGTACAGTTCATGGATGATATGAAGAATGAACTAATGAGAAATGAACACGTAAGTTAAACGATAAATTGTGCCACATGTCACGGTTGAATTGGTGGATATTTGGTGGTATAGTGGGAATTGGCTGTATGATAGCTTGCAACTTCATTGACTAGATTCGTTGGATGTAACCTTTTTCTTTGTAAGATTTGAACTGTTGACCGCTGACGTTGAAAATAGAAACAACATAAAAGAAAATGTTGCAAGGAATTTATTTTTTTATTTTTTTAAAAAAGAAGTAAAATATCAACCATTAATCCTATTGCATGGGTGATTTAATTGGTAAGCAAGTCGTATTCTCACTTTAAAAGAGATTATTTTTGGAATTTGAACCTGACCGATCTATAAATTACTTAGACAAATAAGTATTTAATATCTCACAATAGATTGTGAATTTATACCCATGAACTTAAAAGTCACAATTAGTTATTACTAGAATGGAAAACAAAATGGAATGTACCGGATTTTTTGTACAACCATCAAACCAAAGATCAAAAAATGGCTTGACAATAAATTATATTAAATTGTGACTGTATCATATTGCCACGTGCTAATACCTATCAATAATGACGTTTGTGCATGAAGTGTATTCATCACGTGGACATATTACTTAGTTTACGTACTTATTTAATTCAATTCATAATTAATTATTCACTGCATGTACGAGATATTATTTTTCGACGGTGATAATATGTATCAGTGATGACAGTGTAAAACCCAAGTATAATTAAAGTTGTAAAATTATGAATCCAAACCTTAGTTTTCAATATGAATTTATCAATGCATGTCGGGATATATTTTTGTAATCAAAAAATCTCTCAACTACGTGTCATTTGGACTTATGCCAGGTACACATACTTATGATGTGTTTACTTATCGAGAAACCCAGCCTCTCCATTGCATTAACAAGGGCATCTATTAGTCTCGAACTTGAAACATCGAATTATTAATTAATGAACTCAATATCATCCAAATTCCAAGCTGCCTTGATGGGTTCGTAATATATTTGGACCCTCTTCATTACAATTTTTTTTTCATTTTAGTCGAGATTCATTTTTTTGGGATAGATAAATAAATCTTATTTTTTAAAAAATAAAAATATTAGAATAAAGTTCAATGCATGTCTCGAAACATGCGTAGAGCAAAAGAGAATGAAGAATGGAGAGGATGAGTCAGTGTTAGAACATGTCATTGAGGATCAACCAAAGTAATTCATACACTTTATTTCCTTCAATTTCAGTTTCAATTTGCTAGTAACCTGCAACTGGGAGAATAATGCAAGGATAAGCGAGAACACCTAAGAACTAGAATAAATTCACAATATAAAAATAGTACAAATATAATTGAGTATCAATTCCTGAAAAATATGATATAAACATCAACTAGGTCATCAATTAGTTTGAGCTTCTCGAATTTGATTCCACTAGTTTGTAACCATACCATATTTGAGTCTGCTAGCTCAGACCTATACCGAATTTGAAACTGTTGACTCGAACTCATTCAACGTAGAGTCCCAATTGGAACATTAGAATGATACGAGTCGATCAATTGTATTGCATGCACATATAAGTCAATTGAAATTTCAAATGATAGCAAATCAATCAATTGAAACATAAATCAGACTATTTTCCTTTCTTATCGTCTTATTCTATCCTTAGTTGTCCTTATACACGTTAGTTGCACACACACATGGCTGATTTTCAAGAAAATATTCAATGCAATAGTAATATTATATCAGTATTGTTAACATAGTATCTTCAATTAATAATGAAACCTTGAATAGTCAAAGTAAAGTCTAATTTAGGTATTATTGATTTACATACAAAAAGAAAATGTATAATTATTGACTTATATGGATAGATAGTAACTTATATAATAAAACATAAGAGAGTTTAAATTTTATCCTACACATATTTTCCCCCCCAAAATCATCTTATCACATACATCACCTCCCTCTTATTACACTACCCCCTCACCTGCACACCCCAATACACAGACATGCCTGTCAGTCCCCTATCAAGCACTCTTCCCAATTTTCACTAGTTTTTCTATTGTCTTTCAAATTGTTTTCCCCATTCTCTAATTTCTAATCTAACCCTTCTTTCTTCTCTCTCCACGTTCTATTCTCATCTCTATTTGCTCGAACAGCCACCCACTACTCTCACACCGGCCAGCAACCCACCACCATAGAGAGCAGTGATTCAGGTTTCCTCACCCTCTTCCTTTATTCTCTCTCTCTCTCTCTCGTCTTCTTTCCAGCACCCACGCACATCACACAACACACGCACCCATCACACACTCTCTCACACCCACCAAACACACACACACTTTGCACAAACCACCCTACACACACAAACACAACATACGCACAAAACACCCATCCAGCAACAAAGCAACACTGTCACCGCCATAGCACCACCGTCAAGACCACACAACACTCTCCATCTCTCCCTTCCCCTCTTTTTGTTTCTCACTAAAATCCTAATCATAATCCAGACCCCATTCACACCGCCCACCATGTGTTTGACAAAACACATACCCATGCACACACAACACAACACAACACGCAGCAGGCACACACAACAAATTGAGTTGTTCTCGATTTGTGCCAAAGTTCCTTCAAATTGTGCCTTTATTTTGCTAACATGATATTTCGAGTTGTACTGGGGTAATTACTTTGACTGAGTTTAAAAATTATGTGTTGGGTATGGATAATATTTGAATTTCTTTTTGTGTTCAACCTTTGCAGATCCAATGCTTCTTTTTGGGTATGGATTATGTGTTGGGTATGTATTATATTTGAATTTCTTTTTGAGTGCTTTGTGGATGTTGTATCATAGTTAGGAATGGTTTTGATGTGAATGGTGAAGAAATGGTTTTTATAGATATAGATAGATATGAAAATATGGTTTCTTGTAAAGTTTTCATGTTTTCATGAAAATATTATTTGAAATTGATCTCATGTTTTCTCCTTATGTCTTCGATGCAATTAAAATTGATAGTTTGTGAAGTTGATATTTTGTGTTGGATTTGCCTTTGTCTTATATCGATTGGTCTTTCTGTTTTTTTTCTTCTGTGCACCATTGATTAAATATTTGATATAGATAGTGGAAACCATTTCCATTTGATTATCAAAGTTGTGAAGATCCGATTTTGTGTATGGGTTAAACTCTTATATCGATGTGTGTGTGCATTAGTGGATTAAAAAAATGGTGTTTTTGACTGATGAGAACATGAGTGAAAGTTATTTCCATCACATTCTTTTTTCCATTGCATCTTGCTAGGTGTATTTTAATTTTACTAGACATTGTGTTGCAAGTATTTTTTCCTCCTCTTTAGCTATGCTGGATCTTACGGTTGGGGATTTGTCTTGCCTCCACAACGATGCATGAGCTGCATGTATTTTTGGAGTTTTCATTGCGGTTGAGATTTGGTTTTCATTTACCCAATTAGGGTCATTTGAGCTTTCATTTGTCATGGATATTTTGTGTATGATTTTGATCTACTATTGTACTACTAAATGTGAATGATTTGCTCTAGGTACCCTGTGTATGTGTGTTCCGATTCAATTCATTTTAGTTCAATATTCAATTGTTACTCTTATATGCTATAAGTTGTTTGATGAAAATTCGTTAAGGGGTTGATCTCATTCCTTGCACACACTGACACATTATTTCAGAGGGGCAAAGATTTTAGATATGAACTGGAAGTTGAATATTACATGTTTTTCCCATTGCAAATATAAGTTCCCATGTGTTTGTCTTAAGATTTTGTGAAATCCAACGTGATGTAACCCATAACTTGGTAGTTCAAAGCCAGACCCATTTGAATTCTAGCTAATCGTCACTAGCGTATATTGTCTTTTGGTGGAGGCTGGAGTAATGGACCTCCAATTAGTTCACATGTGCAAATATTAGTTTTTATATCAACGTTTAATCTTACCTTGATACGTGATATGACAGATATAGAAAAAATGAGGGTACATTTTGTTGTGTATATGTACAAAACACAGGTTTGACAATAGTGGGGAAACTAGGTTGTGGGATTATTTCTCTGTCCATATTCTATTTTGAAAATAAATGGATGATGATTTTGTTGGACCAATTTAGGCATTAATTTTATTGATTATATTTTTCATTAAATATTTCATAACTTATTATTGTCTATTTCAGATTTTGTTGCATGAGCGTCAACATTCTTGGAGCAAGAAAATGGTTTTGATTTGTGCATTATGACTTAGTACTTGGAGCAAGATTGAGAAGGCAAAAAAATGTGGGAATGGTGAAGAAATGAAATGAATACTTTTGGGTACTATTAATACAGTGTTGTTTTTTTGTTTTTTGTTTTTGGTATTTTTGGCACACTTTGTTCATAATACTAAGAATGTTTTGGCAAAATACTCTAGTGTGGAACTTTGTTAACTTAGCTTTGGCAGTGAGCAAGTTTGATCGTATTCTAACAGCGCTTTAGTAGTTGATCCGTATTTGAGAAAATCTGTGGTTACCTCTTTTGATATTCTTTCAGCTCTTTACCATTTAATTTGAGTCATTTATTCAATAAATTAGTATTTAGAGCATTATTAGATTTTTGTCTTTTTATTTATTTTTTTCGATACTATGTAGAACTTGAGAACAAGATACTTAGGAATGTGAAGGCACGGTTTTATTCTTTTCTCATTTAGTGATTGCTTACATAAAAAGGATTTAGAGCATTATTAGATTTTTGGCTTTTGATTTATTCTTTTCGATAACATGCAGAACTTGAGAACATGATACTCGAGTTGACTTTTTCACGAGAATTTTTAAATAGGTAATACTTTGTTAAGCATATTTAGAAAGTGCGAGTGTTAAGGATGCAGTTTAGATTTTGAGGTTAATGTGTCTTTATGTTTCGAGCTTGATTTTTTTGTATTCACGATAAATGTTCAATTTTTAGAATTGTACAATGCCTTCACACACATGTTATCACTAGAAAACCCTAGCACACCCGCCAAATGCCAGGTAGTACTTTGTTAATCATTTATGTAAAATGCGGATGGATTAAAGGATGCATATTAGGTTTTCAACTTAATGCAAAACCAAGTTCAATGCTTGATTATTTCATGTTCACGATCAATGTTCGATTTTTTTAAAAATTGTACAGTATCTTTAGGAACGGGCTATCGCTAGTTAGTTTATGTATAGTCTATTTCCTTATTTGTTTACACATTAGTAATTAGGAATACTAAGTGACAATACTAACGTAATATCATCGTTACAATGAATATTTTTTCGTAATTTTCAACCCATTAATACGACTCACACTACCTAACTCTCACACACCCACGCGTATATTGTTACACATCCCCATAATGGACACTTGTCAATACTATACGTTCTCTTAATTTTTTTAATTTTATATAACTTTATATTACATATAGATCTTAAACACGAAGTTAAAATTGACAAAAACACGATATAAAATTGCTGAGTTAAATTTTATTAGATCTTAGACACGAAGTATTGACACCACCCATTAGCACGTTTATTTAAACGTGTCAGTGTAGTGTAAAATATGAATAACCCGATTTGGCATGACAAACTTTTTTAATAAGTATTGTATTGTTCTTATTTTTTAATTAGTTCTTGTTGAATTTGAGAAGACTTATATGGTTTTTCCAGCATGTGGATGAAGTGGAATATTAGTTTGCAGGTAGAAATATATTCTAACCTTGGGTTTTTTCCCTCATGGATTATATAAGTCAATTCGAGGACCATATGATTAATAAATATGCTGGTTTATTATAAAAATATTTGTTAATTGTATTGGAGATTTCCAAAGTATGAAATTTATCTCATTTTGGTTTCCAATATTTCAATTGCAATATTTTGGCTCTTGAAATATTGAATATGTTTCTATATGGTCCCTTAAATAAACAACGTCTAAATTACTAACATTTTTTTTATAGTAAACTTACCAAGTAATACCTAGATATGGACAAAAAATAATTTTGATAGCTCTTAAACAAAATTTGGATAGCTCTTGACAAAAAAAATGTGTAATATAGATAGCTTTTGACCAAAATTTAGATAACTCGTGGTCAAAACTGTGTAATTTGGATAGCTATTTAACCAATATTTGAGTAAAAATTTGGTTAAGAGTTATTGAAATTATTTTTTTATCTATATTTAAGTATCAGCTGATAAGTTGATAATAAAAAATCGTTAGCAATCTGAATGTTATCTCCTTGAGAGACCATATAGATAGATATTCAATAGTTCAATAACTAAAATGATGAAATTAAAATATTAGGATCAAAATGAGACAAACTCATACTTTGAGGATTTTTAGTGCAATTAATCCTAAAAATATTTGATATTAATAAATGAATGAATATAATTATAAGTAACTATTACTCAAACACAATATAATAAGACCCAAAAATAATACTACATGTGTGTTGTATAAACTTTGATTTTATTGTATTTTATTCAACTTCAAGCTTATCAAAAAAAAAAAACTTCAAGTTTCTTGTTGCATCACTAATTGGCCCCCCCAGCTTATAATCCTGGCTCTGCTTTTGCCCGTTATTATTCACGTCATGTTATTTTTTATTACGTGTTAAAAATTAGTCAATTCTAATCCGCTAATTACGTATCTAATTTGAATAATGCTTGCGTGCCGTGTTGAAAATTGCATGCTTATTGATGTTGGCCATGCATAATATTTTTTTTGTATTTTTAATGAAAAGTTGGGATGTTAACTAAGCTGCATTCTTTTGCGTATAGTTTTACGGGGTCCAGCATGGATCCAGAGGGTAGTCTGGTGTTTCTCTACTATTCCGACAATGGCATTCATCCAATTTTCTTGTACTTTGCCCATGGCTTCAAGATGGTCGAGGACTAAAAGATTTATGTCTTTCGTGTTGTGATCGTGTAGTATGGTGAATAATCAATCAGTTAAAAAAGATTATACCGTGTCATCAATGTAGACACGTTAATAATAATAATAATAATCTACAGGTGCAAAAAGTGGTTACAAATTTCATTGAATAAATGCACAACGACTAGCGGTCTATATTGATTTTAACCATTGGGTTATTAATGAGTCTTAGTATTAAATGCACTGCACAATTAATTCAATGATCATGAGTGCATTAAGTTCCTAAATTATCTTCCCAACATTCAAGGTCGGAGCCACTCGGACCTTGAATGCAGTACATGTAGTAATTTTATTGTTAAAGTTTGCCCTCCACTACGACAAATTTTTAGCTTCGCCCTTGCTAGTATTGAATGCACTGTACTTTTAATCCAATGGTCATAATATATTAGGTTCGTAAATTTGGTCTAAATAGTATTTTCCATAGTATTAATGTAATAAACCAAATGAATTTTTATGATAAAATATAACAATGATTCAAATCGTTTAGATTCAAAAAATGCACACTTAGTTATGCATTGCACGAGAAACTCCTACTTGCACTACCTCTTTAACTCTCTCTCCTACACTTTTGGGGGCTATGGGAAGAGAGCTATGAGTGTGTTCTCTCAATCCCATTCGGAGGAGTTAATCAATCATCCAGATGGAGATATCAATACAAAACTTATTTCTAATTAGAGTGAGTCACCCATTAAGTCTTTCCCTGGAGTCAGGTTCAATTGTCAGTTATGATATAACCAAATCCCCGGACTACTTCTTGTACAAGTTTGAATTGTATTAATGAATGACATGATTGAAGATGTTCTATCAAAGTACTAAGGTAGATGAGTTTAAATCTTGATAATTTTTTTTGATCAGGTTGTGAGGTATTTATCCCTCACGAATATTTTAGTCTCGGCGTGGATGGTTTGTTTTTGATCAGTCTGAAGAGAAGATTAATCGAGGTGCACAAAAGTTTGTAAACTGTTGAAAAAAAAATAAAAATAAAAAGCACTAAGGTTGCTATGCATACCAATGAACATAAAGTAGTTGAATGAGTAAATTAATAAAAAAAAGAGAGACTCTTGCTTTTATAGTACCAGTACATAGAATTAGAGATATGACAAGAACCAGTACAATCCTTTCAGACACATTATTTTGGGGAGCAGAGAGCTAATGTCTCTCAAAGCTTCATCTTGGGCTTCTTCACGATCATCACAGAGCTGTGAGCATGGTGGGCACAGTAGTCGCTAACGCTGCCCAGAACAGCCCTAGGGAGGAATAAATAATATGGATAAATCTACGGTACCAAATAATTATTGTTGGGATGATATCAAAAGTTACTGCAAGATAAAGTTGATTCTACGATTCAATATGGCAGGAAAGTTCATGATAATATGAGGTTGTTTAGGTTCGATCCAAACTTTTTTTTCCTTGAGTTGTTACTCATCTTTTTAAATCGTAACTTCACCTCAAATGAGTTGTAATTAACGTTTATATAGATTTTGTTATAAATTTTAATACGATTCTAAACTCGGATCACTACCCTAGTGGTTTACCTTTTGAGAGCTCCGTAACCATGGCTGCCCAAAACCAAGATAGCTGCTTGGTGTTTGTCTACAGCATCACACATGACATTCCTAGCATCACCTTCAGTCACTTCCACTGCTACATCCCCCACCTGCACAGGAAAGGTTTATGTTCTCTGAAGCTGCATGCAACAATACCCATGATGGTCAAATCGACCCATTATGCATATAAGTCGCTTTTCATTAAGATACTGTGAGTGATTTGCCATTGAGAAAGTGAAGAAGATTGAAACTTATTTTCAAGTGAAATAGCATGATGATCCATTGAAATGACAGGTATCATCCAGACATTTTCTATTACACTTGCATTTAATTTCAATCAATCATAGATCTTTTATGGTAAATGAGTGAGAGCTCACTTAAAAATAATGGGTTTTACTTAAATTCATGGTAATTAAGTAATTTATCATTGAGTGAGATCGAATGAAAACAGCAGTGGAGATTGAGAAAACTCAATTCCAAATCTATGATATGCTCTATGCAAAGGTGCAATTTGACTGCCAGAACTCATAGACCACCAGTGCCTGTGATCCGGTGGCTGATGTCGTTCAGTTTTTGAAACTAGGGTCTATGGACACCCTTCACCGTTGAACTAAAAAATAAATAAATACATAAATATCACACACCGATTTACTGCTACATAGCTCCTTGGTTCTCTTGACAACCTGCTCAGCTGCCTTCTTCAGATCCGCTTCCACCAGTGGTATCACCTCGTTAGTCCCTGCATGTAATTATAGGAATGTTGACGTCTTGCTTTGTTAAAAAATAAATTAGAAAATACAATATTAAGATAACAAATAAGGTTAAAATTACACAATTGAATATTCTTGTATGAGTGTATGTGTGTGTGTGTATATATATATATATATATATCCGCATATGCTTAAAAACTAGTGCCCAACTGTTTATACACACATCAAATCTTATATTTAACCGAAGTGAATGATACCAGGTCCAGAAAATCCTAGGACGGAAGTTGGAGTAGTTCTTGCATGAACAACAACGAGCTTAAAATTAGAGCCCGATCCAGCTTTGAAGAAATGGTCTAGAATCCATTCAAGAGCGTAGAAGCTGTGATCACTATCGTCGATTCCGACCACCATCACTTGTTTCTCTGCCATGGCTTAGGGCTGTGTGGGTTTTCTGATTTTCTCTCACCTCCTGTTTTTGAGCACTAAAAACAGATAGCTCAGTGTTTTGCATGAGAATGCATGGTAGCTGAGGGTGGTTTTATTAGAGTTCGTGGAGAGAAAGAGAAAAAAAGTTTGTTTTGCTTTTGAGGTTTAGATTTTTTCATGGTCCGTCAACAATGGGCGATCGTTGATTTGACGAGGACTGTGATGCTTTAAGAAGGAGGCATGAGGTAGCTAGCTAACAAAATGGACGGCTTAGAAAGTGTTGAGGGTTGAGTGGGTTTAGGCTATAATTATGCAATTCCTTCATTTCCCGACCTCTATAAATCATGTTTTGTGCCGGGTTGGTATCGGATTGTGTTAAGTTATAATTTATTCAAGAGCAATACTACGTAGACTTAAAAAATAAACATAAAAATTAGACTTGATAATTATAATTATTGATTTCACTGTGGGTCCCAATATTTATTAAGACCCACTACCTATTCGATGACTGAGATTATCAAGTCTAATTTTTTAATCCATCTAATATGACTCTTTATTCGATCTACACTTGACTCATTTATATTCGCATATAACCGAGTTTATACTTGTGTAGTCTTTGGGACTTGGACAAGAGAGCCTCTAAATTCCGAAACGTACAACTAAAATCAAACAAAGGATTTAAAGGTTGATTGGACTATTTTGGCAAATCTCACCTTCCAAATCCCACTTAACACCACAACCCAAAGAGGCCCTTTATGGCCTCCTAGCATAGTCCACCAGTCACTACTAGGCTATTTTGTTGCCCTTTTCTTTGGAGGTAATAGCTCTGCACCTCATTCCATCTTGTCCAAACCATAGACATGGATTAATCCGTCAAATTTAAGAAGCAAATCTATCATGTAAGAGATATTTATGATCAGTAGAGAGAGAGATCTACATGGGTCAAAACATCAATAGAAAAATTCATTGCTGTAAACAAATTTCCAAAGTGATTTTTTTAAAAAAACATTCATTGGAGATATGAAGATTCCAGACTAAACTACTAAATAAAACATGAAATCCATGTCATTAATCGTTAACAAATTACAAACAGAAACAAGACACATAATATAATGCTTATCTTGTACACACCAACTCAATCATATATTGTAGCAAAACATTATATTCATTCAATTCTGATGCAAGAGGATCTGAGTCAGTTGATGCTAAGTTATCAGATGACACGTTGATGGCGCTGAAATATCTTGAGTTAACAGATCAGCGCAAAGATGGCAGACCCCATTGTGGAGGGGAATGACATGGTTCGCGTAGGAATAGGGAGGAAATCCAAGTCCAAGAAGGATTGATACTATTTTGACCATAACTTTTAATCCGTTTGGAGTTACAGGACCCATAATATATCAAATCGAAGCTTATGATGAGCCCTACAAGACACATCTCCTTCAGTTGTGACGGACACCATTAAAAGCCCAAAAAAGCCTAGAAACGTGTGTTTGAGTCTTCTGAAGTTTTTCCAGTTTTGAGTTTATTTGAATTATTTTGTAATTTAATTTTTCTGTGTAATTAGGGTTTCCAAATTATTGTTTAGTATTTAAAGGATATTTTCATGTGTTTTGGAGTGAACTCTTATTATTCTGATTATATAAAGATTGTGTCTCCTTAGTCAATTTATCCAACCTTTTAAATTCATGTGATTGCAAAATTACATAGATTCAATTCTTGTGATTCCTGATATTCGTTATTAGTCTTTCGCTGTGTCAAATTCCTAGCAAACAAATCAAGGCAAATGCAACAACCCCCCCCCCCCTTCTCCAATTCCATTTTTTTTATTTGATTCGAATGTCAATTTTGTGGTGGATAAATAGCTCAAAAGGATGCCAGTAGCTTAACCTAACAAGTCAACAAAATGATGCAAACTTTAATTCAAATTTTCTCTAATTACTGTATTCTACCTCACATGCTTCAACTTAAAGCAAGGATATTTTTTTTTCTCATTATGTGTACCGAAAGTCATGATAAGTTAGGCCAGTGTTCATGGGTCCACTTTGAGATCCACCAGCTTTCATCCTTCTTCCCTATGGCCCACGCATACAATATCCTAACCTCCAAGTTGGCAGTCTTTTTAAAGTTTTGAAAAATTCATCGCAACGGCTTTATATAGTTTGAGAATATCTTTAGTGCATTTATAACATAATACAAAGCTTTTAAAAAAGGTCATCCGTCTTGCTCTTGCCTTGCCTTTGAATCCATGATGTACTACTTCCTTTTTCATACCAAGTGCTTTGGTATTAAAAGATGATCACCCTCATTTGGTGTTGGTCCTTGAATTTGAAAGACCTAGGATTAGAATGATTTAAAGATTTATACTTCTCCAAAGTTTAAAAATAGAATGGATTAACGACCAACGAAAAAAAAATCATAAACAAATTATATTCTATAAAAGAAAATTGATTGACAATTCATTTTGGGAAAAAATGATTGATCATTAGGGTTTAAATTAAATGTCCTTCTTATGGCTTTGGTCCTAGAGTGTCAATTCGTGTCGTATCGTGTGACTTGCGTGTCAGATATTTTCGTATAGTGTAATTTTTATTCGTGTTGTGTTCATGTCAAAACTCATGAAAAAAACTACTTAGGATGTTTTAAGTATTAAATATTAATCTAAATTATTTATTATGCATATTTAATAATTATATCAATTTTATAATTGTGTCTAGGGTTGTTAATTAAACTGAGCTATTCGAGTTTGGCTTAAGTTCAGCTCGAGTTCGGCTCGTTTAGACTTAGTTCGTTTTCTAAATGAGTCCGAATTTGAACAAATTTTTAGGCTCGTTTAAAAATAAACCCTACAAGTTCGACTCGTTTAAAAAACAAACTCTACAAGTTTGACTCGTTTATGTGCAAATACTCGAGCTCAACTTGTTTTTAGCTCGTTTAGGAAACACGCTTTTCGAACTCGGCTCGAACTCGTTCGACTAAAAATCTTAATTGTGTCGTGTCATATCGAATTTGTATCGACGTATTAGACTTTGGTCCCCCCCTGCCATGTCTATTTTGGTGGGACCTTATAATTAATATAGAACTAAA
>CM042184.1:1808343-1856847 GCA_023539305.1 Ilex asprella
CCCTAGTCCAAGGGTGGCTCCATCCCAGATGAAAGTGATTATTTATTGCTGCCTAGTTCCTAATTTTTTTGTTTGAAATCTATTTACATCATGTGTATCAATTTTCTAGAATTTTCTGAACTTTTTGCAATGTGGTTTCAGGTACGTAAAAGACCTCTAAATAAAAAGGAAATATCTCGCAACGAGGATGACATTGTGACCGTATATGATGATGCTTTGACTGTCCATGAACCCAAGCTAAAGGTTTGAATGTGTCTCATTTGTCACTAAAGCATGTTAATTAAATTTCTATGCTGAATTTGATGTCAAAACTGAGTTGATGCTACCTTGGTTTTGTAGTAGCTTCTTTCTGTTTTTTAATGTCGAGTGAAGATTTTGAAGAACTAACTTTTTTCCTGTAGGTGGACTTGACTGCTTATCTGGAGAAGCATGAGTTCTGTTTTGATGCTGTTCTAGATGAGCACGTGACCAATGATGAGGTAAATACTTCTGTGTTCAATGTACATGCCTATCACTGAATTCTGCTCTTTGTTGTGGTTTAAGATACCGTTAAAGAAGTCTTAACTTTGCTCTTCACTTATTCATGCTATTCTATACTGGGTTTTAGGCAAATGAGTTCAGTTCCTCAGTTTACAGGTTTGATTGTTTCTCATGCTTGAACAGGTATATCGTGCTACTGTAGAGCCAATTATCCCTACCATTTTTCAGCGAACAAAGGCAACATGTTTTGCATATGGTCAGACAGGTGTGCAGAGATTGTTATGCTTCTACTATTGTACTTTTAGTATGTAACCGTAACTTCTGCTTGTGGCAATTTACTTGTCTTAAAAATGAAAATATAATGGTTGCATGTTGTGAATCCAGATGTGACTACGATGGTATATAACTGTTTCACACTTACGTATGAATCTAAACATACAAAGTTGATAGGCTACAATAGTACCCTCTGGACTTTATGATAAGACCACGGTATGACTCACAAGCTATAAACAATGAACTAGGTTGGATCAGACATCTGAACATTAATGCCTTTCCTAATTTTACCCTGAAGGCAGGGAGGCTAAATAGGCATATAGCCTCTAGGTTTAAACCTCATGGAGGGAGATTGAGTAGGCATATAGGCTCTCAACTCAATACTAGAGTCAACAAAATCTTGTCCCCAGTGCTGTGGTCAACTAAATTAATTGTGTTCTATTATTGCTCTCTTACAAGGGCCATGTTATCTATACTTTCACATTCCATGTTAATTTTGGTCTTCTTCTGCCCCCTAGCAATTCGTAATATTTTCTGTTATGAGTAGGCACACAAGCTCTTCTTCATCAAACCGAAAAGAGATGGCATATAGATTCTATTGAATTTGGAGTCCTTTTATGGTTTTTTTTCCGGTGAGGATAATGAATTTATGAATATCAGTTACAAAGAGATTTATATATTTGTTAGACCCTTAAGATCACCGATAAGATATGAGGTAATTACCACATCATTTTGTTGTTGTAGCATGTAATGACTGACCCCTAATCTAGTATTCATATCATTTCAATGTTGCAAGATTGGTACTAGGCAAGACTGGAGGATACGAATGACCCCTAATCTAGTATAAATCTATTACATATCTGTGTTGCTAGGGTACCAACTCGAGGATACTTTGTCATAAACTATCGAGAGATTTTTCTCTGCTATCTTGTTGTGATGGAATATCCCTCTGTCTTGAGGGAATAAATTGCACCCTGGCCCACATTCTATTTTGTTTGTGTAGTACAGAACATATACTGAAAACAAGGTGTTAGATGTTGCACTCTTAGTCAAATGACTCAAATGTTTTTTTGTAGGCTCCCATAGTGTATGTATGATTCTTTTGTGTTTCACATTTTTGTTGCTTTGTCTTTGAGACTGCGAATTATGCGACATGATCAGGGGAACTAAAATACTACAATTCTTAATTTCAGGGAGTGGTAAGACATATACGATGCAACCATTGCCTCTCAGGGCTGCAGAAGACCTCGTCAGACAATTGCATCATCCAAGTAACCAAAATCAGAAGTTCAAGTTGTGGCTTAGCTATTTCGAGATATATGGTGGAAAACTCTTCGATCTTCTTAGTGATAGGAAGTATGTGT
The DNA here is from genome assembly GCA_023539305.1 of Ilex asprella. Taxonomy (NCBI): domain Eukaryota; kingdom Viridiplantae; phylum Streptophyta; class Magnoliopsida; order Aquifoliales; family Aquifoliaceae; genus Ilex; species Ilex asprella. The sequence continues at coordinate 1,810,461 of CM042184.1, forward strand.
TCTCATTCGTACTTGGAATTTTTTATCATTATCTTGTAATTTTGATGTTTGTGTCTGACAAAATAGAAGAATTATGGGAAGTTGTACAGAGTAATGAGCACTTTTTCTATATGATTCTCTCAAACTATTCTGGTGAACTGTTCATAGGATCTTTATATTTATTTTCCACCACCACCCCCCCTTCCCAAAAAAAAGAAAAAAAAAAAGAAAAAGAAAAAATTATGCACACACTTGGAAGAAAACATAGATGATTTACGATTCAGTATGTACAGTCTCTTGCAAAGTTGAGGGTGCTTTACTGGATGCCTGAATTAGATTTGTGTGTGTGTGTGTGTGTGTATCTGTGTGTGCTTTTTTTTTGGGAGGGGGGGGGGAGGAACTGTCCTACATTGTAAATCATGCTACCAAGAGTGTTTGGATCACTAGTAATACTAGGTTGAAGGTTCTCTTAGTTTTTTACGTATAGCATCTCATGTTTTACATCTCAAACCACACATCATTCAGCCATTAATACTTACTATCCATGTTTCTGTTTTTTCTCTCACCACCTGTCTTGGATGCATGTGTAGCTTCATGGGTGCCAATCTGTACATAGTGAGTGGTTATAACTGCTTTCATGGGTCTTATATAGGAAACTTTGTATGAGAGAAGATGGACGGCAACAAGTTTGCATTGTCGGACTACAAGAATTTGAAGTTTTGGATGTACAGATTGTCAAAGAATATATTGAGAGGGGAAATGCAGCAAGAAGTACTGGCTCAACTGGTGCCAATGAGGAATCTTCAAGGTCGCATGCCATACTACAGCTTGCTGTTAAGAAGCACAGTGAGAGAAAAGACTCCAAGCGGGCCAATGATGGAAATGAGTCCAAGAGTGGGAAGGTGGTTGGGAAGATTTCTTTTATAGATCTTGCTGGAAGTGAAAGAGGTGCTGACACAACTGATAATGACAGGCAAACAAGGTAATATTTTTGCTCTAACTAGAATTATAGATATTTTTCCCATTCAAATACTGCAATGGTTGACTAGATAAATAGGCATTTTACCCTGCTTTGTGCATCTATATCCCTAGTTTTTTACCTTTTTTATATTCTAGCCTCGCAATGCCTTATTGATTCTATTTTTTGGCTAACTAGGAGGTGTTTGTATCTCAAAAAGTATCTGACTATTCCTTCCGATTACATGTAGTTGCCCCATCCCTCAAATATATTGAAATAAAAAGGGCAGCTCAGTGCACGAGTTCTCACCATCCACCATGAGGCATATTTCAATTCATGATCTCCAGCTTGTGAAGCGGGCTTCAGGCTAACTTGTCTACCCCTTGGTTTATTACACTGCTACTAACTTGCTGAGCAATTAGTGTTAGTTGCTAGGCAGATCATAAGGACCACTAATAAGTAGCATAATGTGCGACTAGCAGACAGGCCATATTTACCAACAGACTCCCTTCCCCCCCCCCCAGGTGGTCATAATTACCTATCTGTTAAATTCTTATAAAAAGACCATGGGAATGAAGGGTCAGAGTTTGTGAATGAGATGGTTAGAAAGCATAAGGTCACTACAAAGAAATACCTGTTTTAACTTGCATTCATGGGTATTGCACCCATACAAATCTGAAAATAAATAATTGGTTGTGTTCAAGTGATTTACATTTTCTTTGCTTCATAACATCTCCTTAAACAGATCTCTAGGTTACTGCTTAGGTTGAATCAGTTTTGATTTGTCCTGATGGGACATTAGGGATTTCAGCCATTACAATTTGAATCCTGCTTATCTATTATGTGTGTTTATTTGGTTTCGTTTACTTTTGCTGTCTCTCTCAATAATTATATTCCCTTTTTTGTTAGAGAAAATAATATTGTTTCAATTCTAGAGTCATGATTTTGTTTGTTTTGCTACTGTTTTATACAACCAATTATCTATAACTCTAGTATCATATCTCTGAGAAATTAAAATTGCAACGTGAGTTACTTATAGTTTCTGGTTCATTGCAGGATTGAGGGGGCTGAAATTAACAAGAGTCTTTTGGCTCTGAAAGAATGTATTCGTGCTCTTGACAACGAACAGATTCATATTCCATTTCGTGGAAGCAAACTCACTGAGGTGCTTCGTGATTCCTTTGTTGGCAACTCAAGAACTGTTATGATCTCTTGCATTTCTCCAAATGCTGGTTCATGTGAACACACACTAAATACATTGAGATATGCTGACAGGTATGCTAGTTTGTTGGATGTGATTGAACTAAATATTTTGAGTCATGTTTGTAATGAAAATTTTATCTGAACAATGACAGAGTTAAAAGTCTCTCCAAAAGCGGAAATGTGAAAAAAGAGCAGGTTGCTACTTCATTACCCCCCATTAGTGAATCTTCATCAGCATCATTGTTGCCTGTTTCTGCTGATTTGGAGGATTTTTATGAGCAACAGCAAGAAGTTAAAGTAGCAGGTACAGGTAGAAGGGTCATAGAAAAAGAAATTTCTTCTTACAATCCTTTAGCTAATTTTGACAACCAATCATCTAGTTTTACATCAAATGCCTTCAACGAACGGGAGGAAAGTGGGGTGACTTCTGGTTCTATGGATAGAGAGGTGTTTGATATGAAGACTAGTTTTAGTGGTTCTACAAGTCAAAAAATGTATACACCATCATATTCCCAAAACTCAGTTGATACAGAAGAGAAGGTGCAGAAGGTATCTCCACCTCGAAGAAAAGCTTATAGGGATGAAAAATCTGAAAAGCATGGTAACTGGCTGAAAAAAGATGGCAGCAGCTCTGATCTGACTACCACAAATTATAAGCAGCAAACTACAAGGACTTCTACCACAAACAACATTGGATCCAAGCAATATGAACCTGAAGAACCTTATGATGGAAACATCAATGAAGTACTTGAGGTTTGTTATCAATGTGCTTCTGTTCATACATATTAATGTTTTGTTTTCTTAGAATAGAAGTGCACCGTTTTCATCTTCTACAATTGTTTTACCCTGTTTTGATTTGTAGGAAGAAGAGGCCCTCATTGCAGCCCATCGAAAAGAAATAGAAGACACAATGGAGATAGTTCGTGAAGTAAGTGAAATGTTTAAAATTTTAATGCTTTTCTTTTAATTGTGAAATATTGGTCTGTCTTTTTCATTTCTTAAATATCAAGTAATATAGGATCCATTAAGGCACCAATGGTAATAAATTTTTAAATCTTGTTCTTATCGTTGAGTATCAGGAGGGGGAGTAAATATTGGGTGTAACAGTTACGCCACGTCTGCAGTGCCACGTGGTGTAACATCCTTCACAAGCCTCATGTGATGCTTAGATGAGGATGTTTCCACATGGGCTACAATCAGTGGTGGTGTTTGTTTACAAAGCATTTAAAGCTGGTATTTGTTTTGTTTTCATTAGCATTCCAAATTAATATATTCTATTTGCATTAGAAATTCCATTCGTGTTGCATTAAGGTTTTTGGGCTTTATTTCATTTTGAAAATTTCCACGTGTGCAGAGAGAGGAGGGGAGATGCCAATTTTCAAACACTTTATAGAATAAAACATTAAGAGGAGCAAGAAGTGATACTGGTGTGATAGCAAGCAGTAGTTTTTGCGATTGGTTAACCTGTTTGTTTTCCTTCTGGATGCCAGGAAATGAAGCTATTGGCGGGAGTGGACCAACCAGGCAGCCTCATTGAAAATTATGTGTCCCAGTTAAGTTTCGTGCTCTCACGCAAAGCAGCAAGTCTGGTCGGCCTTCAGGCCCGCCTTACCAGGTTCCAGCATCGACTAAAAGAGCAGGAGATACTGAGTAGGAAGAGGGTACCCCGTTAAGGCTATACTTCGCTCCATTGATACAAAAGATCCACTACATTGTAATTACGTGACCCCTGATTGTCTCTTATTTGAATAGTTTCATATTTCATACAATACGTTTATAAGTTTTCCAGTGGACTTAAATTCTGATTTATTCTCCTGCAGTTACGAACCAGGAAGTCGATGTCTTCTAGGTCAGAATGAACCAAGGCACTGCAATGCTTGCTTGTAAAGATAATGTGGCTCATGCCTGTACTAATGGCTTCGCAAGTATGGTGACAATTACCAGTATGATTGGTGATGTGTGTATTCAAAAGTACTTTTTCATATGAATGTGATTTGTTCTTGCCCAAGTTATATTCGGCTTGTGGAACTCTGGCTATTTGCTGATGACACCATGGTTTCTGTTAATGGTTTTTATGTGCTTACCAAAGCATTTTATGTTGCATACTCGTTGTAAATCTCGTTGTATGGGATACACGAAATGGATATCCTGGATATCATCCTTACCAAGATGCCCTTATAATGATGGGCGTGATCTATAAGCAGTATCAGTTGAAGTTATGTTGCACTTCTTCAAGTTTCAAATCCATTTTGAGTTTCATATCTTGTTTACGAATGCAGGGATGGCAAGCTGAATCAGGTTCCGGCCAATCGCGTGTAATAAGCCAAACTTGAACCACCAAATCTGCTCTGACCAATGAAACAAAATCAGTTTTCCCCCAAAATCAACTTGAAAAGGAGGGGAAAAGGAAAAATTATGGCTCACTCGTCTCCGTGATTGCGGTCCTATCAATGTACATCAAGATAACAAAGAACAGATGACTTGAAAACAAAACTTATATTCATTTCCTCAAAAAAGGGTAAAAGAATACATATCATACAATTGTCAAATAATTTGAAAATGGTCAGAATAAGTAGTGATTCCAAACATTGAACAAATGAGGCCAAAAAAATTAGAGCCACAAGAGAAAAAGAGAAAAGAAAAGAAACAACACACAAATTCAAGCCAACCCTGCAAAAAGATGTCTGTCTTCCACACCTGATTAATAGTACTCATGCAGTATATACCAGGGTCCCCTCGCAGGCTACTAAATACAGCGTACTTAAGTTTCCCCAAACAAGGTTATGTTTGACCTATTAGCGCAATTGGGCAAACCACTAACTAGAATTCACATATGTTTCATTTTGTGCTCATGATTAAGGTGGAGCATTCATTCCTCTTGAAGCTACGGGACACACCAACTTATAATAATCATTCATCCCCAAATGCAGATCCAGTATCTGCCAATAACAAATGGAGTTTACAACATGGAATCAAACCTGGAGGGTTCGTAATTAATCACTCCGCTTTCAATCTCAAAATCTCCTTTGCAGTCCTCTGGCGAAAGTATGGCATATTCTCCTACGAGGAAAGGAAACACAGATTAGAAATTGAGGCCCTGAAATTAGAATTGAAATTGGCAAGCCCCAATTCCATGACATCACATAGAATGTATCTGGACATCCGACATCCAGTGGCAATCACGGTTACATAGCACTCATCACCAACGAAATTAAACTTGCCATTCAAGAAAATGACAGCTATCAGTATCAGATCACTTTCAAGATCTCATTAAGCAAAGTTCAACCCCCTCTATCGTCGTAAGCCAAACATCCAAAGCAGGATTTTAATGTGCCACCAAGCAATTCAATTTTTTGGAAAGCGTCAGAAACTGCACGCGAAGCACATCTATATAATAAAACAAGAGTGTGTTTGAATTTTATCTCAGTCATATTTTTTCCCTCAAAACCATCACCAATCACTGACTTCATCCATCATCCATTTGTCAAACTTAAACGTCAAATCGCATCACTCATTTCTATCACATGTTTAATCATTTATATATTCCCTCCCTAAAAATATCACATCACTCATTTTTATCATATATTTAATCATTTATCATATATTTAATTATTTAATATTTAATTAATTTTTAGTTAATATATTTTTAAAAATTTTAATATAATAAAATCGATTTTTGAACGCTCGAATTTTATATTTTATTGTGCCTTCAGACAGGAGTTATGACTAGTAATTACATATTGCATGTTTCTATCATATGGTCTTAGTGAGGTCGCTGCTCCCAGAACTAGGTAATGCCAGGACTTCAAAAATTGACCTTATTTCTCTTTAATCTCTCATTCTGGCAACAATTCCCTGGAAGCATTGAAATTGTGCACAATGCTACGGAAAGATTTCTAAAACAAAGCTACTCAAACTGATCAAAAAATAACTCATCTCAAATTATAACAAACTCGTGAAAAACAACAAAATTACAAAACACTCATTTGATAATACTTAAAGAACTGTTTATTTGAGAAAATTACATTACTGCAATATTTTACTCCTAATAAACAAATGTCAAGTAGAATAATGTGGAAGTTGCATTGTAAAAAACTTGCAAAGCCCTCATTTGTGTTTCCTGTTGCTCTCTTCTCACTCATCCAATAATTATAAAATTCAGCGTGTTGTGATGCATTTCAAAATTCCTCATTGTTTTGGACGCATATGATTGACATTTCCATTCACATATGTTACGGGCTACCTAAATTAAGAATAAAAATTGCAAAGTTTTGTGTATCACAAAAGAAGAAAATGGATGCAAGCACCTCACAGGAAGTTATCAGAAGATGACTTACCTGGTTAAAACAGAGTCCGAGACCTCTGCTATAAAAGTCAGCATATTTGATCATGAACATGCCACAGTCAAACCTGTTTAGAAACAATCCTAATATAAGATAGGTACACAAACAAAATGGACGCCTGAGCACTACATAAGATTTAAAATTTCGGTTTTCCATTTCCATTTAACACCCTCTCCTCCCCCACACTTCCCTCCCCCCCCCCCAAAAAAACAAAAAAAAAAAGAGAAAAATAAACAAATTACTAAATAAAACCCTGAGCGACATGTAATGATGGCCAAAAATAATCCTGGAATGCCCAGGAAAGGAGGCCATCAGTAAAATGAAAATGAGAGATTCAAGACAGTTACCATACATAAAATTACTTAAAAGAATAATAAGATTTATGCAAAATAACATTGCCACTTAACATCCAAAGAATGTGCCAGAATATCACACAAATGTCCAGAAGTTCATGGTCAGAGAACATTAAAATAGTCCCAGCCTTCTCCACATCTCGTGGTAAAGAAGGGCATTTCAGGGTCCTACATTTTTCTCCTTGAAAAGCAAGATAGGTCATGCTTGTTCGTAAGGTGATGTCTCCATGTTACACCACCACATGGTCCTTTTCTTCCTTTTCCAAAAGAAAAGCACATGTAGTTGGGGTGTCTTCAATGGAAGAGAAAAGTGATGTGACACAGAACTAGCTGGAGGAAAATGCATAAACAAACATCTTCATTTGCACAATTGCGCTCTAATATCAGCTTACACATAGTCTCAACAATCTAATAGTGAAATCAAAATTGACCAAATTAGAAATTTAGAACATTCATATCTTTGGACATGTGTTCAACGTTGCTATAAACATGATGGGAAATTAACAGCATTAAAATCGATTGTTTTCACACAAACAAAAGATTGAAATAACTCCACACAAATAATAAAAAGTGTTGGATTAGTGTTAAACACGAATATCAAATTACTTTCATAATTATGAACAATATGATTTTTGACAGATAAATTACTTTATAACCATGAGAAAACAAATGTCAGTTCCAAACTCTGTAGTATGATATATTCTTGGAAGAGAGTGCATTGGACCAAAAAAAAAATCAAAAACATACACACCCATTTTTCTGTTCAGGAAGGTCTTTAACAAACTCTTGCTTCCAAGAACTAACATCAATGTCCTTCCCACTCTTGTCCTTCACCTCATCAACAAAATATTTAACCTGGATATCAACAAAGATCAATAGTTCACAAGGACAAAAAAATGTACTGAGCCAACAAAAATGCTAAGAGAGAACTGACATTTACAACAAAAAGTCGAAAACATTAGATTTCTAAATTCAATTCATGTATCTCAACCAAACATGAATGCAAAACGTACCAGAACAGTCATCACATGGGTATCAAGACCTCCCAGTGAATCAAGATACTGAAACTTCTCATCCTTCTTATTAATAACTGCTAAGCACCAATGTATGTCTTTGTGGATAGGAACAAAAATCTGACCAAACAATGAAAATCAAGACACATGCATATACAGTAAAACAAAACAATATGCAATTAAAAAATACAAAAGAATCACAAATTTTACCTTGTCACACTCAAGAAGGTAGTAACCCAGCTTCCGTTGTGTAGTCCATCTTCTAACTGCTTTGAAATCATAACCAGCCCTCCCCCCAATTAACTGGGCACATTAAAAAGAACAGAGGGTCAAAAATGTATACACCACTTGACTCGATTACTCACATATTTTGACCACCAAGAGAAAGAGGTCATATTTAGCAGACACAATTAGATCCATTGAATGTACATCATAGATAACCAAACCAGAAACGTATTAAACAAGGGAATCAGAATGCATTAGATGAACAGATCCAAGCAATAACAACAATTCTACATCAAATAGGAACATACTATTACTACAAAAAACTTTCTTAATTTCCAGGGACCCACATCAATGGACGAAAAAAATCAAGAACAATCATAGAGTGGATCCCACCTAGTAGATTGAATATATAATATGTCATCCTAATCCAATTACAATCAATATTAATTACGTCCTGATCATACCGACGATATATATATATATATAAAAAATAGGACATGCTTCAATAAATCCATCCGACGGTCTCTCATTTAACGGCCACCAATATCCCTCTCAAAACTCTTCACATTGCACTATGTCTTCAACAGGGTTTACCCCTAGTGTGTGTGTGTGTGTGTGTGTGTGTGTGTGTGTGTGTATAAAAATGGCTTACCTTAAATAATTAAAATAATCATGTTCAAGAGGGCCATAACTTACTATTTCCCGTGGTTTGAGTTCAATCTTGGATTCCAACCTTTTCGCCAAAGAGCATTTAATGCATTCACATAACTTAAAAAGTTTGATTGTCTATATTATCCTCCAAAAATTTAAACGTCTATTTATGTGGATTTTCAATGCTAAAAATGAGGTGCAAAATGAAAAATCTTTTTAAAAATACAGTAAAGGGTTAATTACACTGAAGGTACCCAAAGCATAGTTGTCAAATTGTGTATCAAAAGACGTATCGTTTTAAAAAAATAGTATATCGTATCGTGTATCATAAGATACGCTCAATTTTAATTTTTAAATAATTATTAATAAAATATATGTACATACCTTTGTAAAAAAATCATAAACTCATAATAACAAAACATTTCATCAATATTCCATCAACTATTTAAGTTCCCAACATAGTTCAATAATATCAAAATGTAAAGACCTCTAATTCAAACTTCTAACATTAACTGCTTAAACAATTTTAATATTAATCAGGAATTTTAAATTCAATTGAACAACATTAACAACAAATTTTATTTATCTTTTTTAAACTATAACCACTAAAACGACGTTATTTTATTAGCTAGTGATTTAAAAATAAGCCTTAGGGTAAAATGATGTCATTTTAACCCCAAAAAATTAAAAAATAAAAATAAAAGGGTTAATTACAAAATGTCCCCTTGCACTTTGGGTCTTATTTCAATCAGGACCCTCTGGTTTAAAATCGAACAATTTACCCTCTTCAAGTTCTAAAATTAACAAGTTAACTGATTAATTAGACAAAAATTATAAAATTACTTTTGCACCCTTAGTTTTTATTCATCTCTATTTTTTTCCTTGCTCTTTGCCCAATTGAGCCAAAATCTCCAACGCCATCATCCACAACCCATCGCAACCACCAACCACCACAGCAGCCAACACAGCTACAATCAACAAGCCCACAAACCACCACCCAGCCACAACTACCACAACTACGAACAACCCAGCCATAACCACCGTAACTACCAACCACAGCAGCCACAATCAACCAACCAACAAACCACCCAGTCACCCAACTATAAACCAACATAGCCACCACCCAACTAACTAGCCAACAACCACTGCAGCTACCAGCGTAGCCACAAACCATCGTAGCAACTACCTAGCCACCCAAACCACAAACCACTGCAGCCACCACTTAACCACCTAACGACAAAACCACCAGATTCACAATGGAGGAGGACGGTTTCGATGGGGTGGGTTTCGATTTCAATAAGGGGGTTGGAGGGATTTGAGTCTCGGTTCAATTGACAAGGGAGGGATTAAGGAGTTGAAGGAAGGGTGGAGGTGGGTTTTCGGTTTCAATGGAGAGGTGGGAGGGATTTGGGTTTTTCATTTTTTACTGGAATTAAATTTTTTTTTTCTTTTGATTTTTGATTTTTATTTTTATACAAAATATTAAAACAAGGGTAGTTGTGGGTTTTTGATTAATTTAAGTCATTTTTAATAGTGATCAACTAATGGTAAAGGTTAATTGAAAATTATTCAAATATTAAGGGGGCAAATTGTTCAATTTTAGAACTTGAAAGGGACAAATTGTTCGATTTTAAACCAAAGGGCCCTAATTGAAATAAGACTCAAAGTTCAAGGAGGCATTTTGTAATTAACCCAAAATTAAAAAACAGAATCGTCACGTATCGTACATATCAAGCGTATCGTGTATCGTACGATACGGTGTACAAACAATTCACAGACACGATGTGTATCGTTTCATAGGTGTATCGTGACGTATCGTACAATACGTATCACATATCATACGATACTAATAACTATGCTCTAAAGTATGAAATTTGTCTCATTTTAGTCTTTAATATTTCAATTACATCATTTTAATCTCTAAAATATTGAATATGTTTCTATGCTATCCCTCAAACAAATATCATTCAAATTGTTAACGATTTTTTTATCATAAGTTGTTACGTGATACCTAAATTGTTAACGATTTTTTTTTTTATTATAACGATTTTTTTACCATAATTGTTAAAATAATATAAATAGCCCTTCGACCAAAATTTGGATAGCTTTTTGACAAAAATTTGAATAAAAATTTGGCCAAGAGTTTATCCAAGTTATTTTTTTTCGCATATTTAAGTATTACAGGACAAGTTTATAACAAAAAAATCGTTAACAATCTGGACACGGTCTACTTGAGAAATCACATATAAATATATTCAATTTTTTAGGGACTAAAATAATGCAATTGAAATATTGGAGACCATTGTTCAAAAAAAGAAATATTGGAGACTATTGTTCAAAAAAAGAAATATTGGAAACCAAAATAAGACAACCCCATACTTTGGGGAAGTCCAGTACAATTAACCATTTAATTAATTGTATTTTTCAATTCATATGTATTTTGTTGAGACATCCAAAATGGAAAGGACGCTAGTTAAAACGTAGGGCACCATATTGTGTGGTACCATAGAATGCACTTGAATGTTAGAATTACATCAAAAGAAAGAGAAAAAAGTATGTCCTCAAGAGACCAAAGGAAAAAAATTATACTTGGAATGTGACAATAACAATTTTGCATTTGTAGAAATGCTGATAAAAAAAATTTGCATATGTAGAAATGATTAGTAGTCAAAATTATGATACGACGTTCTACTTCTCCATGCTTTCACTTAAAAAGTGACAAAAGTAGTACTGGTTCAAAAGCACCTACAACTTAGACTTCACTCCCCCAACTACGTTTTGTATCCTTTCCGAGGGACCAAGAACATATAGTTGTCTCATCTTGTCAGTGGATGTATTATACAATGTGTTATATATTAGTACCCACAGCATGTCTTATATTGTAACCTATAAATTTCACAAGCTTAAACTTCAACAGCAATGCAATACCCATGTTCTTTGAATTACTCCTTCTACATATGGGTATAGTATAGTAATCAAGGTGCATCTAATGAAGAGATCATCAAATCTGCTTATTGAACTTTTTGAGCATCACAGAGTTTCCCCCCCCCCCCTCTTCACAAGACAACAGAAAGGAAAAGAGAGCCATTATTGATGGATACCAAGTGTATTTAGAACAACTGTACAAATAAACTTAATACTTAGCGCTTTGTGCCATTTAAGAAGTCACCAAAAGTGGACCACAATAACATGTCTTATGAGTAAGTGATGTTCTGCTTAACATGTATAGCATATTGGTTTTATCATGCAATACTCATCCAATGCAAATCGTATTATGCTGTATTTCACATCAATAAATACCGATATTTGCACATCAAAACAGAGGCAAGTTTAACATAACCTGTAAATGCAATATATTATCAATTGACCCCAAACCAAAAAGTAGGTGTGAGATAGGTAAAACTACCTTCTTGTAAAAGAATGTGTTGAAGAAGTGACATTTCAAAAATCTTTTGGGCTCCCTCTTTTCCCTCTCTTTCAACAACTCAAGATACAGATTAATAACCTACAAAACAAGCAAATGCGTCCTCATCAAACAAATTACATCACAGGCTTACTAACTTACCTAATTAGTTAGATGACATTTTACTGCTGCCATTACCAGGAAACAAGAAAAAAATACCTCGTCATTTAACCATGCGCCTGGTCTTAAACACTGCAATACTTCTCCTGTAATCTCAATATTAGAGTTCTCATGATTGACCAAAACCTTTCTTCTGTAGAAATGGAGGCACAAATACATTACAATGTAGTAAAGCTCCTCTAGTACAGCAATAAAACTTACATTAAACAATACCTATTCAAGTTAGAAAGGGCACGAGCAACATCAGCCTCTTCTTCCTCAGTAAGCGGCACAAAAGGCTCCGTAACTATATCCTGAAACTCAATCAATTCAATAAAAGAAAAAGAATCACTAACTACACCAAAATGTGACCTCCAAAATGTGACTTCCAAAATGATACCAGTAAAAACACCTCACCTCCTCCGGTTTCTTTGGATGCCAAAACAACTGAAGTGTTTGAAACCTTTTCCACTTCAACTCAATCTCAACCTGCAAACTATTAAATTTGGGATCCATTCTCCTCATGGAATAAAGTAACCTTTTATACAAAGGCACATCGTCCAAGTCCTTGCTCAATGACAAGGAGTCTAACATCTTCCTGGTACAATCCCCCTCCAATTTTGGTGAAATCCCCACCACCCCACTGGTCTCTTTCGAACTTTTCTCTGAAAACAAAGAACTTCCTTCCCTCCCATCTTCCAAATTCTCAATTTCCGAAACCTCATCATCGTCTTCTTCAATAGTCTCATTATCAACCTCCGTCACCAACTTATCGTCATCACCATCATCAACAGTCCCACTATCAACCCCAATCGCCTCCTTAATACCATCGCCATCATCAACAGTCCCACTATCAACCTCAATCACCTCCTTATCTATCTTGAAATGCCTCAAACTATCCAATGTGCTTTTCCTCGTCTTCTCATACTCAGATTCTCTCACATTCCTATCCCTATCAACTACAATCTCCCTCTGAACAGCACTCGACCTCGAATTCGCAGTGGACCCAAATTTGAGTGCTCTAACGGGGGCATGAACTTCTCGCCGAAATCCTGTAGTCGATTCCGGATACTGATGAATTCTTGAAGCTGTGCTTTTTGACGAGAATGGTTCATCAGGGCTTTGACACTTAGAAGATGAAAACCTTGGCTTTTTCGAAACGCGATTGTCGTGGCTATCAAAATTGGGAGGCTTCAAATACGGCGATTTGTAATTCCAGGTAAAATAATCGTCACCGCGCTTCCGATTACTGGTTCGAGCACCCATTGATCTGAACTTGTCTGAAATTCTGTGCAAACTAGAGACAAACAACGGGTACCCATCTAAGGGTTTCGACTTTGAGCAAAAATTAGCATGTGGAATTCGAAATAAAAAATTGAAACCACGAAAACGTAAGGAATCAGAAACCCTAAACTTGTGTGAAGGTTGTGATAAACTATGACTGTGTAACTGAAATAGAGGGGAAGAAATCAATAATTCGGAAAGTTCATCCTACAAAACTCGGTAAACTTTGAGGTTTCGGCAAACTGAAAATTGCTGAAATTATGGAAACAATATAGTAAGAGAGACAAAATCAAGAAAATTTATAGGAAGATCCACAGAGAGAAACAGTGTGTGTGTGTGTGAGAGAGAGAGAGAGGGCTGCTTGGTTTTTAGTTTCTGCAATTTGAATCGATCAATTTATTGGAATCGATGAATTTCACTATCAGCTTTTGGGAAGGGTTTCAGCTTTCGCGGTTCGGTGGAGCAATGCTTAGATGTTGCGCGTGCGCACACCAAGCGTGGTTTGATCAAACATGGGGGTCCTACTGAGATTTGATCAAACATGGATCTTTACTTATGGATAAACATGGATCTTTGTTTGTTTTTAGCGACTTAGGCCCATTCCAATTAGTTTTATAAGTTGGGCTTTATGGCTGAACTTTTGTGATTTGTTTGGGCCTTATTTGTTTAGGTTTTATTTGCTTTGGAATTTATTTATACTGGGCTTCATTTGTTTGAGCCTTTGAGGTTTTAGGCCCAATTCAAACCTATGTTCATTTACGAATTGGACTTTAAATTTTATTTCAGCTTATGAATTTAAGTCCATAAACCTATCTAAAAAGCTTGACAGTACTCAGGGCCGGCCCATAAACAAAGCCACTGAAGTCTGAAACAGCTACTTAAGGTCCCCAACTGAGAAGGGCCCAATGAAAAAAAAGTTCTTTAAATATCGGTAAATCTAATTAGACTTATTTAACAAAAAATGTATAAAAAAAAATATTTTTTTAAAAAAATACACATCTGGTATACAAATACGTAAATGCCAATTTTAGGGTCATTTAATTCAAAATCTATTATCTTTAATGCACCTTGATTCATGCTTTTTTTTTTTTTGAAAGTTGTTTTATTTTCAAATTATATTTATACATTAAATATTTACTACTAGTAGTTTTATAGGATAATTTTAATATTTTTTTTATTTTATAATATATCACTTGTTTAAATTTCAAAATTTGTTAATATTCGGACTCCATAATAGTGTAACAAAAACAGTGTTCAGTAGTTTTGTGCATATGATAACAAATTCAAAATGAAGATGGGCTATTTTGAATTAAATTAGTTGATACTATATGTTTGACAAATGTAATAGTATAATATTTTGTATAAATAGCTTGTTACACTGTTATTGTCACACTATTTGAGGATATTAAATTAATTTAAAAATAAAATCAATTTTCAAAAAAAAAAAATGCATAAATCAAAGTAATTTAAATATAATTTGAAAACAAAATCACTTTCAAAAAAAAAATATACATGAATTAAGGTGTATTGAAAATAATTTAAATTTTATATAAGAGACTTAACAATTATATATATATATATATGGAATATTAAAGTTTTTTCCATAAAACTAGGAGATGTTTAATACATGGAGGACAAAAATGTCATTAAAAAAATTAATAAAACTCAAATAATGTACTTAAATACAAATAAGTATCAAAATTAAGGACTTAATTATCCAGTAAAGGTTATGAGAATATTTTGTTATAGGATAAAAATCAGGGTTATTGTGTGAGATCTTGAATGTTAATATAGAGGAAGTCTTTTTTTTTCTTTGCACTTTTCTTTGTTAGCATTTCTAATAAGTTATCGTACAATACTTTTAAAATATGAAAACTCATTTCATTGAAATAGTTTTAGTTAGTATCATTTTTTTGTGAGAGTAATACTTTAGACCTAATTGATGAGCCCAAATCTAATTGGGTCAGGTTCAATAAATCAAGTAAGCTCAAGTCAGCTAAAAGGCATCTCAAGTCTAGTTCGTGAATTCGACCTAATTCAAAGTCCGAAGAGTCCAAGAAGAATTGGAGCACGTGAGAAGTAATTATCGGGATACTCACTCTTAAAGATCAAGACACCATTTAATTGTACTTATCTTTTATAGTTATCCTCCCCGAAGAACTAGTGTATTTCCTCTCAAGTCACCGCCTCAACTCAATTAAGACTACGTGCCTATAAATTATAAGTTTTCTCTCCAGACATTGTTGTCGTTTCCCGGAGTGGAGTAAATCACTTGGATCGAACCACTATATATCTGTGTATTGACCCGATATTTACAATATTGTCATTGATTTCTCTATTAATTGTCCATTAATTATATTTTATCACACACTCGACTATTGATCTTACATAAGTTTATTTTGTGTATCATCACTAATGATGTGCCAAGTGATATGGTCTGAATGAAGACATTTAACAGTTGTTACAGTTATTGGACTATATCATCTGTCACATCATTAGTTGAACAAATTAGATCAAACTTATAGGATGTAATAGCATTCCTCTGCTAGCAAAGGGTTGTAATTGACCTTCTTTTTTATTTACACCAAGTATACTATGGGTGCAACTCAAATAGGTTGGGCGGGTTAAGGGGTCAATCATAGCTTAATTTTAAGTCTATAATTCTCAATCCTAACCTTAACCCTAACCCGATGTTAACCTGAGATACTCAACTCGAGTATTGTTCAAGTTTAATTTGAACGGGCTCGAGTTGAATTCGGATTACGTAATTTGGACAAATTTTGAGTTAAAATTTGGGTTACGTAATTTGGACTAATTCAAGTTAGAATTTGAGTTGCGTTCATTCAAGCCCAAAATCAGCATGTTGTTCTCAACTTGGTACATACTATATAGTATTTATCTAAAGTAACAATCAATAACTTCAATCAAATGTTTAACATAAAGATCATAGTATTTAAAACATAAAAATTAATATTTAATATAAAGACATAATAGTCAAATATTTAACAAAACCAGAAGATTGATCCTTAGTATTTTAACTTGTAAGTTATATTGCTATATTGATTTATATATTTATTTTAAATATGTTCGGGTTGAGCTCAATTTAGAATTCGAGTTGAACCTGATAACCTGAGACTTAAACCCAAGTACTGCCCAAATTCAATTGGGTTTGGTGTTTCTCTGCCAAGGCCCAATTCTATCTTTAATTGAGATAATTTGGTGGTTTAATAAATTATGATAGTATGTACCTAATTAGGGGTTTAAGTATAATATTTTAAACTTAGGGTTCAAAGTGTTATATTCTTACAAATTTGAGAGATTTGAAGATAATTTACTAACGGATGCGACCACAAACCTTAGAGAATTTATGTATAATTTACACTATTTAATGATCTCTACATTCTGATCCTAGTGTTAGTCCATGGTCTATGCCACATAGTTCCTTGTCCTAACACATTCAAAGTGTAGTTTAATCTCTTGGTCCTTAAAAATTCTACTTAAACAATTTCACAGAGATACATTTTGACTCGCCTAGAGCGAATATGTCGTTGATGCATAAGGTACAGTGGCACCGGGCTTTTTCCTCCCAACACACTCAAAGTGTAGTTTGATCTCCCAATCCTTGGAAGTTCTACTTAAACAGTTTTCACGGAGTTATATCTTGACTCGCCCAGGACGAATATGTCGTTGATGCATAAGGTAATGTGGCACCTGCTCAATCATATGCACACAAAGACTTAAACGTTGCGTTAGATCGGTTGGTTAAAATAGAAAAAAGATGAGCTGCTAACATGAAATGAGCATTTCTTTCGTTGTTAGACTTTTAGTAGAGATGTCGTATCTATTCATTTGTTTTTCACCTAATCTTTCTTATTTCTTTTTATTTGAAAAAATGATAGGTTAGCGATTTTGGTATTGTGCCGATTCAAGTTCTTCATAATTCATTTTCTTTTGGGCTGTTATTTCAATTTAAATTGATATTCTCCTAATAGTATCCTCAAAGAGGATTCTAATAATTATGTTTTCTCGTACAACTTTCTTTCTTTATTTTTTTGCTTCTTTATAATCTTTTCCCACTATTATTTGTTTTTCTCTACTTCCAAACACAAACAATAACTCCTATCTAATTAAGTGGGAATCAAAAACTCCTCATTTCAACAAAGTACAATTACATTATGCTTGTGATTAGTCAAATCTAATCAAACAATCGAGCTACCATCTCCCAAATAAATGAGTAGACATGACATGAAATCAATTTAACGAAAACGATGGATCAAACAAGTTTCCTTCATTTATTCACTCAAAAATTGGGATGCTTCGACACCTCATTCGAAATTTTTTTTTTAAAAAAAACATTAAGAATAAAGAAGAGAAAAAACATTGGTGAGATCATTAAGAAAAACAGTGAAAATTGTGTTCATAATCTTGATGATCTGTTGGCATACTCCTGAACCAATGCCCCAAACAATGAGGGCCTCTCAATTAAGTTCGAAGGCGTGTCAAACTCCTTCGCCCGTCCTGAACAACCACAACAAAGCCACAATGCAGATATTAGATGTACTATGGCTGTCCACACAAAGATACATAGCAACTGCCATCTACAACACTGTCTGCTGCTGATCAGGGAGGGTTAGACTAACTTCAAAAAAGTGCATAACTATAGTAGCAAACCAATAAGTTTGTGTGTGCAACTTGGCATAGCCTAAGGTGTTTGTGAGCTAGCCATTTACTTTTGGATAACATAATGCGAAATATGAAAGTAGTAGAGTGAGAAACATACCAGCATCTATAACTAACACCCTGTCACAATCAATAACTGTGGGTATTCTGTGAGCAATGCTAATAATTGTACAGGACGTGAAGTCGTCACGAATGATCTTTTGTATTGCAGCATCAGTTTGGGAATCAACAGAAGCTGTTGCTTCATCCATGAACAGAATCTTGCTGTGCTTCAGCATCACCCTCGCCAAGCACAGAAGCTGCCTCTGCCCCATGCTCCAATTGTCTCCACTATCAACCACTAGTAACATAAAATAGTACTTATTATAAGCTTTAATAGATCAGCAATGGGAAAATGTGCTTAATTTGAAAGAAAGAGAAGAAAATTACACCAAAAAAAAAATGTGTGTGAGAGAGAGAGAGAGACCTGAAGCATCAAGTTTTTCAGGCTTTCTAGCAACCACATCTTTCAGTTGGCAGCGGTCAAGACTCTAGAGAACATTAAACAATCATCAACTTAGTGTAAGGAACTTCAGAGTATGTAGACATACATTTATATACTGCTTCTATGTGTATATGCACATAGAATCATACAGATGGAACGAAATATGCACCTTCCAAATTTCTTCATCAGAATACAACCCAATTGGATCAATATTGCTTCTAATAGTTCCTTCAAAAAGGACAGGTGCCTGAGGAATAATACCAAAACGAGACCGAAGATCATGAAGGCCAAGCTTGCAAATGTCAACCCCATCGATTATTATTTTTCCAAAAGAAGGCTCCACTAGCCTAAAGAAAACTTGGATCAGAGTTGACTTCCCACTGCCAGTTCGGCCAACAACACCAATCTTCTCTCCTCCTTGGATGCTAAGACTAATGCCTCTAAGAACCAGAGGAGTATTTGTCCGATATCTAACCTGCTCAGAATCCCAGTAAGCATTTTGTCACGAGGGCGTCTAGATGTATAGGGTATATAGAAGAATTATAACCTGAGCCACAGATAAAGATATCATATTTCGTTCGTTCGTCCCTAGGCATTGCTAACTAGATGAAAATTATAGCATGCACATTTGCGTAGGACCTCTTCTTTGTTAAACAGAACACCACGTATGGCATCAAGAGATGCAATGAAAGAACAGCATAAGTTACCTGCAAGTCTTTAATCTCAATGTCACCATGGTTGGGCCAATTCGGAGGGGGAAGCGAACCTGCTATCTTCCATGCAGCTTCTGAAGGGATTTTGATAAACTGTTTTATTCTCTCAACTGAAACCATTCGATTCTCCACAAGGCAATTCATGTATACAGTCCAAAACAGCAAAGAATTCAGTCCTAATCCATAGGAAAGAGACAACCCAACGTACTCTGGCATAAATAAAAAGTCAGTGTCAGTGTTGAAAATTAATTCCCGGATTACTTTCTTAATGGACGTGCTTAATTTCAAGCAACTCTGATTAAACGAATCCTGGAATCAAATTGTTTGAAACACAAATAAGGTAGCAAAATATCTGTTAAAAGGAAATAATTACAGTAAAACACAACCTGGCTTCACAATAGTGCTTGGCAACAGAATCATGCACATGGTCGAAATGCAGAGGAAAAAGGTCCCCATCATTTCCAAGCGGAACCCCAACCACTCGTTCGACGCATTGTTGTGGAAATCCATCTGTAAATTTGCATTGACCCTCTTCACATTTCCCTGAAAAAACTTATTCTGTGCCCTGAAGCAACGTATGGTCAAAACACCAGATATGGTCTCTGAGAAGTGATGAATGACTGGGGCTTTAGTGATTGAGTCCAGCCTGGTTAACTCGCGAGATGATGCCAGATAGTACCCCTAAAAACCAAGAATTCAGATAGGATAAAAGAACCCCGTTGAAGTAGGGAATGAAGTATTCGTACTCAGTTCTAGCATAAGAACAACAACAGATTTTAGGCCATAAAACAAAGCTTATATAGGTAGATATATCACAACGTACCCGGTACCAGATATTCACCCAAATCAATGGGATTACGAGGAATACAGTTGGCCAAGCATACTGGCATGTAATGACCATAATGCCAAGTAAGGAGAAATACATCATAATTGTCATACCCAAAAAGAAGGGAATTAAAATGTCTATGTTGACTTGATCAGCTGATGCCTGAAAAATTAATTGTTTGTCAGTAAAGGCATTCATTCATTTAATTCTTTTTTCATGGATTTATTTTTATAATTTTTATTTTTGGAAAATACTAGAAGGTAGTAAAACTCACACGACTTAATATTCTTCCTGAAGGAGTGGTGTCAAAGAACGACATTGGAGCATGTAGGACGCTGTATACAATTTGTTTGAAGAAGCTCTGAGCAGTCTTCAGACCGAAAAATGTTACATAGAACGTCCTAATGAAGACCAGTACACATGAAACCACAGCTATGGTTGAGTATAATTTGATAAATAGAGAAGGGTTAAAATTTTGATCATCTGAAGTCTCGTATGCCAGCCAGTAGTCGCTTGACATAAGAGATGACTGATATAATATAGACATCAGTATCACAGCTGCCACGCCCCACCATCCAAATGCCTCGGTGCAGTACTGTCTGTACACATCTAAGCTGACATGGCCAGTTTCTCTTTCCTCTTCTTCAATGAGTTTTGAATTACCCTTTTCAGAATTGGACCTATCCACAGACCTGTTTTCACCATTAAGTTCTCTTGAGCTTGAGACGGCAGGAGGTGATTTTGGTGTCTGCTGGGGGTTGTCGATGGATATGGTAGTGCTCATTTCTACTAGCTCCATGGAGGTTTGATGGGCAGCCACAAGTGCAGTAAAATCCATGCCAGATTCCAGAAGCTCTTCATACCTCCCAGATTGCACGATTTTCCCATCTCGCATGACCTGTTGTATTGCAAAAAGAAAGTGCAGAAACTAATAAAGCGGAATTTTTCTGCACAGTCCAGGAGATGGCTTGAGAACTATGTAATTGTAATGGAAAATAATTCTATGAAACTGGAAATTGTAATAAGTCTAAGCTTCCATTATAAGAACTGCATCTTCACAAGATGAACCATAGTTTAATATATGTGGAACTACTTGCATAAAAACCGACTTTGTAATCTTGAATGCCACTGTTTCCCTTGATTATGTGATATATGCCAAAACAAATCTTTATGCACAAGAACTGTTGTACTACTTACATGTATGTCATGATATCTATGAAATCAGAGTGATTGGCTGATCTAACCTCATCAATGAACTATAACATAAGATTGGTATACCCCTCAAAATGCGTTTGTGACACCCACTAAAGACCAGTTTTTAGAATTTAAAAGGTGGAGATCAAAACCCACATGAAATTCAAAGTTGCCTAAAGAAGAGAACCACGCATACCAATATAAGATCAGCATTAGGCAAGAAGTCAACTTGGTGGGTTACCAATAAGATGGTCTTATCTTTCAGAGCTCCCCTCACACATTCCTGCAACAACTAATCAAAATCAGGTTCCTCATTTACTTCGGTAAGAGAGCCAATTTTATATTTGAAGGCAAAAGAGAAGTCATAAGAATACTTTGTTTTCAAAAAAGTTGGAAAATAAATATATTTTGTGGGCAGACCCCATTAAAGTCTGGTCACCACTGATATTGCTGATTTTTTATTTTTGGATCCACGAGACTTCTAATTATTTAGCATGACTAGTATAGTTTTAGCATGTGAAACATCTAATGCCACATCAAACAGTATCACTAAAAGAGATATTTTGAGATAATCCTCTTGCTATGATATTATCTTTATGGTGACCTTGAAGATTTCTGATCCAGTGTGAGCATCAACAGCGCTAAATACATCATCCAGAAGATAGATATCACAGTCCTGATATACGGCTCTAGCAAGTTGTATTCGCTGCTTCTGGCCACCACTAAGGTTGATTGCACGCTCTCCAATTTCTGTCTGGTCTCCATGCTCCATAATTTCCAAATCCTTCTCCAGGCAACAAACTCTTATCACTTCCTTGTATCTTCCCCTGTTCATTGGTGAACCAAACAGGATGTTTTCTTGAATAGTTGCATTCTGTATCCATGATGACTGAGCCACATAAGCAGTGGTTCCACAAACTCTGACCTGTTCAGGAAAAAAGGAATTGAAAAGGTTACATGTTTATGGAATGAGCAACAAAGAACATCCTATTTCTTAATCTTATGTTTTAGTACCACATCCTGCGTTATGAACAAGGCCACAAACATTTAACATAACGAAATAGAAAAACACAAAACAACAAATTTATGTGTTTTGCCTCCAAAGTCTACTACCATGAGAGCACAACAGCAAAATTACACCATTAAATATAAAGATTACAAAGAGTTATTTGAGCTTATAAGCACATAATAAATGCTTAGAAGCTTAATACTTGGGTGAAAAATGAAAAAAAAAGGCGCCCCAAAGTAGGTTGACAATTAATCAAGTTCAGACTCTTAGCCTATGTAGTTCAAAGAAAAACAATTAGTAGTAGTAATAGAGGAGAAAGAATAAAGAAGATAAACACTGCATTCACCCATGTATAACACATCACATATATATACAGAGTTAACTCACTTTTTGATTAATTCAAAGGACACTTTTATGAACATGGAACTGGAATGTATAAAATCCGAAAAGTGAAAGGCAATGGAGCCAAAAACAATATCACTTTTTCTGACATGAAATTTTGCAGGTACGGAATTTGGGTTGCTCTTTAGGGCATTCACCATCACTTAACAAGCAACGAATGAAACATAGAACTTTTTCTTCAGGCTATCTTACAATAACACTATGCCATCTGCAATTTGACTTGACCCCTCTAGGTTTTTAATGACTTGAACAACTATGATGAACTATGGTAATGGTACAAATGTAAACGCATGGTGAAAACAGAACAACTTTGATTCTGAGTTTGAGACATGGAAGTAAATTTGTACCATTCATCAATACGATAAGAAAACCGGGGTATTCATACCTTTCCTGAAATTTTATGCAGCTCACCAAGAATTGAAGCCAACAAGGAGGACTTCCCTGATCCAACAGTTCCAACAATGGCAGCGAGCTCTCCTTTCTTGATCTCAAGGTTCACATCTTTCAGGACCTCCTCAGTGCCTTCGTCATCCCATGAAAAACCCCCGTTTTTCACATCTATTGCAATAGGATCACCACAACCTTCCTCTCTCTCAACCGACACATTTTGCAATTCCCGACTTGTCATGTACCTATCCAACCTTCCCAATGTGATCATTGTTTGTGAAATTGAAATAAGAGCTTGTGGGAAAGTCCGGATAGGATCTTGTAGAATTCTTAGTACTGTTACTGCAGTGAACACTGTCCCAGCATCAAGATGGACTCTCAACAAAGTAGCAACTGCAAACATAAGAGCTGATATCAAAACAGGAACGCTCCAAAGCACAACCATGTTCAAAGACACCGAGTACAAGAACTTTCTGATCCAGCCATACTCCGATTCACGAAAACTTTGAATTTTCTGATTGAAGTATTCCTCCCATGCTTGGAACTTGATCACACGCATGTTGTTGAGCATCTCAGTTGTTGCCTTCATCCTCGAATCACGATTTTTCATCACATTGTACTGTAATACATTGTTCCTTTGGGTCCTGACCAGAGTGAAGATTAGAACTGCAATGACTGCAACCAATGCTATAAGCATTGAAACACCCATATATCCATATAAGAGGGCTAACGCAACTCCGATTTGTAATGGCATTGTCCAAAGAGCATGAACCTGCATCATCATGTCAGAGAGTTGTTGGGCATCAACAGCCATATAATTCACAATTTGTCCAACCCCATGAGCCTGCCTGGAGGAGCAAGACAACCTCAGCCCCTTTTTATACAAGGCAGTAATGACACAGGACCGAATAAGCATCCCTAGTTTCTGAGATTGAAAGTTGAATTGATGTGAACTAAGGACTTCAATGAGTTTCGAAATCAGGAGGATCAATATTAGATAATATCCTTCATATGGATTATTGCTTTTCCCTGATGTGAAATCTATAAAACTCTGGATTAGGACTGGACCAACATACGTAACGGCCAAACGAAGAATGGCAAGGAAACCAGTGAAAGCAATGTCCTTCCAGAAACATCGGATTAATGTGGTTAGTACAAGGTTCTTTGAATTCTCCCCTGGCTTTGGCCAATTCAATTCAAAGCGCTCGGCCATTCTCTCAGCTCTATGATCAGGTGGCAGTGTAGGGACTTCATTCATCTTTAGAGTGGATTTGTATCCCTTACTTAGAACTGGATTCATCCAAAACCACACTCCTCTAGACAACAGAGAGGCGTTTGCATAGCCACTCACATTAGACTCTGTCAAAATGGGTTCATAGAGTTCTGGTCTCAAGTCTGTACCAAATTCAAATTCTCTAATCATACTAATACCAGATGACCCCCAAACACCAACAATGAAAAGAAAAACAGATAATGGAAAAATAGCCAAGAAAAATATATCATCCATTCTTATATGTGGATTCAGATCGCCTCCAATACTGATCAACCGGGTTATAGCCCCAACAGTGAATAAAC
Source organism: Ilex asprella (assembly GCA_023539305.1). Lineage (NCBI taxonomy): Eukaryota > Viridiplantae > Streptophyta > Magnoliopsida > Aquifoliales > Aquifoliaceae > Ilex > Ilex asprella. The sequence goes on from CM042184.1 coordinate 1,835,302, forward strand.
ACATAATAACAAAATTAGCCACCCAATATATTCTAAGAGACTTAGAATGAGAAACAGCTCCATATTTTTTCTCATGTGCAATAAGAACCAAGATTGAAGCATGAGTTATTGCCTGAACCAACCGGAACAAAGCTTCTATTAGCCCCCATGGTGCTTGGACTCCTTCACTGAAGGCTAATATGCAAATAACAGTATAAGATATGGCTAAAAGAGCTGTAACAAGTAGAGAGAGATAGAACCAAAGGCTCACTCTAAAGTGAGACTTTTCGGTTACAAGAAGGGGTTTATCAATGGAGGAGCTGGTAATGCCCTTCGAGGTAAACCTAGAACAGAGCTTTTGGGCTCCAAAAACTATGAGGGTGAAGAGGAAAACAAGGTCAACAGATGACAAGAGTAATCTTTGGGAACATGGAGAGAGAAAAATGAATCCTAACCACTGTAGTACGGCTGAAAGAGAAGATGAACAATCAGAAGAGTGAGTGATAGAGGGGGAACATTCAAGGGATGAGAGACATGAAGAAGACAACATGATTACCAACCCAGTTAGATTAAAAACTGCTTCTGATCATACACTACCTTCCTGAAAAAGAATCATAAGGAACAAGTCAGTAACAGAAGAAACAAAATCATCCTGAGAAAACAAAAGCATAACTTTTCACATACTCATCACATTCAGATTCAGAAAGCAGGGTACAAATATTTCAGAAGAACTGAACTAAACCCACAAAGGAATTCAAACTTTTGAGAAAACCCAACAGTTGGAGATAGGGATTTTTCAAAGCTTTTATTGCATTATAGTTCTCAGATCAAACAACGCTTTTATTGCATTATAGTTCTCGGATCAAACAAAGGTTCATTGAAATGCTTATGCTTGCAGGCGGTTTGAGTTCACTGGTAGCGTTAGAGTCCACAAACAAGAAATAAAAGGAAGCATCTATAAAGAAAGACGATGGTTTTTTTTATGAGAGTAAGGACATATTAGAAGCCAAGAAGGTCGCTTTGGAAGTGCAGGTCTAAATGCAGTGGCATAGCTAAAGCCATTTTCCCCATAACAATATAAAATTGCTGTCTTGTTATATTGTTTCTGTTTATTACAATATTTATGTTTCTCTCTCTCTCCATGCGGCCAAGCTTCAGTCAGATACATCACAGTTGTGTACACTAAATTTTATGAAGGTTAGGATAGAGAATCCGTGAATATATGAAGGCGGCAATGGTGGTATTGATTTGAACACAGCGTTCATATGGATTTGCGTTTGCCAACAGAGAAAGATAGTGTAGAAAAAACAAATCACACTGATTATCTCACCATTGTACACACACTCTCTCTCTCTCTTTCCGGCCAATATCTAACCATTGTAGACTGCCAAGTGCTAACGAGCAGAGACAATTGATAGGACCGACGCTAAAAATATGGAGGGGGGGAAGGGGAGTCAGTCTCAAATTTGACGTTATAACGGCCATCGGTTTTGTCTGCAATTAAATGGATAAATTATATCTAAATTCTCTCATATTACTCGATTATCTAAACATCTCGATCTCAATATTAAAATATTGCACTTACATCCTTTAAGAATCCAAATATGACTAAAAGTTTTTCAACCTTCAATTTTAATTTAATCTCTAATTTTTTAATTATTCTAATTTAATCACTCAATTATTAATTTTGTCCCAGTTAAATCATTTTGTCAATTTCTATGATTAAATCAAATGAAAACATATGATCTAACAATAGAAATTTCATAATTGATAGATTAAATTAAAACAGTTGAAAGTTTAGGGATCAAATTAAAATTAAAAAATAAATTTTAGGGACTAATTATATTTTTTACCCTTAAAGTTATACGTTATTAAAATATGTGTAGAACTCTTTTATAATAATAATGTTGTTGTGTGAGATTTGTGTCACGTATAATAATAATATACATCATCAAACGTTAGATCAGTTGGTGAGAGACTGTTCTAGCTTAATCAAGGTCTCAAGTTCAAGTCTTGAGAACGCAATTGCGTTCGGTAGTAAGAGCTTTGCCGCCCTTGTGGTCTTACCCAGCTCGAATCCGAATTAATCAGAGTTCAAAGTGACTTTTGAGTACTGGATGATCTGACAAAAAATAATATTAATAATATACATTTAAGCTATAATTTTTTAAGTTTCATTTGAATTGTTTTACATTACTCCTGCACCAAGTAAGAGTAAGTGCAACTGCACATGGCACTTGAACGGGTCTCGTTAATTTTTTTAGGTTTATGCAATACTGTACAATAAACTACCCCGTTTTAAAGTAAAAAGGGACTATATAACATCAAAAGGACACAAATTTGTCCAAGAGGTCCTTCTCCTTCCAGTACAAGTGACCTGGAGGATCAGTCTTCAAAGTCCCTAGCAGAAGCATCATAACACAACTGGTGGATCTCATAATAATAAAAAGCTTCTTACATACCAAATCAACTGAATAATGTAAGGCGAACACCTCCAGGTTAATTGTAACAGAAAATAATGACGAATGAAACTAAACAATAACAGCAAACACTAGGCGTTGTAATGTAGGACAGTCTAACGACTGCTAGAATTCGCATTACATGAGGGATGCTGGAATATATTTCCTACTTTTAATCCACAAACTGGTGCAGCAATTCACAAGACAAGTATGTAGTTTAGCTGTGGTTCCATACAAAGAAGGGCCTTTTTTTTTTTTTTAATGACTTCTGAGTGTTAAAATGATCAAATTACAGCTACTAGGAATCACAGACTTGAACACTGTTAAATAAGCTGCACCACAGCAGCTATTCGCAAAGCTCCATTTTGGAGAAGATCGTCAATCTCATCAAATATTAAAGCTGTGCGCCAACCCCATCCCTTGGGAGCTTTTGGCAGAAGTGTTCCGGTTTGTTTATAGCTTCCAAAAACCATCACTTCTCTTTTTGATGGACATATCAACTGGATAATGAACGAATGAAGGCATAAGAGACCACGAATCATACCACAAGATTTTGTAGAAATTCTAAATATGGACTGATTGGTAAAGAATCTGATGTGTTCACTTGGGCTCACCTGGTACCGAGCAGTAACCTTTTCACGAGAATCCACATACATATGAACCTGCAAAGGAGAAAGCCAAATATGCAGCCGGAACTTTGATGGATCACAAATAGACATCAGACACATTGAGGGTGGAAAAATTGGCAGATTCTTATGGCTGTCCAATATTTAAACTAATTAGCTGAAGCTTGAAACATATGTGAACTCTTGTTCTTAATCATTAGTCGCCACATGATAAGAAAGGTGACTTCCATTGAAAAATATATATTGAAAAAGAACACCTTTCACGGTTTATTAGACAGACCACCTCATTCTTTAATAACTTAGAAGAAGGCTAACCTTTCTTAGAGGATCACTTATCTCTGCCTTTCGTCGATGAAGAAACAATCCTGAAACAAAAGTACACAATTAAAAGAGGTGATATATAATTTCTTTTGGCCCAAGTACACCGAGTCATGAATATGTTTCAAAATCTAAAATCGAAGACCTAATTGGAAAATTACCAAGAGTCCGGCGTCCTTGGGGGTCTTCATCATTAAAAGCCTGAACGCTAACCTGTGCAATTCAACTGATCAAATTAGTTGACGTTGAAACAACAATCAATAGAAACTGAGAAAGCCTCTTCAAAGTTTAAGAACATTATAGAACAGAATGACCGGCAGCTATTATTCAAATACCTTCCACAAGGAACCAGCATAAAATACTTCTGAAGAGTGCTTGACTTGACCATCACTGAGCCTGTGCACATCCTGAAATTCCACTCTGCGGAACCAGTGGGGAATCATCAGAAAATAAATTATATGTTTTCTTCAAGCAGCTGAAGAAGATGAGCTCAAAGAATGCAGTAGTCAGTTGTTCACAGTCAATAATCATTGCCAAGAAGCAAAAATGATGAAAATGACAACAGGAATTGGGTAGTCAGTATATGCCTAGAAAGTATTATATCTTGCGTGCCAAGCAACAGAATCCCATCAAAAGGCCTGGAATTAGCATATTCCTGTGTCTGACCAACTGCTCCAGAACTCTACATGGACAACCAGTTGCATCTTACTAGTTTCATACCCATCACAATATTGGCATGGAAGCTGCTATGCACATCTTCCAACAGATAGAACTACGCGGAATGCAAGGTACAGAAGTTAATGCTATGCCAAATGAAAGGATAACTTACGCAAAGCGAAAGGGAGGGAAATGACTTAAAGGTGTTTTCATATCCAATGATATAGAACTGTTTGTGTCCTCCCACTCCATCCCAATGGTATGCTCAGGTGAGTCTAGCATCTGCACAGGAATACCACTGGTACTTGGTCCAGCAATTGAGGGTCCAACCAGTCTGCTTTTTGGATCTGTCTCACCTCCTCTCTCCATTTGCTCTCCATGAACATTAGCAATGTTGCTTCCTCCCTGGCTTAGCCCAACCAAAGCTGTCAACCCATCCCCAGCCATGTCCCCATTGTGATCAGCTGTATTCTCAGAATCACCATTACCCAGAGATTGCTGGCAGTTTCGATTTCCCATACCAAAGGGTACACGAGAAAAGACAAAACGTGTGGGAGGCCAAGCAGCTGCTGGCGCAAATGTGGTTCCGCGTCCAATACCAGCTAGTCCATCAATAGGCCCCCTAACATGCACACGTACAGGCCTATAGAGGCCATTTCCTTCACCTTGAGCAGAATCAGTGACATACATATTCCCTATATTGCTTGATAGATTAATCTGATCATGAGCTTGCAGGTAATAACTGGTGGAAGTAACTCCACGCGGAACTCCAAATTGCTGCCTGCATGTGCATGCCATACTCACAAAGCAGCAATTTTTGCATGTGTCAGCGCCAATTTCTTGCACCCGTTGGCTCAGAAGCATCTACTTGAGACCCACAAGATTTGCACAAAAAATAGAAGATAAAACAACATAAAATGCCTAAAGCAATTAAACACATAAATTTTTTTCTCAAGATAATGGCTTTTCTTGGGAAGTGAAGAGCTGTCCAAACTTCTGGTGCTGCCAAATGAGCACAAAGATTTTGCAACAACTCTACCAGGTCCCGCAGTGGCGAATCTTGTATTCTGGACCAACAGATCTGTAACCATTATACAATACTCACAGTTTTGGTGGCCAATCCAAACTGCTAAAAGGCCACGTAATTTGTCAAATAGAAGTGAAAATATGGACTAAAAAAATCTAACCCATAGAAGTTGGTCCCAAGGAACTTGCTTGTATGCCACAAGCAAATCACCAGAAGTGTGGATTCTTCTCAACCTATCTATTAACACATAACATAAGAAAAAAATTCAGTTTCAAACCTGCAGCCAAAGACCATCATTCACGGCTTTGCAAGGGAACCCCAATTCTTCAAGCTGCTTTCTCACATTTAACAGTGCCTCAAACGACATGTTACAATATAGAAGAGAGCCACCTTCAAAAACGTTGGCAAATGCATCATATTCTTCCCCACTCACCCCACAATTCCCTTGTGCGCAAGTTTTTACCTCTCTTCGGCCCACAATCCTACCACCCCATGATAAAGGAGGCATGCCACATCTTCCCCATTCATTAGCCAAGAGCCCATTACATGAAGGGTTCACTGCAGTACAATGCCTTGGGTCCCCAGCAAGCCAACTGTTGTTATTCAATTGGTAGCATGAACCTTCTTCAGATGGCCCTTCCGTAGCCACACTGCTGCCCCTCGATCCACTTGCTCCAGCACCAATAGGCATTTCAAGATAAGAACATGAGGATCTAGTGTCCTTTGTATATGAAAATGAGTTACATGACAAAGGTTGTTCGAAGTTGCAATAATATCTTGGCTCTAAATTAGACTGAATGCATGCGGCTTGTTTCATCTGTTGCTTGGAATCAACAACACAGTCTGCAAGCTTAACCAGAACATGATGGCCAGTATCATGCCCTTCAGGTTTGTCTTTCAAACTTATATGCCCTAGTTCAGATTCCAGCATTTTATTAGTGCTGCCATCAATCAAGTTCTTTTCCGTTACTTCAGAAGAATCAGAATGCGTATTTGTTCCCATCTCAGAAATGGAACATTCTTCTTCAGGATGTTCAGCCTTGGAAAGAGCACATTTTGCAAGGAGAGAGTACAATGCCAGTTCAAACCTTTTTGAGAGAAAGAAAACTGTTAACTAAATTCACCAAAGTTCAACTTGAGAAACACAGGCAGATAGAATGTCCCTTACCGTGCCTCTTCACTTGGTACCCACAATTCATCTGATGTCAGTAGTGCATGCAAAGTTTGAGCAGAAAGCTTTGGAAGCACCTGTTATTGATAGGAGTATTAAATGCAGAAATAAATTCATAAGAAGACAATGATTCTGTATCCCTGACAATGAGACGCAGAAATAACTATACTGCAATACATTCTGCAAAAAATAAAAACCGACTAGAGTTAAATTCTATTTAAAAGAAATATAAGAAATTGGAGTTGGAACGAGAAATGTGTTGACAACAACGAACATATAGTCCATGCTAGCATTACTTGGACCTTAATAGATGTTGAGCTACATGATGAAGCAGCACAGAAACATCCAAATAAAATAATGTATAAACAATGTTATGGACACCAAGTTGCAAAGTAACACAAACACATTGCCTTCTCCTTTGTTTCACATTGAGTGGATAACTGAAATAAGGATTTGGTTGTCCATAAACCCTACAGGAAACTTAAAATGATCATGCGATTTCCAAACTTGCTTCAAAAAAAGTTGCGAGATCCCATAGAGATGTAAATAACTGCGACGCATTATTCATCAGTTTGTTGAACAATCCATCAACAACTAATGCAATGATAGTACTATTCTAGGAAATACAAAGTCAAGTTCTTAATTGAATTCATAAATCTCAATATAAAAGAAAATTGATGTCACAGGAGATGACAACTAGAAAGGACTATCATGTAGAAAAGAACACCATAAAGTTTGGTCAAAGTTGGGAAGCTCTAGTTGATTAAACTTGTGGTTAAAACCTAAATGGATGACAAATACAAAGGATTCATGTCGCAGAAGATAGGAATATCATTTCGCCAACCTTTTCTTAGAATGTGAAATAACCTATATAAGCTAAACAGGTGAAATGCATTATTAATCAGTTTTCACACAAACTGTCCTTTTAGAATGTATAACCTTTATAGTTTTTTTTATTTTTAATCCCTTCAGAATCAAACAAGTCTCTTGCTTGCAATTTAAGTGTACTCCACTGTTGACAGAAGCTGAGTAATACAAACCCATTTTTATTTAAATACATGTTCATCAAAACATAAGAACTAGATTTTGTTATCCAATGTAACCAAGTGTTATTGGTTATTCTCGTTTAGAATCAAACATCAATGATTCGACTTGGGCAGGTTTATATACTCACTGGAAATGCTTTGCCTTATTTGAGCTTCCCCAGTTGATCGACTGTAGACCTAGCAGATCTCAGGTTTCCCTCAAACTGCTAAAGGTTGTATTTGTGGGTGTTGCTTTAGTAACAAAACATGCAGTGACTTAGCTGCCCTGACTTGACAGCCAAAAAACATTGATTAAAGCAAAGCTAAAGGCTATTTGAAACTGGCAAGCAATTTTATTGTTACTAAAAAATACAGTGCAAACTCGGCATAGTATCTGATTTATCCTTCTTAGCTTTGGATTCCTATTTCATAAAACACCACGAAATCTTATACAATAAACAAAAGGAAGATAAGGAACATATAAACATAATCTCCAAACTTCACCACCTGCAAGTGAAGTAAAATTTTCATGCCTTACCTCTTTCAACTCCATAGCACCACTTTGGCAAAGGTAGCCCCAACAAGCATTTCTAACACGTTCTCCATGTATGCCATAATCTTGGCTCTCTGCAAACACCTTAACAATAAATACATGCAGTTAATAACAAAGGAGTGAGAGCATATAGCTAATAAAATTATGGATACAATAGTAACAAATACATCTTGAACCTGATACGCTAAGAAGTTTGAAGACCACAATTCCGATATAATAAAGTCCGTGCAAATTGCACATAAATCCTGCAAGCATGATGTTCAAGATGTAAAGAACGTGCAAAGGAAGCTGTTTGATCACATAGGGACAGAGACGCATGCCCCCACCCCCCAGTGGAGCAACTTAACGCCCTGATTTTTTATTTTTTTTCACGGAGATAAAGTATGGTACTATGAATCATTGATTCATTTGAAAAAGGGTAATGATGGGGTAATTTTAAATCCTGAAAAGTGGCATTCATACTTAAACCTGATCCACTTTTTCAGCTATTTGGGGCCTTCACTCATCACCCACTTACCTGAGACTTATTCATCCAAAGATACATAATGTGTGTGGTATTATGAGCGAACAAGTATGAGAGAATTAAAAAACTCCATAATCCTATTCACAAACAATGACATGGACAAACTCATCACAACAACTGTAAAAAAGTTATGTTTTTTCGATAAAATTGATTTCTTAAAGAAACAATAGTATCAATATATCTAATTTTTCACCGACTAACAATTTAACATTCATCAAAAGAATTGTTGTGAGAATTTATTCCATCTGTTAATTATTGTAGATTTTATATAATTAAATCTTGACTATATTAGAACTGTCCATGGTTCCACTCAAGAAAAATACCAACCCTACTGCTCTATATCAGAGAAATTCATTCAATTGAAAGATCCATTAAAAAACTAAAATATACCTCAACAATAAGTACAAAGAAACACAAAAAACCTGTACTCGTTGATGGGGGATACCTGAAGGTCAAGAAAGGAAGCAGCTGCAAGAACACGAAATACATTATTATCATTAAGCTTTGGATGATGTCCATAAAGATATGCCAAAGCTATTGCAATAGCCTCCTCATTAACATTGTTATCATCCACTTGCAGAGTCAAAATCGGAGCATTGGCTTCTTTCCAAGGACCATGAAGCATATTTCTGCAGGCCACATTATATGGCAGCTAAAGATGAAATAATTCTACCTGATAAATTGTTAATCCCCTTAACACCTTAAGCATAAGCAAAAATATTTTGCACACACACAAATGACACAAATTCCCCTTCTCTTTGAAATCCATATATCCTGATCAGATATGATCATTCCATCTAATGCCTAGTAGTATATTTCCAACAATTTCCGAGCCTGTAACAGCATCACTCGAACATTATGCCATAGAAAGTTATGTTCTAGGTTAGAAAGTTAAACAATTCCCTTCCTTTGTTAGATGAATAAAACCATCACAGCACAAACATACATACTCAACTCAGAGTGCCACAAATGTGCATACACATGCAAAAACATTAATCCGACTGCCGGGCAACATGATCTCGAAAACCATTGTTTATCAAAAGAGCATGCACACATGCAAACAAGTTAGCACATAAACTATTGCACTTCTCTCAAATACCCAAATGCGTCACTTTAAAATCATCATGCTTAGACCAACACAGTAAAACCAACTAACCTAGCTTCCTTAACTTGGTACTCGTGTTAGAGCATATAACAGAATTATCATCCTTTTTTGTTCTTTATCCATAAGTTGAAAATCTATCGTCCTTGCATCTAAATTAATGAAATTAATAATCTCACACAAAATTGAATCCAAATTGGAGAGTAAAACAGTAATAACTTCCAAAAAAATTGATATATGTTGATAATTGGAGTGGAGACCTGAAGTAAGAACTACGGGAGAGGATAAGACGGTGGAGATGATAGGTGGAGCCCATGGCGTGAACGACGACGTCGGAGAAAGATCCGTTGTAGAAGCCTTCCGATTGGATATGGTCACAGAGGGAGGTGAGGTTGCAATCCAGTGCGCGAAGCTCAACGCTGCTCCGGTCGTTATCGGAGTGCTGTGAGGGCTGTCTCGACATTTCCATTGGGCCTACTCCGTACTGTCTCTGTTTAGGATACTGTGGTTCCATTCTCGTGCTTCTCTGTGAAGTGGTTGGTTATAGGAGAGTGGAGATCGACGCCATTATCGAACTTTGTGAAGAAGGAGATGAAGGGGAAAGTAAAACAGTAGAGTGGAGAGACAAGTAAATTACATCTTTTTCCCCCTAAGTTTGCCTTAAATTTCCATTCGGTCTCCATAAATTCAGCCGTGTTTCACTGTGACCCCGCTGTCTTATTCTCAACAATCTTCGCTTTCCGAGTGAGATCCCCTATAACATATACATACATACATATATATATATATATATATATATACTAGTTATTACATGTGTCTGAAAGTACAATAATTTGACAAAAAAAAGTATAATGTAATAAAAAAATAAAAAATATATTTATATTTATATCTAAAATCAAATCACAAACATAGAGAAGAGATAAAAAAATTTAAACATCGATTTATAGTGGAGTTAAGAGGTGGTGGTAATAGGAGACGGTGATGGTTGTGGTGGGTGACAATAGTCGTAGTGGCGGCCGCAAAGGTGGTGATGGTGGTGTGGTGGTGGTGGTGGTCGTGGCGGTGGTAAAGGTAGTGGTGGTGGCGACGACGACTACAGTGATGGTGGGGGTGATGATGGTGGTGGTGGTGGTGGTGATGGTGGTAGAGGTGGTGGTAGAACAATTCAAATACTATTATTTTTTTTAAAGTACTTATAAGAAATAATTTATAGAAATATTTATGAGAAATAATTTTTAAAAGTAATTATGAGAAATAATTTTTAAAAGCATTTTTAAAAAATCACTTCAAACACACCATTAAAAACCTATTTTTCTTATTAAATTTAAGGTGTCAATAATAACTGTTAGATTAATTTTAAAATAAAATTTAATACAGTTTCAACTGCGAATAATAAAAATTATTTTGTTTATTTTTTAAATTTGAATCGTAAATTATTTTATTATATAAATAGATAGATATATATATATTTGTAGATCATATGTTATATATTTAAGTGAGATTCTTTATATATACAAGGAAACTCATCACTCATTGGTGGTGAATGATCCACCACAAGAAATTGAAAAATAAACGCGTTAGAAGGGATCAAGACACCGTTTCTCTCTTTGTTGTTCCCCCTCTATTTAACAAATATAACCCCTAAAAAACATCTCACATGAACATAATTAACTCACATTACCTCAAAAAAATCTTGTTATAATATTTTTTGATTCGATTACATTAATTTTTTTCATCATCATGTTATGTCAAGTGTCATATTTCTTGTTAAACAATAAATTATTATATATTTCTTTATTATTTTTGGCTTCATCTATCTCTACACTTCTGGTCAATAGTCTGAAAAATATTCATCCACACTCGTTGTTGTTAGGTTTAAATTTAATGATATCCCCTCCTAATTTTAAAATTTTAGTACACCCTCTTTTGATTTATACTATTAAATTAATGACACACCCTTTAATGGTAACTTTTGTCTCTATCTAAAATAATCATTTGACTAAATACTTTGTAAAAATATTAAAATTATCATTTGTTATGTAAATAGACACAAATGCCCTCAATTCATTCCCCATTATATATGCCATCACTAGCTAACAAACATGATTTCTACCATTATATTATCTCAATATTTTTTTATCATTTTAAAGAGTTGTATAATAAGTTTTTTATAATATTAGTCATCATATTATCACTCATTTTATTACATAAGCAAGTTTTTATAATTTTTATAGTTAAAATTTATTTTTTGTAATAAAAATTATAACCCATAAAATCAATGTCAAAATCTCATTCATTTCTAACCCTTCTATTATCATCTGTCCTACACAACGTCACATGACCGCTCTTCACACATCACCATTCATATATAAATTTTAAATATTATTTAAAAAAATTAAATATTAAATGAATAAATTTGATCTTAATTTGATAAATTAAAATATTAAATTGGTGATAATTTCATAAAATTAAATATTAATTTAGTATTGATTTGATAAAATTTAATGTCAATTGAAAAAATTAGAATATTGCTTTAATAAAATTGAATATTCATTTGGTTTTAAATTAAAGAAATAACATTAATTTGATAAGGTTAAATATTACATTAATAGAATTTAATATTCTATTTAATATATTCAATTTTAATTTAATAAAATTGAATGTTGATTTAGTGTTGATTTGATGAAATTAAATAGTAATTTAATGTTAAATTAAAGAATTAATATTAATTTGATGAAATAAAATATTAAATTAATATAAATAAATGCTAATTTAATGAAATTAAAAATTTTGTGTCGATTTAATGAGATGAAATGTTAATTTAGTTTAAATTAAATAAAAGACATTAATTTGATAAAATTATGGATTTGATGACATAAAACGTTAGTTTAGTTTAAATTAAATAAATGACATTAATTTGATAAAATTAAATATTAAATTGATCAACCTAAAGGTTAATATAATAGAATTAAAAGATAGTGTATTGAACTTTCAGAATCAGGATGGGTGTTATTAAAATTAGGCCTATTTATAAGGGGTATTATTAAAATTAGATCTATTTATAGAGTAATATATTTAGACCTAAAAAATTGACATAATTTATAGACATAATGATGCTGTTTCAATAGAACCATTGGATCAACATCAAGTCAATGTTTGATAGGGCTTACACAAAGTCAATCAATGGTTTTAATTTACAGACATAATAAGTAGTTTTAATATTTGATAGGGCTCACACAAAGTCAATCCAAAGGTTATAGTGAATTAAGTCAATAAATTCGGTCTCAATAACATTGCTCCTATTTATAAGGGGTGTGAATAAAATTTTATCCCATGAATCAGTCAGGAGTATTTCTATAAATCCACCATATTTGTTAACATTGTAACCCGTCAATCAGAGAGTAACAGTATAATTTCAGAATCAAAATAGGATATTATTAAATTTAAACTTAATTATAGAAATTGTCGATAAAATTTTCTCCAATAATTACTATATAATTTTTTTTTCATCAGTGTCCTAATAGGCCGTCTATGAATATGTTCAAATGAGTGAATATATAATTATTACCTCTATTTTTTTTATAACTTTATTTTATATTTATCTTAAGACTCTTATTTCTACCATACACAATCCTCCCCCGTGCCAGATTCCCCAAAAAAAAAAATTGAAGCTTTGAATATCATTCACCAGTGTATCAACACTAAAGAAGGTCTATGACCATGTATTATTTTCCCCTATTTATAAAGGACCCGCTCATTCTAAATGTTTTGGATTCGAACTTGTGATACATCCATCTAATATTACTAATAATGCATACTTGCGTTGCATGTGAAAAAATTTAGATCATAAAATTTAGATTATATTTTTTAGAAATACGAAGTGTATGAAGATAACGAAGTAAATGCTATTGCTATATGCATTTAATGATTTCTTGGATCCTATAAGACTTTCTGACATTATAACACAAGACCAGAAAAAATTCTTAAGTATAATTTACTTATCTAAAACTATTTTACCATCACATGAATTCAAAAAATGTGGTAACAAAACTAATTTTACTCAAAATATAATAACAACTCCTAAAACACTACAAGCCTACTAATAATAAATAATTAAATATTAGAAGATTAGTTTAATCTCCAACACATTTTAAGCTCTTCATTTCGTGAAAGTATTTTTTTTTTAGGCATTCATTATCACTTTGATGGGAGCACCAATTCAATCGAACACAAACTAATTTTAGTTCCAATTCTAAAAACTGCTGCAAGGTAGACAAAATATTTATGCAATGACTATACCCAAATAGATGGAAACCAAAGTAAAAAAAAAATATCATGCCAACAATAGACATGTTCTAAAAGAGAAAAAAAAAATTTATAAGTTGATAACACTAAGCGCCATCGACCCATCAATTTATACAACCATAATATGTTTAACGTTGAGGAGATAGAGATGCAATATCACTAATTTTAATGGATTTTGAAAAAAAAAATTTACTACAACGATATAAGATCTAATACGTTAATAGTGTTACTGGAGAGATATGAGTCTATTTACTTATATACTTCTAATAAAGGAGTTCAAATATTTTAGAAGTCTAACATGTATGAAAGAAAGAAAAATATATGGTTTTGACTCTTTAACCTTATAATATTTTATTATATACTAATGAATAATGAATTTGTGGTTGTGGTTGTGTTTATCACCTAAAAAATAGCAAATTTTGTTTCCATGGTATTAGAATTCTAGTCGAGTTTTTCAATTAAATGGAAAAGAATAATGTACTAACAAGTCATAGCGATAAAATTTTATCTAGCAAAAATTTTAAAAGTTAATAGAAATAAAGTTTATCTAACTAATATATAGTTATAAAATTTATCTAGCAATTTTTTTGGAATATTAATGATAAAATTTATCTAACAAAAAATTTGAAAGTCATAGAGATAAATTTATCTAGCTATTATTTTGTGGGCATAATTGCCTTTAAGGTAATAATTATGGGTGAAATAAAAAATCAAGGTATTAGAATTCTAGTTGAGTTTTTTAATTAAATGGGAAAAAAAGAATGTACTGATAAGTCATAGCAATAAAATTTTATCTAGCAAAAATTTTAGAAGTCATAGACATAAAGTTTATCTAGCAAAATTTTGGAATATTAGTGATAAAGTTTATCTAACAAAAAAATTAGAAGTTATAGAGATAAATTTATCTAGTCATTATTTTTGTGGGCATAATTGTCTTTAAGGTAATAATTAGAGGTAAAATAGAAAATCAAAATTTTTTAACAAATGCTGACATTTACAGGTAAAATAAAAAATCAAAAGTTCTTCACAGATGCTGACATTAATAAGTAGTATAGATAGATATAGATTTAGATAATCAAAAAATTAAATTATTAATTTATAAAAATATAACAACAGTTAAAATTGATAAAAATCTCATCTATTTTAATTAAATAGTATAAAATTTATCCCATAATTTTTTTTTGGGCTCAAAAATATCATTTGCGTTACACAACTTCAAATGTCAAATAACTCAATCAATATACCCACCAATATCAAATAACTCGCTAATCCACACATACTTCTTTCTTCTCTCTCACCAATGTCTCTCTTATTTTTTCTCTTTTTTCTGTTCACTTTAATTTTAAATTATGTAATAAAAATAAATTATTATTTAAAATATAAATGCAAGATCAATGCTCAAGTTTTGATATCTTTTAGGTACAAAAAATAATTGCTAAGCTATCGAATATTACAGTTAAAAAATTAAATTCTCAATTTATATAAGCATAACAACAATCAAAATTAATCTAATTTTTTTTTAATCCAATAATATAAAATTCATTCCAATATTTTTTTTCCCACAAAAGCATCGAAAACAAACATCATTGCAATGTATAAATTGCATTGATTTCAAACTAAAAGTGACCGTTACGAAAAAAGTTCGACCTTCCTTTGCAGAGACCTTATCTTCAAATTTTAAATTCCAAGAGGACCGTTGCCGAACATTTGTATATCAAAGGATAAAGGGAATTTCTTTAGCTCTCTCTCTTCTCTTCTCTAAATCGCAGTCTTGAAGAATTACAAGTGAATCAATGGCGCTGAGACCGCTTGACAATGCTCTACCAACAATCACAACGGCAAGAACCAAAAAGCAAGCCAAAGTTGCGGTCTCCATCCAAAATCAATCCGATCTTGCTGTCAATGACGAAAATAGAGCCCCATTGCCACCTGCTAATGTAGAGGCCTCCATCGACTATGTCTCTTCCGACAATCTCAAATCCTTACCAGACCCTGAAACCAAAATTCAAGTCTCTCTCTCTCTCTCTCTCTGTTTATGGTCTCATTTTTTTTTTCTCTTTGGAATCTGAAGTTTAATGTTTTTTAGAATACCCATTTGTGGCTTGAGTCTGAGTTTTGCGTTCTCTTGATTTTTGAGAATTTCAGAGCCTGGTGGAAGGGTTAGAATCGAAAGATTGGTTGAAGGTCTGCGACTCACTGAACAATGCCAGGCGTTTTGCACTATATCACTCCTCTCTCTTGCTCCCCATTTTGTAAGACATTTCTTTCTTGTTTTTAGTTTATATTGTTTTTGAAATTGTGTTGAGAAATGAGACTGTACTAATGCATGTTCATGCACACAGAGAGAAGATTATGTTGGTGCTGGTGAAGGCAATGAAGAACCCTAGAAGTGCCTTGTGCAAGACCTCCATCATGGCTTCATCTGATATCTTCAAGGCATTTGGAGATAAGTTGCTCGAGTTCACAAATTCTGATGCATTTGACCAAATGGTATGCACTCATATGTCATTTTTTTAAGTTATAGTAGCCGTGTTGTAACACTTCGGTCTCTCATTGTATGATATTGTCATCTTTCGGTTGAATTTTAAAATGTGTTCTACAATGAATATTCAAAGCTCTTAATTATGTATCACTCTGCATAAACTTTTCTGGGTGTCGGATCTGGTCACCACAATGGGTTCAGTGATGAGAATTTTGGTATGATGATCAATGGGGGTTGTGATTCTTGTTTGGTGGTTCCACAGCTGCTGCAGCTACTGCTGAAAGCTTCTCAGGATAAAAAATTTGTATGTGAAGAAGCAGACAGAGCACTCAACAAAATGGTTGAATTCATGACTCCTCTCCCTTTGCTCCACAAGCTCCGGGCTTATGCTAGCCATGCCAACCCCCGAGTCAGAGCCAAAGCTGCAATTTCAATCTGTCTCTGTGCCTCAAAGATGGTATATATGTGTACTTTGGATTTACTGTTCTTCTCCAATAAATGCTAATATATTCTATTTTAAGCATGCACCAACAAAATGGTTTCTCATTAGCAAATAATACGAAGGCAGTCACATATCAAATATTAAGTCTATATTCCGAAATCACAACCGAAGTTTTTTATTATAGTGTCATCTATCTATTGTTGTAGAAGCTGTTCCTAGGAAAGATTATGGTTCATGACCATGTATTGGCCACGGATCTGATCTTCTATTCTATTGATTTCAATTATAGGGGCTGCAAGGAATGAAGGAATTTGGGTTAGTTTCATTGATTCAAATGGCCGCAGATTTGTTGAACGATAGGCTTCCTGATGCAAGAGAAGCTGCTCGAAGTATTGTGACATCGATATATGAGGCGTTCACAGAGAATGAAGAAAATGAAGAACAAAAGCAGGAGTCATGGCAAGGCTTTTGCCAATCTAATTTGCAAGCTATTCATGCACAAGCCATAGTTAAACTCATCTCTTCTTAGTCGAGTTGGCGTTAGTGGTAACTATATTAGTATGAGCAAGGTTAGGGGCAGCAGCAGAAGGTAGTCTTGGCTTCAGCTCTGCTGAATATAGAGTTCAGATTTCAGTTCATGTAATGCCATGTATTAACATGGTTGTATTTGGGGTTTGCATTCTATGGGTGAAGTTTTTTTTCTTCTCTCTCTCTCTCTTGAAAGCTCTGATATGTTTGTGCAGTACAAAACTAGGAGCATTTATGCCATTAAACCCTAAACATGATCCAGGAAACTCAATGGCATCTCAGTAACTCCATTCAGTCACCGGGCTTCCACTCGAGTAGACCAGTGTTAAAGATTAAAAATGCTCCAAGCAATGAAGGAGCAAAATTACTTCGGCACCATCGTAATTAAGAGATGAAGTTATACCAAACTAGTAATACAAATTGGAAAAATGTAATTTAATCAGAAATACACCTAATCTGTAATCAAAGAAAAAAAATGCAAGAATAATTGAATTCCTCGAGCTATTTAAGCTAACTAAGAATCTGTATACATTGTTCATTACCTTACAAGTTTGCCTCTCTCCGTACTCCACCAATACCAATATTAAGTGGTCAATACAGGAATACAACCCATTCTTGCCTGAAAATGCTTCATCGGGAAAGGAAGATGATGCATTCTCTTGCCACCCTGTTAAATAGTGTTCCCAAATTCACCGTGTCTTTGCTCCAAAAAAAAAAAGGCAATATCCATTTTGAAGTCGCTCCACCTCCTGCTTCAACTTCTCCCAACCAAAGAACGCAAGGTCATCTCAACTTCATCCAGTGGTTGCCCAGCATAAAGCTTAAGTTGTCCCTTCTTCACAACAAGAACCTTCATAGCATTTGATTTCACTGCCTCATCAAGTTCCTGATAAAGTTTAGGTTTCCAATTCAGTATCAGTGTTGATCTTCAATAAAAGAAATTCTGTGTCACGGCTGTACAGGAAAGGCATGACAGTATCATTTGACAAGAAGGAGTTAGGACATTGTAACAGAAACACTTGACAAGTACTCGTGTTAGTGTCTCCCAAAGCTTCATCTAAGGCGAGTTCACCTAAAATATGAATCAAGTATTCATAAACTAGTCAACCAAAACCTCCATGAGGACCCATTTGAACATTGAGTCCAACTCACCTAACAATGGTAGAGGCATGCATATAAATAATACCAATTCTTATACAGAGAGACACAATTTTGGAGTTCTCTAACAGCAGGTTCAGTTCTTACTTTTATTGATAGAGGTACAACGTCAGAACTAAAATCACCCAGATCTTCGAAGAAGGATTGCAGAATATAACAAAAGTTAGTGGCATCACTACGGTCCTCAAAAGCAAGAGTATGAGATGGGTCACCCTCTGCATGAGATATGCTTCTTATGGTAAATAGCCCCTTTGATCCTTCACCATCATGACCTCTACACATGAAAATGGCCTGAAACAAAATATGCTTGGTAAGAGAAAAAGAAGAATGTATGTTCTAAGCATGAATTATCAGAACACCCTTTAACCACTATGACATACAATAGAAATGAATACAATGATACTAGTTGTTAAGCTTTATACTGTGAATTATACTTGTATTGTCGTTTCATACGGCAATGCAATAATTTTCAGATCAATTTGACAACCCAATATGGTCTACAAGTAAGAACATCTTATAAGAAGCTATTAACGCCAACGGCATCTAATTCAGCTCCATTTTTTTCTTATGCTTTTGCCGTCAGGCATATTCCTGTTACCATTGAAACTATGGTTAGCATTTCCAAATTGAGGAGTGCTAACGCCGGGTGTCGCACGGGGCTCCATTCTTGATAGGGCTAAGTAGAGCCTTCGCTTTGTTAATAATGAAAAGGAAAGAGAAGGTCTTCCTGACATTTTGGGGAGGACTTTCTTGATCGCCTCATTCTTCGCCATGGGTTAAGATGTGGCTAAAGTCTCTCCAATGGTATGCTGATTAGCCTAAATTACGATGTGTCGCTCGAGCAGGAAAGAATGAGCTCACTTATGCTATTGACACTCTGGTTGTATTTCATTTGTTTTATACGCCATTGAGACTCTTGTTTTTTCAAGATTCCAATGATATTTCATTTGTTTCTTAAAGTTTCAAACAGAGATTCAAATCATTTATTTTCTCATTTCAATACGTGATAATTTTGAGTTTTGTACAATACATTGTTCTTGGAAAAAAGTAGAGAAGAGATTACCATGTGCGGGTAATATCAACATACCAGAACGTATGGAAGACTCGACCACCACAAATCAGTCCCCTTGTTTATTATATTATCCCCAACTTCATTGGCCTTCGCCGCTTTTTTGCTATTCAAACTGCCATTCCCACTCAATACATCATGGTGGTCGGATGTTACAATTTTATTCTGGTTGTCTTTGCTGAAGATTTGAGAATGTGGTCCCTTCAGCTTGCTCGATTCTCCAGATTTCACAACTTCAACCTGAGGCCTCTCATAGCTTCTTCTCTCCTGCAAGATAACTGTCAATCTAAAAAATAACTGAAAATGCACAAATCCTCAACATATATATACCTAATGTTTTATTCATTGCACAATAGACATGCTGCAATACATGGGCAACAGTTCGAAAAGCCATTAAGGCAATGGTTTGGTAGAATCAACTCTGCTTACTTTCTGGTCTTGGTTTTCAAACAATTTTTTAGTGTCGCACCAAACTCATACACCATTGCAACTTGCAAGGCCAAAATATCAAATAAACATTGTGGGACATATGATTATAATTTGTAGTTCAAGCTATTGCCATAACGAAGTCACAAGTGACAATGAGCAAACATAAGTACAAAACAATCATGAAAATAGATAGAGGAAACATGGCAGGAACATTTGAACACCATTCAGAATTCACAGATTTATGGCGTTTTAAGAACATTACGAGTTCCGGGCTCCGGTTTTGCAACTCCCATTGCCTTGCTCAGTTTTGAAGTCCCCCTTGCTTTCCCTAACTTCTTTCTTTTAGTTTGTATGGATTTAGTCTCTTCCTTCAGTGGTTCCCTTCCACTATCATCCTCCAAAGACATAGAAACATTTCCTTGCAAACAGCTACCAGGCAGGTCTAATTGCTGTTCTTTGTCCAACAAATCTGCACCATTATCACCAACACTTCCACTTCTGAAAATTTCATTTTCACTATCCAAACTTCTGTCTTTCACCTTACTAACACCACGTTTTTCCCGACCCATGAACCCCTTAGGTTTATCACTTGGCTCAATCGATGGACTTCTAAATTTAAACTTCTTCTTGAACATCAATGCCTCATCCCCCTCTTTCACTCCGAACCCACCTTTATCCACCCCATTTTCAACCTTAACCTCTTTGCCCAAGTAACTAACCGACGACACTGGCATTCTCTCACGACTCTTCCGCAACATCTTCCTTAAATTAACTAATCGATTATCAACCTCCTTTTTTATCCCACTTCTAATAAGAGCATCATCATCATCATCACTATCCTCCAAATCATTTGTCTTAGACTCCAGTTTTTCCCTCTGTCTTGCTTCCCTCGCCATTTCTCGAATTTCCTCAATTTTCTCCTCGAAGTCATTGTCATACACGTAAGGAAATCCACCTTGTTCAAGCCCCAGTTGTTCAGTTTTTCTTTTGTTTGAGAAAAAATTCAATTTGCTTTTGTCAATTCCCACTGACCCCAATTCTAGAACATTGGCTTTATCTTCACTATCCAAATCTTCACCTTTGTGGTCAGAATTAGCTGACCCAAGTAACCAAACAGCACAAATTGTCTGAAACATAAAGACACCAACCAACCACAACCCAAATTTAAGGACAGAAGTTCTAGAAAATTTACCAACACTGCCGTCGATAACTCCAACGGACTGGGAAATTTCAGAGCTTCGAAAGTCATGAGTTTCTGGCACTTTTAGCTCTTCACTGGAGAATTGGTCGAAGGGAAAATTAGGACTTTGTTCAGGTGGGGTTTCACTGGGATTAATTGGATTTGCTGGGGGTGATTGGGGGAGGGGGTTGGGAGAAGGTTTTATTATGGTTTTGAGGATTTTGGAGCGGAGATAGTTTTTTCTCTTGATGGATTTTGATGGAAATGGAGTGAGAGTACAAGAAATTAAGAATGGTTTTCTGTGAATGAGAGTGGCTGTAGCAGAAGCATGGAGGAGGAGAACGGAGGTGGAGGTTCGGTGCGCACCCGCTGCCGCCGAGGAAGGAGGCATACTGCACTCAAAGAGAAAATCGCAGGAGAGCCTCAAATTGGAACAAATATAGTTCAGTACACTGCACATATGACGTCTCAAGTAAGGTGCCGTTCGGTAACCTTGTGTGTGTGTGTGTGTGT